>OY728150.1:1619873781-1621102076 GCA_963277665.1 Viscum album
TGTATTATGTATTATGTATTATGTATTATGTATTATATATTATATATTATGTATTATATATTATACAGAAACGCTCAGTTGGAGGCAAGCCTCTGACCATTTATTAATAAAATAAAAATCATAAAGTAGGTACAACATGCCAGCAAAACAACTACATATCATAGAAAGCAAACCCATCACTAACCCCATTATGGACTATTTCCTCTCCATTATTTGTTTCCCAATTGGAGCTTTCATAATACTTATGAACCTTGGCATATTTTCTTCTCAGATTCAACTTCTCCAAAGCTAAAAACTCCTTCAAAGATTGCATAGCCCAGCTTTCCTTCCCAATAGAGGCTCTGGTAGACACCGACCTTGGAAG
Organism: Viscum album; assembly: GCA_963277665.1. Taxonomy (NCBI): domain Eukaryota; kingdom Viridiplantae; phylum Streptophyta; class Magnoliopsida; order Santalales; family Viscaceae; genus Viscum; species Viscum album. The sequence goes on from OY728150.1 coordinate 1,619,874,146, forward strand.
ATAAGAATAATTTTTCCTCAGTCGCCGACGTGGTGGACCAGTCCTGTTGTCTTCAGCCCCATGCACCTTCATCCTATCACCTTGAATAACAGCACTGAAGGAGGTCTGGAGCATCCCACCATCTTTTTCCTTCTCACTATCCGAAATGTCACCCCACTTTACTATTTACTATTTACTATTTATTATTTACTATTTACTATTTTTTCTTTACTATTTTTTCTTTACCATTTATTTCCATATTATATATTTATTTATTTATTATTAATTTATATTCTATTTATTAATTAGTAATTTATAAATAGTAATTATTAAATATTAATTATTAATTATTAATTATTAATTAGTGAATATTGATTAATCATTATTGATTAATCATTATTTAGTGTGTATCTATTTGTTATGTATTATTTGTTTTTCCAATTAATATATATATATATATAAGTATATTAAATTCGATTTATGGACCACATGAAGAAATTGTTGGAGTGGAAGTCTTTAGAGAATAAGCAGGAGGTAAGGGATTCAAATCTCACCTAACGTCGAATTTCTATATATGGCATGGGCATGTGGATGGACATGGGTATGTGCATGGATATGGGCTTGTGCATTGAAATGGTTATGAGTATGGTAAATAATTAATTAATTAATTGATTAAGAAAATAAATAAATAATAAATAATAAATAAATTATAAAAATAAATAAATAAAATTAATTAATTAATTAATTATGAAAATAAAATTAATTAATTAATTAATTACGAAAATAAAAAAATAAAATAAATAAATTACCATTTAGAGACGGTTTAAACCACTGCTAAATCGATCAGTGACAATTTTAAAAAATCGATGCTAATTCATTGTCGACACATGATTTGGCGGTGGTTTTCCAAAACTGTCGCATGATGATTTAGCGGTGGTTTAAACCGCTAATAAATGCAAGTTTTGGCGTAGTGATTATTGAAAAGACGAATAGAACTTTGCAAAAAAAATACTAGGACTATGTTATGTGAATATAACCTAACTACTCATTTTTTTATTAAAACTATAAATACAACATATTATGCCCTAAATTGACTTCTAATTAGAGTGGTTTTAAAGAAACCCCCCTATGAGCTATGGAATAATCAAAATTCAAAAAGTTTGATACTTTAAGTTTTTTGGATGCAAGATTTATATTCTAAACCCCAAGGATAATCTTCATAAGTTTGATCCAAAAGATAATGAAGGAATATTTCTAGGCTATTCTATTAATTCAAAATCATATAGAGTTTTCAATAAATAATCGAAGATTGTTGAAGAATCAAATCATGTGAAATTTGATGAAAGCGATCCTTTTGATCACAAAGTAATTCAAATTGATGAACTAAGTGATTCTTTTGAAAACGTGAGATATAAACCTCTATTTGATGAAAAAAAGGATGAAGTATTGGATATTGATTTTCTAGAACCAAATCCTAAAAGGTTGGATGCTAGTGAACCTAAAAGTGTGTTACCTAAACAACTTAAAACCCTTAAGAACCATCCTTTAGAAACTATTATATGAAGTTTAGATGAAGAAATTATAACTATAAGGAGTGTGTTAAACTTTGTAGAGTTTTCTTCCTTTTTATCTCAGTTGGAACCTAAGTCTATAGAAGAAGCCTTAGTAGATAAAATTTGGGTTGTAGCTATGCAAGAGGAATTAAACTAGTTCAAGAGGAACAAGGTGTGGGAAATAATTGATAAAACCTATGACTATCCTATTATAGGAACAAAATGAGTTTTTTGGAATAATCAGGATGGTAATGGTGTGATAAATAGGAATAATACTAGACTAGTAGCTAAAGGGTATAATGAGAAAGAAGGTATAGACTATGAGGAGACCTTTTCCCCAGTAGCTATATTAGAATCCATTAGGATTCTTTTAGCCTATACATCATATATAAATTTTAAATTATATCATTTGGATGTAAAATTTTCTTTTCTAAATGGTTTTCTAATGGAGGATGATTATGTAGAACAAAATCCTAGTTTTGAAAATCCCTATTTTCTAAATTTGGTTTTTAAACTTCCAAAAGCTCTTTATGGCCTTAAACAAGCACCTAGAGATTGGTATGAGCATTTAAGTTCTTTTATTTTATCAAATGTATTTTTATTAGGTAAGGAATATCCAAATTTATTAAATAAAATTTCATCTTCAAATATTTTTTTAGTTCAAATATATGTTGATGATGTAATATTTGGTCCTACAAATAAAAAATTGTGCAATAAATTTTCAAAACTCATGCAAAAAGAATTTAAAATGATCATAATGGGTGACTTAAATTATTTTATAGGTTTTCAAATTTATCAAAAAAGACTTCGGAAATGTGCTAAATCAAAGCAAATACATTCTAGACTTGCTTAAAATGATTGGACTTGAAAGTGAAAACGTACATACTGCCCCTATGAATTATAATGAAAAACTTGACTTGGATGAAGCTGGGAAACTAATTGACAATAATATTTATAGAGGAATAATTGGGAGTTTATTATATTTTACTGCTAGTAGACTATAAATTATGTTTTTAGTACATATTTGTGCTCGATTTCAAGCTAATCTTAATGAATCGAATTTAAAAGCTATTAATAGAATTTTAAGATATTTAAAAGGAACAACTTATCTTTCCTTTATTTTTCCAAAAACTTATGATTTTAATTTAATTTCATACTCAGATGTTGACTTAGGTGGTTGTATTCTATAAAGTAATATTACTTCAGAAACCTTCCACTTTTTAGGTAAATCTTTAGTTCCTCGTCTAGTAAGAAGAAAAAATCTATTGCATTATCCATTATCGAAGAATAATATATTGTTACTGGTAGTTGTTTTTCACAAGTACTATGGATGAAACACACCTTAATGGAATTTGGATTCATTTATAATCAAGTCTCAATTAAATATTATAACATCAGTGTTATCGATATTTTTAAGAATCCAATAAATCATTTAAGAATAAATCATATATAATTAAGTCATAATTTTTTAAGATATCATGCTCTAAAAAATGATTTTTTCTTAACATTATCTCTATAGAGAATTAGTTAGAAAATATTTTTACTAAACCCCTTAGGTGTGATCATTTTTATTTTATTAAAATATAATTGGGATTATTCATTTTTAAATAGATTTAATGTGTTCTAATTTAAATGAATTTATTCACTTTATTGTTTTTTAAATTTAAAATTGAGTGTTCTATTATATTATTTAGTTTAATACTAAATTAAGATTACTCTTATCTATATTGTTTTTTATTTAAATTTAGAAATTATAAATTACTTTCTTATTTTTTTTCTTTATTTCAATTATTTATTTATCATTTGGAAGTAACCCTAAATCGAAACTGTCTACGTGAGAAAATTGGGATTTGAGTGCATGACCAAATATAATATTGGCTCACAGCCCTTTTTCCATTTTTATACATAACCTTCCTTTGAAGCTATACCATCATATCTAACATCTAGATCCCTATTCAACCTTCAACTGACCTATTCAAAATGGGAAAGTCGAAGAGTGTTGATGATGGAAACTTAAGTTCGTCTAAGAAATCCAAAGGAAGTGGATGAAAAGTTTTTATGGGAAAATCCATGGATATAGAATGGATAAAGATAATAAAAATGTTCTTAAAGAAGGCACTTGAGTTTCAAGGATGGGATTTTGTGTTTGATGAGAATAAGTTGGGTTTTCTTTTTGAGTAAGAAATCAGTGAGTTCTTGATTAATGCCAAGTTTTAGTTTAATCAAACAATGGATGTAATTTCTTCAAATGTTAAAGTAAATACAATGGTAGTTTAATCTATTGAAATGGATGATATCTTTCATTATCTCCATAAGGGGGTTTTATTTTAGTTAAACTCCTATTGGGAAAAGTTCAATAGGTCTAACAGAAATATTCAATTTTTTTGGAACCTCTATATTTGAAAAGAAACCTATGAAAGAGATGTATGTTGAATGGAAGGTTTTATATAAGTTTGTGTATACATGTATGTAAAAAGGTAAGGAGGGATAGATAATGTTAATTTTCAAGATATGTACTGGATGTAAATCATGATCAATAATTTAAATTAGAGTTTTCCAAGATACATGATGAGGTTCATGCAACATTATTTTGAAGGAAAAGGAAAATTAAACTATTATCCTTATAGTATATTAGTTTCTTTATTTTTGAATAAGAAATAAATAGGTTTAATTGAAGCTAATGTGGTGAAATGTCATAAAATTAATACCCTATCTCTAGTTATATTAAAAATAGTTGTATATTCCTAGGATTCTACTTTGAATTATTTGAAGCCAGTTGGTCAAGAAAGTGTGAATCAGGGGGGATTCAACTCAGACCTTACTACCTATTGATGCCAAACCTTTTGAGACATTATCTGATAGGGGAGTAGAGGAGACAACATCTGTAAGAACTAAGTCTTTAGTTCTGGTTATCATTCAAGTAATTGGTGATCCTATCTAGATTTCGGAGGGTGTGGAAACTCAGAACCAAGTTGCTGATGAAGTTTCTATATCTTCTAAGGAAGATCAACATATTGGTATGGTTGTTGAGACAACTATTTATTTTCCTAAATATGGGATAGCTAATATTGGGCATGGGCATGTGGATGGACATGGGTATGTGCATGGATATGGGCTTGTGCATTGAGATGGTTATGAGTATAGTAAATAATTAATTAATAAATTGATTAAGAAAATAAATAAATAATAAATAATAAATAAATTATAAAAATAAATAAATAAATATAATTAATTAATTAATTATGAAAATAAAATTAATTAATTAATTAATTACGAAAATAAAATAAATAAATAACCATTTAGAGATGGTTTAAACCACCGCTAAATCGATCAGTGACGATTTTAAAAAATTGCTGCTAATTGATTGTTGACACATGATTTGGCGGTGATTTTCCAAAATTGTCGCATGATGATTTAGCGGTGGTTTAAACCGCTAATAAATACAAGTTTTGGCATAGTGATCATTGAAAAGACGAATAGAACTTTGTAAAAAAATACTAGGACTATGTTATGTGAATATAACCTAACTACTCATTTTTTGATTAAAACTATAAATACAACATATTATGCCCTAAATCGAGTTCTAATTAGAGTGGTTTTAAAGAAACCCCCCTATGAGCTATGGAATAATCAAAATTCAAAAAGTTTGATACTTTAAGGTTTTTGGATGCAAGATTTATATTCTAAACCCCAAGGATAATCTTCATAAGTTTGATCCAAAAGATAATGAAGGAATATTTCTAGGCTATTCTATTAATTCAAAATCATATAGAGTTTTCAATAAATAATCGAAGATTGTTGAAGAATCAAATCATGTGAAATTTGATGAAAGTGATCCTTTTGATCACAAAGTAATTCAAATTGATGAACTAAGTGATTATTTTGAAAAAATGAGATATGAACCTCTATTTGATGACAAAAAGGATGAAGTATTGGATATTGATTTTCTATAACCAAATCCTGAAAGGTTGGATGCTAGTGAACCTAAAAGTGGGTTGCCTAAACAACTTAAAACCATTAAGAACCATCCTTTAGAAACTATTATATGAAGTTTAGATGAATAAATTATAACTATAAAGAGTGTGTTAAACCTTGTAGAGTTTTCTTCCTTTTTATCTCAGTTAGAACCTAAGTCTATAGAAGAATCCTTAGTAGATAAAATTTGGGTTGTAGCTATGCAAGAGGAATTAAAACAGTTCAAGAGGAACAAGGTGTGGGAATTAATTGATAGACCCTATGACTATCCTATTATAGGAACAAAATGAGTTTTTTGGGATAATCAGGATGATAATGGTGTGATAAATAGGAATAATACTATACTAGTAGCTAAAGGGTATAATGAGAAAGAAGGTATAGACTTTGAGGATACCTTTTCCCCAGTAGCTATATTAGAAGACATTAGGATTCTATTATCCTATACATCATATATAAATTTTAAATTATATCATTTGGATGTAAAATTTTCTTTTCTAAATGGTTTTCTAATGGAGGATTATTATGTTGAACAAACTCCTAGTTTTGAAAATCTTTATTTTCTAAATTTGGTTTTTAAACTTGCCAAAGCTCTTTATGGCCTTAAACAAGCAGCTAGAGCTTGGTATGAGAATTTAAGTTCTTTTATTTTATCAAATGTATTTTTATTAGGTAAGGAATATCCAAATTTATTTAATAAAATTTCATCTTCAAATATTTTTTAAACTTCAAATATATGTTGATTATGTAATTTTTGGTTCTAAAAATAAAAAAGTGTGCAGTAAATTTTCAAAACTCATGCAAAAAGAATTTAAAATGATCATAATGGGTGAATTAAATTATTTTATAGGTTTTCAAATTTATCAAAAAGACTTCGGAAATGTGCTAAATCAAAGCAAATGCATTCTAGACTTTCTTAAAATGGTTGGACTTGAAAGTGAAAAAGTACATACTACCCCTATGAATTCTAATGAAAAACTTGACTTGGATAAATCTGGGAAACTAATTGACAATAATATTTATAGAGGAATAATTGGGAGTTTATTATATTTGACTCCTAGTAGACTATAAATTATGTTTTTAGTACGTATTTGTGCTCGATTTCAATCTAATCTTAATGAATCTCATTTAAAAGCAGTTAATAGAATTTTAAGATATTTAAAAGGAACAATTTATCTTTCCTTGCTTTTTCCAAAAAACTTATGATTTTAAGTTAATTTCATACTCATATGTTGACTTAGGTGGTTTTATTCTATAAAGGAATATTACTTCAGGAACCTTCCACTTTTTAGGTAAATCCTTATTTCCTCGTCTAGTAAGAAGAAAAAATCTATTGCATTATCCATTGTCTAAGAATAATATATTGTTACTGGTAGTTGTTTTGCACAATTACTATGGATGAAACACACCTTAATGGAATTTGGATTCATTTATAATCAAGTCCCAATTAAATATTATAACATCAGTGTTATCGATATTTTTAAGAATCCATTAAATCATTTAAGAATAAATCATATATAATTAAGTCATCATTTTTTAAGAGATCATGCTCTAAAAGGTGATTTTTATCTTAACATTATCTCTATAGAGAATTAGTTAGCAAATATTTTTACTAAACCCCTTAGGTGTGATCATTTTTATTTTATTAAAATATAATTGGGATTATTCATTTTTAAATAGATATAATGTGTTCTAATTTAAATGAATTTATTCTTTTTATTGTTTTTTAAATTTAAAATTGAGTGTTCTGTTATATTATTTAGTTTAATGCTACATGAAAATTACTCTTATCTATATTGTTTTTTATTTAAATTTATAAATTATAAATTACTTTCTTATTTTTTTTCTTTATTTATATTATTTATTTATCATTTGGAAGTAACCCTAAATCAAAACTGGCTACGTAAGAAAATTGGGATTTGAGTGCATGAAAAAATATAATATTGGCTCACATCCCTTTTTCCATTTTTATACATAACCTTCATTTGAAGCTAAACCATCATATCTAATATCTATATCCCTATTCAACCTTCAACTGACCTATTCAAAATGGGAAATTCGAAGCGTGTTGATGATGGAAACTTAATTTCGTCTAAGAAATCCAAAGGAAGTGGATGAAAAGTTTTTAAGGTAAAATCCATGGATATGGAATGGATAAAGACAATAAAAATGTTCTTAAAGAAGGCACTTGAGTTTTAAGGATGGGATTTTGTGTTTGATGAGAATAAGTTGGGTTTTCTTTTTGAGTAATAAATCAGTGAGTTCTTGATTAATGCCAAGTTTTAGTTTAATAAAACAGTGGATGTAATTTCGTCAAATGTTAAAGTAAATACAATGGTAGTTTATTCTATTGAAATAGAGGATATATTTCATTATCCCCATAAGGGGGTTTTATTTTAGTTAAACTCCTATTGGGAAAAGTTCAATAGGTCTAACAGAAATATTCAATTTTTTTGGAACCTCTATATTTGAAAAGAAACCTATGAAAGAGATGTATTCTAAATGGAAGGTTTTATATAATTTTGTGTATACATGTATGGAAAAAAGTTAAGGAGGGATAGAGAATGTTAATTTTCAAGATATGTACTGGATGTAAATCATGATCAATAATTTAAATTAGAGTTTTCGAAGTTACATGATGAGGTTCATGCAACATTATTGTGAAGGAAAAGGAAAATTAAACTATTATCCTTATGGTATATTAGTTTCTTTATTTTTTAAGAAGAAATAAGTAGTTTTAATTGAAGCTAATGTGGTTAAATGTCATAAAATTAATACCCTATCTCTAGTTCTATTAAAAATAGTTGTATATTCCTAGGATTATACTTTGAATTTTTTTAAGCTAGTTGGTCAAGAAAGTGTGAATCAGGGGGGATTCAACTCAGACCTTACTAACTATTGATGCCACACCTTTTGAGACATTATCTGATAGGGGAGTAGAGGAGACAACATCTGTAAGAACTAAGTCTTTAGTTCTTGTTATCATTCATGTAATTGGTGAGCCTATCCAGATTTAGGAGGGTGTGGATACTTAGAACCAAGTTGCTAATGAAGTTTCTATATCTTCTAAGGAAGATCGGCATATTGGTATGGTTGTTGAGACAACTATTTATTTTTCTAAATATGGGATAGCTAATATTGGGCCTTCAAGTTCTGAAGTTTAAAGAGGTCTGTAGTTAGAATAAGTGTGTGAAGAATATGATCCAAGTCTTCCTGGATCACTTGTTGATAAAAGAAGGTATATTTATGTGATTATGGAATATGAAAAGCATGTATATACACCATATTTACCATCTTCACCTTTAATTTCTCATAGAGTAGCTCCTTTAATAATCAAAAGTTCAGAAAGTTTGGAAAAGTAAGTAGTTTCTAATGAAGTAATGATAGAGCTTAAAAATATAAGAGTTTATTGTTTTGATTTAAAATTGTATCTATTTACATGTAAATATGAGATAAGATAACTTAAAGAGTCATTTTTCTTCAATTAAGAATTTAATAAGATGGTTGGAATGGTGGTTGTCCAGAAATAGATGATCAGTGGTCTTTATACAGATCCACCTATGAAATAAGCTAGTTCTCATATAGGTTCTGAGGAATTTGAGGAATATAAATACTTAGTAAGTGGTTTGAAATGTATTTTCCCTATAAATAATAAGTTTAGTGATCTTAGTACTTTGTTTTCATATCAAAAAGATGTATTTCAAAATCCTCCATCAATGAAATCAGGTTTACCTCAAGATTTCTTGATGAGATCAAGGCTTTTCAAGATAAATGAAAGAGAATCTACACAATCCAAAAAGCATTGTGTTAAGTTAGTTTTAATTTATAAAGAAATTCCAACCCTCCTCTATTGTTCCTTTAAAATCTCTAGTTCTTCCAGATTTCTAGAATGAGGTTTTTCAGATGTTTTTATAGTTGGGTTCTATTTAATCTCAGATTCAGTGTCTCAAAGCTGATATGATTTCTCCAATGATGGTATATGGGATGAAAAGGGATATTTTTGGTCAATTTCATGATATCCAAGAAAATATTAAGAAGTTTAGTTTTGGGTTAGATATGTTCATGAATTATCATGTTAATCGTCTTGAGAAATCGCTTGGATATATGGTAGAAGAAAATTTGAGTGTTGCAAAGCATGAAAGAGAAATAATTTCATGCTTCATTCAACCTATTGATAAAAACACTCAAAAATTGTTCAAATAGGAGAAAAAAATATTTTCAAATATTATGAATCTATATAATGTGATAGAATAAAGTTCAGAATCATAAGAATCTTCAAAAGTGTCAGTTCCTATTATAGGAAGATATTTGGTTGTTTACAAACCTCCAAGAACAATTCCTTATATGAAATCATTTATTTCCTTTCTTATGGATTTAGGTAAATTTAAACCCCATCCTAGTGTTTGTGCTTAATTTTTTAAATCTTCTCTCAATGAAGTTAAATAAGTTGTTTAAAGTTTGATAGAGCAAGTGAACAACATTGATTGAAAGGTGCAGTCAATGACTTGTATGCTAATAAATGTGTGGATGTCTATGAATCTAGTTATAAAGAAGATTATTATGATATATCTTTTGGTATATCTACTATAGACATTGTCCCTATACTTTTCTCACCTATCATCAATGAGTCTACAAGCTTTTCTTCTGGGAAAGTAGAACATCTTATGATGTTTATCAGGAATATATTAACATTATTCGCTCAAATTCATAAGTAATCATCTCTTTCGATTCATGAATTTTTCAAGTTTTATGTTATTCCAAGGATCGACATGTGTGTCAAAGCCCTATTTTAAATGAGAAGAATAAGACCACTTGGCCTTGATCCTGGTAGTAATTATCAAAAAACCTGATAGAGAATAGTATGCATTTATGATACTTTAGTTCCTTAAACTCCAATTCCATCCACCTCAAGAACTGATCCAACATTAAAATCACATTCACCCAAACCAAAATCTTAGTTTGACCCCATTCTACCAACCTCGGTTCCTTGAATTATATATTTTAATTGGTTGAGTGGATGTATATTTGTACTTATAAAAAATTAATGAAATACTTCTTTATTTTTTTGTTTCTAAAGTATTTCGCAGTGATTATTTTCATTTGATTTTATCTCTTTATTTTATTTTTAATACAATTAAATCATTATATAATTCCATAATTATATTTTTTCACTACATTTATATAGTTCATAACTCTAAAGGGTTACATTAAAATATGGTTTACCACTCTTTCCCTTTCGTTTTTAATGACACAAAAAGGGGGAGAAGTTTTCCACCTTATAAAAAGTTTTCTACCTTATAAAAATGGGGAAAATTTTATACCTTCCAAAAAGGAAAGAAGTAACTAACTAAAGGGGAGAAACACTACATTTTAAATGATATATTTTCTATATTTAATTTCTGTAAAACCTCTTTAAAATTTCATGTTTGATATCTACTAGAATATCTAAAGGGTTTTATAATTATCAAAAATGGGGAGATTGTTGGACTACTAATGTTGATCCAACATATCCCATGTACTTTAGCTTTTGATGATATCAAATACCCTTCATAATTTTTTGATGATCTTATTTTCTAAGAGTGTTTATCAGTTTTTATCTTATTTTGTTTGCCTCTACTATTATTGAGGTATTTCAAGGAAAAAGGATGTGTAACTGATACCTAATTCTATGGATTATGTGTTGTGATTTTACATAATAAGTAGTGCATTCATTTCAAAATGTGGGGGATACTTTTTGCATAAAAATTGAAGTGAATAATAAAATACATAGAACTCATTCTAAAATCTCTCTAAAATGATGATTTGTTTTCTAATAAAATAAGGAATAAGAAATATCATTTCATCAAAAATGATTATTGATGATTTTTTCTAAATTAAGAAGACTCTCATTGATATGATTATCCTTAAGATAATATATCTTGGAGATATTTCATTTATGTTAGTTGTATCTTACAGTTGTGAGCTAAAAACTATACAAAATTTTTGTTTATTATATTTCATTGCAAAAGTCCTTGGTAAAAGAACCTTTGGATGATATTGTTTGTAAAGCCTTTTTGGAGCCTGGTTTAAAGCCCCTGTGATTGTAACAAGTGTCTAATGCTTGCACTCAATCTTTTAGTCCCTAGAAAAAGAACTAGTAGTCCCCGATAAAAGGACTGGTCTAGTGAAAATCATCACACTCATAGAGAAGAGTGGTGGTGGAATGGACTAGGGGAATTTTATTCCCCAAACCACTATAAATATTTTTTTATGTTTATATTTTTTTCTGTCATGTTCTTTATTAAATAATAGATCATAATTTAGTCATAAACTAATTAGGGTGGTTTTTATAAGTAAAGAAAAAATTAAAAGGACTCAATTCACCCCCCCCCCCCCCTCCCCACTCTTAAGTCTTAATATAGTCAGCCTTTGGAAACAATTAGTAGTTAGATAGTGGTAGAGGATCTTGATAGATTAAAGGTTAAAGATTTGATTTAGGTATTCTATATAAGAGTGGTATATGGTTCTCTATAGGTTATTCATGTTGCGGTGGAGGATGTGGTGCCTAAGGGAATGGGAAATATGATCGGTGGGGAATGCTTTTTAGGGGAGTTAGTAATGTGAATAAGATCAAGGATTATGCCAGTTACATGTTATTGAGCATACAATAGTATATCATGATGTCGGACCATTGATGCTTCGAGGTATGGTTTTGGAAGCTTCCACCTTAACATCTTCTTTATTTGATACAGGTGCATCACATTCCTTTATATCTTCTTAGTTTTTTAATTTATTGCGGCTAACCATGCAGTACATGTATGAGGTGATGTTTATCAATACACATTTAGGGAAATGGTTTGAGATTATTCATAGGTTTTGAGAGTGTTTCATATTGATTGGAGGGTATAGGTTCCTTTGGTATTTATTCATGCTAAAGATGATAAGTTTTAATGTGGTCTTTATAATGGACTGACCGGTTTAGTATTGGTCCCACATTTACTAGTATCAATGATGGTTATCATTCATGTCTGTTGAGGGTGATAGTTATGCCTATGTTAAGGAATTGGATATATGGATGGGTCATGTGAGATCTATCCTTCAATAGCTAGGTGGCATCATAAACCAGTTTTCTAGTGTCATTCTAGGTGATGAGGGTACATGTTAGGTGTTCTTTACTTCCATAGTTGACCAGTTACAAGATGTCATTCCTGAAAATTTATTAGGTTTTTCACCTGAGTGTAAGGTTGAGTTTATGATTGATCTTTTTCTAGGCACAGATTCTATATCCATTCCACCGTACAAGATAGTTCTTATAGATCTTCAAGATCTGGAATCTTAGATAGAGGATTTGGAGGGGAGGAAGTTTATATAGACAAGTACAAACCTTTAGGGTGCTCTATTCATGTTCTCCAAGAAGGTGAATGATTATTTTAGGTTTTGTATGAATTATTGGAAACTGAATGTGGTGATGGTTAAGAACTAGTATCCACTTCCATGTATTAATAACTTCTTTGACTAGTTGAGAGGGGGTAAAGTTTTCTCCAATATTGATTTTATATTAGGTTATCATCAATTGAGGGTGTGACCTTCTGATATGCCTCATACTATGTTCAGGAGTGGGTATGGTATATAAGAGTACCTTTTGTTTTCATTTAGGTTGATGAACACATTAGTGGTGTTTATATCCATAATAAATAGTGTCTTACTAAAGGAATTACTAAGGTTCTATTAATATTTATCATTACCAATGATAGTGATTGAATCCCATCCCAATTTCACCCATGTGTAGAAATATGCAATATGAGTAAAAAATATAAATGAGGAACTGTAAACCATTCATACCTTCCACTAAAGAATTCATTGCATCATATTTAAACTATCATATGGATTGATTTAGATCACCAAGTGCATCCAAATGACATACCCTATTTTTAAGTATATCCATGAGTTGATTAGACCACATGAAATTCATATAGTGTATTCCTTCCTTTATAGTGTGCTAGTAACTTGGGTGTAAAGAAGGAAGAATAAGGTAGATTACGATTTATGAGTCTTATACATGCATGTAAGAATAATTTTCACCTTTCCATCTCATAAAACTGGTTATATATATCCCCCTAATATTCTACTCAATGATGATGTAATTTACTCATGAATTATAATGCATAAGTAAATACCACTTTGTCCAACTCATGCATGAATCATAACTCGCTTACGTAATTTTTTTTGTAATTGTTCCTTTGAATAATAGATTTCATGGGAAATTAGTGTGAACATTAACTCTTTAATATTTGAATGTTAATATGAGTATCATTTACTTACCAAGTGAATCATAGCAAATGATTTGTGGAAATATAGTGGTAGGAAATCTCATTATATACCCCATACAACATCCCAATCATAAGTTATGATTGCATAGGTTTTCATGGAGAAAGTGGAAATATTTTCTTAAACCTTACATTATGATTTCCCTTCCTCTGAATGGCCCAAAGGCCTTCTTTTTATTTTATTATAGATAATCCCCTTTTTAAGGGTTGAAGGGGAACCCGTACATGACCCATAGGCCCAAGGAACAAGGCCCGACATGACCCGCAATACATGACCCGAAGGCCCAGAGGCATACCATGCCCATTACATGACTCGTAGGCCCAGCCCACTAGAACTGCCCCTCCCCAGCATCTTGCATCATTGATCACCTTAGCTCCCCACCTTGCATTTCTAATCAACTAGCATTGCCCCGTACAAAGATGCACGGTGCCTAGTTCTGATGGCGGCTGTCATACCCTCTCATTCTTCCAATCCGGTTAGCTCTGCATCTGGTATATGCTACTCTTGTTTCTCTAATCCTCTTTTGGGGCCTATTCTGTGTGAACTAGGCTACTCCATGGTCTACGTGACCCGAAGGCCCTGTGTCCCGAAGGCCTTTGATGACTCGAAGGACCTGGAGACCCGTAGGCCCAAACCGGTGGCCCGAAGGCCCAAATTGGGTGAATAGTTCCTGTTGCTACAGTACCGAATAGTAACTACTATAGTATCTGCTACAGTACTGATACAGTACTTCTACAATACCCCAGAAATTCTCCTCCACCCGATTTTGAACCCGGGTCTCTTGGATGTCAAGCAGGAGCCCTTACCACTCGGGTACGGGCTCGTTGGCTTATGATTTCCCTTACTATCATTAAATATGAAAACATGGTTAGGGCCATATGATATGTACATATCATAAAAAAATTTATGAGTAAACCAACTTATATCATATATATTTTTGTTTTCTATATGTTATACCAGATGACATATTTATATCATACCTTAAAATGCATAAAATGAAATAGGTCTTAGGGTGTCTCCTTTAATATCCCACCTTCAATAAATCCTATAGACTTTGTTTTATTCAACATCACATCATATCATATCATATATGATAACTTATGAAATTATATCAAAAAATATTTTTTATATCTTCCAAAATTATTTTGGAAATATATTATTAACTTCTACTTATATTTCATTGTATATTATAACTTGTGAATACTTATCCAAAACACTTTTAGAATAAATATAAAACACGTTTATACAATCTCAATGAGTAAAAAAATATTTATTCAATCAACCACAAAGTGTGACCTCATGGGCCTTTATATAGTTGACAGAAAATGTGAATCACTAAACCCATAAATATAAGTAAAGGGTGGCCTATAGCAAATAATAAACACTAATCAAGCTATAAAGGGATCTGGGATAATCTCCATCAAACACATGTATCTCTATACTTATGTTCACCAGCTTCATTTCATGTTAGCATGCACTCTTATACATTCCATTCATATAATATATTGAGTGACCATAGGACATAATGTATTTCAACGATATATATCCCACTTATATATCCTTGACTCTTTGAGTATAGACTGACATGGTCCATGAATACATCACATTCCATCCACCTTTATGGATGAGCACATCCCATGTCCCTCATCTAAATAGATAAATACATTATATTTACTATCCATGTGTGGCTATACACTCCCTAATCTATCTTAATCAAGGGTCCAGATGCCATACTCATCATTCAAGAGGAAAAATCCCATCATGGTTGAGCTTCAATCAATGACATGATCAATAACATGCCCAATCACCCCTGATTATCTAAGCCATAATGGATTGCATAAGAAAGGTATCAAAGTATAAAGATTTTAATGTTAGGTATCTTGTCAACCTTGGGTATTGGGGACCCAATATGATCCATGCACCCCTAGTATACCAAATACATAGTGTATTCCACTCCATGTGGTGTACTTAGTGGGTTATATAGTACACACAAAAGAATATTTATTTATTTTTTCCTTAGGACCAAATTTGATATCTCATACAAGAATCCTCCTCATGGTAACTTTATCATTTCATTATAACCTATAATACTTTATGACAAAAATTGGTTAGGGATAACTCAAATCCATACTTTGAGAGGTCAATTGTCATTACAGTTCATGAAATATATATCTATATATACATTTATACATCCAATGTGAAATTATGATAAAATAGAGATTTCATTTTATATGATGCATTTTATATCCTTAAAACTCTTTTAAGAATATTTAAAAAAACTCAACATAATCATCGATCTATCATATCATATATAATAAACTTCCATATTAGCCTAATGTTTGTTGTGCCTTCTAGGGTATTGTTAACTTATTACATATTTATATGATTCCTATCATATCTCTATTTCACCATCAAATAAAACCCTCCCACTTACTCTTTAGTGAGTATCATGTATGAATAAATCATGTTTGAATAATTATGGGATATAAGAATCATATTCTTAATGATAAACTCCTTTAACGTATTAAAACTTCATAACTCCACAATATCAAATGTTATGATTCCAAATTATTTTTGTCTACTTAGAACTTTATCTAAGTTTAACACCATCATCCTTTAAACCCTTTCTATCAAACTTTTTCCTTGAATAATAGGGTAAATATTTCCATTACTATTCACCAACATATCCTAAACTCCTTTAGGATAAAGTGACATTCAATTTATGTTTGACTGGAATAATCCTTTAAGAAATAGTGATATTCATTCTCTCAAAGTAACTAAATTTAACTCATACATTTTCCTTTACCATCATATATCCTAAACTCTTTAGGAAATTAAGTGATAATCACTTACTTTATACTCATATAATATTTTACTTGTTATCTTTGAACTTATCTAAGTCCAAACATACTCCCACTAACCTCTTATACACTATATTATATTCATAATATCATGTTAAGATACAAAAATTCCTTTGTGTTTCGTAAATAAATATTATTTCCTTTTCGTAAGCATACTTAACAAATAAACTATTATGGTATTATATGTGTTTGGAGTATTTTACTCTGAAAATAAGTCTTTATTAAAATATTAAATTGATGGGTGGAGGGAACATCTTCCCTCTTATTTTAATAAATACTTAAATAAACACTTTATATTGGATAAAACATTTTTATCCTTTACTTTTAAAAAACATATTATAGAATCTGATGAATCATTAATCAAGTGTATATAATTAATCATCTCATTTTGTTCACAATAACTCTTTATTGATGAACAAATTTTCTTTCCATATAAGTGAGATGGGATAAAGATACACATCCATTTCATAGATTCATATGTTATTCTTTTGCATTCAAATATTTGATATAGAAACTCTTTTTCTTCATCACTTGAATGAAAATACATGCACTGTCAATTCTTCCTTTGATTTTGAAATCCTATATATTTACAAGATTTTTAAAATATGCATTCAGTATCACATACCATTCAAAACTGAAGAATCAATTTCTATAACATGGACACCTGACCTATAAATTATATGGAGTTTCACAAACTCCTTTAGGTATTTTGAAAAATTACATATTATGGAATTATCACTCCTTCATCCTGATTTTACCTTAAGGTTTTAATGATCTTAACTAGATACTTGAAGAAAAATTATTATAATCTATATCTTTTCTTCTTCCAATTAGAACTTTTACCCACTTGTAATATATACATAGTACCAAGACCTATACACCACATGCTTAGTTTATATATTATCAACATTTAATAACATTGGGTAAACTTCACTGGAAATTTAGTCATCTTGTTTGATCATTTCCATTGATGAAAATATGATAAATTCATTAACCAGAATAATCAATTCTATTCTGACCAATTCCTTAACATGATTAATCACATTATGTATCTATGAAATACCCAATTTTATTGAGTATATAAGACTATAATTCCTATGTTCATTTATCATCTAATGCCTTTAAAACCTTAATTGGATCATTTTATGCTTCACAAGAATCTCAATTCACCTATTAAACAACTTCAACACTTGGTTACTTAGGAAAGTGTTACTCTAACACATAAAATTTTCCTTTATGTAAGAAATATTCTTATTTTATTGGTCTTATGATTTTCTTACATTGATCTTCTATTTAATAAGGATTAATATCAAAGTTAAGTTTGATAAAAATGATGTTATTTATCTACAAAAAAAGTTTTTATCAGATGACTATCATGTTTTGTTTCTATTTAATAAGTACTTTTACTAAATAGGATCTCACTAAAATGATGACCCCTTTTGTATACATTGCATCTATTAGTAGTATAAGATCCATATTTTACAAATCATTGATTCCACTTTAGTATTTTTCATGTCACTTATATATTTAGGTAAGGAATCATCCCAATCATATCATATATGATTCTTAGATAGTAGAGTGGGTAACTCTTTACCCAATCCATCATATGGATAAACTCAACTCTATTCCTATGGTATCCTAACCCTTAAGGTTTCCCAACTAAGTGTAACCCAAAGAAAATTACAACAGTATTCTAACACAAAACAATCTAATTTCACCCTACATTGGAATGAAACCCCCTTTTGGATGATGTAGGGTCACCCATTATTGATTTCTTTACACAAGATATTCCAGGGGTATTCTACTTTGTCATGAAACTGTCTGGTGATTAGATGGTCTAGGTCTTAAAAAGTGACACTTTATAAGGAATCTAACACTTAGTATTTAAAATGGTATTTAATCTCACCATCATATCTCATGTAATTCCATTTATGTGTTCGTTCTTCTAACAATTTAGTTTTGGAATTGTATTCCATCCACCAAATTAATATGTTCAATCTATATTGATGTTTAACTCTTTACAAAACCCATAATTTGTGTTACTCGTCTAAAAATAGAATCCAAACATATTTACACATATCCAAATTCATCTCATATAAAAGATACATTAACACTTCAATTAGAGGTTTAGAATTATATGAGATTGAAAATATCCACATGAGTAAGACTGAAGAAACAAATAGTCAACCCCTAACATTTTTATAATAAGGCATAAGGCTCTAGGATGGAAATTATTATTGCCCCAAGTCCATCTTCTTAGGGTGACTTTAATTAAGAGAGAATCTAATTCATCATAACTCTAATACCTAATATGTATAAACAATATTTAACAACTAATTCAAGCTAGTAATTTTAATTAAATATCGAGATCAAGGTGGATGAAAAATAAATCTTATGTCGATATACCTAGAATGTTATGATGGGCTTGAAAATTTTATAAGAAGTAATTTTTATCATAAACCAAATCATACACAATAATTCATAATATAAATAATTTATAATTATGAATAAAACATTGAAATAACCATTAAATAAATAAATATTTCATAAATTTGAACATGAGAGGACAATCTATGAAAAATTCATAAAATATTAACTATAAACATTTATAATATTATCTTTAATTAGAATTTAAATGTCATAATTTTAAATATAAACACTTTATATTCTATAATATGACTTCTTCGTATTACATATTATATTTCATTTTATTTTAAGTATATAATATTTCATAAATTATAAACATTTTATAACCCATTATTTTATCATGTAAACATTTTACATAATCTATATATCATATACTTAATGTTATTTAAACCTTTGATCAAATCAATCATCAAACCAATTTTATGAGGTTTGAAAAATTTTGTAAATAAAGAACCTTTTAATTTAAACACTTCAAATTAATCATTATGAACGTTTCGTAATTTTCATAAATATATAAACACTTTATGTTATACCTTATTTTGTAATTTATAAATTATTTACAAATTACCCCTTTGGATTAATAAATAAACATTTTATTTATAATCCATTGTAAATTCCATATAAAAATGTTAAAAGGTATTTAATATTAATTTTTAATATTTAAGGAATATTTATTAATAAATTTTTCTTAAACATTTATTAATTAATTATAAAAACTTTATAATTAAATAATTTATAAACTATTTATAAATTAATAAGTATTCTCAAAATACCATTTTTAATTATTTATAAACAATTTATAAATAATTAATTTAATTTATAATTGAAAAAAAATAAAAATAATTTTATTTATTTATATCATATTCTACGGTTTGACTCATATCATAAGTTGCGGTTTAACTCTATTATCAGTCATTTTTTATGAATGATAATCCAAGTGTTATATACAATTCTAGTTATTGTATTAGACAATATTCATCATATAATTTTTAAGATACAAATTTCTGTTTTGAAAAAACTCAACACGCCAGTCATAATTAATGATGGGAAGGAGTCATATGCTATAGCTAGAAGGAAAATTGAGGATCCAAAACATGGTGTGGCTTATGATATGTTATATCAAATGTTGTGATACAAAATGTATAGAACACTTAAACATATTGTATTTTATGACTGTCATGCAGTATGTAATATGATTTTAATTTCTTCATTTCAACACATGAATTCACAAATCTACAACCATGGGTGGATTTGATTCAACTGAAGGGGTTTTTATAGGTGTATTAAAATATAATTTAAGTATAATAAGTGATTTAATACCATTCCAATATAACCCATGTATATAAATATACAATATATGTAAAAAAATGTAAATAAATAATTGTAAATCATGCGTACCTTCCATCGAATAAGCCATTGCATCATATTTGAACTATTATATGGTTTGATGTAGATCACCAAGGGTAGAAAAATAAAATACCTTATCTGTATTTATATCCATGGGATGACAGAATTTCATGAAATTCATGCATGATCCTCCTTCCTTCATGGTGTGTTATAACCTTGAGTGTAAAGGAGGAAGAAGAAGAGATATAATGGTTCGGGAACTTAGTCAAGCATGTACACATACTTATCACCTTTCCATAGCATGGAAGTGGATGTATATAGCCTCCAAGGATGCTCCATAGTGATACTGTAATTTAATCATGTGTTATAACACATGAGTAAATGTCACTTTATCCAACTCATATATGAAGTGGATCTCCCTTATGTTACAACTTTTTTAGCAGTTTCTCTGAATGATAGATTGCTTGTGAAATTAGTGTGAACATTAACACTTTAACATTCAGATGTTATCCTGGATATTATCACTATGTAAAATGAGTTGTAGAATATGATTTATAGAAAGGTAGTAGTATTAATATCATTACATACCCCATAATAAATCCCAATTAAAATAACCATGCTCTTTATTACATATTTAAACATGATTTATTCCATAAACTTATACTTAAGACAACTCTGAGGATCGAGAGGTCTAATGTCTTGGGAAATTAGGAACATTACATGACAACTTAAGACATAAAATACAACATATTTATTGAAAACTTTTTTTACATGACCACAACATTCCTTCGTACTTAGCATTACATGTGATAACCTAAGGACATACATAAGAAAAGGGTGAGCTATAAAGCCCAGTAAGGGAGTAAAAAAGGCATAACATGCAGAATATAGTACATTTTAAGCAATATTAATGTCAATGGAGCATAAGAGAAACATGAAAATAAAGGAATGATATATCATGATTATCATAACATGGAAATGTGGAAACAACATACAACAGATATTAGCATGAACCAAGGCTCATTACACATGGATTAGAAAGAGTAAACCCTCATTGCACTTGAATTAGCATGAGTAAACCCTCATTGCACATGAATTAGTATGATTAAACCATCATTTCACATGAATTAACATTATTAAATCCTCATTACACATGTTGTATCATAATAATAAATATTACCCAATTCATTGGAGCACTATCAGGATGCACCCTTTATAAACATTTCATTTCATGCACAAGTGTGCCATATGGATCAAATAACATTGAATAATTCAACATCATAAGTTATTATACAATTAAGTAATTTGTAATAAATAAATTTAAGTACAATTAAACAAGTATATGTGCATAAAGGTGAATACTCTTGATAGAGAAATGGATATGGTATTCACTACACAATGATTTTGGCTTGGAAAATCGTAGTGCAATTTCGGCAGCATAATGACGTCATATGGAGATTCATAAATTGAGTTAATGAGAGAGAAAGGGGTCTACCATCATTTATACATAAAATATACATTAAGGGGATCATGTAACATAATATACCAACATATTAAATGGAATTTAGAAGCATAATATGGAAGTAATACTTTAATGGAAATAAGAAGAGAGAAATCCCTTACGGAATTTCGGCATGGTAACGGGTGTACACAGAAGGCATTAATGAGAGATAAAGTGGCATATCATCATTAAAAAATAAGGAGGAAATTATGTGTGAGGTTATAAATCATACCCAAACATTATTAATTGAAAATAAAATGGTATAAAAACATAAAGAATCTTGGACAAAAATAAGAAAGGAAGGAATCCCTTACGAAAATTTGGCATGGTAACTGGTGTACATAAGGGTTCATAAGAGGGATAAATGAGAGTGAAAGGGGATATCATGATTTATAAATTAAATTCTAAATAATTATGTTATTTAATAACATATCCCAACATATTAATAAAATAAATTAAAATACATAACATGGAGAGAATTTTTGATAAAAGAGGGGGTGGAGGATCCCTTACAAAATTTCAACATAGTAACGGCTTAGGTAAGGGTCAAAATGAGGGAGGATAAATAATACCTAATTAAAATAACATAAAATGGAAAGTATTATAATTATTATAAAATAATTAAATTATAACCATTCTAAATCACAAGAACTACTTTCAAATAAGATGCTTGAATTTGAAAGGAGGGGAGGAAAGTGAGGATCCCTTACTTGGAAGTGTGATCCCAATAGATTGGGAGAGGATTATTGGGTGCTTGGGGAACCTTGGGAGGACTCTAGGGAGTATGGGGAAGAGGTTTTTTGAGCTAAAAATGGTTTTAGTGAAGAGTAATGGGAAAATGGGTGGGTTTATATTGGAAAGGAGAGGGAATTCTTTATTATTTCGGTTTTGGATACTACACATTAAACTAATCAAAACCAAAAACCATTCCATGGTTTTTGCCCATGTTTTCTACCAAAGGGGAGTGATATAGAATATTTTATAAGTAAAAGGTCCAAAAAAATTGAAATATTAGTCTTTCTTATGTGGATGTGAGTCACACTCTCAAGGAAATCATTTTAAAATGTTAAAATATTTTATAAGTCTTGGAGGGTCCACTAAGGCAATATAAAATTAATCAAAAAAATATAAAATAAAAATATTTTATATTTAAAACATATATTGGCCGAATATACCTTTTATAGTATTTTATTACATCACTATTGGGTCATTATGATGTCATAAAACACATTATATATTTATTCCATATTTAATTTTTACCCAAAAATTCGACTGTCTCAAAAAATTATGAAAAATTCACCGTTGGATAATTTTGAAATATTGATTCCAAAAATATTATTCATTTTATATAAATAATTTTACAAATATGTGAATTTTAAATTTTAAAATAAAAATTGTCATTTATTGAAAATTGATAGGTTTTGACAAAAACAGTTTCCAACCCTTAATAAAAGTTACATTTGACTTTATAAAAATTATATGATCATTTATATTTAATAAAAATTATATAATAATAATATTTTATTAAAATATAATTTATTAAAAAAATCATTAATTCATCAAAATTAATTCTTTAATTAAAAATACAATTTCAGTTTTATCGTATGAAAATATAATTCTTATCGAACTAAATACTTAATCATTTATAGAGTAAAAACAATAAGGAATAAATATAATCATCAATTATAATTAAAATTAGTTTTATTATAACACTATTATAATAACAATATTAATAAAACCTCAGTTTAATATAATAATTTATATATTTCTAAAAAGTATCATTTTACCTAAAAAATAAATTTATCTAATTCATTATATTTTTAAGAAAAAATATTCTCATAAAGGAATTGATGGAATAAGACTTTTATTTATAAAAATGGATTACTCAATAAGTAACTAAATCCTTATTATATAACCCCTTATAACACCCACATAAGACCTAAGGGTATGGTGTGTGATGGTGACAGGCTCTTGGGGCGACTTGGATAACATTTCCTGGGTGGTAATCTCTATTAACTTAAAATTCTCTCATAGTAGATTCCATTCAAGCTTAATATATTGAAGCTCGTCTAGGGATTGGTTAAGCGCGAATCCCGGTGATGCTACCTCCTTTCCGAGCTCTGAAAAATAAGCTTTGTATGGCCCGAGTCTACTGGATGAGGTCATCCTCTCTTTTGTTTGTGTTAAAAGGATTATTTTTTAAAAACCTTAAATTTATATCAGTTGTGTGATCATTGTTCAATGGCTATATTATCAATGGTAATGATAATTAATGGTCATTTAAACCTAATAATAATAATAATAAGTGCATATTTTTTCAATAAGACATTAAAATAAAGGGGATTTTATTCATAAAAGATTGGGTCGTTATAACATTCCTCCCTTCAGAAATTCCTCCCTCAACATTTCCTTTTCCCACACTAAAATATATGTGGGTAACTCTACCTCATCACATCCTCTGGTTCCCACATTTCTTCTTAAAACTTTTGGTTTCTCCATAACACTTTTATGAGGTGCATTATCTTATTTCATAGAACTTTTTCCCTATGATCTAAGATCTTCACCGGATTCTCTTTATAGGAAAGGTCATTATCCAATGGTACCACCTATGTATTTATTACATACGATGGTTCAGTTATATACTTCCTAAAAAGTGATGCATGTAATACATCATGTACTTGAGATAGGTTTGGTGGGAGTTCTAGTCGATATGCCACTACTCTGATGTAATCAAGGATCTCAAAAGGGTTGAGGTACCTTGGACTAAGATTTTCCCTTATTCCCAATTATCATCACTCTCTTACATGGAAATATGTGAAGGAAAACAATATCTTCAACATCAAACTCTAGGTCTCATCGACGGTTGTCAACATATCTCTTTTTCCGACTCTGAGCAACTTTGATGTGCTATTGGATGGTCTTAACCTTCTCCACCATTTCTTCAACCATTTTTGGACCTAGAAGTTTTCACTCCCCAACTTCATCCCAACATGTCGGTGTTTTACTCCTCTTACCATAAAGGTATTTATAAGTATCCATTTGGATGCTTGAGTGGAAACTATTATTGTAAGAGAACTCAACCAGACGAAGATGTTGATCTCATCCTCCTTTGAAGTCCATTGAGCATGCTCTCAACATGTCCTCAAGTGTTTGTATATTCCTCTCATATTGGCCATCAGTTTGAGTATGATAAGACATACTAAAGTTCAACTCAGTGTTCAGAGTGTATTGGACACTCTTCCAAAACTTAGAGGTGAATCTTTGATCTGATCGGATACAATCGATAGTGGTACTCCATATAGCATTTACACTTCTATGATGTATATCTATTCCAGTTGATCCAATTAGAAATCCTCTCGAATTTTAATGAAGTGTGAAGTCTTTCTAAGATGATCCAAACAACTCATATAGCATTATTTCTTTTGGATTTCTTGGTATGTTCGGTGATAAATTCCATGGTGATGTTCCTCCATTTCCATGTTGGTATGGGTAATGGTTGTATCATCCCCTTAGACTTCTGCCTCTCATCCTTCACTTTCTGACATACCAGACACTTTGATGTATACTCAGTGATCTTTTTATTCATGTTATCCCACCAATAATTCTCTCCTATATCTCAATACATCTTTGTGTTTCCTAGGTGAATGGAGAAATTCAAACTATGTGCATCATCCAAAAGTTATTTCTTTAACTCTAGATTTGATGGAACGCATAGTATTCACCAAAATCTCACAATTAATTCTTCATTAACATTGAACTCCAAGGATTTCCCTTTTTTAATAGTTTATAATTTCTTCTAAATTCTCACATCATCCTTTTGAGAATTCTTTAATCTTTCCAAAAGAGATGGTTGAGAAATCATTTGTGAAAGGATTGATGATGTTCCCTTCTTTATTATTCTCATGTCTATCTTCATCAAATCTAATAATATTGGATCCTTTAAAATTCTCATCAATGAAAGAGTTGTTGGATAATTTATACTTAGAGAATATCCCACATTATTCACTTTCTCCGAATGGTAGTGAATTGAGCAGTCATAGTCTTTGATTAGATCTAACCATCTTCATTGGTGCATATTTAACTCTTTCTGTGTGAATAAATACTTAAGCCTTTTGTGATTCATATATATTTCACAATTCTCCCCAAAGAGATAATGCCTCCTGATTTTTAATACAAAGATCACTACCACCAACTCTAGATCATGAATGGGATAGTTTTTCTCATGAATTTTCAACTGGATTGAGTCATAGGTAATGAATTTGTCTTTTTTCCTCAAATTCCATCAAAGGAAGACTTATAAAATTTTCAATAAGAACATTCCCGCAAACTTCAACATGTGATACAACACTTATGGAAGTTTTCCCTAATGATTAAATATCATTTCTAGTGGGGACTCAATGTTCTTATAAAACATAAAATATATACTAATAATACATGAATTGAAACAAATTATGAAATACACTACTATAAAGTAGTGGTTACATGTAATTCATTCATCATTATCCATCTTAGCATAAGACTTCTCGTGCTCCATTGATCATGGATATTGTTGATGTTCACCATGATTCTCAACCCTTGAAATAGAGTATTGTCTTGGGTAATGCCTAACTTCTCCACATTTATAGCATAGAACTGTGTAAGATGCCTTAGATGGACCTTTTTTTATCCATCCCATTATCCATTTTGGCATGGCAATTGGATACTTTGTGCCCTTCCTTTCCACACATAAAACATCTTTTAGTCCCTTTGTGAAATTTTTCTTTATGCCTCTTTCCACTCTTGATTCATGAAGGAAATTGGGACTTTTTCCCTTATCACCATTATTAGATGAACTTTTGTGAAATTTCATCTTACTCTTCCTTGATTTCCTTGCGCATTCAACAAACTACCAATTGTTAATCGTGATTTTTGATGGATGGTTTGGAATAATCACGATATGTCTCACTTGAGTGCCATTTGATTGGGAATATTTTTGGGAAATTCATCGCATTACCCTTCTCATTGGTTGTTAACCATATTCCTCATATTACCAGTCATTATCTAGAATAAAAGGAAAATTAGGGGTAACACATAAAGGGGAATCTAACGAAAAAAGATATAACTTATAAATTACATTTATTTCCTTAACTTATGAATTTATAGGCTTCAATATATGTTATACATGATCTACTTCCCAAAATATATTCTTAGGGACATTTTTCCCCTTAATAATGGTTCATACTATGATTATGAATTTACCAAAGCATATTCCCCAGGAGTGTCGAACCAAGAGTGCAGAAAGGATCGTTGTCGTGCACCAGTTACCATTCGAGTCTAGATCAAAGTGGTGTTTTTGGGTTTTAACCCTAGATACATTTGTTCTAGAGCCACCTCTACTTGTTCGTATCCAAACAGAGATGTATTTTATTGATAAACCACTTACTCTATACTCACCAAAATTTAGGGATGTTTTTCTTTGTCTTATCCTTAAGGATCTCACTAGGGTTTTCTAATCCTAATACCAAAAATAACTAAACCTATCCTTTGATACCAAATATAAAAACCCTGCACTTTATTACATATTTAAACATGATTTATTATATAAACTTTCACTTAAGACAACTCTGAGAATCAAGAGGTGTAGTGTCTTGGGTAATTAGAAACATTACATGACAAATTAAGACATAAAATAAAACATCTTTATTGAAATATTATTTTACATGACCACAAAATTCCTTCATACTTAGAATTTCAAGGGATAACCTGAGGAAATAAATAAGAAAAGGGCAAGCTATAAAGCCCAGTAAGGGAGTAAATAAGGCATAACATTAAGAATATAATACATGTTAGTAAATAGAGATATCAATAGACCATAAGAGAAACATGAACATAAAGGAATGATATAAAATGATTATCATAACATGGAAATTTTTAAATAACATACAATATGATATTATCATGATCCAAGGCTCATTGAACATGGATTAGCATGAGTAAACCCTCATTGCACTTGAATTAGCTTGAGTAAACCCTCATTGCACATGAATTAGCATGAGTAAAACCTCATTACACATGAATTTTCATGATTAAACTCTCATTTCACATGAATTAGCATGAGTAAACCCTAATTTCATATGTATTATCATGATACTAAATATTACCCAATGCATTGGAGTGCTATCAGGGCGCACCCTTTATAAACATTTCATTTCATGCATAAGTATGCCACATGGATCAAATAACATGGAATCATTAAACATAATAAGTTATTACATGATTAATGAATGTGAAATACATACATGTAAGTACCATTAAACAAATATATGTTCATAAAGGTGAATAACCTTGATAGAGAAATGGGTATGGTATTCACTACATAATGATTTTGGCTTGGAAAATCACGGTGCAATTTCGGCAACATAACAGCGTCATATAGAAATTCATAAATTGGGTTGATGAGAGAGAATGGGGTATATAATAATTTATATATGAAATAGACAGTAAGGGGATCATTTAAGATAATATCCCAATATATTAAATAGAATTTAGAAGCATAATATGGAAGAAATTCTTGAATGAAAATAAGAAGAGAGAAATCCCTTACGGAATTTTGGCATGGTAACAGGTGTACATGGAAGGAATTAATGAGAGATAAAGTGGTATATAATCATTAAAATATAAGGAGGGAAGTATGGGGGAGGTAAGAAATCATAACCCAGCATTTTTAATTGAAAATAAAAGGGTATAACAACATAAAGAATCTTGGACAAAAATGAGAAAGGAAGGAATCCCTTACGAAAAGTCAGCATGGTAACGGGTGTACATAAGGATTCATAAGAGGGATAAATGAGAGTGAAAGGGGATATAATGATTTATATATTAAATGGGAAGTAATTATGTTATTTAATAACATATACCAACATATTGATAAAAGAAATTAAAAGACATAACATGGAGAGAATGCTTGATAAAATAGGAGGGTGGAAGATCCCTTACAAAATTTCGATATAGTAACGACTTAGGTAAGGGTCAAAATGAGGGAGGATAAATAATAACTCATTAAAATAACATCAAATGGAAATTAATATAATGATTATAAAATAATGACATTATAACCATTCTAAATTACAAGAACTAATTTCAAATAAGATGCTTGAATTTGAAAGGAGGAGAGGAAAGTAAGGATCCCTTAATTGGAACTGTGATCCCAAAGGCTTGGGAGAGGCTTATTGGGAGATTAGGGATCCTTTGTAGGACTCTAGGGAGTATGGGGTAGAGTCTAGTAGAGCTAAAAATGGTTTGAGTGAAGAGTAATGGGAGAATAGGTGGGTTTATATAGGAAAGGAGAGGGAATTCTTTATTATTTAGGTTTTGGAAACTACACATTAAACTAAAAGAAATCACAAACCATACCATGGTTTTTTCCCATAGTTTCTGTCAAATGGGAGTGGTATAAAACATTTTATAAGGCTAAGGGCTTAAAAAATTAAAATATTATGCTTTCTTATGTGGAGGTGAGTAACACTCTCAAGGAAATTATTTTAAAATGTTAAAATATTTTATAAGTCTTGGAGGGTCCACTAAGGCATTATAAAATTAATAAAACAAATATAAAATCACAATATATTAAAGGTAAAACATATATTTTATTAATAACCCTTTTATAGTATTTTATTACATCACTATTGGGTCATTATGATGTCATAAAACACATTATATATTTATTCGGTATTTAATTTTCACCCAAATATTCGACTATCTCGGCAAATTATAAAAAATTCACTGTTGGATAATTTTGATATCCTGATTCCAAAAATAATATTCATTTTATCTAAATAATTTTCTAAATATGTGAATTTTAAATTTTAAAATAAAACCCATCATTTATTGAAAATTGATGGGTTTTGACAAAAACAGTTTCCAAACCTTAATAAAAGTTACATTTGACTTCATAAAAATTATATGATCATTTATATTTAATAAAAATTATATAATAATAATATTTTTTAAAATATTATTTATTTAAAAAATTCATTAATTCATCAAAATTAATTCTTTAATTAAAAATACAATTTAATTTTTATCGTATGAAAATATAATTCTTATCAAACTGAATACTTAATCATTTATAGAGTAAAAACAATAAGTAATAAATATAATCATCACTTATTATTAAAAGGAGTTTTCTTATAACACTATTATAATATCCATATTAATAAAACCTTAATTTAATATAATCATTTATATATTTCTAAAAAGTACCATTTTACCCAAAAATCAATTTATCTAATTCATTATATTTTTAAGAAAAACTATTATAATAAAGGAATTGATGGAATAAGACTTTTATTTATAAAAAGGTATTACACAATAAGTAACTAATGTCTTATTACATAACCCCCTTATAACACCCACATAAGACCTAAGGGTAAGGTGTGTGATGGTGACAGGCTCTTAGGGCGGCTCGGATAACATCGTCCAGGTGGTAATCTCTCTTAACTTGAACTTCTCTTGTAGGTGATTATATTTAAGCTTAATGTATGGAATCTCGGCTTAGGTTTGGTTAAGAGATAATCCCATTGATTCTACCTCCTTTTTGAGCTCTGAAAAATGATCTTTGTATGGCCCGAGTCTATTGGATGAGGCCATCCTCTCCTTTGTCTGTGTCGAAAGGATTCTTTTTTAAAAACCTTAAATTTATATCAGTCACGTGATCACTGTTCAATAGATATATTATCAACATTAATGATACTTAATGGCCATTTAAACCCAATAATAAAAAAAGAGTTCATGTGTTTTCTATAAGACATTAAAAAATGGAATTTTATTCATAAAATATTGGGTTGTTACACCAATCATAAGAAATGATTTCATGGGGATACATGAAGAAAGTAGAAAATTTTACATAAACATTGCATTAAAATTTCTCCTATTATTATCAAATATAACACTGTGGGTGGGGCCATGAGATATGGTCATATCATAAACAATGATATATCTAAACTAAATGATATCATATATCCTTTAAGTTTTTATATGTCATACCATATAACATATTTATATCATACCTTAAAATGCATCAAATGTAATAGGTTTTAGGGAAGATATATTTCACTTCCATAATTATATTATTTTGGGGTTATGTTTGTTTATGATATTCTTGTGTACTCCCAGTCAAGGGAGGACCACGCTTGACATTTGGACATTGTTTTGATTATACTTAAATAGAATTTTTTTTATATAAAAACTCTTGATTGGTTAGTTTTTGATCAATCAGGTGTTCTTATTAGGACACATGATATTTAAGGTTGGTGTATTAGTAGACCTTAAAAATGTTGAGTTTTTGGTTTCTTGGGAGTATCCTAAGAACATTTTTGAGATCCTTGGTTTATTTGGACTAGAAAGTTACTATCAGAGATTCATACAAGTTTATCCTAATTGTAAGTTCCAATGATAAGCTTGGATAAAAAGGGAGTGAAGTTCTTATAGTAGAATTGTTATGAGAGAGCCTTTATGGAGATAAAATAGAGGTTAATTACTACACTGATCATGGACTTACTAAGTTGGGTAATGACTATGCACTATATTGCAACGCATCAAGGGTAAGTCTTGGAGTAGTTCTAATGCAGGATGGTTGTGTGATCTCTTATGGGTCTAGGAATTTGAATCCACACAAACAGAGTAACCTGACACATGATCTAGAGCTAGCAGTTTTAATGTATGATTTTCGATGTTGGAGTCACTATATTTTTGGTGAGATGTTCATGGTTTATATAGATCATAAGATATTAAAGTATATTTTATCACAATGTGACCTAAAACATCAATAATTAAGGTGGTTCAGGTACATATAATCTTTCTATATTGAGGTGGAATTTACCCTTAGGAAGGGGAACATCATCACTTACATACTGAGTAGAATGACTTAGTCTTATGTGGTGTAGGAATAAAGCAGTGATTAGTAGATGATGGGTCTCTTTTTTTGGGATGTGTCTTGATGTTTAGGATTATTAGGGTTGGGAGACCCATACATCCTTTACTATCACCTCCTCACTACTTAGGAAAGTGAAATAGAGTCACCTACAAGATTCATACTATTTGGTGATAAGGGATAGTATATATGGTGGGGATATTCCACTTTATTGGTCACTTGATGACGATGAGATCCTTTATATCTAAGGTTATGTTGTGGTCCCCATGAGAATGTTTGAGGAAATGATGAGGAATTAACATTCTCTAAAGTGGGTTGATCACTCGAGACTTTCTAAGTTATACCACAAAATTCGCATATAGTACTTGAGGCCTGGGGTGAAGAGGGATATAGAAATTTTTTTAATATAGTGCTCCACCTATCAAAGGGTGAAGGTTAAGAACCAGTGACCTGCAGACCTCCTTCACTCATTAACCATTATTGAGTTGAATTAGGATGATGTATCTATGGACTTTGTGATAGGGTTTTTGAGGACACCCTAATGTAGTGATGTAGTGTGGGTTTTTATATACAAGTTGACTAAGGTTTCATATTTTATACTGATTTGAGTGACCTTCTATGATGATGAGATGTCGAATCTCAATGTACGAGAGATGGTATGTCTTAATGGGGTGCCTCATATTATCATTTATAACTAGGATGCATGTTTCAAATCAGACTTATAGTGAGGGTTATAAAAAAATTGACATGCAGGTGAATCTAATCATTTTTTACCTCTCTTAGATATATGGGTAGTCTAAGAATATGACCAATATCCTAGAGTACACGTGAAACACACACATCTTTGGTTTTAGAGGTTTGTGGGAGATTCACCTAGTGCTTTCAAGAGTTTTCTTAAAAAAATAGTTATATTTATTCGATTCAGATAGTGAATTTTAAGTGATTGTATGGTAGGTCATATTGATTGCCTCTGTATTGATTAGAAGTTGAGGAGTTAGTGTTTATTTGGATAAGTCTCATGCATGAGACATCAGATCATATATATATGATCATAAAGTGTTTGGAAACCCCCATGAGTAGCCAAATATTGTATGTCGACTAGGGATTCCATACTCTAAATTTTGAGGTGGGAGATCCTATGAGTTTATCCATAGAGCCAAAAGAAATTAGCACCAAGGTTTTTGGGGTCATTTGATATCATGTAGTGGGTTGGTATAGTGTCATACTAGTAATATTTTCCTTAGTGTCTTAGAACTATGCACAATGTATTTCATGCATCTCACTTTACGAGATATCATCCTAATCCATATCATATGATTAACGTTTAGGATGTTAAGTTTGATTTATACACATTATTCAATAAGTGACTAGTTCATATTATGGATTTGAATGATAAGGATCTTCATAGAAAAATATTCCTCTAATATGATTATAGTATAAGTGTGAACATATCTAGGAGGAGACATGGGAGTGGGAATGTATGCAAAGGGGCCATATTTATTCACCAATGAGGCCCAATGATTCTTAGAGATATAGATCAATGAATATAAACTATTTTTTTGGTAGGTTTTAACACCCTTTACCTTATTAAGGTAAGAAACTAGTTTATTTTTTCTCAAACTGGGTGTGGTTTAGTTCTTTTGTTTAGTTGGTGGTGTTAGCGGAGGCCCATGAGTCGTTCTTAGGAGATTACAGTAGGTTTTGGGTGGAAATATATTGTAGGTGGATTATCATAATACAATAGGTGAGGTTTATGCCATGATGAGGGATGATCAGGGGACTATCACACCACAATATGGGAGGTTGGATTGTGATGGGGGATTTTTTGAGAATAATTTCTTTGGGGTCAAGAGCTATATGAGATTAAATTTCTATAGTTTCAGGAGAGACCACATTTTAACTAATGGAATTGGTGTATAGTTATGGTCTATGTTATATTACTTTTTTAATGATAGTTTAAAAATACACCACAACTAAGGGATTTGCGACATAGTAGGTGTTTTATATGGATGAATTCCTCTAGTGTAAGAATTAATTTTCTGCAGGTGTTTGAGGATCACACCACAATGGTATAGGGTCACACCATGATGAATCTAAATAGTATTAACTCTTATTCCACATCAGTATAAACCACTCTAAAATATAAGGAATTACATTATGGTGTGAGTTACATAATATTAACAATATTATGTTAGAGGATGGTCATGTTGTGATCCCCCTAGGTTGTGTCATAAAGGCTTGTTGGGGAGTTGCACCATGCCATAGTGAGGTATCCACATCGCAAAACCAGGCTAGGGGGAATGTGTTGCATTGTGAGGGGGTGACCATGTCATAATGGAATGTAACATGGTTTTTTTATTATATCCAAGATAGGGGTGTTGTGTTGTGATTGTATGGTCTACATTGCAAGTGGGGCGTGTAAAGCCGTACTGAAATGCATGACCTATATGGTTTTATTTTAAGTAATTAAATTAAGTGTTTTGATAGTAAAATGATAAGAATTTGGGTTTTATATATTTTTCTCTAATATTATTTAATTCCTTAGCCTATTCCCTCTCCTCTTGTGTTTTTTTCTTCTAATTTGAGATCTCTTTCTTTTAGTTTAAAATTATATTTCCATCTATTGTGGGAGTTTTCCTATGGCGAGTGTTGTTGGAGTTGGTGTCCTAGAACCAATTATTTAGACTTTAGATTGAATTCATATTCAAAGAGGTGGATATTAATTAAATAAATTATTATATATTATTCATTGTTCTCTGTGACTTTAATGAATAATTTCATAGAGTATCATTCACATTGAAAATGTAATAGTAGTTCCCTGCTATGATTAGAACCTTGAAATGCCATGATGATATTCTTAAACCTTGTTCTATGGTCGGATAACGTTATATGATAGGATACATAGTATTTTTACCATTAGGTGTGAGTACTCATATGCATATGATACTTCATCTCATGAAGTTCACACTTGGTAATCTCTAAGATGGGATATTATAAGAACTAACTTGCCTATGTGAATTTTTCATGTTTATGTGTCATCAGATATTCCTATATATGAGCATATGTAATGGTCCTTAAAATTTAATATTATTATTAATACATTTTATAACTCACACACTTAGATTTATTGGTATAAAAATTACAATATAGTTCATGTCGAAGTTGGGTATGTTGGGTGCATCATGAACAATGTGTTATTAATGAATAAATTGAGGAAGGATTTGTCCCTTCCATATTTATAGAATTTGATATCTTATACCTTTGATTAAAATGGAACCATTATATTAAACTCAATGGTCATGGTGTAAAAATGAGTTTATTTCAGATATTCAAAGAAAGATGTATCAAGCATATAGGTTAATGACACGGGTATGCAACCTTCTTGATGAGATTCCATGATAAATGGATTATATTACCCAATTGAGCATCCATATATGGTTTTTTTAATTATAAAATATCTTCTTCCTCTATCAGTTCCTTGACCCATTTCTAGACATTAATCTTGATTTTTAGGTAAGCCTTCCTAATGTCACTGAGGAAGAGACCTAGAGGGTTACACACAAAGTGTTTCCTTAGATCTTAGTTAAATATTATTTATATTTAAAATTAGAATAGATATTATTCTCCAGAGTGAGAAGTAATATTATTCAATATTTATTAAATGATCAAAAATATTAAATAAATATTTCTTAACAAGGTAATTATTTAATTACATAAATATATAATATTTATTTATCTCTTGTTATTCACACCATAATAAATAATTATTTATTTATTAAATAAATAATTTGTTTAGTTATGTGAATATTAAATAAATATTTATTCCTTAGACTCTGAATAAATAAATAATATTTTTTAAAATATTTATTCAAGAATTCAATAATTGTTGAGGAGGACGAGTGGATCATATTTTGTCTAGTGATGGATATTTATTTACTATATGGAAAAATAAATATTTATCATTTTGTAGGTTATTTCACACCATAAAATAAAATATTGTTTTTATTTTATTACATGGAATGGGGTTCCTTTTGGGTATAATATATATTATTAAGGGCCTTTGTGTAATAAATTAAATATTAAACCCCAACCTTAGATGTAATGCCCGCCCATTCTAGGTTGGTGAGCTATATGACCTCATGTGCACCTCCCCATACATAAGAGGTTGTCAGCTAGCATCGAGTGTCTAAATGGTACAATGGGGAGACTATAACCTTAGTATCAGTGGTCACATACTAGAATTATAAAAAGAAGAATAGTAACCCAAAAAGGGGAATAGCATAACTAAGTAATAAATGATAAATTAATGGAACGTAAAGTATCACTGATTCATACAATATAATAAACCAAGGACCCCCAATGTGGTAGTTCAAACAAAAGTGTAATAAAATAAAAAGGAAAATAAATAAAGACAGTATGGCACTATTCCATGGTCTATCTTAGTGACACCTCTAAATACCAAGCTTCATCTCCTCAACTCTCTATCAATGGGACCTTTCCCTTTCTTAGGTCCCTAATCATGAAGTCTACACACACATCAGGATTCTCTTACAAGGTGTGCATATAACCGAGTAGGACACCACCAGTGTGTCTACAATATTAGTGCACATGCATTAGTGTTGTATACCATGACAAAAAGTAAATATGAAAGAAAAAAACAATCAAACATGTGTCGAAACATTGTGTTCTAACCAAGTTTCCTTGAACCCCAATTGTACCTACTTCATCTCTATACCAGAAGGAAATTCATAATGGAAGTCATGATCATGGTCAGCAACAAGGATACCATATATCATTGAATATCCATATGGTCGTAGAGCCTCGGGTCAGGCCACAAGTTTGGAATGCCCCATCTTTGACATGGGTCAGACTGTAAGGTCATACCCCATTTATTCCTTGGTTTAGGCCACAAGGTCATCATATCCCATTTCTTCCTTATGTCAGGAATCAAGGACATCATGTCATTTCTCTATGTATAGGTCCATCATCATGGTCATCTCATGTCACACATGCTCCCCCTCTAAGGACTAACCAAACCATGATGGTTCACCTATCACTTTATGCTAGAATAAAAACATTCACAGGACTTATATTCACACACAATAGGGAATAGCACATAAAGGTAAAAACATATCATATCAAGCATCAGTCTTGGTATCCACACACACACGCGTGTGCTCATGCGATCAAAATTAAACATGGGTCTCATGATCTACACATGAATACACATGAGATAAAATGAAATAAACAACTCATGCAAGGGACATAAATGGTAATTAACTTCTTATATCATGTGTGTTGATACAAAACATCAAAATCCACCAAGATTAATCACTAAATTATGCTCAAACACCAACTGAATTAATCCCACGTACCAAGGATTCCTAAAACCAATCCCAATTTGTCACAAAAGGGATTAAAGAATAAGTTTCAATAAGGTTATAGTGAATTAGGGTTAGTAATAATTAAACTTATCCAAAAATATCCATTTCTTATGGTATATCTATATCTAATTAAGGTAAAGATGAAAATTATACAGATTTGTCTTCCAATCTAACGAATAAATGAGAAATACTTATTATATCACATTATAATTCATATATATAGCCATGAAATCCTGGATATATGATTCCATCCAAGAATAAGAGAGCATATATAGGAAGGGCATGAAGAACAGAGGAAGAACAACCTATTACCATGGATCCACATTAGCAAAATCCTTTTTATCCACTGGATTTGGAGTTTAGAGGGAGTGTAAACTCTTGATCATCCATAAAAGTCCCTAGGTTTGAGAGCCCAAGGAGTTAGAGAAATAATGAAGTTTTTTGGGGTGGTTTCATATTAAAAAACCAATTTTTGGATTAATTATAACTTTGTGCATGGTTTGGTCACATAGTTTTCTAAATTGTGTGCCAACTGTGCGAGCCTTAATATCCCTTCTAGGCACCCACATAGTTTGGTAAATCATGTGTCAAACATTATTATTTCTTATATCATAAGACACATAGTTTACTTAAGAATTTTTCATGGTTATCTCTAACCTTACAGAAACCATGTGCTACCTACTATCCCTTTATAACAATCCATATGGTTTATTGGGGAGAACGACACAGTTTTCCCACACTATGCACCCCACTTGAAGGCCACTAAAACCCTACAAAACCATCCATAATCTATCATAGACTTATCCCAAGCAAAGAATAACTCAAACAACATTAAAGAAGATCTAAAATAAGGCATAGCACACCTAGAAAAACTGATTTTGTTACAATATCCCCCTATAATGTATTCTCATTATTGAGAAGTGTCTCTAGAGTTGATGCTCAAAAAACTCAAGTCAATGAGCTCACACATCATATTACAACTCCCAGACTCCTCTTATATATGACTATGATTCCATAAAATTCAAATGTGGGGCACTAACTTCCCTTAAAATAAATTCTCACACCATTCCACAATCCAAACCATTAACTCAACAAATGATGGATTTAGTTTCAAATCAACATCCTCACTATTGATCACATGTGTAGAATCAAGCTCATACCACTGAATCTAAGAGACATGGAACATTTTAGGCATACCACGATATCATGGAGGAAGGTTTAGTCAGTAAGACACTACTCTGATATGATTGATGATCTCAAATATCCCTATAAACCATGGAACCATATTCCCTTTACTCTACAAATGAAAATATCCCAACTAAGGTGACACCCGCAAGAAAAATCGATCACCCACAAGAAACTCTAAAGGTCATCTCCATTGGTCAACATATGATTACTATCAACACTAACTGATAACAAACTATTTCTTGATCAACTGCACCCTCTCAGAGGTCTCCTACATCATACTTATCCCAACGACAGCTATCTTTCCAACCTCATTGCAACACAATTGTGAGTGACATGGATGCCCATAAAGAGACTCAAATAGTGTCATCATAATCGAATCTTAGAAACTATTCTGGTGTGAAAACTCCACCAAGTCTAGATGTTCATTATATACTTGGTTTGGAGGATTGAAACCTCTATTTGATACCACTTTTTAATGCCTTGACCTGAATCACCTAGTCTAGATCAATGAACTACATGACCTCATGTGTGCCACCCCATATGAAAGAGGATTCTAACTAACAATGAGGGTATGAATAGTACAATTGTAAGACTATACCCTTAATATCAATGGTCACATACTAAAATAATATCATGAAGAATAATAACCCAAAAAGGTACACATAGTAATTAAGTAATAAATGTTATATCAAATGGAATGTTAAGTATCACTGGATTATACAATATAATAAACCAAGGACCCCCAATGTAGTAGGTAAAAAAATTATAAACAAAGAAATTAGAAAATAAATAAAGACATTGTTGTATCACTCTAGATTATATCTTAGTACTGCCTATAAATACCAAGATCCATCTCCTCAACTCCCCATTTCTAGTACCTTTCCCTTTCACGGGTCACTAATCATGAATTATACACATGCATTGAGATTAATATGAAGGGTGTGAGTATAAACTAGTAGGGCATTGCCAATTCATCCTTAAAATAAGTGAACATTCATAAGAGGTGTATACCATGATAATAAGTAAATGTGTAAGCAAGAAACAATCAAACATGTATTGATCAATCATTTTCTAACCAAGTTTTAGTGAACTATATCCATAACAGCTTTAGCTCCATGTCAGAAGGAAATTCATAATGGAATTCATGATCATGGTTGGCCACAAGGCCACCACATATCTCTGAACACCTAAATAACTGTAGAGCCTTGGGTTGGGCCACATGGTTGGCATGCACCATCTTTATCATGGGTCAGGCCACAAGGCCATCATACCTTATCACTGCCTTGGGTCGAGCCACAAGGTCATCAAATGTCACCACTACCTCAGGTCAGGCCTCAAGGCCATCATACCCGCACCCTATGTCTAGGTCCATCATCATCATCATAGCATGTCACAAATGCTTCCCCTTTAAGGACTAACCAATACACAACAGTCCTCTTGTAAATTAATATTAAAAGAAAAACCTTCACAGACCATATATGCACACACAACAGGGCATAGCACATATGGGTACAAACATAGCATATCAATCATGAGTCTCTATAGCCATACACACATGCTCATGTGATCAAAATCAAACATCGGTCTCACAGGCTACACATACACACACATGTGATCAAATAAAATTAATAAGTCATACAAGGTCCCTAAAAGGTAAGGAACCTCTTAACTCAAGCATGATGATTATAAATGTAAAAAAACACCAAGATTATTCATTGATCTATGCTCTCGCACTAACTAGATTAATCCTGTGTGATAAGGATTCCTAAAACTAATCCAAATTCATTACAAAATGGATTCTCGAACAAGATTAAAGAAGGAGGTGGTGACATAGGATTAGAACTAATTTAACTTACCCAAAGAGAAATATCACCAATGTAGATCTAGATCCAATCAAGGGAAAATGAGAATTCTCTATATTTGGTCACATATCCAATGAATAAATGAAGGATACTAATTAGAACACATTATAATTCATATATCTAGCTATGATAGCCTATATATATAAATTCTTCAAAGTATAAGAGAATATATCTAGGAAGAATGTGAAAATTGAGGAAGAAAAAACTATTGCCTTGAATACACATGAGATAAAGCCTTTAGATCCATCAGATTTGGAGTTCAGAGGGAGATAAAATTCCAAGAACAACCACCAAAGTCCTTAGGCTAGATATACCTAGGTGTAGAAGAAAAAATTAAGGATTTCATGATGGTTTCAGATTAAAAATCCAATTTTTTAATTAATAAAAACAATGTGCATATCTTGGTTGCACAGTTTACTAAATCATGTGTCAGCCATGTGAAGCTTACTTTCCCTTCTAGGAACCCACATAGTTTGGTCGCACGATTTGGTAAACTGTTCACCAACCATGAATTTTGTCTCTATCTTGAGTCACATAGTTTCCTCAAGAATGTTTCATGGTTATCTCTAAACATGTTCCACCTATTTTCCCTCTCTAATAAGATTCATGGTTTACTAGGGAGAACCGAATGGTTTTACCAAACCGTGCTCAAACCATACACCCCCTTAATGGCCTCTAAAACCCTCTAACACCATATAGAATCTACCTAATACTTCACACAAGTAAACCATAACTCAAACAACATTAAATAAGAGATAAAACAAGGCATAATTCCCTAAGAAAAATTGAGTTCATTACACTAGGTATATAAATGTATTGTTATGTCAATCAGAGAGAGGTTAATCATTGTATCTAATAATTTCCTCTAAAAATATCCCTCCCTCTATATTCCTCTCAATAATGAGAATATTAAGAGAAATTACTTCAATATGAAAGGAATGTCAAGTGATCAAGTGAAAAATACAATATGATCAATCGATCACTCTAACACCCGACATTTTATCAGCGTTTTTTAAATATCAAAGGAGAATATGTGGATCACCACTAAAGAGACTCTACTTTGGGGCCTCACTTCATAATAATGATACACTGGTCAAGTTAGAATGATCAACATCATAAATGAATAAATATATCAAGGCTGAGGTAATATTTCTTCTTTTGTTTTAAATTAATTATAAATTAACATGAAAAAATCCCCTCTATTGGTTTCAGAAAAATAATTTGTAGGTATTATTTAGAAAAATTTCATTGTTTATGGAATTAACATTATATACATTTCAAATGATCCATTGAATCTGAAAAAATATGAGTTGGTTATAGGACCAATGGGAACTTTTGCTATATCCAGAATCATTAAGTGGTATCAATGAAGTCACATTCAATTTATAATTATTTATTGTTTGTTGATCATTTTCATATTGAAAAGTTAGTTTTCATTTCAAGAAATTTTTTATTATAATCCAACCATCAATATAACTTATTATTATATTAATTTATTACTCATTTAATTCAATATCTGAATAAATTTTAATGAAGATCATCTGAATAACCCATTCAGAGGTGCTGAGAAGTTTGGATGGACAATGCAAGATTACATGGCCTGTAGGTGGTGTACAAGTTGTGTATCCAAGTTCATTAGAATGCAATCATAAATTAATTTTCCATGTCCTATAATGAAGGACACATGGTTTATTAAATACACTATGAGTTAACTACGTTAGGCTATAATATGTCATATAGGACTACACGTCTTGTAAATAGGTTACATGTAACACCCCGACCCCTTTAGACTGGAGCTGGTGCATTACTTGTGATATTGGCATGGTTAGAAGGAATGAAAATCCCAAAGTAAGGATCAATTTAGTAGTCTTGAAGAAACTAGATACATAGATGTAACACAAATAACATTGAAAACGGTTACAAGATACAATACATAACAAAACTAAAAACTGTAACCACACGAACTCAATAAATGACTTTCTCTTCATCACCTGTTGAAGGTAAACAATGAAAGGGGTGAGCTCAAAAGATTAGTAAGGGTTAAAAATAGCAGAATTATGAATACAATAATGATTTAATCATAATCAATCTGACATAATCAATATGGCATGGTGAATAAATGAAAAACTAATGTCGTTAATAAACTGAGAATGAAACTGAATCCATAGATTTTGTTATAGTGAAAACCTCATGGATAATAATAATAAATGATAATGAATAAATATAATGCTTATTAATTTGATTTCATGTATCTGGAACATGAAAGCATAATACTGTTAAAATGGTTTAGTTCTGTGGGTAGAAACCCGTCTGATTTTTGGAAACAAACTCGAAGGGTTTGTTGCCAAACTGATTTGTCTCATGAGACCTACTGATGCATCGAGGGGCTATAGTGGGATCCACCCGCCACTGTATGTCCAAATAATTCTTTATACATTGATTCAATACAATAGCAATATGCCTTTTCAATATCTGTATAGAGTAGAGTATACGGATTCATCAATATTAAAATAACTTTCCAAATAAACATTGTATGTAAAATGGTATACGGTTTAGACAACAAACATATCCATGATATGAGATTATGGGTATTTAATATAAATATAATTTTCAAATTAAAGGTGACATCAAATGGGAATTAGGTTCACCACATAAGAATTATTAGGTGCACAATACAAAGTTAGTCACAACAAAATAGTAGTTGAGACAAAGACTCTTACCACAATGTAATCGGTCGAATCATATGACCAGAACTTAATAAACCTCAAATGAATCATTTAATAACATGAATAAAAATATAATCATGTTATTATATATCAAATGGTTGTACACATATACCAAATACAATAAATAAGTGGTGAATAATGAAAATATCACAGAAATGAAAGTGAGATGAGAAACCCCTTACAAACATTTTGGCATGGTAACGAGTTTTATTGTGAGGGCTTAATGAGAGTTAAAGGTGTATTCCATTATTTATATTTCACAAGGGCGGTATGGAGGAGGTTCTAAAATATACCCCATCATTAGGAATTAAAAATAAAAGGGCACAACATAGGGGAGATTCTTGAACAAAAGTGAGAGAGAGGATCCCTTACCTTATGCTTAAAGGTGTTCTTGACTTGTTATTTAAGACCTGAATAAACGAATTTGGATTATTAATTAATAATTATATAACCTCTTATATATGTAAATGATTTATTTTAACCCTTTTTAGTTCATTCAATGCCTTTTTTATTAGTTATAAGGTTCAATTTCATTGTTCGGGCTCGTTTGTTTACTTGGTTTTAAATGATTGGTTCACTTATATTCAAGTTTGGATAAATATATAAGATCGATGTGGTTGTCCAGAAATGAAGTTATAATCTATTAGTGAACATCTAGAAGATTACATGGTTTTAAATTTAATTTTTTTACTTTGAGTGAAGTTGAATTATTATATATATAACCATAGTGACAACCATTTTGGCTAAACGGTGGGTTTGATTACAATGAACATGTTTTACTTTATAACTTAATACCATTTGTACAAAAGGATTACAGATATAAAAATAGGATATATTAAATATATAATAATCTGGTTCAACCATAACACAAATGGTTTCATGAACATAATTGAAGATTATAATAGAAATTGATAAATTGTTGTCCTTGAATGTGCTAAATTGGCACATCTCAAACAGTGCTTTCATTTCTTTCAAATAAATAGTGGGGAAAGGATAGAATGTAATGAAATATACCATTAGCATTAAAACATTCCATTACATGTATTTTACTGGATTTATCATACTATTATGTTGAGGAAAGAAACAAAAAGAAAATAACTTAAAAGAATTGAAGGAATTGGAAAGAGGAATTTACCTCTTGAGACTTCCTCCTTTCAGAACCTATTAAAGGGAGAGGTTTTGGTATTTTGAAGAGGCTAGGAGCTTTTGGACATGGGGAAGGATCTTGGGGAGAGACTTGGGTAGAATATTGTCAAGGAACAAGGCTTGAGTTGTGTGAGAGGAAGAGGGGGTGAGGGTGCTTTATATAGTGGAGGGGAGAGGAGTTTTCTTAATATTATAGACATTAATTTATTATTTCCTCTCAAGACAACCGATAGTGATTATTTCATGACCAGGAAAAGTAATATATGCATGTGAATTCGAACCAATTGGGCTTACATCAGAATATCATCATCAATGACTCAATTAATCCATTATTTAGCATTTATTGTGAATTATCGGAT
Organism: Viscum album; assembly: GCA_963277665.1. Lineage (NCBI taxonomy): Eukaryota > Viridiplantae > Streptophyta > Magnoliopsida > Santalales > Viscaceae > Viscum > Viscum album. The sequence continues at coordinate 1,619,918,668 of OY728150.1, forward strand.
TTTACTATTCATAAAAAATTTAAGTATTTCAGAAAAATCCCAAAAATTCACCCTAGCCATTTTTCGATGTATAGAATCCAAAAATGAAGTCCATTTTTTAAAAATAATTTTATAAATATGATTAATTAAATATATAATTAAAATACTTATTTAGTCGAAAAATATAATCACTTAAAATATTCATCTTCATTTTTAAGGTGCCTAAATTCATTTATACATTCAAGGGAATGGATACCATTCATAAGAGTCATATTAATATTCATAAGGGTAAGTTACTATTCATAAGGGTAGGTTACTATTCATAAGGGTAGATTACTATTCACTGAAAATTAAGTTAATTCTATCAAACTCTAATTATCATCTTGATCACAACCGTGTATGTTAGATTTTTAAAATTCAAATCACAGAGCTGACAAATTTAATTTTTATGGCTAGGTTATGGCTATCTCCTATAAGTAACCATGTTTTGTTCCATAGAGGCTCAGTGATTCTTGAAATATAGGCTATAACTAAAATGTATTTAAGAGAAACATACCATAAAATGTTTGGGGTGCTACATTATTCCCTCCTTCAGAAATCTCGTCCTTGAAATTTTATGTATGAAACTCACCAAAAAGATGTGGGTGGTTCTTTTTCATGAAATCCTCTGGTTCTCATGTTTCTTCCTCTATATTCTGGTTCCTCCAAAGAACCTTTACAAGATGAGTTGTCTGATTTCTCAATACTTTCTCCCTTGTGTCAAGAATCCCAATAGGCTTTTCAAAATATGAAAAATTAGGTTCCGGTTCAATTTCTTCATAGGTGAGTACATGCGTTGGGTCTGGCATGTATTTCTTCAACAATGACACATGGAACACATCATGGAATTTGGAGATATTTGGCAGCATTTCTAAACGGTAAGCCATTACTCTGATTCTTTCCAGAATTTCAAATGGTCCGATATACTTGGAGCTCAGTTTCCCTTTCTTACCAAACCTTAAGACACCCTTCCATGGAGATACTTTCAGAAATACATGATCTCCCACTTGAAATTCCAAGTCCTTTCTCCGGTTGTCAGCATAACTCTTCTGCCTACTTTGGGCTTCTTTAATATGGGCTTGTATTGTCTTCACCTTTGTCATGGTCTCTTCAATAAGTTCTGGGCCTATAATTTTCCTCTCACCAATTTCATCCCAACAAGTTGGAGTTCGACATCTCTTTCCATATAATGCTTCATATGGATCCATTTGAATACTAGAATGGAAACTATTGTTGTAGGAAAATTCCACCAAAGGAAATTATTGATCCCACATACCTTGGAAGTCAAGAGAGCATGACCTCATCATGTCTTCTAGAGTTTTAATAGTCCTTTCAGACTGTCCATCAATTTGGGGGTGATAAGCAGTACTCATATGAAGCTCAGTATTCAAAGCCTTCTGGAGACTTTTCCAGAATTTTGATGTAAATCGGGGATCTCGATCAGACACAATCAATAGAAGTGCACCATTAAGTCTTACAACTTCATTAATATAAAGTCTTTCCAAGTGCTCAAGTAAAAAATCCTCTCTTATAGGAAGAAAATGTGCTGATTTTATGAGCTGATCAACAATTACCCATATTTCATCATTCCTTCTAGGTGTCCTTGGTATCCCAGTGAAAAAATCCATCATAATGTTATCCCACTTCCACATAGGAATAGGTAGAGGTTGCATCACTCCTTTGGGATGTTGTCTCTCTGCCTTCACTTGTTGACAAACTAGACATCTTGACATGTAGTCAGCAATTTCCCGCTTCATATTATCCCACCAAAAATATTTCTTCAGATCTATATACATCTTGGTGCTACCTGGGTGTATAGAGAAATTTGAGCTATGAGAATCGTCTAATAGTTCCCTTTTTAGCTCAATTATTGATGGAATGCATAACCTCTTCCCAAATTTCAAAAATCCTTCTTCATACACGAAGTCATCCAGTCTCCCATCCTTGACAACATTAATTTTCTTGTGCAGGTTCTCATCATCAGATTAAGAGATTTTTATCTTATCTAATAAAGATAGTTTAGCAATCATTTGAAATAGGAAAGATGTTTCCCTTTCCTTAACAATTACCATATCCATATTTAGTAGATCCAAAAATATATGATCTTTATTAATCCTCATTTGAGTCAGAAGTCCATGATCTTTCCTGCTTAATGCATCTGTCACCTTATTCACCTTTCCCGGGTAGTGGTGTATTGAACAATTATAATCTTTGAGTAACTCAAGCCATCTTCTCTACCTCATGTTGAGTTCTTTTTGTGTGAAAATTTATTTCAAACTCTTGTGGTCTGTATAAATCTCACATCTCTCTCCATATAGATAATGCCTCTATATTTTCAGAGCAAAGATTATGGCTGCTAAATCAAGATTATGAGTTGGATAATTTTTCTCATGAGTCTTCCACTGTCTTGATGCATAATCAATAACTTTATCATTTTGAATAAGGATGGAACCCAGTATATTCTTTGATGCATCGCTGTATATTACAAATCCACCACTTCCAGATAGAAGAGTCAAAATTGGAGCATTGACCAATCTTCTTTTCAATTATTCGAAGCATTCTGTACATTCATCTTTCCACACAAACTTAACTCCTTTATGTGTGATCTTGGTTAGTGGGTTAGACAGTCGGGAAAAATTCTGAATGAAACGCCGATAGTAACCTGCTAATACAATAAAATTGTGTACCTCAGTTATGTTTGTTGGTGTGGGCCAATATTGGGTTACCTTTGTTTCACAGGATCAACTAGGATTCCATCCTTAGAGACAATATGTCCTAGAAAAGAAACTTATTGAAGCCAGAATTCACATTTGCTAAACTTCCCATATAATTTATTGCTTCTAAGAGTTTTCATAATTACCCTCAAGTGATTATCATGGTCTTCATACCTTTTTGAGTATATGAGGATATCATCGATGAATACCACAAAAAAGTTATCAAGATATTCTTTGAAAACTATATTAATTAAATCCATGAAAATATAGGGTGCATTTGTTAGTCTAAAAGGCATTACTGTAAACTCATAATGCCCATACCTGGTCTGAAATGCTGTCTTAGGAATATCTTCCTTCCTTACATGCAACTGATGATATCCGGATCGAAGGTCAATCTTCAAAAAGTATTGATCTCCATGAATTTGATCAAATAAATCATCAATCTGGGGTAGAGGATACTTATTATTTATTGTAATAGCATTTATTTCCCTGTAATCAATGCAAAGCCTCATGGATCCATATTTCTTCTTGACAAAGAGGATAGGGTCTCCCCATGGAGAAACACTAGGTCGAATAAATCCTTTTTCACTCAAATCCTCTAGTTGTTTATTTAGCTCTACTAATCCCACAATAGACATTCTATAGGGAGTCTTTGATATAGGCCTTTCATCAGGAATTAAATCAATAGAGAACTCAACTCCCCACTCTAGAGGATGTCCAGGTAAATCCTCTGGAAAAACATTGATTTATTCTTTCACTATGTACACATCTTCAATTTGAAGATTTCTTTCCTCACCCATATATATTAGTTTATCTTCCTCTCCAAGTATTGCATTCAGTAGAGCTACTGGGGGTGGTTCTAGATAAGAATCAGGTGGTGAAGTTTCTACCCTAAAGACAAGGGATTCTACACCATTTTAAAAAATTGTAACTTCCTTCTTCTTATAATAAATCTTAGCATCATAATTTGACAGTCAATCCATACCAATAATTATATCAAATTCAGTCATTGGTATGATGATAAGGTTATCAACTAAATCACATTTTGGTGTCTGGAGGGGGACTAGTGGACATGCCTTTGTTGCAATGATACATCCCCCCGGAGTTTTGACTGACAACTCCTTTATTAAATCAAATTGGACATATCTAATTTTCTTGGCAAACTGGGAAGATATAAATGAATGCGATGATCCAAAATCAAATAAAGTGTTGGCTAAGTTTGAGGAAACAATTAAAGTACCTTCCACCACGTCATTAGGAACTTAAACCTCCACGGTTGTAATAGCATAGGCTCTCCCTTGTTCTCTTGGATTTTTCTGAGGCATGTTTCCTTGGCGCTTAGGACACTCATTTGCATAGTGTCCCATCTCTCTGAAATTGTAGCATTGAATATCATTGAATTGTTTCTTCCCCTTGAATTCATCAGATCGATTACCCTTTTCTCCATAGTTATAGTAGAATCTCATGCCTTTCAAGCATTTCCTGAGATGATTCTTTCCACAGTTCTCACATAATGGGAATAGCATTGTTCCCTTGCTCTTCTTTGGTGCTTCTCCTTTTCCTTTGTTATCAGAGTACCACTTCTTATCTTGGTTTACTTTGAAAATATTTGATCTAGTAAATTCCCTCTCTGTTTCGATGGCACTTGATACAATTTCATCATATGATAAAAATTATTGAGAATTCAGTGCCCTTCAAAGACCTGGCTTAATACCTTCAAAGAAATTATCAATCTTGTCTGTCAAGTCATGTACGTAATCTATGGAATACCTGGCCAGCCTTGTGAAAGTAGCCTCATACTTTGCAACACTGTATTCTTCCCTTTGTTTTAAGCTAAGGAATATCCTATTCATTTCAGTTCATTACTCATGAGGGAAATATTTTTTGAAGAATATTTCCTTAAAGGTCCTCCATTCCATATATTTTATTTTTTCTTCCTCCATGGTATTCAGAATCAAGGACCACCATTGATCAGCATCTCCCTTGAGATAATATACTACCAGTACTACCTTTTCATTTTCATTGCATCTTAATGTCATGAATATCTTTTCAAGGGACTTGATCCATTGCTCAGAAACTACTAGGTTAGTAGTCCTGCTGAAATATGGGGGCTTCTTCCACATGAAACGATCCAACACAGGTGTGGAATGGTTATTCATTACAACCTGAGTAAGTTGTCCCAATATGGTCATGATATGATCTACTCCAACATTGACTGTGTTGAATTGCTCAGTAGGGAGATCCCTACTTTGCCCGTGAGTATTGATTCCCATTATTTCGTTAGATTCCATTTCTAAATAATGGGATACAATAGATTAGTTTATGAATATCAAATATAAAATCACTCAACATAGATTGAAATTCTATGCGCAACTAATCTTATAAACATGATTTTTCTGAAGAAAAATTTACATTAAAATACTTCATAATGGATTTTCAATAAAATGTGAATTATCCTAAGCATATCCCCTGGGAGTGTCATAACCAAGAGTGCAGTAAGGCCCATTGTCATGCACCAGTTCTAGTTTGAGTCTAGCACAAAGTGGTGTTTTTAGGTTTTACCCCTAGATACATATGTGTCAGAGCCGCCTCTACCTGCTCGTATCCAGACAGGGACGTATTGCTTAAAATATCCACATAATATATTCCTTACCAAAATACCAGGATGTTCTTGTATGTTTATTCTAAAATATTTCATTAGGGATTTGTTCCCTACTATACATTTCCAACTCTAGTTTCCAAGTTTCCTACTAAACTTCCTCTCATACCAACTATAACACCCCGACCCCTCTAAACTGGAGCCGGTGTATTACTTGTGATATTGGCATGGTTAGAAGGAATGAAATTACTGAAGAAACGATCATTTTAGTAGTCTTGAAGAAACTAGATACATAGATGTAACAAAAAATCACATTGAAAAAGGTTGTAAGATACAATACATAACAAAACTAAAAACTGCAACCATAGGAACTCAATAAATGACCTTCTATTTATCACCTGTTGAAGGAAAACAATGAACAAGGTGAGATCAAATGCTCATTAAGGGTTAAAAATAGTGGAACCATGAATACAATAATGGGTGAATCATAATCAATCTGACATAATCAATATGGCATAGTCAATAAATGCAAAACTAATGTCATTAATAAACTGAGAATGAAACTGCATCCATAGATTCTTTTCATAGTGAAAACCTCATGGATAATAATAATAACTAATAATGAATAAATATAATGCTTATTAATTGGACGTCATGTATCTGGAACATGAAACCATAATACTATTAAAACGGTTTAGTCTTGTGGGTAGAAACCCATCTGATTTTTACAAACAAACTCAAAGGGTTTGTCGCCAAACTGATTTGTCTCATGAGACCTACCGATGCATTGAGGGGCTATAGCAGGCCCCACCAACCACTACATGTCCAAATAATTCTTTATACATTGATTCAATACAATAGATATATGCCTTTTCAATATCCATATAGATTAGAGTATACAGATTCATCAATATTAAAATAACTTTCCAAATAAACACCGTATGTGAAATGGTATACGGTTTAGACAACAAACATATCCATGATATGAGATTATGGATATTTAATATAAATATAATTTTAAAATGAAATGTGATCTCGAATGCGCATTAGGTACACCACATAAGGATTATTAGGTGCACAATACAAAGTTAGTCACAATAAAATAGTAGTTGAGACAAAGACTCTTACCACAATGTAATCGGTCGAATCATATGACCAGAACTTAATAAACATCAAATGAATAATTGAATAACATGAATATAAATATAATAATGTTATTATATATCAAATTTCAGTACAAATATACCACATACAAGAAATAAGTGTCGAACAATGAAAATCTCACAGAAATGAAAGTGATATGAGAAACCCCTTACAAACATTTCGGTATGGTAACGAGTGTTATTATGAGGGATTAGTGAGAGGTAAAGGGGTATTATATTATTTATATGTCACAATGGAATTATGGGGGAGGTTCTAAAACATAACACATCATTAGGAATTAAAAATAAAAGGGCACAAAATAGGGGAGATTCTTGAACAAAAGTGAGAGAGAGGATCCCTTACCTTATGCTTGAAGGTGTTCTTGACTTGTTATTTAATACCTGAATAAAAAAATTAGGCTTATCAATTCATAATTACATAACCTCTTCAATATTTAAATGATTTATTATAACCCTTTTTAGTTCATTTAAGGCCTTTTTGATTAGTTATAAGGTTCAATTTCATTGTTCGGGCTCGTTTGTTTACTTGGTTTTAAATGATCAGTTCACTTATATTCAAGTTCCGATAAATATATAAGATGGATGTGGTTGTCCAGAAATGAAGTTATATTATATTATTGAACATACAGAATATTACATGGTTTTAAATTTAATTTGGTTACTTAGAGTGAAGTTTAATTATTATATATATAACCTTAGTGACAACTGTTTTGGCTAAACGGTGGGTTTGATTACAATGAACATGTTTTGCTTTATAACTTAATACCATTTTTACAAAAGGATTATAGAACTAAAAATAGGATATATTACATATATAATAATATGGTTTAACCATAAAATAACTGGTTTCATGACCAGAATTAAATATTATAATAGAAATTGATAAACTGTTGTCCTTGAATGTGCTAAATTAGCACATCTCAAACGGTGCTTTCATTTCTTTCAAATAAATGCTGGGGAAAGGAGATAAGGTAATGAAATATACCATTAGAATGAAAAATTCCAGTACATGTATATTACTAGATTTATCATACTATTATGGTGAGTAAAGAAACAAAAATAAAAGAACCTAAAAGAATTGAAGGAATTGGAAAGAGGAATTTACCTCTTGACACTTCCTCCTTTGAGAACCTCTTAAGGGGAGAGTTTTTGGTATTTTGAAGAGTCTAGGAGCTTTTGGACATGGGGGAGGATCTTGGGGAGAGACGTGGGCAGAATATTGTCAAGGCACAAGGCTTGAGTGGTGTGAGAGGAAGAGGGGGTGAGGGGTGCTTTATATAGTGGAGGGGAGAGGAGTTTTCTTAATATTATAATCATTAATTTATTATTTCCTCTCAAGACAACCAATAGTGAGTATTACATGATGAAGAACATTAATATATGCATGTGACTTCGAAAAAATTGGGCTTACATCATCATATCATCATCAATGACTCAATTAATCCATTATTTAGTATTTATTGTGAATTATCGGATTTTACTATTCATAAAAATTTTCAGTATTTCAGAAAAATCCCAAAAGTTCACCCTAAACATTTTTCGATGTGTAGAATCCAAAAATGAAGTCCATTTTTCAAAAATAATTTTATAAATATGATTAATTAAATATTTAATTAAGATAATTATTTAATCGAAAAATATAAACACAAAATATTCATCTTCATTTTTAAGGTGCCTAAATTCATTTATACATTCAAGGGCATTGATACCATTCATAAGATTCATATTAATATTCATAAGGGTAAGTTACTATTCATAAGGGTAGGTTACTATTCATAAGTGTAGGTTACTATTCACTGAAAATTAAGTTAATTCTATCAGACTCTAATTATCATCTTGATCACAACTGTGTATGTTAAATTTTTAAAATTCAAATCACAGAGCTGACAAATTTAAGCTTTATGGTTAGGTTATGGTTATCTCCTATAAGTAACCATGTTTTGTTCCATGGAGGATTAGTGATTCTTGAAATATAGGTTATAACTAAAATGTATTTAAGAGAAACATACCATAAAATGTTTGGGGTGATACATTACATGTTATGTAGCCCATGTGTTTTCATGATGAAAACTCATGGTCAAATATGCATTGAGTAATTATTACATGGAATGTAGGTACTGAGATCCATGTAACAAGGAGGATAAAAACCAATGGTATATGTTTTTTACCTCACACATGTTTGTGCAATAATACATGTTGAGTCCCTAGGTATGTATCACATACATACAGAAAGAAAGATACATGATGTGCAGTTGGATGTACATGTCGTGTACCCAACCTATTTATACAAAAAACTAAAATTTAATTTATTAATACTTTATATCTAAAAACATGTGATTTGTGTTTAATTTATTGACTCGTACAAGTTTTTTTAGAGGTTTTATAAATATATTAAATTCTTAATTAATTTTTGTGTAAATTTCTGAACTATATACTATGTATAGTCATAATACTTCGACTACTCTACACACATTAAAATAACTATACACAATATTAATTAACACTAGTATCCCTTGTCTATGAATTTTCATGAGACATAGTATCTTGTGAAATAAGTAAAAATAACTTCTGTTTATAAAAAACAAATAATTTAGATACAAATGTAAAATGAAAAAAAAATACAAAATAGAAAAATAAGTTAATTCTAGAATACATATTAAAGAAAATGTAACATGTACAAACATTTTTTGTATTATTGTTATCATTTATCAGATAAAGTGAATAATAAAATAAGATTCATGAAATAAGTTTCAAATTTAAACATTGATAATATAGAAAAGAACATGTTTTTGTACCTCTAGGTAAGTCGATGACAATAATCTATTACTGAAGTCTGTTATGTGAGAATTTTCATTAGAATAGAAGTAATATATGAGAATAAATGGAAAAGGTCATAAATAATTTCTAAATTATTAGTATAAAAAATAACATAATATTAAGTTGTAATAGATATATTTTAATGAAATGGTGATATTTTAATTAAATAGATATATGTATATAAAATTTAATTATTTAAAAAAATTTACATTGAGTAACACAAAGTCAGATGATCAATTAAATTCAATTATCATCATTTTTATACATATGTCGTTAAGAAAATTGAACAACCATGTGATGTATACATTAAATATTGTATATTCACTATAGTTGTAATTAACATCACTTGTCAAAAAAGTGTTTACAACACTAGATTGAGCATGAAATATTCCTACTTTTCTTTACTTTCAGACATAAAATAATAACACTTATTAATATATTTATTTATTAAATGTTTACTAAACTCTATATTATGGCTTCAATAGATTATTTGAAATCATATTTCAATAGAAACACCCCATACTCTCAAAAAACTTCACTTATAAGGGAACTTACAAGGGTGGTAGGAAATATGGTAGGTGTGGTAGAATTAGTGCACTAGTGGAAATACGGGCTTTAACGTCGTCGTAATAACGTCGGTTTTTTAAATACCGACGTGAATAGTATGTGCGGGGAATTTTTGGCGTCGGTTTTACAAAAAACCGACGCCAAAAATAATTACGCGTTGATTTTTCGCGTCGGCTTTTAAGAAAACCGACGCGGAAAATATTAGTATACATATTATCCGCGTCGGTTTTCCTAAGAACCGACGCGAATAATATTATGCGTTGATTTTTCGCGTCGGTTTTTAAGAAAACCGACGCGGAAAATATTAGTATACATATTTTCCGCGTCGGTTTTCCTGAGAACCGACGTGGAAAATAAATTTTTAAAATGTTTCGGCGTCGGTTTTCATGAAAACCGACGCCGAAACTCATAAAAAAAATATATTCCGCGTCGGTTTTCCTGAGAACCGATGCGGAAAATAAATTTTTAAAATGTTTCGGCGTCGGTTTTCATGAAAACCGACGCCGAAACTCATAAAAAAAATATATTCCGCGTCGGTTTTCCTGAGAACCGACGCGGAAAATAAATTTTTAAAATGTTTCGGCGTCGGTTTTCATGAAAACGGACGCCGAAACTCATAAAAAAAATATATTGCGCGTCGGTTTTCCTGAAAACCGACGTGGAAAATAAATTTTTAAAATGTTTCGGCGTCGGTTTTCATGAAAACCGACGCCGAAAATTTTAAAACAACATTTTGGCGTCGGTTTTTCTTAAAACAGACGCGAAAAGTCTTTTAAAAATATTCACGGTCAGAAACCCTCATTTTGTTCGTCCGTCGAAATCGAGTTCCGCTGTGGCGCTTCGGACTCCCGACGACCTTCGAACTTGATTTGCGATCTTGGACGGCCATTGTTGAAGGTTTTTTGTCGTCTGCACGATTTTGGGTATGTGTTCTTCCTATTTATCTCTTGTTTCATATCCCATTCTCTTGTTTCATATCCCATTGTTTATTTCTTTGTCAATAACCCTATTTTGCGTGATTTTGATTATTGGTTAGATTTTAGTTGTAATTTATCATTATTTTTTGTTTGTATTATCATTGTTGGTGTAGATTTGATATTGTTTGTTTTTGGAAGTAATTATACCGGTCGCAGTTTGGATTTAACATCTCCATTCGGGTTGAACTTCAAATTTTTTGTTTGTATTATCATTATTCCTGTTTAAAATGATCTTTCATTACATTATGAAGTACTATATTTTTAATTCTATTTCCATTTTATTAAATTCTTCTTCAAAAAAATAATTTTATTGTGTTAAATGAATTCACTCACATTTTTGCATGTAGTTTGTTGTTATTTCATTCCTTATTGAGATTTACCATGCCAAATTCCTCAATTCTTTTTGGTTCTCATCATTTAACTAAGACATGAATAATTACCACTATCTATTATGTTAAAAAAAATTGAATAATTATTTTCATGCCATTATATAATAAATAATTTTTCTTGCAATGTCCATAATACGACTAGAATCATAATGTATTGTAATTACTTCTTCGTAGATAATAATATAATCATTATCCCTTTATTAATGTTCAAAAATACCTTTCCACTTTCATATGTGGGGTTAGATTCATGCATTTTTAATAAATGTCCTCTTAAACTAATCTCATTCCATTGATTATATTTATTCATCTTTCTCTCCCTCTAAATAATAGTCATGAAATGATTTACTTCCCCCTCTAAGTCATAGGCTGCAAATAAAACATTCTCATGATCTAATCTTTCATGGATGGATAATATATTTCTCTTCATGTTGATCCATTCCTTGACATGTTTTGCTGCAATAGACCCATGGATGGGGGTGTAAGTTGTCACCTACAATATGCAATGGAATTTTTATCCCTCCATAATGAATTTATATGTTCATAGTTCCCTATTATAAAACTCGTGGATTGAGGGAGTTGAGTTATCATAGTCACCAAAAATTGTATCATGTCTCTTAATACACATTGTCTTAAATAAGGATAGTTATTGCACTATTTTTCACATTAATTTTTCCATGATTCATTCATGTTACATCAAATGAATAAAAAAATAAATATAGTGTGATCAATAGTAGTCATAGTGAGAAATCATATTATCTTGTATGTCATTCATATAATATTTATATCATGAAACTTTATTTTCAAAAAATGAAACCTTTGATTTAACCATTTTGTCCTTGTATTTCAATATAACACACATGTATATAATATTAAAATTAACTGTTTACTGTATTTGTAAACGTGTTTCATATCTGATGTCTTTTATCTGATTATCAATAGTTTTTATGGAATATGTTTTTGTTTACAATTTATCTGATATATATTTAAATGTTTTTATGTTTTAATATATTCATCAATTATATTATGATATCAGGTATTAATGGATCATAATTGGATTTATCTACGAAGAACTACTAGTGAATATGAAAGAGGAGTTGACAATTTTTTGGAATTTGCTAAACGGTATAATCAAAATATTGATTTGATTTTCTGTCCATGTGTGAAGTGTGTAAATATGAGAAAGTTAAACTTCAGAGAAATCAAAGATCATCTCATTTGTTATGGTTTTAGCCTTAATTATACACGTTGTATCTTGCATGGTGAAAGAACTGAAAATTCAACATCCAATGTTGATGACGATATTCATAATGAGGCATAGGATCGTATTGAAGAATTAATTCATGATTTAGGTGTTGAAACCATCGAAAAAACACCAACTGTTGAACGATTGTTTGGAGATTCTGAGAAACCATTATTCCCAGGTTGCAGTAAATATACAGTGTTATCAGCAGTTTTGAGATTAGTTAACTTAAAAGCAAAAAATGGGTGGAGTGATAAAAGTTTCTTCAGTTTACTTGAGCTTTTAAAAGAGCTTCTTCCAGAAGGAAATGGGCTTCCAGATTCCAATTATGAGGCGAAGAAAATATTATGCCCAATGGGATCGGGGTATAAAAAGATACATGCTTGCCCCAATGATTGTGTACTGTATAGGAAAGAAAATGAACATTTATCAAGTTGTCCTACATGTGGAACATCGCGCTATAAGATGGATGAGAAAGTCAACTCAGATTCATTTTCAGGTGATGTCATGTAACGTTATGAAAAATCAATTTTTTTACTTTCCAATGATATCATCCAATATTTTTTTCAAACAATTCTGATAATTCAATTCTGATTTATTTTTAGGTACCAAAATCAAAACTCCATCTAAAGCATTTTGGTACCTTCCAATTATTCCTCGTTTGAAGCGTCTATTTGCAAATTCAAATGATGCAAAAAGGTTAAGATGGCATTCAAATGAGCGCATTTCTGATGGTAACTTACGTCACCCTGCCGATTCACCACAGTGGAAGAGTTTTGATAAAAAAATTCATGATTTTGGAAGTGAAGTTAGAAATCTCAGAATGGGATTGTGTACTGATGGAATGAATCCATATCGGAGCCTCAGTAGCCAACATAGTTCATGGCCTGTTTTGCTGGTACTTTACAACTTGTCCCCACATCTATGTATGAAGAAAAAATATGTTATGATGAGCTTGATGATTTCTGGACCAAAACAACCGGGAAATGATATTGATGTGTATCTTACACCATTGATTGAGGATTTAAAACTGCTATGGGAGAAAGGTGTTACAGTTTTCGATGCATACAAGAAAGAGTATTTTCTTTTGCGTGCTATGATAATGTTCACTATAAACGACTTTCCTGCGTATGGAAACTTATCTGGATATAGTGTTAAGGGACATAAAGCATGTCCAATTTGTGAAGAACAAACTTCATATTATCAATTGCAGAATGGAAGAAAGACAGTGTACATGGGACATCGAAGATTTTTGAGAATTGATCATCCTTATCGTAGATTGAGAAAAGCATTTAACGGTTTACAAGAATACAACCTCCCCCCTCAACCATTGTCAGCTGAAGAATATTATGACAGAGTGAAAGATATTGATTCAACATTTGGAAATAGAAAAAGTTCTGGTTTACAAAAACATATCTGGAAGAAGCAGTCTATTTTTTTCGAACTACCTTATTGGAGATTTTTAGAGATAAAACATAACATTGATGTTATGCATGTTGAGAAAAACATATGTGATAGTTTGATTGGAACTTTGTTAGACATAAAAGGAAAGACAAAAGATGGATTACATGCTAGATTGGACTTGATATTAATGTGAATACGTTTGGAGTTAGCTCCCGCTGTGAAAGGAAAAAGAACATATTTACCTCCGGCTTGTCACACATTAAGCAAGATTGAAAAGATGAATTTTTGTCAGTGTCTTCATGGTATTAAAGTACCCAGCGGTTTTTCTTCAAATGTGAATAATTTTGTGTCATTGAAGGATTGTAAATTAATAGGTATGAAATCACATGATTGTCATGTGTTAATGCAACAAATTCTACCAGTAGCAGTGCATGGTATATTACCGAAAGCTGTCAGGAAGACAATCATCAGGTTATGTAATTTCTTTAAATCCATTTGTAGCAAAGTCGTTGATCCAAATTTGTTAGATTTGTTGGAGAATGAAGCAACTCTTATTCTTTGTCAACTAGAAATGTATTTCCCACACACATTTTTTGATATAATGGTTCATCTATTGGTTCATTTGGTGCGTGAGATAAGAATGTGTGGGCCTGTTTATTTAAGATGGATGTATCCTTTTGAAAGATATATGAAAATTTTGAAAGGATATGTTAAAAATCCTTATCGACCAGAGGCCTCTATTGTTCAAAAATATGTATCAGAAGAGGTGATTGAGTTCTGTACTGATTATTTGAATGAGGTGGAGCATATTGGTCTCCCTCTATCTCGACATATGACAGTTGACAGAGAAGGTAGAGGGGTTCGAGGCTTAAAGGTAAAGTTCATTCCACGTGATGAAGTGATTCAAGCACATTTATACATTTTGAACAACACAGATGAGGTTCAACCATATATATCCTCACATATTGCTGAATTAAAGTTACGATATCAGAAAAGAAATGAAAAGTGGTTGATGATTGAGCATAAGAAGACATTTGTTTCATGGTTTAAAGAGAAAGTCACCTCAGATATATCTGTATCAGAAACATTGAAGTGGTTATCAGGGGGACCATCTTTTAATGTGATCACTTGGTCTGGTTTTGATATCAATGGCTACACATTTTACACAAAAAACCTGGATGACAAGAGTACCGTTCAGAATAGTGGTGTGATGGTATTCGCTGAAGCAGTGCATTTTTCGAGTGCCAAAGATAAAAACCCAATTTCTTCATCAACATCATATTTTGGAGTTATTGAAGACATATGGGAAATTGATTATATTAAATTTCGAGTCACTATTTTTAAGTGCAATTGGGTTGATAGTAATAGTGGCGTGAAACATGATGAATATGGGTTTAAACTGGTTGATTTGAAAAGATTTAATCACAATGAGGAACCATTTATCTTGGCGACACATGCAAAACAAGTATTTTATGTCATTGATCCGTCGAATGATCAGTGGTCAGTTGTTTTGCAAGGGAAAAGATATCATTTGGGTGATGATGATGATTCTGATGATGCTAGTGATTTACATGAGCGTTATTCATCTATTATGCAATTTTCAGATGATTACAATGAATATAAGACAGACATAGTGCATGCAGTACGTACCGATCATGATGAAGGGACGTGGGAAAACACTAAATTAGTCTCCTAATTTTTCTGGTAAATATTTATATTTTGTGTCTATTTTTAAAACTTACAAATGCATGCCTCTATTTTTACATATTTATTTTTCATTTCCTTGTTTCTAATTATTCAGTTTTCTAATGATATGCAGGTACCCAAAATTTCATTACACTTTCTAGTAGCAATGTCAAATACAGATAGAGATGAGCAGTTACCGAGGTATATCTATTTTGACATATTATTAAATATTCAGTAATATACATATTTAATGAAATAAAACTGTTAATTTATTAAAAAAAATTGCAGGACTACTGATGCGTCCTCGGCGGAGGAGACTTCTCCAGTTACTACTGAAAAATCAAGTTCTCTAGTTGGTAAACGTGGTATTACACGTTTACCAAAACTATCACTCGCTCGTGATGATAACAAATTACACATCCGTTTTGATGATAATAATAATGCAGTTGGCCCAAATGCAGTTCAGTTTTTCAGTTATATAGCGATGCAGAGCCGTTGCAGGATTAGTATTTTATATCCTGATTGGAAGTCAGTGGACAGGACGGCGAAGAAACAGCTTTGGGAGGCCGTGACGGTAAAATATCTTTATTTATTTATTTTATCTCATTTTTTTAATATTATATAGTTTAAATGACATATTTAATTTTTTCAATTACAGATGACATTCAATTTTGAGGAAACCAAGGAAATTAGGAAAAGACATCTCTCTTTAGCGGCGGTTCGATGGAGAGATTTTAAAAACAAACTGACGAAAGATTATGTTTTTGGAAAGAGAAGGTTTGAAAGCCCATGTCTTAAGTATCCATATATAGATGAAGAAACATGGAAGCGATTTGTTGACAGTCGTCAGGAAGAGAAATTTCAGGTATTGTAATTGTTTTATATTTTAAAATTTATGCTACATTTTCCTTATTACTTATGTGTTTATTTTTATGTAACAGGCCTCCAGAAGATCTCATCAGGAGATCCAGTTGAAAAACGTATACCCTCATACTTTATCACGTGGAGGATACTCGTATTTGGAGCAGAAAATTATTGAAGAAAAATTTGAAGCATTAAGAGCTCGATCAAGTAGTGGTTCAGAAGAGGTCCAGTATGGTCCTCCATCTCCTCCCACTCGCCATGAGAAATGGAAACGAGCAAGAAGAAGAAAAAATGAACAATATCTTACAGACGAATCTCATCAAGTGGCTGATAGAATTGTAAGTAAATATTAATTCTTTGTTAACAATTTTCCTTTTTTATAATTTATAAACACTAATATAAATTTTTTATTTTTCATTTCAGGATGAACTTCAGGAGAAAGAGACACAGGGCTCTTTTATCCCCGAGGGTAGGATGGATATCCTAGCCACTGCTTTGGGAAAGACTGAACACCCCGGCCGTGTTAGAGGATATCAGGCGGGTGTTAGTATTCGGAAGGTTTTTGGTAAGAGTAAGCAACCAAGAGACCCGGAAATCGAATCCTTAAAAGAAGAGCTGCAGGATATGAAACGGTCTATGGGTGATCAAATTCAAGCAGCAGTACAGAAGGCTTTATTAGAACACTTGGCAAGACAGTCACAGTCTTCTCATCCTTCCGAGGTATATTATTTACTGTTAACAATTTTTCTTTTCTATAAATTATAAACACTGATATAACTTTTTCATTTTTCAACATTCTCAGCCTACTCACTCAGACTATCATGCCTCATATGCTTACCCAACACCGTCTGGGCAGCCTTCCGAGGTATATTATTTAATGTCATCAATTTGTATATTTTATAAATTATAAACACTGATATAACTTTTTCATTTTTCAACATTCTCAGCCAACTCACCCGGACTACCCTGCCTCATCTGCTTACCCTGCCCCGTCTGCGCAACCATTTGAGGTATATTATTTTATTTAATTTTTAATCAATTTTTCTATGTTATAAATTTTAAACACTAATATACCCTTTTCATTTTTCTGACTTCTCAGCCTGCTCACCCTGACTACCCTGCCCCACCTGCTAACTTTGAGCCTCCACCTCCTCCATCGGATCGAACCTTATATTGTGAGTTGTTTGCGGGAGATCCTCATGTACATATTGTTGCGTTAGGACAAGTGTATTTTTTGGGGGACTCGGTACATCATCAGCCTATGCAGATGGGTCAGGTTAGAGTATCAGTACTTGTTATTATAGATCCTACTGCTCTACTACCATTTCCTACTGCGGAGATCACCAATGTTGGGGAATGCATGGGCCATTTTTTACTTTGGCCAACTGCACTTCTTCGTTATATTTCACATGAGGTATGAGTTTTCTTAACTAGTAATTAGAAATGATTCCAAATTACTTATAATGTTTTCTGACATTTAACTTATATAGGAATATCTTAAAGCAAAAGAAACTGTACAAATGCAGCAAAATGTTCAGAAACAGTCGGCTGTAGATACTTCTGATATTTCTTCTGGGTTGAAAAGATTATCTCAGTGCTCTTCTTCCTTGAATTTTATCTATGAGTTTCGGATGACGTCTGATATATGTGGAAGAAATTATAAATTGAGAATATTGAAAGAAGATATCATGAATTTAGTTAATTTTGAAGAGATCGGGCTGAATGTGGTGCAGTTGTTTTCCATGTAAGTAAATTGACGTTTGAATTGCTATTTCTTTAATAAAATATTGTTATGTCATTGACTAACTATATTTTCTTTTTAAATTAGGTATCTATACAGGATTCTTTTACAAAATGAAACTACAAGCATTTATAGCTTTATAGATCCAGAGTACATTTCCTTGGAAGTCAAACATGTGAAAAATGATGAAAGAGTTCAATATATATCCGAGAGATTATCACAAACAGAGATTCAGTGCTGGTTTTTTCCATTTCTTGATAAGTAAGAATATCAACATAATTTTGAACTCATGATCATTATAATGTCATTAATTATGAACTTTTTGTATTATAGGGGGCATTGGATGTTAGGTGTATTTTGCCCAAATGAATGCACCTTATATTGGTTTTTCTCTTTATTAGGAAAAGTGCGTAAACCGTTTTCCAACTTATTAAACAGGTAAGTTGTTTTTTTATTTATAGAAGTTTGTTATGTTTAATTTTAATTGTTTACACAAGTTTTATTAGTTCTTATATAAAAAAATGCAGTTCATGGAAACATTTTACAAATGAAAAGAAACCAACGAAAATCAAATATGTGGAAGTACAGGTAATTAGTTTTTATATTTTTGTTATATATTGGGTTTCATTATTAGTTAAATGTTTTATAACTGCAGTTTCATCGTCAAAATGGAAGCGTTGAATGTGGTTATTATATTCTACGATTTATGTACGAGATAATCACAACTGGGGAAACTACTGATTTTCATAAGGTTAGTTGTATTAACTTTTTTATATATTTTCATCCACTTTCTTCTATTTATTAATTTCATATCATTCAATATTATTGTAGGTATTCAATGATTCACAGTCATATTCTCAATCTGATATGATTCATATTCAATCTACTTTTGCGGACTATTTGTTAAGTCTGATTAAGATTTGAGGTATGTATACTAATATTTATAAATAATAATATATATGGGTTTAAAAAACTAACTCTTATGATATATTAGGTGTTTGAACCTACTAATAATCAAATGAATGCTTCAACAATAACAAACAATGAGCATGTCATATATTTCAGGTACGTGTATTTTAATTCTGCTTTACTGAGTTTTCTCAAGTGCCTCTGCAAAAACTGTTTTATTGAATCTACTAATAATCAAATGAATCCTTCAACAATAACCAACAATAAGCATGTCGTATATTTCAGGTACGTGTATTTTAATTCAGAATTAGTTATTATATTTCTTTTCATTGTTATTTCTTAAAATCATTTGTCTGTACAGTGACAGATCTGTAGGGTGGTACTTGGATCATGAACATAGAGATTCGTATAGCGAAATAACATTCAAAAACACTAAAAATTGTCTCCCTTGAATGCACAGCAATATCTTCTAGGCCTTTTTATTTTTTATGCAAATAAATATCGAAAAATGATTGCCGAGAAGCATATCACATAATACCTGAAACAGCGCTTAGTGGGTTTGCACAAAGATAAAATAGAAGGCGTCAATTTTTAAGGTATGTTTCTTTATGTCTCTTCAATCTGCATTTGATTTCAATTTTCTAACCTATTTTTTCACTCAAACTTATTTCTCTGTTATTCCATAACTTAAACAAATAACAATAGTGAATGGGTAATGCACGTCTATACAGAGCAAATATAAAAACCTGAGGTTGGGGGTGGTGGGGATCCTATGGTGAAAAGACACCCCCAACATCTTCAGTGGGGGAGGTGAGGAAGAGTTTGCATCGGCTGAGTGTTCCAGGAATTTTGATCAGGAGTCGTAACATTTCATTTTGGTAATTTACTTTGTGAAAAAATGAATGATTCAAATAAATTACACATTTTCATTTAATGTTTATTCATTGCACGAATATCTTGGATTGATTTTTTCACGCACATCTCCTTAGTTTCATTACTGTTTTGACAGGATTGGTGCTATCTATGGGAGGAAACTTACAATGATTGATACTGAGTATGGTTAGATTAAGAAAATGCACCATGTAGGTACGTGTATTTTAATTCTGCTTTACTTTGAGTTTTCTCAAGTACTTCTGTTAAAGCTGTTTAATTGTTTTTGTATACTTCGTTATTTTTTTTCAGGGTTCCGATTTGTTTGGAGGAGAAAATATATGTATTTTATTTAAAAAAAAAATTTACGGCGTCGGTTATTTTAAAAACCGACGCCAAATATTTTTAAAAAAAAATTATTTACGGCGTCGGTTTTTTTAAAAACCGACGCGGAAAATCCTGTTTAAATCGGTTTTCCGCGTCGGTTTTTAGAAAAACCGACGCGGAAAACCGATATTTCGGCGTCGGTTTTATATAAAACCGACGCCGAAAACCTAGTCGACTATATTTTCCGCATCGGTTTTTTAATGAACCGACGCGGAAAATAATGTCTAAATGTAGCTTCGGCGTCGGTTTTATAAAAAACCGACGCCGAAGCTCATAAGCGAATTATTTTTCGCGTCAGTTTCTATGAACTGACGCGAAAAATGTATTTTTAACGTCGCCTATAAAGACGTCGGTTTATAACCGACGTTAAAAATTAAAAAAAACCGACGCGAAAAAGTGTTTTTGCACTAGTGGTGGTAGGAAATATCTAGAAAGTTGTAGGATTACTGGTGACAAATGATCTAGTGAGAGGTTCCTTGCATACTATGTGGATAGTGAGGGAAAAAATTGAGAGTAGAAATATATCTTTGGAAAATAAAAATAAAAAAGGGTTTATTTTTTCTTACATAATTTTAAGCACTATATGAATACCCAATGAATTTAATCAATGGTAAAAATTGAGTTTATTTATCCACATATCTAAATCAATGTGCTTCAAAATATTTAAAGTAAATCATATAATAGACATGAATCGTTATTTAAACACTAAATTCCTAATATATTTTCTTATTCTTGTAAGATATTATATGATAATTAATAAAATTGTGCATTGAATTATGTTTAAAATAAATCAAAAAACTAAATATGTAGGTATGTTTTAAATTAAAAAAAATAAACTAATATTAAATTAACTAAATAGATTCATAATACCTAGAAGTTTATTTGTGTAAATTATAAAAATTATATGCCACATGAGTTGGATGAAACTATTTTTATCAATTTTAAAATAGATATAGAAAATTGGTTATATAACCAATCCTCTATCTATAATTGAATTTTTTAAATAGTAGAACAAATTGTCACCTAATAGAAGTGATTTAAAACTAATGTGTTAAAATTTCATAGAGAGGTAGTTGAATATTTCTAAATTTGATTTATAATGTGAAAATTGTTTTATATATTGGTTACCTATATAGAAATATAGAAGTAATAATTTGGTTTAGAAACTATAGGTCAAGTCTATCTTTGGAATCACCTATTTAAAATTATAAATCATTCTTCAGAATAAAGAAATTATTAACAAAATTTTAGGAATACTTTGGTATCACAAAGATGGAAAACAAAATTAAAAATGAATAATATTTTTAGTCTCTATTCTATACACTTCATAAAAATGATTGTAGAAATATATCAATAAGCGGTTTTGAAATAGTTATACACAAACAATTTCTGTAGAAAATTAATGGGACTATACCAATACATGTTCAATTTATGGGTCAAATGTTTTATTTTTATGAAAATTTGAGGAAATAGTTTTTATTGTGTAAATATTTATGAGTAAATATTTTCACATAATAAGATAGATTTTAGGACAATAATGGAATAATAACAATGTATGTGGATGGAATAAATTTAATTTTATAATGTTTATATTTTAAAAATAAAATAGTATAAGTAATCAAAATAATGAAATGGGTCTATAATATTTTTAATTATAAATGAAATATTCTAAATATAATAAAAAATTTAAGAAATCATACCTAAGGGTCTGGTGAGAAAGGAATGTGACCATTTGATATTACATGTCTACCTAATGTTTTCTAGTTAGTGGATGGTTAAATATTTGACATGGAGATATAAGAATCTAATGTAGTGGAAGTTGTTCCTAATAATACATTTTAAATTACTATGTATTTCAAGAGTAAGTGAATGTTTTTTTGTAAAAAATATAGTGAATATGTAGCTACTGAAATAGTGGAATTAAATTTCCAAATAATATTTTTACCCAATCAGTTCTTGTAATATAAGTAATAGATGATAAATATTTTATATTAAGGGAAGTAAATAATAATAATAGAGGTTTATGGAAGGAACTTGTTAATATAAGATGAACTTGGTTTATTTTTTGATGTTAAATTGTGTTTACAAGTATCATGCATCACAAGTGAGTTGACAATTATGTTTGGAAAAGCATTGGCTTTATAGTCTTTAGGAAATGATGAATTGAATAAAGAATCAAAATAATTTTTAATATTTTAAATATTTATTTAAAAAATATATTTTTTTTTAAATAAGGTCCTTTAAATTTTATGGAATATTTTCTATTATCATGTTTTTTATCTTATATTTTTTGTCACGAAATCAATTATGGAAGTTGATGATTATCTGAAACAACATTTTTAAAATTAATAAATTCAATGGTGATTATGATATTTGAGGAAATATTTTAAAGCATTACAAATGAAAGAGTTTAATAAACATGCCATTTAATTATATACTTGATAAAGAAAATCAACATGATATTTCTTATTCATGTTATAATATGAAATTGTATCCATTTTAATGATATGAAATTGTTTATCAGTTGAAAGCATAGAACATGAAGCAATTGATATACCAAAAATTACTATAATGGTAGTAAAATTCTATGTTAAATATCATATGCATCTAAATTATATTATTCAAGTTGAGTTAGAAACTTTTATTAGCAGTAGATTTCTTTTGCTACCTCATTAATATTCTTTGAAATATTGTTTCCTTAGAAGTTTCATGGGAATTTAAATTCTTGTGTGGAATCTTTGGAATGATCTAGTAGGGAGTGAAATTAAATTATAATATTCAACTATATAAACAGGTAATGTATTTTGAAATTATAAAATTGGAAAATAATTGTAATATAAATCTTAAATATTGAAGAAAACTTCAAATGTATATATATTTGTTTTAGAAAACAAACCATGGTACATGGATAAAATGAAATTATTATACTGATAAATGAAAAAAATTATAGATAATGAATATATTATGGTAAAAATGAATAAATTGAAAATTAATTATACATATATAGAAATTTTTTATACTGGATAAAGGATATATAATATTTTCATATAGATTTTTCAAATATAATATGCACAAAGAAAAGGGGACATTATATGCAATATGTACACTATAAGAAAGTCACTCTTTCCAAGATAAGATATTGAAAAATGGTAGTTTTTATCTGAAAAAATTGAAGGTAATATGTTGAAAAATGACACTTAATATATTATAGAGAACATAAGAGTAGTAAAAATAATAATAAATAAAACATCATGATATCTAACATTAATAATATGTTCTAAAACATGTAAAGTTTTTTATTGAATATGTAAGTTGTAAGGATTTTTAATAAATTTTATACAAATAAAGATAAAAATAATACATATAGAAATTTAAGTTTACATTCTATAACAAAACAAATTTTAAAAACTATTTTAACATTTCTTCATAAATTTTATAATGATAAACAATCCATAAGCCTGCATTATTTTATATAAAAATGGAAAGACTAATCATAAAATTATATAATTAAAAAGCTATGATTTTTAAGAATAAAGACTCATTAGGGATAAAATTTATTCCATGAAAACCAATACATGTGAATTTGGAATTAAAATAATAAATAAATTACATAATTGAAAGTTCTCTTTACTATCATAATATATTGATATCAAAATAAAATAGTTAATGGGAAAGGATATTATGTTGTAGGTGATGAGGTAATTATTTATCTATGGAAATTATAAATTTATAACATTTAAATACAATATAAGGAAACCAAAGAAATTGAAAAATGGAAATTAATAATATGAAGGAATTTGAGAGTAGGTATGCAATTTCATTGGTTATCACCTTGTGAAAATTGTTTCCACATTGTATAGCATGATTAAATCCATTTATCTAAACTAAATTTAAATGTTTCACTTCACCCTATTTACATATAAGGTTTGTTATAAAATCTTGAAATAAAATTTGAATTAGTTGTACAAAAACAACATAAGGCAGGATCCATGCTTTAGAAACACATAGTCATAAAATATAAAAAATAATAATCACCACTGAATAAAAAATGCTAAGGTCCCAAGAAAGTTTTTCTTCGTAATAAGAACACATGAATATATGTGTGAGTGTGTGTATGTGGTCAAATTAGTATTCATATGATACAAAGTGACCCTAAAAATTAATATGCACTGAGAAAAAACAACAATAATATACCCCTATTAGTATGGATGGGGTAGGGATGAATTATACCTCAAATGCATGGATTACCTAAATCACTCCCATCCTCAAGGTGGAGAACTAATTCAGAGGAAAATGGATTCCAAGGGGAGAAACGAACTCAAGGTGAACATGGAAAGAGGTAGAGAGGCAGAGATCATGAGAAATAGGTAAATACCTCTTTCTAAAACTTGGTATTCAATAAAATTACATGGACATAGAAAAAAATATCTAATTGCACATCATAGTAATATATATATATATAGTAGTGACTGATTTAATCATAAATCCAAAAATGCAATGAATGAGATTGAATTGAATACTTGATTATTATCTTGATCCATATCGATGATACGATGGGATTAAAAGTGGAATGGTAGGGATAACATTCTAGCTCTTCCACCCATCAAAGTAATACAACCCCTCATCATTCCCCCTTTTCCATCAAAATATAATACCCTCATGTGGGAATCAAAAAATTAAGGATGACTACTATAGGAGGAAACATAAATTGGATGGAGTTAAAGGTTGATCGGTGGTATAAGGGAAGGTGTAAGTGGAGGAAGAGGTGGAGTTGAGAGGTGGAGGCAGAGGTGGAGGTGGATATGGGATGAAGAGGTGGAGTTTGATAGGTGGAATAGGGGGAGAAACAATGGGAGGTAGAGGTAGTAGTCATAGGAGGTAGGTGGAGGTGGAGGTGGAGGCGGGAGGTGGAAGTGGAGGCTGAGGTAGGAGGTAGAGGTAGAGGATGATAGGTGGTGTAAGGGGGCTCAAGGGTAGGTAGATGTAGGAGGCAGAGGTAGAGGTGGTGACAAGAGAAGGAGTTAGAGGTTCGTAGGTGGTGCAGGGGGTGTCACAAGGGGAGGAAAAGTCAGGGGTCAGAGAAGGGAGGCAGAGGTGGAGGTGGATATGGGAGGAAAATACATGGGGAGGGATTTGGCATAAAGGTGGGGGTTTGAGATGTAGGAGAGGAAGGGAGATGAAGAGAGATTTGGGAAGGCCAGAGGGGATGAGGGGAAGAAACAACCAGAATGATGAATCAAGGGAAAGGGATCATGAATGAAAATTTGAGGTGGGAAAAATGAACATGGTGCTGACACGTGTACATGGAAATACAACGATTATTATAACTATAGATGTGCTCTATGTTTAATTTATTAACTCATACATTCCATTTAATAACATAATAAACACACATATATTATATGTTGCATGAGTAGACTATATACAATCTCAATACATGTCGAGTATTTCAGACAAGTACTCATCGAGTTTCTTCTATGTACAAGCTATATACATATTTTATTAAATTTTAAATAAAAATAATTTATTTAATTTATTTAAAATCATAGAGGATGGGTATCTCTATGATAGATTGGATGGAGATTAAGATAAATTGAATTAATTAATTAATCGAATCAATTCACATGTGTTTATCTTTATAAAAGAACAAATGTAAATGAATGTTGACCAGTTATTTTAAATGTGTTTTCATTGGACTAGTGTATGATCATGAACTTAGACTGACTTATATATGTTCATGGTTTTTTTATTTAATTAATGAATAGTTTTTTATAATTATTTTATTAAATTAAATTTATGGTATGTGATTCATCCTTTCATCCTTATTATGTATGGGTAGTGTTTCCATGATTTCTTTTATATAAATCCCCTTTTTTATTCCCTTTACCTACAAGTGAAGTATAAAAAACATTGTAAGGATGGAGCTCCAAAATTCATGAATTTGGTTCAAGATGGATTAGAGGTGAAACCAAACCAAAGAGATATATATGATAGATATGGAATGCTGCAAACTCTCACCCATATTGTCTCAAGGTGTTTTTTCCATAGGGTCAATTCTTTATTTATTTCCCTCTCAATAAAAAAACCAATAGTTAAAGCTCATGATCATGTCGTGTTTTTTTTATTAGTGGTTTGTTTTGTGGATGAAAGATGGTAATCATATAAATAAATGAATTAATATGAAAATATGTAATTAAAATAAAATGATTAAGTGTAAATATTTTATTGATACATGGTTAATCGCTTAAGTAAAAACCACTTAATATTAAAAAGACATGTAAAAGATGATATTTTAAAATTCATGCATAATAAAAAAATCTCTCAAGTTAATATTAAGTCATTACACCTTCCATTATATGGGTTAATATGGGCCCATAGCTAAAGTTTTGGATGAGGCCATTGTTGGGGTAATATTAATTATCAGTAAATATAAACAAATATGGTGGGTTGACTTAACCAAAATTTTATTGGATTTAACAAACTTTGTATGTTCAATGCATATTTTGGAGGTAAGTGTTGAGGAAATACGAGTTAGGATTTCTGGATTGGGGATTCCGCTCAACATATCTTGGAGCTACAAGACCACAGTTGGAAAGACCACCTATCTAAAAAACATATAATTTTCATGTCCTTTTTATGGATTATAAGAAGTTAAATATGGATTCTTAACATTATAATATCTTAAGTGATGAGACATTACATGTTCAATGGTGGGGGTCATTGAGACTTGATAAAATAGTGGGAGACTTAATAAAAATAATAATTTTGTCTTACATGATTTGTAATCAAGTAAATTACTAATAATATGATCTATTATTATTATAGAATACTGAAAATTTCATCAAACACGTTATATTTATGATCAATTATAGAGAAATACCATATACTAACTAATAGTAACTTCCAAGAATGGTTCAGTTTCCTATGGGTAGTATTGTACCATAGACAGAAGTATTACATGCTAAAATCCTCAATCTCTGATCTTATTTCTAAGTATTTGAGTGGTTATGAGTTCTCTACCTATGAGAAACACCTAAAAGATTCACTAGATGTTTAGTATTTAATGTTTTCATCCATGTCTATCAAACTAATGAAGTTTCATTAAATCGTGGATTCCTATAGAATTCTCTACAATCTACATGATTTTTATCTAGAGAGATCCAAACAAGAATGGTTTAATATATCCAGGGCACTCTTTATGAGAAAATTTGGAGAAGGTGTGCCAAATGGGCCTCACATAGTCAATCTTATTGGCTACATTATGCATCTAGAGGTTCTAGAGTTTAAGTTGTTTGAAGAACTATGCACTGGTCTCATTCTTTCACCACTCCTTCAAAGATTATCTAGTTTTTTTTGTAAATTTCAATATGAAAAACTTAGATAAGTCTCTCCCAGATCTTTTCACTCTACTTAACCAATTTAAAAGGATATTAAGTGCGAAAATCATTTTTTTTTCTTATCATGAATAAAAAGTAAAGGTCATGTGAAGAGCTCCAAGTCTAACTCTGAGTTTAAAGCTTCTTCAAAATTCCCTTACAAGAGTAGGAGGATCAAAAGACAAGAAAGGGGAATATGATGTTGTCTATTTTTCATGTGGTAAGAAGGACCACTGGAAGAAAAATTGCACCCAGAAAAAAGAAGCAAGGGTAAGATTATTGTGCATTTTTTATCAAGTGAATTTATCCATTTCTACAAATTGGATATTAGGTATAGCATGTGGTGCTCACATAAGTATTCAAATATAAAAATCAATTATATTTTGAAATATTTACCATTGTGAGGTGGATCTATGAGTATCCAATGGAGCCAGGATTTCTATTATGGCTATTGGAGATTAACACCTCACATTACCAGCTAGAATAATCTTGGTTTTGAAATGTTGTTATTAAGTGTCGCTAGTTACTAAAAACATTATTTCTTGCATTTATACTTGATACAAATGGATTTATTTTCAAATTTTTTAATATATGTTTCTCCTTTTACAAATAAATCATTTATTATGGTAAGGAATATTTAAATAATAGTATTTATGTGTTGGATTACACAAACCTAGTAGTGGAAATTGATAACAAAAGTATTTCACATGAATAATACCACACCCAACTATGGAAACACTGGGTAGGTCTTGTAAATGAAAATTGTTTGACCACATTACACCAAGATGAATATTTGGATTCAATTGAACTAAAACCACTTGGTGTATGTCATGCATGTTTCGAAGTAAAAATGACCAAATGCCTATTTAGTAGAAAAGGTGAAATAGATATAGATATACTTTAGTTTCTTTATACTGATGTGTGTGGACCATTTCTAATTAAAGTTGGGGTTGGGTACTCATACTTCATAACTTTTATTGATGACTTTAGTAGATATGGATATATCTACTTAATGCAGTATAAGTTAGATTTATTTGAAAGTTTAAAGGAATATAAGAATTAATTTGGGAACCATCTTGGTATAAATATTAAGAAACTCTACTTAGGTTGTAATGGATAATATGTTAATAAATACTTCATTGATTATTTATAGGATTTTTGGAATCTATCTCAACTCACGCCCCCTTATACACCGTAATGGAATGGTGTGGGTGAAATAAGGAATCACACATTATTAGACAATGTGATATCAAGTATGATTCATGTAAAACCCCAATAATTTATGATATATTTCTACTTAAATAAATTTAATTTCTTTGATGGCTTGCGATATATGCAACCTCGAGTCTAAATAAACCAAAATATAGTATACATTTATAACCTGGCTATTAAATTAGTGAAGTGAATAGGAATAGCCAATTTTTGAAAAAAAATGAAAAGTAAAATATTTATAAAGTTTTTAGATAAAGAAAATATATTTATAAATAAGTACTCAATTTTTAGAAAAAATAATTATATCCTATAAAAATAAATTTTTACTCAAAAAATGTTTTTATTGCTTTTTATGAGAAATTAATATAATTAATTTCAACTAATTTTAAAAAAATTATTTTATAAAAGAAGCTTAATTTATGAAATTAATGTTTCAAAATTATCTTAGAGATAATTTTCAATAATTTTATAAAAAGATTGATTTTTTGATGAATAGTGAAAAACCCTAATTTTTATTGAAAACAATATTTTCTTTTAAAGAATTTAAAAAGTTACATTTTGTTTTAAAATGATTTTAAAAGTAAATTTTGTTCATTTATAATATTAATAATCAAATTTAAGTCATTAAAATTAATTTTATGTTGTATTTTGGTATAAAAAAAATTTATACTTCAGAAAACATTTTTTCTAGAAAATTATTTTTCATTGCATCTTGCTGGTTTAATTTTAAATTAAATTATACTAATTTTACGGATTGAATTTTGAAACATGAATTAAATTTTCTGGAATTAGGAGGATAAAATTTGGTGAATATTTCCCTTTTATTTTTTTATTATGAATAGTAATCTTGGTAAATATTTTTCACATTGGTAAGGGTAAATGGTTAAATCAAGGTTAAAACTTTGGGATACGGCTTTAAAAATTTTATAACATTTTTATTTATCCTATTTAATATATTTATCATCCAAATATAAAATATATGGCCACTTGGTACTATTTTTCTTTGAATATGACCTTTATATTATTTTAAGGATTGAATAAATACAAAATGTCACTCTCTAGACTTTAATATCTCTAAATTTTTTTCATAAGGATAAAAATGGGTTATGTTCATTTATATTTGAAATATAAATTAATTTTTTTATCATGGTAATTTATTTTTAATTTTTACTGGTTGAATAATTAGCTTAAATGCTTACACAACACCGACACCGTATTTATTCAATTAATAAAAAAATAAAATAAATGATTTTAAAAATATTAGAATAAAATTTTGATTAATTATAATGTTACAAGAATTTTTTAGATAAATATAACATATTAGGTATGTTTCAAAAGTTTATATTTGAATTAAATTACTATCATAATGTCTCTAAAGTCAAAGTAAATGAATAGTTCCAAAAATGACATTAATTATATTTTATAGTAAAAATATTTTATTGAATGATTTAAAATTAATAAAAATACTATATTCATAAAATTTAATGGTATATGGTTTAAAATATCAACCATGTTCTATTTATGTGTCACTTTTCCTTTTATGGTAACATTCTTGACCCATAAAGTGCAGAAAACTTTGATATTACAGTAATTGTCAAAAGGATTAACACGGGTTAAAACTAATAGATAAGGGTTAAAACATCACTTAAACTTGTATAAATATTATTTTATGAGAATATTTGGACTTATAATCATAATATATTTTAAATATATCAATTTAGAGTCATGTTGTTATATAAATTAATTTATATTAATTTAACGCTTTAAGTAATTCCAAGAGTGTCACTCCCCTCACTTATAAAAGGGAACCACTTCTCTTCTCTTCATAACACCTTTATATCTTATATGTCACAAACCAACCTAGGTCGACCCTGAACTAGTCACCCGATCTGATATGTGGCAAAGCCCGAGAGGTGTTCCCAATCCTCCCGGGCTGGCGATAAGCACCAGGGCATCGACATAGACGATGGGAACGATTTCGCCCAGTATAAATAAATAAATAAAGTAGAAAATAATAAAGAGCATCTCAAAATAAAAAAAATTAAACAAGAACTAAAGAATATAAAACTAACCAAACTCGACGTCCGAACTAACTTCGTGTGACCCCGAGAGTCACTCTCCGACTCATCGATCAAACAATGCCCAAGGAAAACATGCCCAAGTTGTAACCTGCACAAGGAATAAAATTGAAAAGAACTATAGACATGAGTATTAAAACTCATTAGGCTAGCCCGATATAATATTTCCCAATGAACTACCTTTAAAAATAAGAAACATCAATTCTAAGTTTGAACTAAAATATATTAAAGTATGCATTTCTACAATTTTTACTTGAAAAAAAAGTACAAACCATTGCCCTTAATCACTTGAAAAACCAGAACGAAATAGTTTGAAACACTTTTTATTTTGAAAAACATTTTCATAGAAGTTAGGAAACCAAAATGTCACTTTTCATGAAAAACACCACACAAGGTCACCAAGGCAGATACGACAAGGGCAATGTAAATAGTTATGCAAGTATCTTAGCAATAGTTCAATAGCTAAAAACCACTAGACATGGGCAAACTCGAGAGATCAAGAATAATCTAGAAGACACTAATACCTGCAACCTCATCTACAGTAGCATGCCACATTAGATGAAATCTAATTCTCTAAAATGCTCGGCCATCCTTTCTCAGGCAGGTCGAGGGAAAATCTCATAGCAATAAACCCAAACATATCCGCTACTATGGGCCACTGATCAGTACCAAAACCTACCAGTGCAATACTCGTCTCAAACAATTATCTCAACATTCTAGGTTCATACGTCGCAAGTATAAAATAAGGTGTGCCAATGGATGCCACTGAACATCAAATTACAACCCATAATTATAATAATAATTCACAGCAAGACTCGCCTCGAGTTTCCCTGAGGACGACTCTCATGCCTTAAAGTCAAGAGATACCAAGGGTTTCTAACTGAGGTACCTATATAAAGAAACCCAAGGATTCCATACCAAGGACATCCCAACCATCCCATGTCAACGAGGCACAAGGAACATCCATGGGGGTTTTATGACAAACACTTTACATCATTTATTTCAAAGTGGCCAAACGGGCCCTTAAACACTATTTACAAAACTCACTTTTATAAAAGGTACAATTTCCACATTTCCAAAGGTGGTGTAAACACATCATTTATCGCAACCAAACATTGATAAACCTCTTTTTAATATAGTTAGATTACACACTCAATACCCAAAAAATTTTAATAAAATTCCAAAACATGCTAAAACACAACACACACTTTTGTAAAACCCAAACCACTTGGGAAACCACAGAAAGAACTAAAAACATTATTCCGTACGCTGCTAACACATTTCTAAACCCCAACAATTTATTTTACACTATAATTTACTCCTAAAATCCAAATGGGAATTTTTATATAAAAAAAGACACAAGGCATGAAATATTTACCAAAAATAATTTCTATTTCATACAAAACAAAGTATAGACACCAATTGCATGCCTTAATTTTATTTAAATTGTTAAAAAATGTTTTAAGATGACAGACCATCTGCGTAAAACACCCAGTGTTCACAACTCGACAAAACATATCGCACGTTAAAATAAATTTTTAAAATAATACACACCCCATAAACACTATCTTTTATAATTCGCACTACCAAAATAATTTAATAAATGTTTAAGAAATTCATAAAACAGCAAAAATAGGAACAAAAAGGTTCTACATCAAAACACACCCAATTTTACACAAAAATGCTACTTTAAAATTAATTGCACAATAAGACCATATCAAACAAGACTTCAAATATCAACCGCATACCAAACAACTCACCAGAAGATTTCATGAAAAATAATTAACATGTATACGAAGTGTGAAAAACATAGATTTAAAGTTTATTAAAATGGTCAAGTGCAAGGGGATTCCTACATCGAGATCAAAGTGCAATGACAATTCAACCTCGGAACCAAGGCACGATAACAATGACCACTCGGAAATGCCCCGCATGGGTCCTAAAATGCTAACTCTACCAAAAACAACAATTAATCGACAAAACCCTCCAATAAAACAAAGATAAAATAAAGAATAAAAATAGAAATGAAGGTAATGTATACCAGAGGGGCTGCGACCAAAGGAGGAGAATGCAAGGGATGGTCCGAAAAGTATGTGATGACAAGGGCAGTTGCCGGAAAACGCAGCAAGGGGGTCCGCTGGAAAAAAAAGGGTGTACAGTAGGGTGTTGTATGGAAAAACCAAGAGATGGAAGGGGGTTTCATGTTAGGGTTGTGCACACTGAAGGAGGGAAGGCCGGAGGTGGATCTCCAGTGTTGTGTGTGCCGATCGGAGGAGGTATGTGTGGCTAGAAGCAGGTCGGTTGGGGTTGCAGCTAGCCGGGAGAGGGAGGTGGTGCTACTATGCACCGAGCGGGGGGGGCTAGGGTCGGTCGGGTGGAGTTAGGGTAGGAGGATGAGGAGGTTAGGTCATTGGGTGTGCCAGGAAAGAGAGGGGGGTTTCACCGCTGGAGAAACAGGGTCGCTGGTGGTGGTGCCCGGTGGGGAGCGGAGGTGTGCAGGAGGAGGAAACTGCATCTGAGGGTGGTGCGGCTGGAAGAGGGGAGGTGTGCTAGAGGTCGTGAAGTAGGGGATGCTCGCACTGCACAAAGGGAGGGAGACGTTAGGGGGGTTTCTCACACTGCACACATAGAGAGGGGGGATATTGGAGAGAGGGAGAGTAAGAAGGGGTACCGCAAGAAACCCTAAAAAAAGATAAAACCATTCTTTAAAAAAACTAACTAAAAAAAGTTATCAAAATAATCATAATAATAATAGTTACTTAATAATAATAATAAGAGGAAGAAGAATAACATAAAAAACTTAATAATAATTATCATAATAGTAACAATAATAATAAAATAATAAAATTAACAATTTTAGTTTTCACCCAAAAAAAATTATTAGTAACAATAATATTTAATACTCATAATAGTAATATTATTTATAATAACAATAATTAGATTCTAAATAATCATAATATCTTTAATAGTAATAACAATAAAAAATCTAAATGGAACAATAATTAACATTCACTTTAATTACAAAATTTACCCATTAAAAAATTATACTAATAAATACACATAATAATTATAATTTGAATATTATAATTATTATTAAATATTCAAACTTTATTACTCATTTTAATTTTTCAAAGATGGACGGGATGCACAGTTACCCGAGCGGAGCTGTGCCGGGTTTCCGAAACACGCTCCACTCGTGCACCCAACAACGTTGAACCTAAAATGCACACTTTTTAACACAAACTCAAAAAAAATCATCCGAGACTCAATCTGAACCCCAAAAAAAATTATTTAAGTCCAAAGAGATAATAAAATAAATGCATAGGCTGGGGTGTGACAATTATCTCCACCATAACGCTTTTCATCTCTGGAAAGCCACAATACTAACCATTTGATCGATCAACACCCAAGGATTCCACATAAACACGATCCAAATTCTTAATCCAATGACATTCCATCAGCCACCAATAGGACTCAACCTCATTTCCCAAAATAGATCACCAGCATAGGGGTGGTCTGAACAGACTCCCCACCATAAGAATTCAACTAGCATCCGATAAAGATTTGAGAGAAAACCCAAAGAGACTCATGGTGGATTTCCCCACTATAAATAACAAACCTATACATGGAAAAATGTAAATTCAACTTAGACATGCACCGGGCCTTACTCAGGATAAAAGAAACACAAAAAGATCACCTAAACCACTCACTCCAGTCTGAAAGGGATAAGATCTGAACCAAAAAATCTGCACGAACCAAAAACCCTAACCCCACAGGCAGAGAGTGAGGGACCAAGGATTTGATCAATGAAACTATGATGGAAAACTACTCATGACTCACCACAATAATTGAGGCACAACCATAACCAAAGTCTTTAAAAAAATCCTCAGGGTTCCTGACTACGCGCCAGATTCACTACGAGGCATTTTGGCTGGAGCTCTGATGGATGAAGCGTCTCCTACCTCACAGTCGGGTTCTGATAATCCCAATAAGAAACATACATTTTTTGATTTGATAGATGAAAGGACAGAATTTTGAAATGAACCCCATGCTGGCATTAAAAACCAAAGTTCGTCAAAAGACCCATGACATTCCCATACATTTAAAAACCCAAAACACCATCAATAAACTACAATGATAAGAGATCCCTTACACTGAAAGGAAACATACACATGAAACTTTAAACAATAACCCAACAACACATAACTTCTGAGAACTTACCTCGCGACACTTTCTAGCAATGCCCTGACAGAATCACCGCAAGTGACCCAGGCGTCCACATGCCTGGTAGGGATTTGGATCATTTGCACATAATGAATTTTTGTGACCCGAATTACCACACTGATAACACATTAAGATCTCTCACTTCAAAGAGGTTGATGAAAGATCCCAAGGCCTTTTGATTCCACAACTTGATCCATCCACTTTCAATTGCTTCCTTATCTCCTTTCTAGAATCTTCATCACTGCTCATAGGGATTGAAGGAGGGAGGACTACCTCGAGCACTCATGTCATCACGGCTTCGACATGAAAATATTGTCTTTCCACATCAAAAAAAGAAGTTAGGTTGGTCTCTAACACCTTCGACTATAGATCGGGGTGAAGACCTACCTCAAAATGATCAGCCTTCATGGAGTCATCTGTGGCATACCCTAAATCATAAGGGACTAGCTCCACAAAGTGCTGGAAATACTCCAACACATATCTGTCACCCTGTTGTAGATAACACATCTCCATCCTCTTTCTCACCCTTTCTTCCTCAAATAAAAAATGATGAATGAACGCATCCTTGAAAAACTCCCAAGTAATCTCTTGATGGGGCTTGTTCTGAGACACTGACTTCCACCACATCCATGGTAAACCTTCAAGCATGAAGGTTTCAAACTTGACCTTCAATGACTTAGGAAACTCAATGAGGTTAAAGTCCCTTTCAATATTTCTCATCCACTCCTCCGCTATGGAAGGTTCTACTTGACCATAAAATAGTGGTGGATCTAGCTTCCGAAACTCAAGTATAAAATCCTTAGGTTTATCAACTGCACTACGATCACCCATCGAAGCTTAGAGGGGGAAACCGCTGGACAAGAAAAGTCAAGAACCCAATCAATTCCAACTAAATAAATAAAAATCCTCAAAATCAAACACTGCATAGGTTACAAGCTCTAAACACAATAAAACAATCTATCATAATATCAAAACCTTCCTTTTTGAAAAAATATTTAATTTAAAACAAGCTTGGTGGGTTAAACACTTGTCATTGGTATTCTTTAGAGTCTCACTCACATGCATGTATCTATGCCACCATGGGCATCCATCCACCATATCAGACATCCATTCATATTCCAACATACCAATATTCATGTGAGAACCCCTAGGAACACCAAGGCCAAAACTAAACAACTTTATTTTTTAAAAACAATTCATTCATCCCATTTCTTTTTAAAACAATTCCCAAATTAAACATGACATTTAAAACAACTATTTTTCCAAACCAACTTTTTCTGATTCAAACAACTTTTAGAATTCATAGAAGACCCAAAACATCTCAAACAGGGAACTAGTGTCGGTGGGTGACTTGACCGTATGGTTGGCGGCCATATGCCAAACACATCACCGACATAGAGAGACTTTTAGGACCATGCCCCTAGCTTCACATGGCTTTCCAGGCCATACGGGCTCACAATAACTATTATCCCAACTCCCTCTATCATATCCCAATCAAAAAACATTCCATAAAAACCCCAAAAACTAATTAAATTGAACTTCTCATGGAAACCCGAGGATCAGAACGAGAAATAGTTTGTGACACTCTTCCCGCATCTACCCCTCGAGTCCCAACAATACAACTCCTTCTATTATGACATCCCAAATAACAAAGGGCGCTCTGAAAAATTGAGGTCTGCTAAGAGATGACCTCCTCTGATACCATTTTTTCACGAACCAACCTGAGTTGACCCTGAATCGGTCACCCTAATCGATCTGCGGCATGGCCCGAGAGGCGTTCCTGATCCTCTCGAGATGGCGACAAGTGCCAGGGCATCGATAGAGATTATAGGAATTATTTTTCCCTGTATAAATAAATAAAAATAGTGGAAAATATTAAAGAGAAGCTCAAAATAAACAAACCAAGAAAACAACTAAATAAGAACTGAATAATATAAAACTAACCAAACTCAACGTCTGAACTAACTCTGTGTGACCCTACGGGTCACTCTCCAACTCAACGATCAAACGTTGTCCAAGGCGAAAACACCCAATCTAAAACCTGCACAAGTACTAAAAATAGAAAATAACTATAGGCATGAGTATTAAAAATCAGTAGACTAGCCCGATATACTATTTCCCAATACAGTACCTTTAAAAATAAGAAACATCATTTCTAAGTTTGAACTACAATATATTAAAGTATGAATTTATACAATTTTTACTTGAAAAGAAAGTACAAACCATTTCCCTTAATCACTTGAAAAACAAGAACAAAAGAGTTTGCAATGCATTTTCTTTTGAAAAACATTTTCATAGGAGTTAGGAAACCAAAATGTCACTTTTCATAAAAAACACCACACAAGGCCACCAAGGAAGATATGACAAGGGAAACGTAAATAGGTATGAAAGTATCTTAGTAACAGTTCAATCGCTAAAAACCACTAGACATAGGTGAACCCGAGAGATTGAGAATAATCCAGATGACACTAATACCTACGACCCCATCTGCAATAGCATGCCACATACGATGAAATCTAACGCTCCAAAATGCTCAACCATCACTTCTCAGGTAGGCTGAGGGAAAATCCCATAGCAATAAATCCAAACATATCTGCCTACTATGGCATACTGGTCAGTACCATAACCTACCAGTGAAGTACTCATCTCAGAAAATTCTCTCAATATGCTAGGTTTGTATGTCGCAAGTATAAAAGGATGTCAACCAACGGATGCCGTCAAGAATCAAATCACAACCCATACTTATAATAATAATTCATAGCAAGACTCACCCCAAGTCTCCCTGAGGACGACTATCATGCCTTAAAGTTAAGAGATACCAAGGGTTCCTAACCGAGGGACCCATATAACAGAACCCGGGGATTCCATACCAAGGACATCCCAATCATCCCATGTCAACGAGGCACAAGGAACATCCACATGGGTTTTATGGAAAACACTTTACATAATTTATTTCAAAGTGGCCAAACAGGCCCTTAAACAGTATTTACAAAACCTACTTTTATCAAAGGTATAATTTCCACATTTCCAAAGGAGGTGTAAACATATCATTTATCACATCCAAACATTGATAAAACTCTTTTTAATATAGTTATATTACAAACTCAAGACCTGACCATTTTTAATAAAATTCCAAAACATGATAAAACACAACACACACTTTTGTAAAACCCAAACCACTTGGGAAACCACATAAAGAACTAAAAACATTATTATGCATGCTGCTGACACATTTGTAAACCAAAAAAAATAATTTTACATTACACTTTATGTAACACCCTAGGTAAATAAAGAATATTAAATTTTTATATTTATCCCTATTTGTGAATAAAATGTTAATATTAATTTAAAGGGAACGCTATGCTTAATGGTTTACCCAATACGCAACAACAAGTTCCTTTGAAATCTTACGTTGCACTCTAATAATAAAATAATTTTATGTTAACACCTAGCCATTGTAATGGCGGGAACTAACTAAAAAATGATTATATATGTTTGTCAAATATTTTTACTTTTTACAATAAATGTTAGAGGATTAAAAATTCGAATGAATCCAATTTTAAGCGTAAACATTCTAATATTTTTTAAAAGGTCGATTAATCGCCTTTTGATGGCGAACCTCTTTTAAATCCACTTTTTGACAATTTTATGTGTTATATTTGACAAAATAAAATTTTTCTTTAGGATCGGGACATCAAGATTTACTTTGTGTAAATTTTTGGTATTTTTCCGATAAAGTTCATTTTTTAATGAATAGTGAAAATGTTGTATTTTAATTCAAAACCCCTTTTTAATATAATTTATTTATATGATTATATTATCTTTTGAATTGGTTTTAAAGTGAAATTAGAATATATTTTTATCATTTAATCCAATAGTGGTCATTGTAATTAATTTCTCTTTGAAATTGGACTTAAACTAGTGTCAATCTTTTAATTGATATTATTTCTTAAAAACACGCTATTTGTTTTGACAGCGGGATTTAATTATTAAATTAATTAATGAAACTTATATGATTTGAATTTTTTAAAATAGACATCATTTTTGAATTCGTAATATCAAATATATCTTAGGGTGAATTTTTGGTATTTTTCTGAAAAACTTCAATTTTTGATGAATAGTGAAACCACTAAGTGGTAGTTTAAAAACTAATTTTTCGTTTAAATGAAACTTTACCACTTCTATGATTTGAATTTATAAAATCCGACATACATGGTTGTCATTAGGATATAAAATTTGGTTCAATGAGATTAAAATAATTTTTTGGTGAATAGTAACTTTTAAGTTTTTAATCGCGATTAGAGGTAATTAGTGTAATTTAAGGTAAAAATAATGTTTTAATAATATGAAATGACCTTTCCACATGTCCTACCCTTATTGGATGACTCATGCCCGACCAAGACAATCCATGGGTCAACTTGGGGACCCCATGGAGCCACTTTGGTTGGAAAATGACATTAATACCTTTTTATTTAAAGTTAAAATTAAAATGTCACAAACATGTGTTATTTTACTAAAACAATTTTTAGATGGGGTAATACAAGTCATATTTTTTACTATAAATATTCATTATAAATCTAAAAATATTTCATACATCATGATATTTTTTTATAATTTTTAGATATTAAATAAATTAATTTATTTATGACACCGTGATGATGCAGTGATTACCTCATAAATGAACGATTTAAATAAAATGAGAAGATAGGGAGAAATATAAGTCTTAAACTTGTCACAAACCTATTGGATGGATTTATTTCGAAACCTTATCACCTTATCCTAGAAATATATCCTTTTGGGACCTTTTAAATCCGAAAATAATTTTATAATAAAGTAATATTTTATAACTTTCCAAGAGTGCCCCTCCTCTCCTCTTATAAAAGGCCCCCACCTCTACCACCTTACACACACCTCTAAAGACTTTGGCTAGGACAAACCCTTCCCATTTCATCTCTACACATCCCTTTCTTCATCATTTAAGCCTCACTTTGGGCATAATCCTTTCCAAGGAAGCCTTTGAGCTCAAATCAAAGAGAGTTACCCGATTTAAAGGTAATGTCTTCCCTTGTGTTCTTTTGTTTTATTTTGCTTCTCCAACCCTCTAAAATATTTTTATTCCTTTCTTTTGTAACAACACCAGTATCTTCAATATACTAGGATGTTGTTATGTGAAGGATTCTAGCTACACTTACACACACCTTCGTCTAATGGTTAAAGAACATACTGTTTCTGTGGATGGCGAATTTCTGCCTCACGAAACGATGATTGTTCAATCTTCTCTTAACACCTTTCATGGTGGCCATTATGATGTCACTATATTTTATATATGATATATATGGTATTTATGTTTTCTATATGCTTCTGAATTTTATACTTAAACATTCCTTTATGCTTTTCATGTTGTGCAAATGCGATAATTTAATGAACATATGTGACCTATATAACATGTATATTATACTGGAATTATAATATATATATCTCTCAATTATTTTTTAATTCCATTAATATGACAAAGAAATGAAAGTAGCGTTCATGCGTACGTACGGCCTACCGTCTCCATGAACGGTGCATTTCATTTATTTTTTATATCCAAATGTTATGGAGTAGTATAAAATGAATATATACTGTATATATATGATATTTAAATCATTAATCTATTTTGGAGATGATTTACTTATAACTACATGGACAATCATTTTCAAACAAGTTCATTTTTTACTCATGTACCAAACATCGACAAAAACGTCTGATATGAACTCACATTATTAACCAATTATTATAACATTATAATATGTGATATGAACTGAATAATAATCTTTAAAAGAGTTCCTTAAGCAATTATAAATTGAACAAAGTTTATTATTCAGGAATATAAAGAAACAAACAAGACAAGTCGGACTTGAGGTAAGGGATCCTACCTCTCTCTTTCTTTTTAAGCACTCTCTTTTATGTCATTTCCTTTAAGCTCATCTTTCTTATGTTTGGGGATGTTATTTTATATTCCTCTTACTGTACTTTTTATGTTCATATGATAAGAGACTCTATTTGATCTCATCAAACCATTTTAAGAAGTTTTAAGTGGCGCCGTTAGGCTGCCGAGTTTTCGTAAGGGATTTTTCATCTCACTTTTATTCTCGTGACATTTATGCTACATTTGACACTATTTATTTTGAGTGGTGTATGTACTTACCATTATTATACACTTTTTGTAGTATAATTTCATTTATGGGTATTTACATCTTCATTTTATGACCCTTATTCCATGGGGTGTACGTTTCGAAAGTTACCCAACTCGGTAAGGGGACCTTTCACCCTCCTCTTTTTAAAAGACTTCTTTTGTTATGTATTTTAATTCACATAATATTATGTTGGGATATGTTCTTCTATATCCTTATTTATGTAAATTTTATTTCCAAGTGATGAGATACCATTTTCTCTCTCATCAACTCGTTTTCTGAATTTTAAAGTGACGCCGTTAGGATGTCGGATTTCTGTAAGGGAACTTCCTAACCCACTTTAAATTCTTTGGGTTAAACCTATAATTCTTGATTTTATTATGCCAAGATTATGTGTGGAATATCTATGTTGTAATTTCCACAAACCTTTGTGTGGATATACTATTTCTACACATAATCATCTCATTGATAAATTCTTACGAACTTGTATGGGAAATCATAACTCAATCTCATTTCATTGAGTTAAATATCTATGTCATTGGTTTTGTTTTTCCAAGATTATGTGTGAATTACCTATGATTGTTTCACACTTAATATCCAATTATATTGGGTGTATTTATATTTCTCACACATAATTATGTGATAGATTTATCCTTAATTTAAGGATACCATCTTTATAATGGATTTCATCTCAATTTACATTTCCATTGAGACTTCATTGTTGTTATGCACCAATTCACTCTTATATGGTGTGTATACTGTCCTTTGACATATTATATCATGAATCCCTTTATTCTCATGATATTATAAAGTTCGGATTAAATGTCATTCCATAATTATTTGTATTCAAGAGTCTCTCATTTTGTTAAAAATTCTTTAACAAAAATATCGTTTTAAATGTTTTAAAGATTAATTATTCTAAATATTTATCTTTAATGTCCATGTTTTCAAAATGGTTTTAAGTATTTATTTATATGGACATTAATGTTTTAAAATTATAATTCCATTAAAAGCTTCAAAGTGGTATGGGACACTTTGATTCAAAAATCTCTTTTAAATGATTTTTGAAAATGGATTGATTAATTCAATATCTTGGAATTACTTATTTTGATTGAAAATGAAATGTTGTTATTGAAATGTTTATATTTTCAATATTTTATGTGTAATGATAGTACTTGGAAATTTTACAGGTGGTTACGTGATAAACCATATGACGGGTGGTGTCGTGAATACCAGGACGGGTGGTTACGTTATAACCTCCAATGCATTGGGTATGGAAGTCAGCCGTATGGCTATTCTATTAAGTATGTGTGGAAGTCGACTGTATGGTTATTCTATTTAAGTATGTTTATGTCCCAAGTTACCTTTATATGTTATGTGTTCTTTATATGGGTTTTATGGTAATCGTTTGGTTACAAAAGGGTAAGTAATGGTCTTTTAGTCAGTGAAGAGTTTTTACTACTTCATAAAGGTGAAAAGTATTACTTTGGTAAAGTATTCATGGTTTACTTTTTGTTTTGAAAAACTAACAGTTTTCCTTCTTTGTGTATCCTTTACTGGGATTTTTTATGCTCATCCCAAGTTTTTGAAATGTTTTCCATAGGACTTAAAGATGAATGGGGTCAAGGATGGGATCAAGGAAAGACATGCTTTCTAAAACATGGAACTAGACATGTTTCTTTTTAAGTGTTTTTTTTATTTTATGGAAACTTAGTAGAAGTGTCTACTATGTAATCTTTTGAGATGTAATAGCTATGACCTAATTCTCTAAAACTCTAAACCTGAAAATATCCTCAATGAGAATTATTCATTTAATTCAATATTAAGTAAGGTTTAAGGTCGGGGCCTTATACTTTACTCCTAAAATCCAAACGGGCATTTTTATATAAAAAAAAGACACAAGGCATGAAATATTTACCAACACAATTTCTATTTAATAAAAAACAAATTATAGACACCAATTGTATGCCTTAATTTTATTTAAATTGTTAAACAATGTTTTAACATTACAGACTATCTGCGTAAAACACCCAGTATTCACAACTTGACAAACCATATTGCACGTTAAAATCAATTTTTAAAATAATACACACCCTAGAAACACTCTCTTTTATAATTCTCACTACAAAAATAATTTAATAAATGTTTGAGAAATTTATAAAACACCGAAAAGAGGCACAACAAG
This sequence comes from Viscum album, assembly GCA_963277665.1. Classification (NCBI taxonomy): domain Eukaryota; kingdom Viridiplantae; phylum Streptophyta; class Magnoliopsida; order Santalales; family Viscaceae; genus Viscum; species Viscum album. The sequence goes on from OY728150.1 coordinate 1,619,962,264, forward strand.
GTTCTATATAAAAACACACCCAATTTTATACAAAAAAAAACTACTTTAAAATTAGTTGCACAATAAGACCATATCAAAAAAGACTTCAAACGTCGACTGCATACCAAATAACTAACCAGAAGATTGCACCAAAAATATTTAACATGTATACGAACTGTGAAAAACATAGAATTAAAGTTTCTTAAATTAAAAAGGGAAATTTCAAGGGGATTCCTACCTCAAGATCAAAGCGCAACAACAATTCAACCTCAAAACCAAGGCACGACGACAACGACCACTCGGAAACACCCTACGCGGGTCCTAAAATGATAACTCTATCAAAAACAGCCATTAATTGAAAAAACCCTCTAATAAAACAAATATAAACGAAAGAATAAAAATAGAAATGAAGGTAATGTATACCAGAGGGGCTACGACCGGAGGAGGAGAGCACAAGGGACAGGCCGAAAAGTATGCGCCGACAAGGGTAGTCGCTAGAAAACGCAGCAAGGGGGGTCCGCTGAAAAAAAAGGTGCATAGTAGGGTGTTGTCTGGAAAACTCGAGCAATGAAAGGGGGTCGCATGCTAGGGTTGTGCACGCTGAAGGAGGGTAGGCCAGAGGTGGCTCGTCGATGTTGTGCATGATGACTGGAGGAGGTATGTGTGGCTGGAATAAGGTCGTTTGGGGTTATGACTAGCTGGGAGAGGGAGGCAGTGCTGCTACACACCGAGCAGGGGGGCCGAGAGTCAGTCGGGAAGAGGCCGGGTAGGAGGATGAGGAGTTTGGGCTGTCGTGTGTGTCGGGAAATAGAGGGATGGTTGCGCCGCTAGAGAAGCAGGGTCACTGGTGGTGGTGCCCGGCTGAGAGCAGAGGTGTGTAGAAGGAGGAGATCGCATCTGAGGGTGGCGTCGCTGGTAGAGGGGAGGCACGCTGGAGGTCAGCGAAGTAGGGGATGCTTGCACCGCACAAAAGGAGGGAGATGCTAGGGGGTTTCTCATGCCGTACACACAGAAAGGGGGGGATATTGGAGAGAGGGAGAGGAAAAAGGGGTACCACAAGAAACCCTAAAAAAATAAAACCATTCTTTAAAAAAACTAACTAAAAAAAGTTATCAAAATAATCATAATAATAATAGTTCCTTAAAAATAATACTAATAATAATAATAACATGAAAAACTTAATAATAATGATCATAATAGTAAAAATAATAATAAAATAATAAAATTAACAATTTTAGTTTTTACCAAAAACAAAAATAATAAAATTATTAGTAACAATAATATTTAATACTCATAATAGTCATATTATTTATAATAACAATAATAAGATTCTAAATAATCATAATATCTTTAATAGTAATAACAATAAAAATTCTAAATGATACAATAATTAACGTTCACTTTAATTACAAAATTTACACATTAAAAAAATATACTAATAAATACACATAATAATTATAATGTGAATATTGTAATTATTATTAAAGATTCAAACTTTATTACTCATTTTAATTTTTCAAAGAAGGAAGGTATGCGCGGTTACCTAAGCGGAGCCGCACGGGGTTTCTGAAACACTCTCCACTCATGCTCCCAACAACTTCAAACTTAAAACACACACTTTTTAACACAAACTCAAACAAATTCATCCAGGACCCAACCCGAACCCCAACAAAAATTATTTAAGGCCAAAGAGATAATAAAATAAAATAAACCCATAGGCCAGGATGTGACATTATATATCAAACAATTACAAACATAAAAAATTTATATATCCATTCATCACATCATATATCTTCTATTCTTTTCAAAATACAATCCCATTGAGGCTTAAGGTGTAAGTCAAAGGAGGTTTCTCGGCAAAGAGGTATAACTCTTGACCAAGAATTTTCAATTTTATTTTTTTCTCTGACTCCTATAAATCTGTGGTATACATTATAAAATAATTAATTAATCTTATTAAATATAATTAATTTTCATTATTATTACATAACAACCATTATTCACCTTCTTTCTATCCTATGGAAAGTGAAAACACCGCTCGTGCATACGTACGACTTACCATCTCGACGTAGCGATGTAATTATTTTTCCATCAATATATTTCATGGATGGTTATTATAATGGTTTTAATTTTTATATATTACATTTATAATATAATTATTCTTTTTTAATTATAATACCATATCTACCTTCTTACCTTTCCATCCATTGGAAAATGATAATGTCGCATGTGTGTATGTGTGGACTACCACCTTCTTGAAGCGGTGTGATTCATTTTTCATTTAAACATTAGATAGATGATAATAAGGATGTATTTAATTAATATATATGATATATATGATATCATAATGATTTTATAAAGGTTGATTATTATTTTCATTCCTTTTGTTTCATTCGTTAAAAAGTGAAAACAGTGTTCATGCGTACGCACAGTCTACCGTCTCCATGAATAATGTAAATAATTTTTCTATCTCTACATTTTATGGATAAATAAATAAATATATATATATATATATATATAATTAATATATATGATATTTATATCATGATTAATATTTTGGATTTTATGGAACCATGATCAAAGTTCAATGATCGGAACTTTCAAACTGAAACTCTCATGAAAAACAAAATAGTTAACACTGGGGAATGAAAATTTATATAAGGAATTATTTATAAATGGGTGTTGAAATGTTATAAAAGGATCAGTATTTACAAAACTATCTAAGGTTCTCTCTTTAATGATATTTAGAATCAGATATTACCAAGGTGTTAAGGGAATTATGTTTCATTCCCATTTTAATTTGGATTGTTTATGCTTGAATTTTCATGAAGGAAATTATACAATCCTTATCTGATAAATAACTTTAATTTTTCTTCTCATATTTTTATTTATATAGAATAAATTTTTTCATTCAATTTTTCATCGCTTTGATTACTCAAGAGATAGAAAGAATGTCTTTTAAGTAAAACCGACTATGTTTTACTATTCAATCAAAAATATTTTTCTTCCAAGAACATGTTTTCATTAAAATGTTTTCAAGAATGATTTTGAATATCCTGTAATGATTTTTTTAAAAAAAATTAACCCATTATTTAACTTATACAAAATTTTCTAAAATAAATCTTATTTTCATTTTCTAAATGAGGTACTTTTGATTTTTTACCAAAAATGTGAAAGAAACCTTTGTTTTAACTTACATGGAATGAATAGAATTTCACACTGTCATGACCACTCAATGATTTGAATCTTCCCTTTAAATTTTCCAAGAAAATTTTCAAAGAAAATTTTTTCCTTAATATTTGGGAAATTTTTAGATTTTAAATAAGTGATTTCAAAGTTAAAAGTTTATTTTCCTCAATAAATGTTCAAGTGATATTCTAAAGGCATTTTTCATCTATGATAACATCTTTTATATCACTTATAATTTACTATGGATATGTTACAATGACACCTTACACTTTATTTCTTTGGATATCTTGTGATGATGATGATTTGGGGATTATTCTATAAAACTCTTTCCTTTACCATGGGTTAATTAAGTTATGATGAAACCTTTATGATACCCATTTATTTTTCATGGGTTATACTATGATGAAATCATAAAATGTTTATGAAACTTATTTCCTTTCTATGAGTTATGATATGATGATATGATGAATGTTTTGTGATATTGTGGAACACATATGTATAAATTTAATTATGTGATGGGTGGGAATATAATTATATAGTCCTATAAATCATTGGGTAAATATGGATATCTCATGAGATAATAAGGTATTAGATAGGGAGTGAACATAGTTCAATAAGAGACTATGTTCACTATAATAGGCTTGGGAGTGAACCTTGAGGACTAATATGATGGAATTGGTAGTGAATCCAATCCACTATGACAGTCTTGGTACTGATCCTTAACTAATGAAATGATTTCCTATGATTATGTGTATGCTACAAACTTATGTCCTATGTCAATGTTATATTATCATGGCTTATGTTCTTTGATTCCTTTACTATTCATATATTATAAACTTCCAAGATTTATGGAATGATTATATATTATGATCTATGATATATTGGGTATGTTTTTCAAATGTTAAGATCATGTTATTCTTAAGTGATCATTGATAACTCCATTGTTTACCCTTTCTGAGAATTTGGGCTCACCCATTCTTATGCTTCCCTTCCCCAAGATATAAAGAAATATTTTAATAATGATATGCATAAGAAGGGTGATAATTGTGAAAAACTAAGTGGTGTATATTTTATATATCTTATGAACAAGTGGATTATGTATTCAAGTTTCAGAAGACACTAAACCTTTATGGTTTTGTCATAGATATTAATGTTATGTAATGAATATTCATCTAAAATGATGTGATATTTGTGTATGAAAAGTATGTGTTACTATATTTGGTATCACAGTAAGGTTTAGTTACCTTTTTAAACTAGGATGAAAAAACTTTAGTGAAAACCCTTAGGATGATCCTATGTATAGAAGAACATTCTAAGTTATGGGAATGAAAGGATTATGGTTTTCCAAGAAAAACATTCCTTTATTGATACTATAAGTGGATGTGGTTTTTAAAAAGATGAATTTAGGGGTAATAACCTATAAAAGAGGTGATATAGTATATCTCAACCATCATTCTGATGCACAGTGAGTGTGCCCTTACTATGAACTTGGTTTGAAACTCCCAAGGTATGTTCTTGGGTTAAATCAAATTTTATTTATAAACCATTATGAATGATTTGAATAGATCATAACAATGAATTTCCTAGGTTAAACCTAATGTATTATATATTAAAAATATGGTTTCAATATTTAGACATCCAATGAATTATTTTTCATGATTGATCACTCTAATCAAAGATACTTGATAACCATGCTAACCATTTTGGTTTTACTAAGGTATTGAAGATATAATGATAAAGTTGATGTGGTTTTAGTTATGCTCAAATATTTAAATACCCTATTTCAAATTAGTTATATAAATTATTATACAGTAGGAAAAGTCTCAAGGAATGGTAATTCATATCCTTAGTGATTATATTTTTAATTTTTAGTGAAAACTCCTAATGGTACGATGGTCGCATCTCAAGTCTATAGTTCCTTTTCAATTGAAGTTTGTAGGAATGTGCTTCCTGAAAATCTTTTGATTCTCCCTTTAGTTGAATTTTATGGGATTTTGGGAATAAATTGGATTTATTTACATAAATATTACATCAATTGTCAAGGAATGTAAGTCACATTTGATATTCCAAACCAACATATGATTTTCTATCAGTGTGATGAGAAATATAAACTTCTAATGTAAATGAAATCCATTTTAGGGGTCTTGATTCCTATTCAAATAGGGTTTTTATCTTAGATAGTTGGGAGAAACTCAACATAGAATATATTACTATTATATGGTAGTTTTTTGGTGTCTTTCCAAAAGATTTTCCTAGTCTTACACCAAATCAAGAAATCGAGTTTTCAATATAAATAATACATAGTGATACACCTATTTCAAATACTCCATATAAAATGGACCCTATTGAGTTCTAATAATTGAATAATCAACTCTAGGATAATCTATATAATGGATTCATTAATCCAAGTGTTCCACCTCAGGTGTACCTATTCTTTTTGTTAAGAAGAGATATGGATCAATGTGACTTAGCATTGATTTTTAGGAACTTAACAAGATCAAAATCAATAATGGGTATCCAATACCTCATATTGATATTTTTTTGATCAATTATGAGGATCTCAATATTTTTACAAGATTTATATTCTATATAGATACTATTAGTTTAGGTTCAAAAGTGAATTCATACCCAAGATAGGCTTCCATGTGAGGTATGGACACTATGAATTTATAGTGATTCCTTTTGTTCTTACTAATGCATCTACTATTTTTATGGATTAAATGAATAAATTTTTTAGATATTACCATGATTAGTTTGTGGTAGTCTTTATAGATGATATCCTTATATATTCCAAGAGTAAGGAAGAGAATGAATATCACTAGAGGATTGTACTAAAGACCCTAATAAAGGATAAGTTTGATGAAAATTTTACTAAGTGTGGATTTTTGGATACAAATGGTTTCATTTTTTGTCATATAATCTCTAGTGAGGGTATATCGATACATCTATCAAAGAAAAAAGTTATTGAACGTCGACCTAGACTAACCACTTTGACTAAGATCTGTAGTTTTCTTAGTTTTTATGGATATTATAGATTCTTTGTGGAGAATTTCTCACTGTTATCTAATATACTCACCAAGTTAACTCATAAGGGAGAAAAGTTCCTTTGAATGGATGAATGTGAAGAAAATTTCAAGAAATTGGAGAGAAGGTTAATCAGCGCACATATTCTTACATTACCCTATAGTGGATAAGGGTTTGTGATTTATAGTGATGCATCTAAGAAGGGACAAGGATGCCTCCTCATGCAGAATGATATGGTGATAGCCTATATCTTATGTCAACTGAAGGTTCATGAGAAATATTACCCAAATCATGATTTGGAGTTACCTTCGGTAATTTTTACAATAAATATACGGAGACATTATCTTTATGGATAAAGGAGTGGAATATATAATGATCATAAAATCTTAAAGTATATATTCACTCAGAAAGAGTAGAATATGGGCCAAATAATATGTTTGAAGTTGACTAAATATTATGATTTTTTAATACATTATCACCCTGAGAAGGTGAACAAGGTGGTTAATGCTCTGGGTAAGAAGGAACATGTTAGTTTTTCCATGATGATGATTGAAAGAGATATAATAATTTTTTATTTATAAAATATAGAACTTTAAATCCTAAGTAAAGGGGATAAATCCTATCTTTCTTAGATGAATTTTCAATCATCCATCCATGTGATGATTAAAGAGGCATGGAAGGAAGATGTATAGTTTTAAAAGAAGGTGATAAATGTTCCTATGTTAAACTTTGATTATTATGGAATGATAAGGTTCTAGAACCATTTATGTGACCTATTAATATCAAAATTGAATAAGGGGTTGTTGTATGAATCACTTAGTTCAATATTCTCTATTCATCCTAGAAGTGTGAATATATATAGAGAGATGGTGGGTCAATATGAAGAGATATATTTCATTCCAAAGTATGTATCTAAGTATTTGTCATATCATCAAGTTAAGGATAAGATACATAAGTTTAATGGGATGTTAGAACCATTACCCATACCAGAATGAAAATGGAAAAACATCACCATGTATTTTTTCATCAGACACCCCAAAATTTCTAAAGGCCATAATGTTATTTGGGTTGTAGTTTATTTCCTTAAGAATTCAGAACACTTCATTACTATCATGGAAGATTTCTCTATTGATCATATTTATAAAATACATTTAATAATTGTAAAGATTTCATGGAGTACCACATTCTATTGTATCTAACTGAGATCTGAGGTTTACCTTGAAGTTTTGGAAAAGTATTTAGCAAGATATGTATTCAGAGTTGTGTTACAATACTTCTTATAATACTCAGATAAAAGGTCATTCTAAGAGAAATATTTAAACTCTATAGGATATTTTTATATATTTTATATGTATTTCATTGGTGTTTGGGGTCAACACCTTCCACTAGTATAATTTTCATACAAAAATAGATTTCACTCATGAATTTAGATGGATACTTGTGAAGGAATCTATGTAAAGAAGTGTATAACTACAGTATGTTGAGATGAGGTTGGAGAAATAAATTTTTTGGGACTTGAGTTAACTAAGTAAATGGAAGAAAAGGTTCGATCCATTCAATATCACCTCACGGCAGTTCAGATTTGATAGAAAATTTATGCTGACAATTATTGGTGAAATCTGAAATTTGAAGTTGGTGAGGAAGTATTCTTGTGAATTTCTCCATGAAAAATGGTTATAAGATTTGAAAATAAAGGAAATATGATCCCTAGGTATATTGGACCCTTTTATATTCTTGATCGAGTAAGGATCATAACTTATCACTTGGCGCTTCCACCACACCTCTCTCAAGTTCATGATGTGTTCCATATATCTCTTTTAAGGAAGTACATACCTAATATTTCACATGTACTAAAATTAGAGGCTATACCATTAGATAATGATCTTTATTATGAATAAAAATTGGTAAAAATATTGGATTATAGAGATAAAGTTTTATAGAACAAGACTATGCTTCTGGATAAAGTTATCTAGAGGAATCAAAAATTCAAAGCTGCTTGGGAACCTAAGGATGTGATGAAAAAAAGATATCCTAATTTTTTTTATTAGATTAATGGAATTTTTAGGGTGAAATTAATTTTAAAGGGGTATAATTTAACACACAGATATTCTTTGATATATTTCTCTTTAAATAAATTTAATTTCTTTGATAACTTGAGATACACACAACCCTAAATCTAAATGAACTGTAATATAGTATACCATTATAACCTAACAATTAAATTGGTGGAGTGAATAGGAATAACCACTTTTTGAAAAAAAAATGAAAAATAAAATATGTATAAAGTTTTTATATAAATAAAATATATCGATAAATAGGTACTCAATTTTTAGAAAAAATCATTATAAGATTTAAAAATATATTTTTCCTCAAAAAAGGTTTTTATTTATTTTTATGAGAAAATAATATGATTAAATATACCAATTTTAGAAAATTTATTTATATAAGGAACTTAATTTTTTAAATCATTATTTCAAAATTATTTTAGAGTGAATTTTTTGATAATTTTATTAAAAGATTGATTTTTTAATGAATAGAGAAAAATACTGATTTTTATTGAAAACTATCTTTTTGTTTAAATCATTAGAAATGTTCCACTTTATTTTAAAATAATTTTAGAAACAAAATTAGTTCATTTATATTGTGTGTAATAGTATTTACCTTCTTGGTTCATTACTTTGTTGGGTTTTGGTGTTAGAGGTGCTTGGATGAGGCCTAGAGTGGGCCTGGAGGAGTATGGTTGTTAAATGCTCAAAGCAAGGTGAATACATGATGTGTAAGGATTACATGAAATTAAATTGTGGTTCATGTCTTGTGAAGGTAGGTTCATGGGGTGTTACATGATGTTTATATTTTTAGGTTTAAATAATAAAAAGGCGATCCATTTTTTGGTGAAAGCTAGAATTTTTAGAAACCCATGGATTATACATTGTGTAAGAGTTACAAGATGTGTAACCTGTGGGATCCAAGTTATTTTTATAAACCTTATGGACAAATTTTCTTTCATTTGGACGCTCCCTCCCTCTCTTGTTTTGGTAGAACCTAGGTGACCCGAGGATACCTTCTATCCCCCTTCTCCCTTACTTTGATCTTTTGGTTCCAGTGGTTTCATGTTGGTGATCCATGGTAGGTTCTCCTCCCTTTCTTGGTTGGTTTTCTTCTTTTGTTCCTTAGAGTTTCACTACAATGGTGCGGTTTGGTTTGGGTTGTGTTTTTGGGCCATATTTTTATGATCCTTTGGTTCGGTGTAGGTTGATCTGTAGTTTCTTATGGTGCGGTTTTGGTTTACAGTAATTTCTTCTTCACCTTATGGTGTGTAGTGAGTAAGAAAAACTTCTTTGAGGTAGTGAATCCCTCGTTTATATTTATTGTGTATCATGTGGGAGGGGTTTACTTTTGTTTATTTATGGGTTAAATTTTTTCTAACTTAATCAAATATAAATAATTTTTTAAACTAAAATTGATGGGTAAAATGGGTTTTATTTTCATGATTTAATAGATTTGATATTATTGTGATATTTTGATTGTACGGTATTGATTCCCCACTAAAAATTATATTAGTTGGGGGATTTTTTTGCATCGGATGCTATGAGTTGTGATTTTTTTACATGTTGTTATTATTGTGATATCACCCTAAAATTGAAATTTATTAATCAATTATATTTAGATAATCAAATGGTTTCCCCAGGATTATTTCTTGGATGATAATGCCCTTAAAATAAAGTGTAATGTGATAAAATCCCTTGGTAAATCTGTAGAATGATCATGATGTGTTGTGATGTGTGGTTGTGTTTGTGGGATGAAGATGTGTGGTTGGGGAATGTGGGGATGATGGTTGGTTGGATGTGCTTTTGGGGCGGAGAGGTGTTTTTTTTATGTTATTTTGGGGCGGTGAGGTGGTTTATCTGGTCGTACTTTTAGGGAAGCAAGGTAGGGGTTGATTTGTGTTAGATGCCCAAGTAGTGATGGAATAAATAATTGTTAATTTTGATTAAAATGACATGGATTGGTTTGGTTAATGGGATGATAATGGTTAATGAATAACTAAATGATGGGTTATGTGATTAAATGTGGTTGATGCTAAATAATGAAAAGAATGGGATGATTAAATGAAATTGGTTGGAAATATTAAATGGAGCTTGTGGATTGTTGTTTGGTGTTATGCATTTAGAGGTGGAAAAATGGTGATGTTGGTTAGTTTTTAGTTATGAACCCATAGGCTAGGCTTGTGTGTGTGGCTATATGTATATACTTGTATTCTTCATGATTTCTATATTCACTGCACCCTCATCGATCACCATGTGCCAACACCCGCATATTCACACAGGGGTGTTTTTTCCAACATCTAGTGAGGAGGATGAATGACTGTTTACTCACTATTTCCTGCTCTCTCTTCCAAGAGAGGTAGGTATTTATAGGTTTTGATGGTTGTAGGTCTATTAGTGAATTAGATAGTGGTTGTGATATCCCAGATGTTTTCGGGTGAGATGTGATAACCCATGTGTTTTTAGGTGGGATATGATTATTCTTGTGTGGTGGCTTCTAGTGGGGGTTGTGTATAGTATGAGTAGGGAATGAGTTTGATGTCCTACATTTTCACAATACCCTACCACTCTAGTTATGGAAGTGGTTTTTTTGTGTATCGGGTGTTTTTGGGTGAGATGTGATGTGGTCATTCTTGTTGAGAGGCGAGCAAAGGTGTATGCAGTCAAGGTGTGTTGTGACCGTTCTTATGGGGCGGTGGGGTATATGTAAGATATAGGAACACCAGGATGTATGACGTTGGGGTGTGAGAGTGGCATACCAGAAAGAAATAGGTGCAAGGTATCCTATATAGATATTCTTCTTGTTATATTATATTACTTGTCTTGTGTTATTTGGTGAGCATGCCTTGGTGAGGTTGGGGTGGATGGTTGACCTGTTAGGTGTTGTTGGTTTTGTTGTTTTCTCATGGGTGCATTAATATTATCTTTTCACATGTGTATGGGAGACTTTGGTTTTCTAAGTATACTTGTATGCTCACCCTACGTATATAAAATGTTTTCATGTTTCCGGGAGGATTACATGGACCATACTACACATTACTAGCTCGGACCTTTGGATAGTTGTTGTGTCAATACTTTAGCTTTGTTTTTGGGTATTTAATTTTAGATATCTTTATCCATATTAGTTTTATTTATACATGAATTGTGGGATAGTTTTGGTTTCTTTTTATATTATTTATTTGAGTTGTTTGTGGATGATTCATCTTATCTCCTGATCCTACATTATTATAGAGGGTAATGCCTCCCATTTCATTATATTCTTATACCCTTGGTTCTAGTTTCCAATCTGGGGCCTACTTGAGGTGGGACTAAGGGGTTATTATCTCTCCCCCTCATTGTGGTATCTTTGGAGGGAGGGGTTATGATAGAGTGGTATCAAAGGAGATGGTTGAGGGATAGGATGGAGTTTTGAGTTAGGCATGGTGAGGATTTCATGGGTTGGTATGAAAATATTGTCATTTGACCTTGTTGTGTGACATAGGCCAAGGATACCACCTAGGAAATGGGATTTTAGGGGGGCCAGTGGTCCATTTCATGGACTCTAAGATTATTTAACGGCTAAATAATATGGACCTTCTTGCAAGGTAGAGACCTAGGAAAGGTACATGAATCATAATGACTTATGTTCTTGTTTGAACTGGGTTCTTTTGGTAAGTTTAAAATGAATTAAAATGAATCTTAATAAAATTTCATACTAACTAGGCTTAGGAAATATTTGTTTATTATTTTAGATATGTCTCATGTTCATCATCCGCATATGGTTTGGGTAGCTTAGGTTCAGTGGGAAGATGGAGATGATCACTGTAGAGTTGATCTGATAGAGGAGGATGAGGCTTAGAAGAGGTTGTTGCATACTTTCTAGCAGTAGGATTTGGGAAAGTATAATGGTAGTGTTTCAGATGTGTAGATAAATAGATGGGTATAGGAGGTCATGGTCACTTTCAATTTGATTTGAGACCTGACGAAGTATTGGGTTACTATGGTACTTAGTCATATTTGGGGAGTTGCATGTTAGTGGTGGACATTGTATCTGGGAGAGTGGAAGGAGATAGATGTTTTTTGGGTTGACTTCTAGAAAGAGTTCTGGGCATAGTTCCTTTCATCGACCATGAAGGCAATAAAGAGGTTGGAGATTCTTTCTCTTCAGTAGGGGAGTATGTCAGTGCAAGAGTTGGTAATCAAGTTTAAGGACCTTCTTTACTTTGCCTTAGATCTTTTTCTAGATAAGGAGCCTCGTGAAAGATGTCTTAAGGCGGAACTATGTCCTTTTATCCAATATGAAATTACTCCTTTTACATTTCCAACATACCTAGAGGTTCATAATAAGGTGGAGGTGATCAAGTGGATGAACTTTTGAGGAGGTTTTTCATGAGAGGGGAACTAGAAGGGTTTCTCAAGGATTAAAGTTGTCAGTGGTAGGTCTCGGGCAGTAGGACCTTTGAGGTTTCGACTGGTGGGGAGTTAACCTCAGCAGCTTCCTTTCTGGCCTTCTAGGTCTAGTGGTTTCTTCACTTTTCTTCGGAGCTTTATACCAATGTGTTTTATTTTTGGGGTTCATGGACATCACCAAAACAGTTCTTGGTGGTTCCACAATCTTAGTTTTGTGGATTTGGACAATTTCAGTGCCAACCTCAACAACAGTTTCTAGTGAGACTGTTCTCACACTAGGGGAAGAAATATTATGCTCTGCTGAGGGGAGATAGACCAGGTTGAGGTTGACCTCAGGATGTTCCTCATGTTTAGGTACCTTGACCCAATCATGTTCATGGAGGTGGACTTTATCATAGAGGTAGATGAGTTGGGTGTGGTCAGTTTCACTCATTGTAGGCAGCAGTTCCATAGGGGCCAAAGATTTTCATAGGTACGATCAGTTTGTTTAGTACCCTTGTTTGTGCCTTGTTTGATTTAGGTTATTCACACTCCTTTGTTAAACCCACTATAGTTCATACTTTGGGACTATAGGTAGAGATACTTACCATTCCCCTAGTGTTAACTATGCTATTTGGAGGCCAAACTAGCTTTTTTGATATATGATAGGGGTGTAGACTAATGATGGGCCACATCCATCCTATGGGGATATTTTATTACTATAGATGCATCCATATGATGCCATCCCCATCATCAATTGGTTGTATTCCATATTTTTTGTTATTTACTACTTCCAGAGGTGATTCGTGATCTTGGATGTGGATGGTCAACATGTGGTTTTCATTGGTGATCAGGGTTCTCAGGTGGGAATTTATTGTGTGGAGACCCTTATTTCTTTATTGGTTGAGTTCTTAGTGAAATTAGTAGAGGCTAGGATGGTATAGGTTCCCAGGGTCATTGGGTAGTTTCTGTATGTTTTCCCCTATAAGGTCGTGATGCTACTACCTCAACGTGATGTTGAGTTTGGGATAGACTTGCAACCTGGTGCTTCTCTGATTTTTATGGCTCCTTATCAGATGGAACCTCCTAAGTTGTAGGATTTGAGGATTTAGATTGATGATATAATGAATAAGGGTTTTATCTAGATCATTGTTTCATTCTAGGGTGTTCTAATGTTGTTTTCCAAGAAGGAGGATGGTATTATGAGTTTGTGCATAGACTACCAGATGTTGAACTGGGTGATGATCAAGAACTTTTACCCTCCTCTGAGAATAAATGATCTTTTTGACTAGCTGAGAGGGGTGATTGGTTTTCTAAGATCGATATTCAGTCTGGATATCACTAGTTGAGGTTTAATGAGGGTGATATCTCAAATAATTCCTTCATATGCATGTGTGGGCACTTTGAGTTTTTAGTTATGCCATTCAGTGTTATGAACACACTGACTATGTTCATGGGGCTTATGAACTCCATGTTCCATGAGTTCCTGGATCGGTTTGTTTCCATATTCATCAATGATATCTTTATCTACTTGAAGTCATAGGAGGACCATATAGATCATATCATAACTATCTTGCAGGTTCTTTGATGCCACCATCTCTATGTAAAGTTTTACAAGTGTGAGTTTTGGACATGAGAGGTGTATTTACTAAGGCATGTGGTGTTTCAGTAGGGTGTGGAAGTAGACTTGTAGATGTTTGAGTCAGTTTTTTCTTGGGTGGAACCCAAGAAAATGTCATAGTTTTGCATTTTTCTTGGTCTTGAAGGATATTATTGAAGCTTTGTGCCTAATTTTTCTCAAGTTTCATCCCTATTGACATCTTTGACCAGGAAGAACTGGGATTTTTTTTTTTTTGGATTGATCAGTTCCAAGTAGCATTCGGTTACCTGATGGGCAAGTTGGGGAGTGCTCTGGTGCTTTAGTTTCCTAAAGAGGGTGTGATGTTTGAGGTTTTTTATGATGCTTCCCGTATGGTATAGGGATGTGTGTTAATGTAGCAATGAGTGATGATCTCTTATAGGTCTAGGCAGTTACGTCCCCATGAGTGTAACTATGCCCCCCATGATCTGGAGCTAGAATATATTGTTTTTGCACTGAAGTTGTGGTGGCATTACCTAATTGGGGAGTGTTTTGTGGTCTTCAGAGATCATAAGATCTTGATTTATATCTTTTCTTAGCATGACACGAACTTTCAGCAGCAGTTGTGTTTGGAGTTTCTTTAGGATTATGATTTTGAGATCTACTAAACTAAGGGAAAGGGGAATGTTGTGGATGACACTTTGAGAAGAAAGTCTAGGAAAGATGTTCGAGATTCTAGGGATTCTTGGAGATAAATGTAGGATTTGAAAGCCTTGTACTTAAATATAATGAAGGATAGTGGTAGAGGCTGATTATTTCAAATGATGGTGTAGTCTTCTCTGATGTAGCAGGTGGAGGAGTCTCAGTGGGGAGACTTAGAGTCGGAGGTGATTTGCGATCATGTTGGCTATAGTAATGCTCTAGAGGGATGGTCGAAGGATGGTCATAACTGGGTGTTGTCATGTGGGAGGTTTCTAGTTCAGGTAGCGATGTATTGGGGAGTCCTTCATGAGTTTCATAGATCACCTTTGGTGGTACACTTAGGAGTTTCCAAGATGTACCATGGCTTGGGGATGCAGTTTTTGTAATACCCTAAGGATTTATAAATAAATTTGATATTGAATGCATGAAACATTGAGTCTCCACAAAACACCACTTTGTTATAACCTAGCTAGTAAATATAGTTTTTTCCACATCTGTGATTTGAATTTTGAAAAACTGACATACAATGTTGCATTCAGTAAGATATTTAGAGTCTAATAAGGCAAACATAATTTTTGGGGAATAGTAACATACCCTTATAAATAGTAATATGAATATTAATATGAACCTTATGAATAGTAAATCATATTATTATTTTATTTTCTTAAGGTTATAAGATAATGATATCTTGATTAATTTTTCAAAGTGGTATAAAATGAATTATAGTTTTAAAATTGTTATTTTTCGAATAAGTTATGATTTTCTTTAAAAATTAAATTAATTATATTTAGAAAATTATTTTCAAAAAATGGAATTATTTTTTTAATTCTACAAGTCAAAAAAAATAGGGTGAATTTTTTGGATTTTTCTAAAATACTCAAATTTTTTATGAATAGTAATATATGATAATTTACCGTATATATATATTATCTGTTAAATTCACTATTCCTAGAATCATGGATGATGTAATCACACTTGGTTCAAACTCACGTGAACTTATTACTATTATTAGTCACATGAATCAACACTATTGGTTTTCTTGATAGAAATAATAAAATAATTAATAAGATATTCAAAAATCACCCCTCTCCTCCACTATACCCCCCCCCCTCACTCCCTCTTCCCTTCACTCCTCTCAAGCCTTATGCCTTCTCTAAATTCTACTCAAATATCTTACCAAGAATTTATCTCACATCCAGTATCCATTGGTCTCATAAAAAGACCAAAACCTCTCCCCTAAAGAGGCCCTCATGGAAGATAACTTCAAGAGGTAAATTCCTCTTTTCATTTCTTTTATTTCAAGTTCCTTTATTTTCTTTTTCTTTCCTAAAATACTTTAATACAAATGTTTTTATGACTCTATTACCTTACATGTACTGGAATTTTTTTATGATAAATGAATAATTCTTCACCATCTCTCTTTTCCCCTTCTTTTATACTAGAATTGAAAACACCATCTGAGATGTGTTAATTTATCACATTCAAGGACGATGGGTTTTTAATTTATATTACCATATTCAATTATAGTCATGAAAACCTTTTCATGGTTGAAAAAGACTATAATATATGTATTATAACTTATTTAAGGTTTTGGAATCCTTTTGTACACATGATATTAATTTATAAATCAAAATGAGTTTGTTGTGATCAAGAACCACCAATTAACCCAAACAATTATCATTAAAGTTTTATATAATGATTAATCTTCACTCATAATAACCAAATGAATTTTATGACCATGTAATATTATGGTTGTTCACTAATAACATACAAATTATATTCTGTACAACCATTCTTATTCTACATGTTTATCCGTACATGAATATAAGCAAACCGATCATGAAAACCAAGTAAGAAAGCACTCCCAAACAATGAAATTGAATCTCTTAACCCATTAAAAGGCCATGAATGAACCTAATAAGGTTATAATAAATAAATTAAATGTAGATTAGGTTCTATACTCATTAATTTATGAACCTAAATTTTATTATTCATTTCATTAAGATCAAGTGAGGAACACCTTCGGACTTAAGGTAAGGGTTTTCTACCCAAACCTCCATTTTCTTTTGAGTTATTCTTTGTCACTATTAACCCCAATTAAATTATTATTTATTATTATTTACTCATCATAAATTATGTTTTAATTTTCTATATATTTCTACCAACTAGAATCCTTCTTTCTTTTATGGGGAGTTACATGTTTTAAAAGGATGTTTCAAAAATCATTCCCGATAAACAAGCCCTTTTCAAGGGAATTTATCAAAATCTTACCTATTTTCAAGGGCACTATATAATATTTTTTAGAAACCATTATATTTATAAAATAAATCATTTTATTATTAAAATTCTATCTTATTTAACTTCTAGTTTTATCCAATGATTTTTCCAAAATAACTCTTCTTTTTAAAGTAAAAGAGTATTTATCTCAAGAATTACTCAATGATTTTATAAGAGTGTCTTCATTTATTTCAACACTCTTGTTGATTATTATGTATTATTGGGATTAATATTTTATTATATCATCTACCATATTTAATTTAATGGTTTATGATTATTTTGACTATGTATATTCTATCTTAAAACCATTCACCAATTTACTTTGAATGGTTAGTGTTTATGCTTAATGTTTGAGGAAAGTTATCTACATTTCATATGTTAGTTTCAATATGAATATATATATATTGTTTATATTTATCCCCATTAATATGAGGAATGAATTGGACTTAGTAAGTGACTGGTGGGGCCTGCTATAGCCTCTCGATGCATCGGTAGGTATCATGAGACAAACTATGGTCTTGGCACAAGGCCTTGACAAAATGATTAATTATGGTCTTGGCATGAGGCCTTGACAGTATGGTTATGATGTTCGGAATTATGAATTCTATCATTAAAAAATTAGTAATTGAAAGTTCATGTGGTTATTCGACTATTTTAATACCCTTGATTATGCTTTATTATGACATTATTTATTCATCTCTTATTCCTGCCATAATGTGTTCGAGTTCATTTTTAAAGGAATGTGTTTTTATTTATTCACCATGCCTAATGTTTATGTTTATGATATCCTCTGCTGTATTGATTACCCTTACTAAGCATTTGAGATCACCCCTTTCTTATATTTCATTTTCCCAGGACATGAAGAGGTATATTATGAATGACATGCAGAAATAACCTAGAAGTTATGGTTGTTGTCAAAGGAGTTTCTAAATTGTTTTTCCTTTCAAGTTATAATGTTGAACTTATGTATGTATCTGGTTTTCCTAAACAACTAAACTATTCATTCCTTTAGGATACGACTTTATTTTAATCATTCCAATGTAATCAAATAAGGAACTGACTCCGGGCATCTGGGGTCAGGTCTTTATAGTTGGTATTAAATGAAGTTTAGTAGAAAACTTGGAAATTAAATTTAGAAAATGTAGATTTGGGGAAAAACCCTAAGATTGTATTTGAGGATGAAACATATAAGAACATCCTAGAATTTTTGTTAAGGAATAGATTATGTGGATCTTTCTAAAAAATAAGTTCTTGTCTGTATACTATAAGTGGACGTGGTTCTGGCACAGATGTACCTAGGAATAATAACTCTGACAAGAAGTTTTAGGCTTAACCTAGGGTATCCTGGTACACGACAACAGGCCTTACTGCACACTTATTGTGACACTCTTGAGGGATATGCTTAGGATAATTCACATTTTCTTTACAAGCCATTATGAAGGATTTAAATGTAAATTTTTCCTCAAAGAAACCATGTTTGTGATTATGAGATTATCTATGTATAAAATTTCAATTTATGCTAAGTATTTTTCTACATTGAGATTATACATTATGATTCAAAACCTAATCTAGTGTATGCCATTATTTATAAATGAAACATAGTAGAAGGAATGTAAACAAAATGAATGTGCATGTCCCATGTAGGGATTTCCCTCCAATGAAAGATAATGATATTGGCTCTGGTGTTGTGATTGATGTTGAGAAACTTATAACTATACTAGGATAGCTAACTCAGGTTATGAATAATAACCTTACCCGTATCAATCATTCAGATCCAAAATGTGGGGGAGCTATGTTAGACCACTTTATATGAAAACAACCTCCATCATTTAATGGGACTATAAAACCATTCATAGTAGAGTAGTGGATAGTTCATTAGAGAAGATATTTCTCACTTTGGGATGAAACAAAAGAGATAAGGTTATCATGGTAGTTTATCGACTATCATGAGATGTGGACTAGTGGTGGTCTTTAATCTAAAACAAAAAGGAGGAGGAATAAATAAAAGAAATGGAATGAAGGTATTTTAAGGAAATATTCTTATAAAAATACTTCCCTCATGAACAGCGAGTAGATATGGAAAGACGGTTTCTAAATATGAGGCAAAAAGAGGATGAGAATGTTGCAAAGTATGAAGCTAACTTCACAAGGTTAGAAATACATGTCGTAGACTACATACGTAATATAAGGAGAAAGATTTATTGATTATTTTATGGTTTAAAACCATTCCTCTAAAGGGCTCTAGTCTCCCAAATTTTCTCATCATGTGAATATATAGTCTCATGTGCTATCAATATGGAAAAGGAATTCTTTAAGTCTTATGATTTTAAGGGAAAGAAAGAGAAGGAGAGGGCTGCTGAAAACTCTAGAAAAGGAAATAAGGAAATGGGGAATAAGGGAATATTTGACCTTCCACCTTGTGATAATTGTGGGAAGAGACACCTTGGTACTTTCTTGAAGGGTATGGGTGTTTGTTACAAGTGTGGATAAAAAGGCCACCTATCTAGGGATTGTAAGGGGAAGAAAGAAGCTACCAATGTTCAATGCTACAATTTTATGGAGAGGGGACATTATGTAAATGATTGTCCTAGGCATCAAGGAAATGTTCCCCAAAAAAGGCCAAGGGAGTAAGGCCAAGCTTATGTGATCACAACTACTGATATTGAAGTCCCTAATGATGTGGTGGTAGGCACATTAATTGTTTCCTCAAACTTAGCCAATGCTTTATTTGATTCTGGATCATCGCATTCTTTTATATATTTCCAGTTTTTTGAGAAAATTAGATATTTCCAATTTGATTTAATAAGGGAGTTGTCAGTCAAAATTCATAAGGGAAGTATCATTACAACAAAGTTGTGTCAGGTAGTCCTAATTATGGAATATAAACATACTTTATCTGTTGATTTTATTATCATACCCATGATTGAATTTGATACAATCCTCAGTATGGATTGTATTTCGAACCATGATGCAAAAAAATATTGCAAGAAGGAGGTTACAATTTTTGAGGATGATGTAGATCCCCTTATCTTTAGGACAGAAACATCACCATCTGATTCTCATCTAGATCCACCCCCAGTAGCTCTACTGAATTCAATTATTGGGGAGGAAGGGAAGGCAATAACTATGGGTGAGGAAAGGAATGTTCAAATAGATAATGTACCTATTGTAAAAGAATGTGCTGATGTGTTTCCAGAGGATTTACCTGGATAACCTCCAGAGCAAGAAATTGAGTTTTCCATTCACTTAATTCCTAATTCAAGGCTTATATAAAAGACCCCTTATAGAATGGTCATTGTGGAATTAGTATAATTAAAGAAACAACTAGATGAATTTATTGATAAAGGATTTATTCACCCTAATGTTTCTACATGGGGATCCCTTTTCCTTTTCGTTAAGAAGAAAGATGGATCTATGAGGTTGTGCATTGACTACAGGGAGATCAATGTTATAACAATAAAGAAAAAAGTATCCCCTACCTCTCATTAATAATTTATTTGATCAACTTTATAGATCCCAATATTTTTGGAAGATTGACCTTTGATCTGGATATCATCAGTTGCAAGTAAGGAAGGAAGACATTCCAAAGATGACATTTCAAACTAGGTATGGGCATTACGAGTTTACAGTAATGCCTTTTGGACTGACTAATTCACCCTCTATTTTATGAATCTAATGAATAGAGTTTTAAAGGAATATCTTGATGACTTTGTGGTGTTATTTATTAATGATATATTGGTATACTCCAAAAGATATGAATATCATGAAAATCACTTGCACACTATTCTAAAGACTCTTAGAAGAAATGAATTATATGAAAAGTTTAGAAAGTGTGAATTTTGGATTCAATCAATTTCTTTTATTGGCCACATTATCGCTAAGGATAGAATATATTGATCCTATGAAGACAAAGGCTATGAAATAATGTCCTACTCCAACAAACATAATTGAGGTACGTAGTTTTATTGGTTTGGCAGGTTATTATCAGTGTTTCATTCAGAACTTCACCCATTTAGACAACCCAATGACCAAGATTACATGTAAAGGGGTTAAGTTTCTATTGAAAAAATAATGTGAGGAATGTTTTGGGGAATTTAATAGGAGATTAGTGAATGCTCTGATCCTAACTCTACCATTGGGGAATGATGGGTTTGTAATCTATAGTGATGCATCAAAGAAAGGACTTGGTTGTGTACTTATACAGAATGATAGAGTTATTTTCTACGAATCAAGGTTGTTAAAAATTCATGAACAAAACTATCATACTCATGATCTTGAGTTAGTAGTTATAATATTTACTTTGAAGATATAGGGACATTATATTTATGATGAAATATGTGAGATATATTAAGATCATAAGAGCTTGAAATATATCTTCTCACAAAAATAACTCAACATGAGTCAAAGTCAATGGCTTGAACTACTCAAGGATTATTATTTCTCCATACACTACCACCCAGGAAAGGCAAATATGGTAGTTGATGCATTGAGCAGGAAGGATTGTGGAGTCCTAAACAAAATGGGGATTTAAAGGGATTATGTGTTTATGGATCTAGTAAAGATGGATATAGGAATTATAAAAGAAGGTGAAACATCTCTACTTTTTCATTTGGTTTCCTAAACATCTCTATTGTAAAGTATTAAAATTTCTCAGTCTGATGATGAGAATCTAAAAAAGAAAATTAAAGGTATGAATGATGGGAAGTTGGATGAATTCATGTGTGGAGATGGAATTATGAAATTTGGGAAGAGGCTTTGTGTTCCAGATATACTCAAGCTAAAAAGGGAGTTATTGGATGATTCCCATAGTTATAATTTCTCTATACATCCTGGTATCACTAAGATGTATAGATATTTGAAGGAACATTTATGTTGGGACAACATGAAACGGGAAATTGCTGATTATGTATCAAGATTTTTAGTTTTTCAATAAGTGAATGTTGAAAGACAACATCCTAGAGGATTCATGCAACCTATAATTATTCCTAAATGGAAATGGGATGACATAACCAAGTATTTTGTCACTGGATTACCCAAAAATCCAAGAAAGAATGATGCAATATGGGTAATTTTGGACCAACTTATGAAGTTTGTACATTTCCTCGCTATAAGGGAGGATTTTGCACTAGAGTGGCATGAATAAATCTATATCAATGAATTTGTAAGACTTCATGGGGCACATATTTCAATAGTTTCTGTAGAGGCCTGAAAGATTGATGTACATAGACATTACATTACTTTTGCGGAATACTTAATACATAACAGAAACAGACACACAAGGACCGTAATAGTTTAGTGTCTTTGGAAACTCAGAATATAATCTTCTAATCGTGGTGAAAGATCTTCAACATCTCCCATAAAGATCTTCCCCTTTTGCTTTATTACCTAAAACCTTTATTTAAATCCTGGGGAAAATAAAACATATAAAGGGTGAGCTCAAATGCTCAGTAAGGGTAAACATAGAGAACATAAAACAATCCATAAACATTTGAATGCAAAAAATTGAACATAAAATCTAAACATCAAAATCATGAGCAATGACATAAATCTTGGAAGTACATAAGGCATAGATCATAAAGTAACATTAATCATGATAAACTATAATGGGAATAAAACATGTAATTATGGAATCTATTAAGAACATGTAATGATTTCCATAGTATCCAAGGCATTGCTACCAAGACCATCTTAATGGAAAAAATTCCCTTACTGAACCGGGTTTACTTGTCGTTCCAGCCCTGTATTACTGAACCGGATTTACTTTCCATTCCATCCATGTTTATCTCATGAGATATAAATATTTACCCAATGCATTGTAGGGAGATATAGGTCCCACCCATCTCATAATGAAATCATTCTTACTTGTTCCACAACATAAACATAAATCATTCATCATAACCCAAAGAATAAAATGGGTTTCATAAACATCATCCCATCATAACATAATCCATATAAAACAAATGGATATAATTTCATCATAAGAATATTGAAACCATGTAAATCATAGATACATTATACTTGAAACATAAACATATGAAATAATGTCATCTTAGATGGAAAATGGTTTTGATAAAACATTTTAAATGAATTCTTGAGGAAAATATCCTTTCTTCTTCAAAATCAATTTCTTTTCACAAAATGTCATGCAATTTTAAAAGAAAGAGATTTTTTTGAAAATAGTCATCAAATCTTTTGGAGGAATCTTCATGAAAATAAGGCTTTATAAAACTGTAAAAATCCTTTCATGCCGTATAAGTTAAAAAAACATTCTCCTCATACTTTTGTCGAAAAAGTCAAAAAGTACCTCGTAATGTAAACAAAAGAAAGATTCCTTACATACCATGTAGTAAAAGACAAAATGGGTAAAAAGGACATTAAAAATAAATAAAAATACTTTTAAAAAACATGGACTTGGATGATAATAATAACCCCAGCAAATACTTACGAATAAACAATCTCGGATAAGAACGATATTGGAAAGGTTATCCCTTACCTTAGGTCCGATATGCTTCGTACGTATCTGAACCTCCTGTATAATGATTTAAATAAAGTCATTGACTTTTTACAGAATCATATTCATTGTTATGATATCATATATGGTTCAATTATGACTTTATATTACCCGTTATTTTGTAAATCCCATGTTAAAGCAACGTTTTGGGTAAAATCATCTTATTTATCGTACGAGTTTGGACTTGTTGTTCTTGATGTTATTATTACTTATATCATGATTTAATTAATTCCATAATGTAAATCATGATTTATATATCATATATATTCATTATATATCCATCATATACATGTATTTATAATAGTACATAACATATGGAGGTAAGAAATGAAATGCACCGTTCATGGAGACGGTAAACCGTACGTACGCATGAACGCTACTTTCATTTATATTTATTATTTTAATGGAATTAAAACATAATTATACATAGGGATATTATAATTCCAGTATAATATCATATATAATATCACTAACTCCATCATTTATACATCCCACATAAGGCATTAACGAATCACATCACTTTGAGGGGGCGGTAGTCCGCACTTCCTCAAATGAGATTATTGTATTTACCAACTATGTAAACCATAAAGGCTTGATATAGTTGGGAAGTAAAGAAGCATAAGGAAATCATAAACATAATATATATCATATATAAGATGGAGGTGTGTGTAAGTGTAGTTCTAATACTTCTCATAAAAACATCCTAGTATTTTTAGGATACTGGTGTTGTTACAAAAGAAATGATTAAAAAGAGTTTAGGGGTTGGAGAAGTAGAATAAAAGAAAACAACTTAAGAGAAACTATTACCTTTAATTTGGGTAACTTCCTTTGGTTTGAACCAAAATGACTTATTGAAGTGCCTTATGCCTAATTTAAGGATTCTAGGGGGAGGATAGGGATGTAGGGAGATTATTTGGGTAGAGTTTGGATGAGCCAAAATGCTTGAGAGGTGTGAGGAATTGCATAGAAGTGGTCTCCTTTTATAAGGGAGAGGAGGGGCTCTTTAGGAAAGTGTGAAAACATTATTTTATTATAAACTTATCTTCGGTTTCAAGAGGTCCAAAACACATTAATGTCGAAGATAATATGACTCATATTCGAAATAAAATCATCCAATAGGAATTGGACAGGTTTTGGATGATATTTTAATCATTATAATCTTATTTATTTAAATCATTTATTAATGAGGTAAATACTGCATCATTATTGTGTCATAAATAATTTAATTTATTTTATGTCTAAAAAGTATAAAAAAAATACCAACATGTAGGAAATATTTTTATATTTCTAATGAATATTTATAGTCGAAATGATAATTTATAAATCCCCTTATAAAAATTAATTACTAAAGGATTTTTGTTAATACCAATTTTGTCTTTACATTAAATTAATTAATC
The DNA here is from genome assembly GCA_963277665.1 of Viscum album. Classification (NCBI taxonomy): domain Eukaryota; kingdom Viridiplantae; phylum Streptophyta; class Magnoliopsida; order Santalales; family Viscaceae; genus Viscum; species Viscum album. The sequence continues at coordinate 1,619,987,335 of OY728150.1, forward strand.
TAATGTGTCATTTTATTTCATAAGTGGCTCTATGGGGTCCCAAAATCGACCCAAGGATGCCCATGGTCGGCCATTACTCATCCAATAAGGTTTGGACAAGTTTTAAGGTAATTTTGAATTATTATAATATTCTTTTAACCTTGAATTACCCTATTTACTTTTAACCGTGTTAAATAAAAGTAAAAAGTTACTATTCACCAAAAATTATTTTTATCTAATTGAACCACATTTTAGTCCTTGATATTAACCGTGTCTCTTAAATTTTCGAAATTCAACTCACAGAAGCGGTAAAATTAAGTTTTATGAACAATTGCAAAATCTCCTAGGAGGTGGGTAAAAGACGGTGAAAAGTTCAATACAATTTTTATAAATCTAAAATTATTATAAAATGATTCCAATGAATTTAATTGAACTTATATAATTATTATGTATCTATTTTGACATAAAAAAATTTAAATCAAATAAATGATTATTTAAATAAAAAGTCAGTTTTAACCAAAAACTCAGTGTTTTCACTATTCATCAAAAATTGAAGTTTTTCAGAAAAATACCAAACATTCAGCCTAAGCTATATTTGATATTCTGAATTTAAAAATGATTTCTATTTTTCCAAATTCAAAACATAAAAGTGGCATTAATTAATTTTAAAAGTAATTCCCGTTATCAAAACAAATAGCGTGTTTTTAAGAAACAATAACTATCAAAAGATCATCACTTGTTTATGTCCAATTTCAAAGTGAAATTAATTAAAATGACCAAAATTGGATTAAATGGTAAAAATATATTCTAATTACACTTTAAAACCAATTAAAAAGATAATGTATCCATATAAATTATTGCGATGAAAGAAGTTGTTTTTAATTAAAATATAGCGTGTTTTTACTATTCATCAAAATATGAAAGTTATCAGAATAATATGAAAATTTTATCCAAATTAAATTTTTAAATCCTGATTCCAAAGAAGGATTTTATTTTGTCAAATTGAACTTATAGACATGTCAAAAACAAGATTTAAAGTGGGTGCGCCATCAAAAAGCGGCAAAATTGCATTTTTTGAAAAATACTTATTTTACCCGAAAAATTTATTTTGTTCTCATATCAAGTTCTAGAAAATATGTAAGATTAATAATAATGTTATAAAATTCAAAATGTAGTTAATACTATTCATAACGGCTAGTCCATAATAATATTATAACAATATATCTTTGTTTAGTGAAACCCGGTATTGCATACTGCACACGCTATCGAGGAAGGTCGCAATTGCGTGTAATGCAAGCCAAGTCAGGGTGGTGTGTAGTGCAAGACTCCTTTGTTGTTGCGTATAACAAAATACAACCATATTTCATTTATACATTAAACAAAGTCTATACTTAATGTTGCGTAGAATAATTTCTACAAAATGAACTTGAAATTGTGTGTAACACGAGCCAAGAATAGTGTTGCATATACTGCAAGCTAATACGGTGTTGCGTATAGCGCAAGATAATCTTGGTGTAGAGTATAACACAAGACATAAATTAAAAAGAATAATTCTCATAAAATCTCGGCTTGTTACAGTTTCTGATTGTGATCCTCGATTTACATCAAAATTCTAGAAAAGTCTTTAGAAATCTTTGTATAATGAGCTTTGTTTGAGTACTGCTTATCATCCTCAAACTGATAGGTAATTAGAAAGGATGATCCAAACTTTATAAGACATTTTGAGATCATGATCACTTGATTTTTAAGGAATGTGTTATCATTATTTAACTTTGGTGAAGTTTTACTACAATAATAGTTTCCATTAAAGTATTCAAATGGTACTATATGAAGCATTGTATGGAAAGAGATGTCGTACACCAACATGTTGGGATGAATTCAGTGAAAGGAAGCTTATGGGTCTAGATATTGTAGAGGAAACAACAGTGAAGGTAAAGACTATTCAAACCCATATCAAATCAACTCAAAGAATACAAAAGAGCTATGCTGACAATCGAAAGAAGGATTTGGAATTTCAAGTGGGAGATCATGTTTTCTTAAAAGTATCTCCATGGAAGGGTGTTATAATATTTGGGAAGAAAGGGGAACTAACACCTAGGTACATAGGCCCTTTTGAAATTTTGGATAGAATTGGAGCTTTGGGTTATCATTTGTCAATGTCGCCTAGCCTTTTTAAGGTACACAATGTGTTATATGTCTCATTGTTAAGAAAGTACATGTCAGACCCAACGCATGTCCTCACTTTTAAAGGTGTAGAATTGGAACCAGACCTATCTTACTATGAAATGTCTATCCAGATTCTAGGTAATAAAGAACATGTGTTGAAGAATCGGATGACTCAACTAGTAAAGATACTTTGGAAAAATAATAAAATCAAAGAGTCAACATGGGAGCCTAAGGAGATTATGATGAAGAACTACCCAAATCTTTTTGTGTGGTAACATTCTAGTAATTTTGAGGAAGAAATTTTTGTAAGGAGGGGATAATGTAAAACCCCAAGGATTTAAAAATAAATTTCATATTTAATGCATGAAATATTGAGTCTCTACAAAACACCACTTTTTTATAACTTATCCAGCAAACATAATTTTTTCCACCTCTATGATTTGAATTTTGAAAAAACGCCATACAATATTGCATTCAGTAAGATATTTAGAGTCTGATAAAACAAACTTAATTTTTGGTTAATAGTAACATACCCCTATGAATATTAATATTAACCTTATGAATATAAAATATTATTATTATTTTATTGTCTTAAGGTTATAAGATAATTAGATCTTGATTAATTTTTCAAAGTGGTATGAAACGAATTATAGTTTTAAAATTGTTATTTTTTGAATAAATTGTGATTTTATTTAAAAATTAAATTAATCATATTTAGAAATTTATTTTAAAAAAATGGAGTTCATTTTTTAATTATACACGTCGAAAAATGGTTAGGGTGAATTTTTGGGATTTTTCTGAAATACTCTTATTTTTTATGAATAGTAAAATATGGTAATTTACCGTGTATATACATTATCAATTAAATTCACTATTCCTGGAATCATGGATGATGTAAGTAAAGTTGGTTAAAAATAACATGAACTTATTAATATTATGGATCACATGAATCAACACTATTGGTTGTCTTGAGGGAAATAATAAAATAATGAATAAGATATTCAAAAATCACTCCTCTCCTCCACTATAAAACCCCCCCTCACTCCCTCTTCTCTTCACTCCTCTAAAGCCTTGTGACTTGTCTAAATTATACTTAAATATAATCCCAATATCCTCCCCCACTTCCAAAATCCCTTGGTCTCATAAAAAGACCAAAATATCTCCCCTAAAGAGGCTCTCAAAGAAGATAACTTCAAGAGGTAAATTCCCCTTTTCATTTCTTTTATTTCAAGTTCCTTTATTTTATTTTTATTTACTCCCATAATTTCATCCAAATGTTGTGATGAATCCATTACCTTAAATTTAATGTAATTTTTTATGATAAAGGAATTATTATTCATCATATCTCCTCTCCCCTTATTTTATACTATAAATGAAAAAATCATCCGAGATGTGTTAATTTATCACATTCAAGGACGATGGGTTTTCAATTTCTGTTACCGTCCTCAATTATGGTCATGAAACCATTTTATGGTTTAACTAGACTATAATATATGTATTATAACTTATTATAGGTTCTTTAATCCTTTTTTACACATGATATTAATTTATAAATCAAAATGAGTTTGTTGTGATCAAGAACTGCCAATTAACCTAAACAATTGTCATTAAAGTTTTATTTAATGATTCATCTTCACTCCCAAAAAACAAATGAATTGTATGACCATTTAATCTTATTGTTTTTACTAATAACATGAAACTTCTATTCTGGACAACCATTCTCATTCTACATGATTATCTGTACATGAATATAAGTAAATCGATCATGAAAACCAAGAAAGAAACCACTCCCAAACAATGAAATTGAATCTCTTAACCCATCAAAAGGTCGTGAATGAACCTAATAAGGTTATAATAAATAAATTAAATGTATATTATGTTCTGGAATCATTAATTTATGAACCTAAATTTTATTATTCAGGTCATTAAGATCAAGTGAGGAACACCTTCGTACTTAATGTAAGGATTTTCTACCTGAACCTCCATTTTATTTCAGGTTACTCTTTGTCTCTCTTAACCAAAATTAAATTATTATTTATTATTATTTACTCATAATAAATTATTTTTTAATGTTATATATATATATATGTTTACCAACCATAATTATTCTTTCTTTTATAGAGAGTTACATGTTTTAAAAGGATCTTTCAAAAATCCTTCCCGATAAACAAGATCGTTTTAAGGAAATTTATCAAATTATTACCTATTTTCAAGGGCACTATATAATCAATTTTTAGAAACCATTATATTTATAAAATAAATCATTTTATTATGAAAATAATATCTTACTTCAATTCTCGTTTAATACAAATATTTTTCCAAAAGAACTCTTCTTTTCAAAGTAAAAGAGTATTTATCTCAAGAATTACTCGATGATTTTATAAGAGTGTCTTCATTTATTTCAAAAATATTTTTGATTATTATATATTATTGGGATTAATATTTTATGATATCATATATCATATTTAATTTAATTTTTTATGATTAGTTTGAATGTGGATGTTCTATCTTAAAACCATTCACCAATTTACTTTGAATATTAGTGTTTATGCTTAATATTCGGGGAAATTTATCTACATTTCATATGTTAGTTTCAATATGAATATATATATGTTGTTTATATTTATATACATTCATATGAGGAATTTATTGGAATTAATAAGTGATGGATATAGTCCACTATAGCCCCTCGATGCATCATTAGGTCTCATGAGACAAACTATAGTCTTAGCACAAGGTCTTGACAAAATGATTATTTATGGTCTTGGCACACAAGGCCTTGACGGTATGGTTATGATGTCAAGAATTATGCATTCCCTCATTATAGAACTGGTAATTGAAAGTGAGTTTATTTGACTAGTATAATACCCATGATTATGCTTTATTATGGAATTATTTATTCATCTCTTATTCCTGCCATAATGTGTTCAAGTTCATTTTTAAAGGCATGTGTTTTTAGTTATTAAACATTTATAATGTTTATGTTTATGATATCTTCCACTGTATTTCTTACCCTTACTGAGCATTTGAGATCACCCCTTTCTTATGTTTCATTTTCCGAGGACATGAAGATGTATATTATGAATGACATACAGAAATAACCTAGAAGGTATGGGTGTTGTCAAAGGGGTTTCTAAATTGTTTTTCCTTTCAAGTTGTATTGTTGAACTTATGTATGTATCTGTTTTTTCAAAACTACTAAACTATTGGTTTCTTCTGGATATTAATTTCTTGTAATCATGCCAATGTAATCAAATAAGGCACTGACTCTAGGCAACTGGGGTCGGATCTTTATAGTTTTGGTGTCCCAGGATGAAATGGGAAGTGGTGGAGTTTGTGGAAAATTGATTGTTTTTTCAATAGGTAAAGGTCAAGAAACCGTTATTAGAGGTTTGTTATAGCCTTTAGATGTTCCCAAGTTTAAATGGGATAAAATATCAATGTATTTCATCACAGGGTTACCCAGATATTAGGGATGTTGTGATGTTATCTAGGTGATCATGGATGGGTTGAAAAAACCAGTCCACTTATTAGTGATCAAGGAGTTAGGGGTAGTGGATTCCTTGGATAAGAGGTATCTAGATGATGTGGTGTGATTTCATAGTGTTTTGATGTCCATTTTCTTATACCAAGATGCATGTTTTACCTCACGAGTTAGGAGGGGATTACAACATGCTTTTGGCACTCATTTATGCCTTAGTACTACTTTCCACCCTCAGATGGATGGGTAAATAGAGCAAATTATCTAGAACTTGGAGGATATGTTACGGGTGTCCATCTTGGACTTTTTTGGATCTTGGGTATGAAACTTTCCATTGATTAATTTTTATTATAATAATATTTATCACTCTTCCATTGGCATAGCTCTGTTTGAGGCTTTATATGGGAGGTCATGTCATTCTCCATTGTGCTAGATGAAGATTGGGGAGGCAGTAGTTCTTGGACTTAATGTAGTGCAGAGAAAAATAGAGAAGTTTCATCTTGTTTATGGGAGGATTAAATCATCACAAGATATTCATAAGTATTATTTAGATCATACAATGAGGCCCTTGGAGTTCTAGGTTGGAGAACACATGTTCTTGAAGGTTTACCCTTTATGTGGGTAATGGAGGTTTGGTAGAGGGAGTAAGCTTTATCCCAGGTTTTTTGGGCCCTTAGAGGTGTTGGTGTGAGTTTGTGAGGTGTCATATTGGTTGTTGTTGTGACCATAGTTGTAGAGGATCCATGATGTCTTATGTGTATCTCAGATTCTTTGGTATCTTCACGATTATAATCGTGTCATTGAATTGGGATATTTGGATATCAACGACAATGTGACGTTCATGGAACGACTAGTAGAGATCCAGAATCTCTAAGATAATGTGTTATGTGGATGGAATATTCCTTCAATTCATGTGTTTTGGAGACATGGTGGCCTATAGGAGAGTACTTGGGAGTGAGATACGTAGATGTGTGCCTAGTACCTAGAATTATTTTGAGTTTTATTCTCCATTTTTCTTGTAGTGTGATGTTTGAGACCTTTTTGTTTTATCTAATAATTTGTTTACCCTTATTTGTGATGTATGATGTGTGATAAAGTCTTGAAATATGAAAAATGGAGGACCTATTTTCTTACCATGATTTATGATATGATGAATGTTTTGTGATCTTGTGGGACACATATGTATAAATTTAATTATGTGATTGGTGGGCCCAGAATTATATATTCCTCCTAAGAATTGGGTAAAGATGGATATCTCATGAGATAATAAGGTATTGAATAGGGAGTGAACCCATTTTAGTAAGAGACTATGTCTACTATGATAGTTTTGGGAGTGAACCTTGATGACTAATATGATGGAATTGGTAGTGAATCAAATCCACTATGATAGTCTTGGTAGTGATCCTTGACTAAGGAAATGATTTTCTATGATTATGTGTATTACACAAACTTATGTCTTATGATAATGTTATGCTATCATGGCTTATGTTCTTTTATTCATTTATGATTCATGTATTATAAACATCCAAGATTTATGGCATGATTCAATATTATGATCTATAATATGTTGGGTATGGTTTTCAAACGTTTAGATCATGTTTTCATACCCTTATGATCATGTTATTATTAAGTGATCATTGATATCTCTATTGTTTACCCTTTTTGAGCATTTGAGCTCACCCTTTCTTATGTTTCCCTTCCCCAAGGAATGAAGAAATATTTTAAGGATGATATGTATAAAAAGGGTGATACCTGTCAAAAACTAAGTGGTGGATATTTTAGATCTATTATGAACAAGTTGCTTATGTATCCAAGTTTCAAAAGACAATAAACCTTTATGGTTTTGGCATAAATCGTAATGTTATGTATTTAATATTCATTTAAAATGATTTTATATTTGTGTATGAAAAGTATGGGTCACTATAGTTTGTATTAGAGTAAGGTTTAGTTACCTTTTGAAACTGGGATAAAAAAATAGTGAAAACCCATAGGATGATCCTATGTATAGAAGAACGTTCTAATTTATGGTAAGGAAAGGAGTATGGTCTTATAAGAAAAATATTCCTCTATGGTTACTATAAGTGTATGTGGTTTTGAGAGAGATGTGTTTAGGGGTAATAACCTAGAAAATAGTTGACTGAGTATATCTCGACCATTTTTCTAATGCACAGTGAGTGTGCCCTTAATATGCACTTTGTTTGACACTCCCGAGGGATGTTCTTGGGTTAAATCACATTTTATTTATAAAACATTATGAATGATTTGAATATATGATAACCATGAATGGCCCAGGTTAAACCTAATTTGTTACATATTAAAAATTTGGTTTCAAGATTTAGATATCCAATGAATGATTTTTCATGATTAATCACTCTAATCAAATATACTTTATGACCATGCTAACCATTTTGGTTTTACTAAAATATTTAAGATACAATAATAAAGTTGAGGTGGTTTTAGGTATGCTCAAAAATTAAAGTACCATATTTGATATTAGTTTTATAAATTATTATATATTAGGAAAACTATCAAGGAATGTTAATTCATATCCTCAATGATTAGATTTTTAATTTTTAGTGAAAAATCCTAATGGTATGATGATCACATATCAAGTCTATAGTTCCTCTTCAATTGAAGTTTGTGGTAATGTTCTTCCTTCAAATCTTTTGATTCTACCATTAGTTGAATTTGATGGGATTTTGGGAATAGATTTTCTTTCTTTACATAAATCCCACATCAATTGTTGAGTAAGGGAAGTCATGTTTGATATTCCAAACCAACCTAAGAATTTCTATCAGTGTGACGATAAATATAAACTTCCAATGTAAATGAAATCAATTTTATGGGTCTTTATTCCTATTCAAATAGGGTGTTTATCTCAGATCATTGGGGAGAAACTCAACATAAAATATATTCCTATTGTATGGGAGTGTGTTGATGTATTTATAAAAGGTTTCCTAGTCTTACATCAAATTAATAAATTGAGTTTTCAATGTAACTCATACAGGGTGCTACACCTATTTCAAAGACTCCATATAAAAGGGACCCTATTGAGTTATAGGAATTGAAGAAGAAACTCTAGGATAATCTTTACAAGGGATTCATTTATCCAAGTGTTCCACCTTGGGTGCACCTATTATTTTTGTTAAGAAGAAAGATGGATCAATGCGACTTAGCATTTATTTTCAAGAACTTAACAAGATCTCAATCAAGAATGATTATCCTCTAGCCCTTATTGATAATTTGTTTGATCAATTATGAGGAGCTAAATATTTTTCCAATATTTATATTCTATCTAGATACTTTCAATTGAGGGTCAAAAGTGAATACATACCCAAGAAAACCTTTCGTGTGAGGTATATACACTATGAATTTATAGTGATTCCAGTTGGTCTTACTAATTCCTCTACTATATTCATGGATTAAATGAATAGAGTCTTTAGAGATTACCTTGATCATTTTGTGGTAGTTTTATAGATTATATTATTATATATCCCAAGATTAAGGAAGATAATTAAGATCACTTGAGTATTATACTATAGACACTAATAAAGGATAAGTTTTATGAAAAATTTACCAAGTGTGGATTTTGGCTACAAAGAGTTTCATTTTTTGGTCATATAATCTCTAGTGAGGATATATCGGTGGATCCATCAAAGAAAAAGGTTATTAAACATTGTCCCAAACAAACCAATTTGACTGAGATCTATATTTTTCTTGGTTTAGATGTATATTATTGATTCTTTGTGGAGAATTTCTCACATCTATCTAATCTACTCACCAAGTTAACTCATAAGGGATCCCAGTTCCTTTGGATAGATGAATGTGAAGAAAATTTCAAGGAACTGGAGAGAAGGTTGGTCAGCACACCTATGCTTACATTACCCTATAATGGATAAGGGTTTGCGATCTATAGTGATACATCTAAGAAGGTATGGGGATGCCTCCTCATGCAGAATGATATGGTGATAGCCTATATCTTACACCAACTGAAGGTTCATGAGAAAGATTACCCAACTCATGATTTGGAGTTACCTTTGGTAATTTTTTTCATTAAATATATGGAGGTATTGTCTTTATGGAGAAAGTTGTGATATATATACTAATCATAAATGTTTAAAGTATATATTCACTCAGAAAGAGTATAATATGAGCCAAAGAATATGTTTGTAGTTGATTAAATATTATGATTGTTCAATACATTATCACTCTAAGAAGGAGAAAAAGGTGGATGATGATCTAAGTTTGAAGGACCATTCTAGTTTTTCTATTATGAGGATTAAAATAGATCTAATAATTTTAGATTTTTAGAAGATATAAATTTAAATCCCGAGTAAAGGGGGTCAGATCCTATCTTTCTCAGATGAATGTTCAATCATCCAAAGAGGCGCAGAAGGAAGATGTAGATATACAAAATAAGGTGAAAAATGTTCCTAAGTTGAACTTTTATTTTAATTGAATGACAATGTTTAGAAACCATGTATGTGTATCATTAATACCAGACATGAAGAAGGGGTTTTTGGATAAATCACATAGTTCAAAATTCTCTATTCATCCTAGAAGTGTGAAGATATAAAGTGATCTAGTGGGTCAATATGAAGAGAGATATTTCATTTTAAAGTACGTATTTAAGTTTTTGTTATTTCATCAAGTTATGGTTTAGATACAGAAGTTTAAGGGGATGTTAGAACCATTACCCATACCGTAATGAAAATGGAAAAACATCACCATGTATTCTTTCATTATATGCCCCAAAATTTCTAAAGGCCATAATTCTATTTGGGTTATAGTTGATCACTTTACGAAGTTATAACACTTCATTATTATCATGTAATATTTCTCTATTTATCATATTTCTAAAAATACATTAAATAAGTGGTGGGATTTCATGGAGTACCACATTCTATTGTATCTAACTAAGATTTGAGGTTTACCTTGATGTTTTGAAAAATTATTTAGCAAGATATGGATTCAAAGTTGTGTTTTGGTACTTCTTATCATCCTCAAATAGAAGGTCAATCTAAGATAAATATTCAAAACCTAAAGGATATGTTGAGATCTTTTTTGATGGATTTCAATGGTGGCTGGTATCAACACCTTCCTCTAGTATAATTTTCTTACAAAAATATTTCTCACTCAAGAATTCATATGGATCCTTAGTAAGATCACTATGGAAAGAAGTGTAGAACTATAATATGATGGGATGAAGTTGGGGAAATAAAGTTTTTGGGACTTGAGTTAACTGATTAAATGGAATAAAAGGTTATATCCATTCAATTTCACATCAAGACAGCTCAGATTCAATAGAAAATTTATGTTGACAATTGTTGGTGAAATCTGGAATTTGAAGTTGGTGAGTAAGTATTCCTATGAATTTATCCATGAAAAAGGGTTGTGAGATATGAAAATAAGGTAAATATGATCCCTAGTTATATTATACCCTTTTAAGATTATTTATTGAGTAATTATGGTAACTTATCACTTTGCGCTTCTACTGAACCTCTCTCAAGTTCACAATATGTTCCATGTAACTCTCCTAAGGAAGCACATGCCTAATCTTTCACTTATACTGAACTCAGAGGTTATACCTCTAGATCACGATATTTAATATGAATAAAAATTATTAATAATCTTGTATCATGGAGATAAAGTGTTATGAAATAAGACTTTTCTCCTAGATAAAGTTATCTGGAGGAATCAAAAATTCGAAGAAGCCACTTGGGAACCTGAGGATGTGATGAAACTGAGATATCCTAAAAAAATTTATCATAGTAATGGAATTTAGAGGGTAAAATTCATTTTAATGGGTTAGAATATAACACTATGATATTCTTTGATATATTTCTCTTTAAATAAATTTAATTTTTTTCGAAGACTTGTAATACATGCAACCTCAAGTCTAAATGAATTGTAATATAGTATACCATTATAACCTTGTCGTTAAATTGGTGGAGTGAATAGGAATAACCGCTTTTTGAAAAAAATTGAAAAATAAAATATCTATAAAGGTTTTAGATGAATAATATATATTGATAAATAAGTACTCGGTTTTTATAAAAGTCATTATAATATTTAAAAATATATTTCTCCTCAAAATGGGTTTTATTTATTTTTATGAGCAAATAATATAATTAACTCTACCAATTTTAGAAATTTTATTTTAAAAAATGAACTTAATTTTTTAAATTGGTATTTCAAAATTATTTGAGTTAATTTTTGATAATTTTATGGAAATATTGATTTTTTCAATGAATAGAGAAAAATACTGATTTTTATTGAAAATTGTCTTTTCATTTAAATCATTTGAAAATTTCAGATTTATTTTAAAATAATTTTAAAAACAACATTAATTCATTTATATTATGTGTAATAGTATTTATCTTCTTGGTCTTTTACTTTTCTAGGTTTTGGTGTTAGAGGTGCTTGGATGAGTCCTAGAGTGGGCCTAGAGAAGTTTGGTTGTTAAATGCTCAAAGCGGGGTGAATACATGATTTCTAAAGCTTACATGCCATGTAAGTGTGATTCATGTCCTGTGAAGGTAGGTTCATGAGGTGTTACATGACATGTATATTTTCTGGGTTAAATAATAAAAATGTGGTCCACTTTTTAGTGAAAGTTATAATTTTTAGAAACACATGGATTACATTTTGTGTAAGGGTTACAAGATGTGTAACCTACGGGATATAGGTTATTTTTATAACCCTTATGAATGAATTTTATTTCATTTGGATGCTACCACCCTCTCTTGTTTTGGTAGAACCCTAGGTGACCTAAGAATCCCTTCTATCCCCCTTCTCTCTTGCTTTGATTTGTTGGTTCTAGTGGTTTCCTATTATTGATCCATGGTAGGTTCTCATCCCTTTCTTGGTTGGTTTTCTTCTATTGTTATTCAGAGTTTCACTACAGTTGTGCGGTTTGGTTTGGATTGTGTTTTTGGGCTATGTTTTGATGATCCTTTGGTTTGGTGTAGGTTGATTTATGGTTTCTTATGGTGCAGTTGTGGTTTTCAGTCATTTCTTCTTCACCTTTTAGTGTGCGGTTAATTGGAAAAGCTTCTTTGAGGTAGGGAATCCCTCATTTCTATTTATTTTGTATCATGTGGGAGGGGTTTTCTTTTTTAACTATGGGTTTTTTTTGGATTAATCATAGATAAATAATTTTTTAAACTGAAATTGATGGTTAAAAGGGATTTGATTCACATGCTTTAATAGCTTTGATAATATTCTAATATTGTGATTATATGGGCTTGATGCCCTACTAAAAATGGTGGTCGTTGGGGGATTTGTTTGTACTGGATGATATGTGTTGTGACTGTTTTACATGTTGTGATTGTTGTGATATCACCCAAAAATGGAAAATTATTAACCACTTATAGTTGGATAATGAAATGGTTTCCCTAGGATTATGGCTTGTGTGATAAAGCCCCTAAAATAAATTGGAATGTGATAAAATCCCTTGGTAAATCTGTAAAATGATCTCAATGTGTTGTGATGTGTGGCCATGCGTATGGGACGACGATGTGGGGTTGGGGAATGTGGGGATGATGGTTGGGTGGATGTGCTTTTGAGGTGGTGAGGTGGTTTGTTTGGTAGTGCTTTTGGGGTGGTGAGGAGGTTTTTTTGGATGTTCTTTTAGGGTGGTGAGGTGGTGGTTGCTTTGTGATAGATACTCGGGTAGTGATGGAATAAATAATTGTTAATTTTGATTGAAATGACATGGATTGGTTTGGTTAATGGGATTAGAATGGTTAATGAATAATTAAATTATGTGTTGTGTTATTAAATGTGGTTGATTCTAAATAATGAAAATAATGGGATGATTAAATGAAATTGGTTAGAAATACGAAATAGGGCTTATGGATTTTTGCTTGGTGTTATGCATTTATATGTGGCGGTAAAAGTGGCAATGTTGGTTAGTGTTTAGTTAGGAACCCATATGTTAATATTCTATGTGTTTCTATATGTATATACTTGTATATTCTTCATGATTTCTATATGCACCCCACCCACATCGAGCACCATGTGCCAACACCTGCATAGTCACATGGGGGTGTTTTTTCCAACATCCAGTGAGGACGGATGGTTGGGTACCCACTCTTTCCTGCTATCTCTTCCAAGTGAGGTAGGTATTTCACAGGTTGTGATGGAAGGGGGTCTATTAGTGCATTATATGGTGGTTTTTATAGCCTATATTTTTTAGGATATTTTCGATAACCCAAGTGTTTTTGGGTGAGATATGATTGTGCTTATGTGGAAGCTTCTGGTGGGGGTCATGTATGGTAGGAGTAGGGAATGAGGTTGATATCCTGCATGTTCACAATACCCTACCACTCTAGTTATGGAAGTGATTATGTTGTGACCCAGGTGTTTTCAGGTGAGATATTATGTGGTTTTACTTTTTGGGAGGTGAGCCCAGGTGTCTGTGGGAAATGTGTGTTGTGCCCATGCTTGTGGGGTTTTGTGGTATACATAAGATATGGGAGATCCAAGACGTACGACATTGGAGTGTGAGAGTGTCATACCAATGGGAAATAGGTGCAGAGTAGCCTATATTGATATGCTTCTTTTTTTATTATATTACTTGGCTTGTGTTATTTAATGAGCATACCATGGTGAGGTTGGGGTGGATAGTTAACATATTAGGTACTATTGGTTTTGTTGTTTTCTTATGGGTACATTAGTATGCTCTTTTCACATACGTATGGGAGACTTTAGTTTTCTTGCTAATTATAGTTGTATTCTCACCCTACGTATATAAACTATTTATAGGTTTTTAGGAGGATTACGTGGACCGTGTTGAACATTACTAGCTCAAACCTTTAGATAGTTTTTGTGTCTCATATTTATATTTTATTTTGGGTATTTAATTTTAGATATTTTTATCTATATTGGTTTTATTTATACATGTATTATGGGATGGTTTTGGTTTCTTTTTATATTATGTCTTGGAGTTTTTTTGTGTATGATTTATCTTATCTCTTTATCCTACATTATTATAGAGGGTAATACCTCTGATTTCATGAGATTTTTATACCCTCGGTGCTAGTCACCAACCCGAGGACTACTGGAGTTGGGAATTAGTGGCCATTATCTCTTTCCCCTTATTGTGGTATCTTTGAAGGTAGGGGTTGTAATATAGTTATATTAAAAGAGATGGTTGAGAGATATGATAGAGCTTAGAGTTAGGAACAATAAGGATTTCATGGGTTGGTATGGAAATAGTGCCAATTGACCTTGGTTTGTGACATAGGCCAAGGAGACCGGCTAAGACATGGGATTTTAGGGCCCCTCGTGGTCCAATTCATATACTCTGAGCTTATTTAATGGCCAAATGATGTGGACATTCTTTCAATTTACAGATTTAGGAGAGGTAAAAGCATCATAATGACTTTTATTCTTATTTTAATTGGGTTATTTTGGGAAGGTTAAAATGAATAAAATTAATTAAAATTAATATTAATAAAATTTCATACTACCTAGGCTTAGGAAATATTTGTTTATTTTCTTAGATATGGTGCATGTTCATCCTTCGTATGTGGCTCAGGTAGTTGAGGTTCAGTGGGCAGATCCAGTTGATCACTATAGAGTCAATCTGATAGAGGGGGATGAGGCTTTGTAGAGAGTGTTGCATAATTTTTAGTAGCAGGCTTTGGGAAAGTATGAGGGAAGTGTTTTAGATGTGGAGATATAGATATGGCTGGAGGAGCTCATGATTTTTTTTCAGTTTTACTCAGGCCCCAATGGATTATTGGGTTCCTTTGGCAGTCAGTTATATATGGGGAGTTGCGTGTAACGACCCAAAGTTTCATTAATGTAAATCCCTCTTGATCTAATTAAATTTCTCTGTATGTTTATATAAAATGTCAACTTCTTTGGTTTTATGTTAAGAATTTTGACCATTTCTAATATAGTCATTGAATAGTGATCACATGATTAGTATAAATATAGGGCTTTAACAAATCCAATTTACTCGGACAAAAGAAGCGATGGCCTCATCCAGTAGAATTGCTCCATACGAAGCCCATTTGTTAGAGCTCGGAAAAGAGGTGGCATCCTTGGGATTCTCTCTTGATCAATCCCAAGCTGAGCTTCATCGTGTCAAGCACAAACGGGACCGTCTACGGGAGAAGTGGAAGTTGATAGAAATTACCACTCGAGCGATGTTATCCGAGCCACCCCAAGATTATGTCACCATCGCACACCTTACCCTTAGGTATTATGCGGATTTTTTAAGGGGTTATGTAACAAATCTCTAGTACTATGTTCATGTATATTATTTTTGTATATAATAATAAATATACCTTCTTGTCATTATCAATACATTGTAAATAGTTTTTAAAGTACAAATAGTGTTTTTAGTTATTATTTAATTAAGAATTATATTTTTTTTAATTTAAGGGATTTTTGAATTAAATAATATTTTAATAAAATATTATTATTATTATTATTAAATTAATTTTTATTAAATATAAATGATCTTATAATTTTATGAATGCAATTATAATTTTTATTAAGGTTTGAAAGCCATTTCTATCAAAACCCGTGAATTTTCGATAAATGTTGGTTTTTATTTTAAAAGTGAAAATTAACATATTAATAAAATTATTTAGATAAAATAAATGTTATTTCTGGAATCAGGACGTCGAAATTATCCAACGGTGAATTTTTCATAATTTTCTGAGATAGTCAAATTTTTGGGTAAAAATTAAATATCGTTTAAATATATAATGTGTTTTATGACATCATAATGACCCAATAGTGATGTAATAAAATACTATAATATTTATGTTCGGCCAATATATGTTTTACCATTACAATAATGTGATTTTGGGTTTTTTTGACTTACTTTTCAAAGCATTAATGGACCCCTCAAGACTTATTAAACACCTTGTCTTTTTAAATTAATTTTCATGGGAGTGTGACTCACCTCCACATAAGCAACCCTATTATTTTAAGATGTTCATACTTTGGAATTATAAAATATTGTTTTCCTATTCCCTTTTCCAAAAACCATGGGCAAAAACCATGGGATGGTTTGTGGTTTGGATTAATTTAATATAAGGGGTCTCAAACCTAAATAATAAATAATTCCCTCACCTTTCCTATATAAACCCACCCAAGCTCCCATTTCCTCCTCACTCAAAGCCTTTGTAGTTCATCAAAACTCTTCCCCACTCTCTCTAGAATCCTCCCAAGGTGCCCCAAGCTCCCAAGAAGCCTCTCTCTAGCCTTTGGAATCACACTTCCAAGTAAGGGTTTTTTCTTCCTTTCTCATTTTTGTCCAATTTTATTTATGTTGTTTTTCCCTTTTAATTTCAATTATGAATTTTGGGGTATGGTTTAGAACCTCCCTCATACTGCCCTCTTTATGTTTTAATGATGATAGACCCCTTTCTCTCTCATTAAATTCCTCCCATGTACACCCGTTACTATGCCGTAATTCCGAAAGCAACTTCTCCCTCCTCATTTACATTCAAGAAATACTTTTGTATCATGAATCTAAATTCCATTACAATTGTTGGGACATGTATCCATATGACCTCCTTATTGTCCATTACATTTAAATATGATGAGGAACCCCTTTCTATCTCATCAACCATTTCTATGAATTCTTACGTCACGCCGTTACGCTGCCGAAATCGCACCGATTTTCTAAGCCAATGCCATTGTGTAGTGAATACCATGCCCATTTCTCCATCAAGGGAATTCACCTTTATACACATTTACTTATTGATTATAATGTTTCATGTATGAATTCCACATTACTTTATCATGGAATAAATTATTATGTTTTATGAATCCATGTTTTATGATCCATGTGGCACACTTATGCATGAAATGAAATATTTAAGAAGGGTGCGCCCTTATAGCGCTCCAATGCATTGGGTAAAGTATAGTATCATGATACGTCATGTTCAATGAGTGTTGACTCATGCTAATTCAATTGAAACAAGGGTTTACTCATGCTTCATGTTCAATGAGGATTTACTCATGCTCCATGTGTAATGGGCCTTGGCTCATGCTAATTCCATGTTAAGTGTTGTTGCCACATTTCCATGTTATGATTATCATGATTTATCATGCCTTTATGTTCATGTTTCTCTTGTTCTATATTGATATGCCTAATGTATAACATGTATTATACTCCTCATGTTATTCCATTTGTATTCTCTTACTGGGCTTTATAGCTCACCCTTTTCTTATGCATGTCCTCAGGTTATCCCATGCAATGCTAAGTACGAAGGAATGTAGTGGTCATGTAAAGGAAGTTTTCATTAAAGATGTTTTATTTCATGTTTTAAGTTGTTATGTAATGATTCTAAGCCCCAAAGACACTATACCTCTCAATCTTCCATGTTGTATCAAGTGAATAGTTTATGTAATAAATCATGTTTAAGTTTGTAATAAAAAAGGGTTTTCATAGTTGGTATCTGAGGATAGGTTTAGTTATTTTTGGGATTAGGATTATAAAACCCTAGTAAAGCCTTAGATACAAGACTAAGTATAATAAAAACATCCCTAAGTTTTGGTAAGTACTGATTAAGTGGTTTATCAAGCAAATACATCCCTGTCTGGGTACGAGCAGGTAGAGGCGGCTCTGGAGCAGATGTATCCTAGGGGTAAAACCCGAAAACACCACTTTGAGCTAGACTCAAACAGGAACCGGTGCACGACAACAGGCCTTAATGCACTCTTGGTTACGACACTCTTAGGGGATATATTTTTATAAATTCACAAGCTTAGTATGAACCCTTATTAAGGGAATTTAAAAAAAATCCCCTAAGAATATATGTTAGAAAGTAGATCATGAAAAGCCTAGATTGAAGCCTATAGACTCATGAGTTAAGGAAATAAAAGTTTATTTATAATTCATTAACTTTTGTATTTGGATTACCCTTTATGTGTTACCCCTAAATTTCCTTTTATTCCAGCTAATGGCCGGTAATAGGAGGACTCGGGCTAACAACCGTTGTGAAGATCAGTGTGATGACTGTACTAATGAGATGTCCAATCCAATGGGAGTGGGAATCGTGAACTTTGTCACACTTCTCTCTCAGCTAACTCAAGTTTTGAATAGAAACACGGGTCAAGAGGAATGTTCAACCCCCCCTAAGAAAGAACAAGTCGCTATCGAGAGATTCATGAGACAAATGACTCCTACTTTTAGTGGATCATCTGATCCCACGATCGCTAAACAATGGATCAACTCCATTGAAAAGATCTTCTCCATCCTTCAATGTTCTGAAGAAGAGAAGGTTCTCCTGGCGGCTTATCGTATGGAGGGTGAAGCTGATCAATGGTGGACATTGATCAAAAATACGAAGCCTGAGGAGGAGATCGAGGTGTTGGAATGGAAGGATTTCCAGAAGATGTTTTTTGATAAATATTTTATACGCACCCTTCAGCTTAAGATGGAAAGGTACTTCCTTTCCCTCAATCAAAAAGACAAAGAATCTGTTGGAGCGTATGAGGCAAACTTCACAAGGCTTGCATGATACGCTTCCGGCTTTTTCGTTACCCCTGAATGCAAGGTTAACCACTTCTTTGGTGGGTTGAAGCCTAGCCTACGGAAAGCATTAGCAATCCGTGACTTCGACAGCTATGAGGAAATTGTCCGATGTGCCCTCAAGGTCGAAATGGAGATCCAAGAATCACAGGGGTGTCATGGGGATAAGAAGAATAAGGTGGACTTCAATGCTGGTGGTCTGATGGATAAATCCAATGGTACTAAGAATATCCAGCACCACACTTTCCAAAAGTGCGGAAAGAAGCACCCTGGAAATTTCCTTAAGGGGACGAGGAAATGCTTCAGGTGTGGAATAGAAGAGCACCTAGCTATTAATTGCCGGCAAGAAAGACCCACAGCTGCGATAGAGGAGAGGAACACTCTGTTCGAACCTCAACGCGTTGTTCAATGCTACAAATGCAAAGAACTGGGTCATTTTGAAAATCATTGCCCTAATCCAAGGGTTTTCGGAGGCAAAAAACTTCTCCAAGGTAGCAAGGAATAGCTTTTGCCATCACTTATGCCGAAGTGAACCCCGACAATGAAGTGGTGAAAGGTACGCTAGTTATTCATTCAATAATAGCAAACATACTTTTTGATTCAGGTTCTACGCATTCTTTTATATCTCGAAAGTTTATTAGAACAATCCCATCACCACCACAAATCATGGAAGTGAAGATGTCGGTGAGTACGGAAAATGGGGCAATCATTGCATCCCATGAATATAAGTCCTCCCCTGTTATAATCTGTGGATTGAATTTCCCAGCGAACCTCATCATACTCCCTTTGGTGGAATTTGATGCAATTCTTGGCATGGATTGTCTTTCCTTATATAGAGCTAACATAAATTGTCGGGATAGGGAAATCACACTCCATATGGAGAATATACCCCTGATTATTTACAAGTGTAAGGAGGAAGATGAATCTCCTTTAGCTCCATCGTCTCAAGCATGGATATTACTGCCTTATGAGCACACGTATCTGGCTCAGATGATTGAGTCCAAGGAAGAAACCATCCTTGAAGAAATACCTATTGTGAGGGAATTCGCTGAAGTGTTTCCCAAGGAACTGCTTGGTCTTCCTCCTAGAAGAGATGTTGAATTCTCAATTGAACTTATACCCAGGGATTTACCAATATCCAAGACTCCATATAGAATGGTTGTTGTAGAGATTGAAGAGTTGAAGAAACAACTACAGGAGAATATGGATAAAGAGTTTATATGCCCAAGTGCTTCACCATGGGGTGCACCAGTCCTCTTCGTCAAGAAGAAGGATGGGTCAATGCGTCTTTGCATCGATTATCGTGAACTTAACAAAATCACGATAAAGAACAAGTATCCTCTACCACAGATCGATGACTTGTTCAATCAGTTGCGTGGAGCACAATACTTCTCCAAGGTGGACTTGCGGTCAGGATATTATCAAGTAAGGGTGAAGAAGGAAGATATCCCAAAGACTGTTTTTCGCACAAGATACGGGCACTATGAATTCATATTAATGCATTTAGGACTCACTAATGCTCCATAAATCTTCATGGAATTAATGAATGGAGTCTTTATAGATTACCTCGATAAATTTGTGGTAGTCTTTATCGATGATATTCTAATATACTCCAAAACCAAGGAGGATTATGACGAGCATTTAAGAATTGTACTAGAGACTTTGCGCAAGGATAAACTCTATGAAAAGTACATCAAGTGTGAATTCTGGTTAAAGGAGGTCTCATTCTTGGGCCATATCATCACAAGCAATGGGATATCTGTGGATCCCTCTAAAACAGATGCAATTGAGGGATGGCTAAGACCAACATCGGTAATAGATATCTGTAGCTTCTTGGGGTTAGCTGGATATTATCGACGATTTGTGAGGAATTTCTCACAATTTTCCAACCCTCTTACCAAGCTAACTCGGAAGGGAGTAAAGTTTTCTTAGAGTGATGAATGCGAAGAAAGCTTTAAGGAGTTTAAAAGGAGGATTATCACCACGCCCGTGCTCACTTTACCCACAAGTGGGGAACTTTTTGTGGTATTCAATGATGCTTCAAAGAAGGTCTTAGGCTGTGTGCTTATGCAGAATGATAAAGTGATATCCTATGCCTCAAGGCAGTTGAAAATCCATGAGAGAAACTATCCAACGCATGATCTGGAGTTAGCGGCGGTGATATTTGCCTTGAAAATCTGGCGTCATTATCTCTATAGAGAGAAATGTGAGATATATACTAACCACAAGAGTCTTAAATATATATTCACATAGAAATAGCTTAATATTCACCAGAGAAGATGGATAGATCTCATCAAGGATTATGACTGTTCAATCCATTAACACCCTGGGAAATCGAACAAGGTGGAAAATGCCCTAAGTAGAAAGGATCCAGCGATTCTATCAATGATGAGAATTGAGAAGGATCCAATCTTCTTAGACTTGATGAAGATGGACATGGGAATCATAGAGGAGGGAATATCATCAATCCTTTCACAAATGATTGCTCAACCGTCTCTTTTGGAAACGTTAAAGGATGCTCAAAAGGATGATGTGGGAATTCAAGGAAAAGAGGAAGCTATCGAAAAAGGGAAATCCTTAGAGTTTAATTTTAATGAAGAAGGAATTGTGCGGTTTGGGAAAAGACTATGTGTTCCATCAAGTCTGGAGCTGAAGAAGGAACTTTTGGAGGATGCACATAGTTCAAATTTATCTATTCACCTAGGGAGAACAAAGATGTATCGAGATCTTTGAGAAAACTTTTGGTGGGATAATATGAAGAAGGAGATCGCTGAATATACATCAAAGTGCCTAGTGTTCCAGCAAGTGAAGGAAGAGAGGTAGAAGTCTAAGGGGATGATGCAACCATTTCCCATACCAAAATGGAAATGGGAGAACATCACCATGGACTTTGTCACTGGACTTCCGAGGACATCCAAAGGCAACAATGAAATCTGGGTTGTTGTGGATCATCTTACAAAGACTGCACACTTCATTGCTATTCAGGAGGATTTCTCATTGGATCAACTGGCACAGATATATATCAGGGAAGTGGTAAGGTTGCATAGAGTAACACTATCTATTGTGTCGGACCGAGATCCAAGATTCACCTCTAAGTTTTGGAAGAGTCTTCAACATGCTCTGAATACTGAACTGAACTTTAGTACGTCCTATCATCCTCAAACTGATGGCCAATCCAAGAAGACTATCCAAACACTTGAGGAAATGTTGAGAGCATGCTCAATATACTTTAAAGGAGGATGGGATCAACATATTCCTCTGGTTGAGTTCTCTTATAATAATAGTTTTCACTCGAGCATCAAAATGGCACCATATGAATCCCTGTATGGGAAAAGGTTTAGAACACCGTCATGTTGGGATGAGGTCAGTGAACGTAAGCTGTTTGGACCAGAAATGGTCGAAGAAATGGTGGAGAATGTGAAAACCATTCAGCAGCATATCAAGGTAGCCCAGAGTCGACAGAAGAGTTATATAGATAACCATCGACGAGACCTTGAGTTTAAAGTTGGAGACATGGTTTTTCTATGCATATCTCCATGGAAGAAGGTCATGAGGTTTGGAAATAAAGGGAAGTTAATTCCAAGGTACATCGGCCCCTTCGAGATTCTTGATCGTGTCGGGGTTGTGGCCTATCGACTAGAACTTCCACCTACCATGGCCAAAGTACATGATGTCTTTCATGTATCCCTATTAAGGAAGTACATACCGGACCCTTCACATGTACTCTCTTTTGAGGTGGTACAATTGGAAGATGATCTTTCTTATGAGGAACAACCAGTGAAGATCTTAGATCGTAGAGAAAAAGTTCTACAAAATAATACAATGCCCCTCATCAAGGTGTTGTGGAGAAACCATAAGTTTGAAGAAGCAACTTGGGAATCGGAGGAAATAATGAAGCTGAGTTACCCACATCTATTTTAGTGTGGGAAAAAGAAAATTTCGAGGGCGAAATTTCTTAAGGGGGGAATATTGTAACGACCCAAAGTTTCATTAATGCAAAATCCCTCTTAATCTAATTAAATGTCTCTGTATGTTTATATAAAATTCCAACTTCTTTGGTTTTATATTAAGAACTTTGACCATTTCTAATATAGTCGTTGAAAAGTGATCACATGATTAGTATAAATATAGGGCTTTAACAAATCCAATTTACTCAGACAAAATAAGCGATGGCCTCATCCAGTAGAATTGCTCCATACGAAGCCCATTTGTCAGAGCTCGGAAAAGAGGTGGTGTCCTTGGGCTTTTCTCTTGACCAAGACCAAGTTGAGCTTCATCATGTCAAGCTCGAATAGGACCGTCTACGGAAGAAGTGGAAGTTGATAGAAATTACCACTCAAGTGATGTTATCCGAGCCACCCCAAGAGTCTGTCACCATCGCACACCTTACCCTTAGGTCTTATGCAGCAGTTTTAAGGGGTTATGTAACAAATCTCTAGTACTATGTTCGTGTATATTATTTTTGTATATAATAATAAATATACCTTCTTGTCATTATCGATACATTGTAAATAGTTTTTAAAGTACAAATAGTGTTTTTAGTTATTATTTAATTAAGAATTATATTTTTTTTAATTTAAGGGATTTTTGAATTAAATAATATTTTAATAAATTATTATTATTATTATTAAATTAATTTTTATTAAATATAAATGATCTTATAATTTTATGAATGCAATTATAATTTTTATTAAGGTTTGAAATCCATTTCTGTCAAAACCCGTGAATTTTCGATAAATGTCGGTTTTTATTTGAAAAGTGAAAATTAACATATTTAGAAAATTATTTAGATAAAATAAATTTTATTTCTGGAATCAGGACGTCGAAATTATCCAACGGTGAATTTTTCATAATTTTCTAAGACAGTCAAATTTTTGGGTAAAAATTAAATACCGTTTAAATATATAATGTGTTTTATGACATCATAATGACCCAATAGTGATGAAATAAAATACTATAATCTTTATGTTCGTCCAATATATGTTTTACCATTAAAATAATGTGATTTTGGGTTTGTTTGACTTACTTTTCAAAGCATTAATGGACCCCTCAAGACTTATTAAACACCTTGTCTTTTTAAATTAATTTCCATGGGAGTGTGACTCACCTCCACATAATTAACCCTATTATTTTAATAAGTTTGGACTTTGTCCGTATAAAATATTTTTTTCCTATTCCCTTTTCCAAAAACCATGGGAAAAACTCATGGTATGGTTTGTGGTTTGGATTAATTTAATATAAGGGGTCCCAAACCTAAATAATAAAGAATTCCCTCACCTTTCCTATATAAACTCACCCAAGCTCCCACTTCCTCCTCACTAAAAGCCTTTGGAGTTCGTCCAACCTCTTACCCACTTTCTCTAGAATCCTCCCAAGGTGCCCCAAGATCCCAAGAATCCCCTCTCTAGCCTTTAGAAGCACACTTCCAAGTAAGGGTTTTTTCTTCCTTTCTCATTTTTGTCCAATTTTCTTTATGTTGTTTTGCCCTTTTAATTTCAATTATGAATGTTGGGGTATGGTTTCTCACATCCCTCATAATTCCCTATTTATGTTTGAATGATGGGATACCCCTTTATCTCTCATTAAATTCCTCCCATGTACACCCGTTACTATGCCGAAATTCCAAAAGCAACTTCTCTCTCCTCATTTACATTCAAGCAATACTTTTGTATCATGAATCTAAATTCCATTACAATTGTTGGGAAATGTATACATATGACCTCCTTACTTTCCATTACATGTAAATATTATGAGTAACCCCTTTCTCTCTCATCAATCATTTCTATGAATTCTTACGTCACGCCGTTACGCTACCGAAATCGCACCGATTTTCTAATCCAATGCCATTGTGTAGTGAATACCATGCCCATTTCTCCATCAAGGGTATTCACATTTATACACATTTACTTATTTATTATAATGTTTCATGTATTAATTCCACATTCCTTTATCGTGGAATAAATTATTATGTTTTATGAATCCATGTTTTATGATCCATGTGGCACACTTATGCATGAAATGAAATGTTTAAGAAGGGTGTGCCCTTATAGTGCTCCAATGCATTGGGTAAAGTATAGTATCATGATAAGTCATGTGAAATTAGTGTTGAATCATGATAATTCAAGTGAAACAAGGGTTTACTCATGATTCATGTGCAATGAGGATTTACTCATGCTCCATGTGTAATGGGCCTTGGCTCATGCTAATTCCATGTTAAGTGTTGTTGCCACATTTCCATGTTATGATTATCATGATTTATCATGCCTTTATGTTCATGTTTCTATTGTTCTCTATTTATATGCCTAATGTCTAACATGTATTGTACTTCTCATGTTATTCCATGTGTATTCCCTTACTGGGATTTATAGGTCACCCTTTTCTTATGCATGTCCTCAGGTTATCTCATGCAATGCTAAGTACGAAGGAATGTAGTGGTCATGTAAAGGAAGTTTTCAATAAAGATGTTGCATTTCATGTTTTAAGTGGTTATGTAATGATCCTAAGCCCCAAAGACACTAGACCTCTCGATCTTCCATGTTGTATCAAGTGAATAGTTTATGTAATAAATCATGTTTTAGTTTGTAATAAAAGCAGGGTTGTCATATTGTGTGTCAGTGGTGGATTCTATATTTGGGAGAGTGTAAAGAGGCATATGTTCTGTGGGTTGAATTCCAAAAATAGTTTCGGGCAGATTTCCTTTCATTGACCATGAAGGCAGTGAAGATACGAGAGCTTCTTTATATTTAGCATGGGAGTATGTCAGTATGAGGGTTGGGAATCAAGTTCAAGGACCTTATGTGATTTTCCCCATATCTTTTTTCATATGAGGAGTCTCATGCAAGATATATTGAAAAGGCACTTTGTCCTTCTATCTAGTATGCAGTTACTCCTTTTTAAGTTTCCAACATATCTAGAGGTTTAGAATATGGAATAGGTGATTGATAGGATTCACTCGTGATAAGGTGTTCCATGAGAGGGGAACCAACATGTTTCCTTTAGGATTAGATTTTTCAGTTGCAGGTCTCAAGTTGTAGGACCTTCAAGGTTTTTACCAATGGGGAGTCAACCTTAGTAGCTTCCTTTCTAACCTTTTGGGGACAATGGTTTTTATGCTTTTCCTGGGAGATTTCTATTAGTGTGTTTTGGTTATGGGGTTTTTGGAAATCACCAGAACCAGTTCCCAATTGTTCCATGAGCTCAGTTTGTTGGAGGTGGATAGGTTCATTTACAACCTCAGTAGCAGTTTCTAGTGAGACTATTCTCGTAGTAGAGGCATCAATCTTATGATCTACTGAGGGGAGATGGAGTAGGTAGAGGTCAACCTTAAGATGTTTCTCATGTTCAGGGAACTTTACCCAAGCATGGTCATGGAGGTGGTCATTAAAAGAGAGGTAGGTATATGATTTGGGTGTGTTCAGTTGCATGTAGTGGAGGCAGTAGTAACAAAGGGTCCAAATATCATCATAGGTATGATTAGTTTTTTAGTACCCTTGTTTGTACCTTTTTTGATTTAGGAGATTCTCACTACTTTATTCCACCCAATATAGTCCATACTTTGGGACTAGAGGTAGAGAGTCTTCCCATACCCCTGGTGTTGACTATGTCAGTCAGAGTACAAACCAGCTTATTTAGTGTGTGTTGGGGGTGTAGACTAATGATAGGGCCACATAATTCATGTGGGGATATTTTATTACTATATATGCAACCATATGATTTCATCCTCAACATGAATTGGTTTTATTTTATATTTTTTGTTATTGATTACTTCCATAGGAGAGTCTTTTTTCTTGTATGAGGATGGTTAGTGTGTGGTTTTCATTGGTGAGTAGGGTTTTCAGGTGGGTTGTCAGTGTGTGGAACCCCTTATTTTCTTATTGGCTGAGTTCTTGGTGTAATTAGTAGAGGTTGGGATGGTAGTGGTTTCCAGGTTCATTGGGGAGTTTCTGGATATTTTCCCCAATGAGGTTGTGATGTTACCACCTTAACTTAATGTTGAGTTTGGGATAGAATTGCAATATAGTGCTTCTCTGATTTCGATGGATCCTTATCAGATGGAACCTTCTAAGTTATAGGATTTTAGGATTCAGATTGATGGTCTAATGTAGAGGGGTTGTATCCAACTTAGCATGTTGTTGTGGGGTGATCTAATGTTGTTTGATAAGAAGGCGTATGGTAGTATGAGTTTGTGCATAGACTACCAAATGTTAAACTAGGTGATGGTCAAGAACTGTTGCCCTTTTACAAGGATAAATGATCTTTGTTTACTAGGTGAGAGGGTTGATTGGTTTTCTAAAATTGATTTGTAATCTAGATATCACCAGTTGAGGTTTAAGGAGGGTGATATCCTGAAGACTGCCTTCAGATACAGGTATGAGAACTTTGAATTTGTATTTGTGTCATTCGGTGTTACAAACACACTATTCTTGTTCATGGGGCTTATGAACTCTGTGCTCCCTGAGTTCCTGGACCGGTTCTTGTCATATTCATTGATGATATCTTGATCTATTTGAAGTCAAAGGAGGATCATGGTGATCATATCATAAATTTATTTTAGGTTCTTTGATGGCACCAGATCTATGTAAAGTTATCCAAGTGTAAGTTTTGGACATGATAGGTGCATTTCCTTAGGAATTTGGTGTCTTAGTATGCTATGGAAATGGACCAGTTGAAGGTTGGGGTGGTTTTTTCTTGGTGGTACCCAAGAACGTGGAATAGGTTCACAATTTTATTGGTCTTTTAGGATATTATTGAAGCCTTGTTCCTAATTTCTCTTGAGTTATATCTCTGTTGATAGCTTTGACCAAGAAGGACTAGGATTTTTTGTAGACTGATAAGTTCTAGATAGCATTTAGTTACTTAAAGGGAAATTTGGGTAGTGCTCCAGTGCTTCAATTTCTTAAGGAGGGTGTGATGTTTGAGGTGTTTTGTGACGCTTCCCATCTAATATTGGGATGTGTGTTGATGTAGAAATGAATGATGATCTCTTATGGGTCTAGGAAGTTACATCCCCATGAGAATGACTATTCCCCCCATTATCTGAATCTAGTATCTATTGTATTTGCGTTGAAGTTATGGCAACATTGCCTCATTAGGGAGAGCTTTGTGGTCTCACATATCATAAGAGCTTGAGGTATATCTTTTCTCAAAATTATATGAACTTGTAGCATTAGAGGTGGATGTAGTTTCTTTAATATTATGATTTCAAGATCTTATACACCTAGGTAAATGGGAATATTGTGTTTGACACTTTGAGCAGTAAGTTTGGGAAATATATTTTTTGGGATTCTGGGGATTCTTGGAGAGAAATTGAGGATTTGGTAGCCATTCACTTAGATGCAGGGGTGGATAGTGGTAGAGGATAATTATTTTAGATTATGGTGAAGTATTCTATGATGTAGTAGGTGGAGGAGTCTCAGTGGGGAGACTCAGAGTCAGAGGTGATTCATGGCCATGTTGTCCATGGTGATGCTTTGGAGGGATGGTTAGAGGATGGTCAGAACTGAGTGTTGTTTCATGGGTGGTTGTTTGTTATGGTATCTATGAATGAGGGAGTCCTTTTTGAGTTTTATAGATCACCTTTTTAAGTGAACCCAAGAGTTTCAAAGATGTACTATGGATTGAGGATGTAGTTTTGGTGTCCTGGGATGAAATGGGAAGTGGTGGATTTTGTGGAAAAGTGCTTAGTTTTCCAATAGGTAAAAGCTGATCATAATGTTCTTATAGGTTTCTTATAGCCTTTGGATGTTCCTAAGTGGAAATAGGATGAAATATTGTTGTATTTAATCACAGGGTTTCCCAGAGATCAGAGATGTTGTGATTTTAACTGAGTGGTCAGGGATCGGTTGACAAAATCAGTCCACTTCTTAGCGATCAAGGAGTCAGGTGTAGTGGATGCCTTGTCCAAGAGGTATATGGTTGATGTGGTGTGGTTTCATTGAGTTTAGAGGTCCATTTTCTCATATTAGGATGCACTGTTTACATTTTTGAGTCTGTAGGGAATTACATCATGCTTTTGGAACTCAGTTATGTCTCAGTACTAGTTTCCACCCTCAGAAGGATGGGCAGAGGGAGAAAATTGTTTAGATGTTAGAGGATATATTGAGGGAATGGATCTTGGAATTGGTGAATCTTGGGTATGAAACTTTCCCTTGGCTGAGTCTAATTATAATAATTATTATCACTCTTTCATTAGCATGGAACCATTTGAGTCTTTACACGGGAGGTCATGTCATTCTCCATTGTGCTAGACAGAGGTTGGGGAGGTAACGGTTCTTGAACCTGATGTAGTGAAGAGCATAAAAGAGAATGATCATATTGTTAGTGAGAGTATTAAAGCATCACGGTATAGTCATAATTCTTATATTGATCATAGGAGGCCCTTGGATTTCGAGGTTGGAGAACATGTGTTCTTGAAGGTTTACCCTTAATGTGGGTAATAGAGGTTTGGTAGAGGGAGTAAGCTTTCTCTCAGGTTTTTTAGTCCCTTAGATGTGTTAGGGTGAGTTGATGGGGTGGAATATCAATTGGTGTTGCGACCGTGGCTGAAGAGGATCCATGATGTCTTCCATGTCTCTCAAATTTGTCAGTATCTACACAATGACTCACGTGTCACTGGGGAGAGTTGGATATCAAGGACGATGCGATGTTTTTGGAACATCTAGTAGAGATCTAGGATTTCCAAGAGAAGGTGTTGCATGGATGGATCATTCCTTTGGTTTATGTGTTGTGGAGGCATGGTGGCCTGGAGAAGAGTACTTTAGAGTGAGAGATGCGGATGTGTGACCAGTACCCAAAGTTTTTTTAAGTTTTTTTCCTTGGTTTTTATTATGGTGTAATGTTTGAGACCTTTTTGTTTTATCTGATAAGTTTTTTCCCTTATTTTTGATGTATGATATGTGATAAAGTCCTGAAATATGAAAAATGGAGGACATAATTCCTAATTAAGACACATTAACTATGATCACTACTACAAACTGGGCCTTTAATAGTGCTAGTATAATGGTTTTATCAGCACTTCGGAAGCGCTGATATTGTGAGTAATGCTCAAATCCGACCTTTAACAGTGTTAAAAAAGCACTGATAAAGGGTGCCTTTAACAGTGATTTTTTTAGCACTCTTAAAGGGTGTCTTTAATAGTGCTTCTTTAGCACTGTAAATGGTTAGCTTTTAACAATGCTCAAAAAAGCGTTGTAAAAAAAATGAAAAAAAAAAACATTAATTTTTCACGCACCCCCAACACCCCCCTTTCTCAGCACTTTCCACTCCCCAACCACCATCACACACCCCACCCCCTTTCTCAGTGCTAGAAGGATACCCCAAATACATTTGTGTGTCTATATTTGATCTCAGGACCTCTCTTATGCGACTAGATTCTCTTTACCACTATGTTATGTGTGTTTTGTTATATATTTAATGACTTTTCTATTTATTTATATATATTTAGAAAAATTTTATATGTATATATATACACAATTATATTTTTTAAAATATATTATATTTTAATATTTATTTATATATATTAGAATATAAATAAATATATATATATATATGTTTATTAATACACACACATTTGTATATATAAACATTATATATACATATTAATATATTTTTATAATGTAAATAAAATGGATACTTTTTTAGTTTAAATAAAATTAATAATAAATATTTATTTTATATATTTAAAAATTCATTTTTAAGTAAATATTCTGATATGTGTATTTATACAAATGATTTATTATAAGTAAATATAAGAAAATATGCATATATTTAATTATAAATAAAACTACATTGTGAAAAATGATAAAACTTAAAAACCATAATATCAATATGAACGTAATCCCTAGGAATAAATTCAGTCTCCATCGAAAAAAATCAATAAGACCCCCTTAAATAAGGCTGAAATTCTATCAAATGTTTAAAAAATGGGATACCCCGACTAAAAACTCAGTTTTGGAGGTCTTTTGTGCCTTTTTTGGCCTCGAAATGTGGCAGTGGGATCCCCCTAATTATTAGGGTGTATATATCATCACACCATTCAATTTTATATGTGGTATAACCTAAACAAACACTCGGATCAAAAGTTATGGTCATTTGAAGTTCCAGTCACGTTTTCAACTTATCTTAGATCGATCATTAATTCATTTATTTTTTATGTCATCCAATTGTTATTAAATGAATATTACTCAATAATAATTATCAAGTTATTAAAAAATATCATTTTTTAATTATTTTATAATCCATTTTCACTAAATATCTTATATATTAAGTGTAAATGTATATTTAGCCTTATCTAAAACATATTTAAAAAATGTACATTATATTTATATCAATATAAATATATTTATATATTAATATAATATTTTTAATGCAATATAATTTTTTTATTAAATATTCCCTTTATTATCACTAGAA
Organism: Viscum album; assembly: GCA_963277665.1. Classification (NCBI taxonomy): domain Eukaryota; kingdom Viridiplantae; phylum Streptophyta; class Magnoliopsida; order Santalales; family Viscaceae; genus Viscum; species Viscum album. Next base: position 1,620,018,879 of record OY728150.1, read on the forward strand.
AAAAGTACTGATAAAGGGCACCCCTTTATCAATGCTTTTTTATTAGCGCTCATAAGGGGGGGTTTATTTGTGTTTTTTAGCGCTAATAAAGTAAAGAACTGTTAAAAAGAGAATCTTTAGTAGTGGGTGAAATTGAACCCATGTGATTGATTTAGTCTCACCTAGAGCATATAGTATCATGACATGAAGGATGGAATTTCCTGATTCGTGTGTTCGGGATGGTGTGGTTCGTTGGTTGTAGTGGTTGTTAGTTTTGGATGCATAGAGGTTGAGACAGTTGTGGTGATGTGGTTGTGTAAGAGGTGGTAGTTGTGGGTGTTCAATGATGAAGTTTTTTGAGATTTCTTGTGACCATTTGGTTTGGAATGTTTAGCTGGTGGTAGCATTGAGGTATGATGAGATCCTTGATAAGTATCTCACAGGGTGGTTGTTCGAACCCCTTTCTTTATGGGCTTGGTTTTAGATTATCAAGGGAGATAATCATTTAATAGTTATATTATATAACAATATATTCCTTCCTAGTCCATTACTTTTCCAGGTTTTGGTGTTGGAGGTGCTTGGATGAGGCCTAGAGTGGGCCTGGAAGAGTTTGGTTATTAAATGTTGGAAGTAGGGTGAATAAACGATTTCTAAAGCTTACACCCCATGTAATTGTGTTTCATATCTTGTGAAAGTATGTTTATAGGGTGTTACATGATGCGTATATTTTTAGGGTTAAATAATAAAAAGTTGATGTATTTTTTAGTGAAAGCTACAATTTTCAAAAACCTGAGGATTACACACCGTGTAAGGATTACACGACATGTAACCTGTGGGGTCCAAGTTATTTTTATAACCCTTATGGACAAATTTTCTTTTATTTAGGCAATCCCTACCTCTATTGTTTTGGTAGAACCCTAGGAGCCTATAGGATCCCTTCTCACCCCCTTCTTCTTTTCTTCGATCGGTTGGTTCCCTTGGTTTCCCTTTAGTGATCTATGGTAGGTTCTCCTCCCTTTATTGGTTGGTTTTCTTTCATTCTTCTTTAGAGTTTTACTATGGTGGTGAGTTTTGTTTTTTTTTGTGTGTTAGGGGTATGTTTTTATGATCCTTTGGTGTGGTATAGGTTGATTTGTGGTTTTTTATGGTGTGATTTTGGTTTGCGGGTGTTTCTTCTTCTCCCTGTAGTGTGTAGCGAGTCGACAAAGTTTCTTTAAGGTAGGGAATCTCTCGTTTCTCTTTATTGTGTATCATGTAGGAGGGTTTTTCTTTTGTTTATCTATGGGTTATGGTTTTTTTGGCTTGATTGAAGATAAATAGTTGGTTAAACTGAAATATATGAGTAAAATGGGTTTGATTCGCATGTTTTTATAGCTTTGATATTGTCATGATATTGTGATTGTATAGACTTGATGCCCCACTAAAATTTTTTTTCGTTGGGGGATTTGTTTGCATTAGATGATATGTTTTTTTACTGTTGTTCATGTTATTATTGTTTTGATATCACCCTAAAATGGAAATTGATTAACCACTTATATTTTTCTAATGAAATGGTTTCCCCAAGATTATGGCTTGTGTGATAATGCCCCTAAAATAAAGTGGAATGCGATAAAAGCCCTTCGTAAATCTGTAAAATGATCTTGATGTGTTGTGGTGTGTGGTTGTGACTGTGGTATGGTGATGTGTGTTTGGGGTATGTGGGGATGATGGTTGTTTGGTCTTACTTTTGGGGTGGCGATATGGTTTGTTTGTCTTTGCTTTTGGGGCAGTGAGGTGGTTTGTTTAATTTTGATTTTGGGTCGGTGAGGTGGTGGTTTCTTTGTGTTAGATTCCTAGGTAGTGTTGGAATAAATAATTGTTAATTTTTTATTGAAATGACATGGGTTAGTTTGGTTAATGGTATGAAATGGTTAATGAATAATTAAATTATGGGTTGGGTGATTAAATGTGGTTAATGCTAAATAATGAAAATAATGGGATGATTAAATGAAATTGGTTGGAAATGTGAAATGGGTCTTGTGTCTTGTTGTTTAGTGTTATGCATTTAGAGGTGATAAAAAAAGTGTCGATGTTGGTTGTGAACCTATAGGTTGGGCTTGTGTGTGTGGATTTATGTATATACTTGTATATTCTTCATGATTTCTATAAGCACCCCACCTGTATCGAGCACCATGTTTTGATACCCACATAGTCATGTGGGGTGTTTTTCCCGACATTCGATAAGGAGGATAGATGGATGGGTACCTGAACTTTCCCACTCTCTCTTCTAAGATAGGTAGGTATTTCACAAGATGTGATTTTCAGAGTATTGTTAGTTCATTATATGATGCTTGTGATAGCCCAGGTGTTTTTTTGTGAGATGTGATAGCCCAACTATTTTTAGGTGAGATATGAACGTGCTTGTGGGGAGGCTTCTGGTGGGGGTCATTCATGGTGGGAGGAGGGCACGAGGTTGATGTCCTATATGTTCATGATACCCTACCACTCTAGTTATAATAGTGTTTGTGTTGTGGTTTTTGTGTTTTTAGGAGAGATGTGATATGATCGTGCTTGTGGGGCTGCGAGCCCGGGTGTCAGTGGGTGAGGTGTATTGTGACCGTGCTTGTGGGGCAGTGTGGTATGCAGAAGAGATGGGAGCTCCAGGACTTATGATATTGGGGTGTAAGAGTGGAATGTCAGTGGGAAGGTAGTGCGCAATACCCTATATCGATATGTTTCTTGTTATATTATATTACTTGGCTTCGTTATTTGGTGAGCGTGCCTTGGTGAGGTTGGGGTGGATATTTTACCGGTTAGGTGTCGTTGGTTATATTATTTTCTCACGGATGCATTAGTATGATTTTTTCACATGTGTACGAGAGACTTTGGTTTTCCTACTGATTATAATTGTATATTCACTATACATATATAAACTATTTTCAGGTTTCCAAGAGGATTGTATACACCGTACTGAACATTACTAGCTCGGACCTTTGGATAGTTTCCATGTCACTGCTTTAGCTTTTCTTTTGGGTATTTACTTTTTTAGATTTTTATTTGTATCGTTTTTATTTATACATGAATTAAAAGATAGTTTTGGTCGCTTTTTATAATATGTATTGGAGTTTTTTTGGATGATTCATCTTATCCTCTGATCCTACAATATTATAGAGGGTAACTCCTCCCATTTCATGATATTTTTATACCCTCAGTGCTAGTTGTCAACCTGAGGTCTACTAGAGGTGGGACTTAGGGGTCATTAACTCTCTCCACTCATTATGTTATCTTTGGAGGTAGGGGTTCAAGAAATTATGAATAATCCAATTAATTTCATTGGAATTAATTTTAAGTTGGATTTTGGTATATAAACATTTTATACTTCAAAAAACATTTTTTCTCAAAATTTACTTTTCATCACATTCTATGGGTATAATTTTAAATTAAATTATGACACTTATATGAATTGAATCTTGAAAATGGGTTCCATGTTTTGAGTCAGGAAGATAAAATTTTGTAAATAGTTCCCTTTTATATTTTTCATTATTAATAGTAACCATGGTAAATATTTTTCACCTTGGTAAGGGTGAAACGGGTAAAACACGGTTAAAATTTTGGTATAGGGCTTTAAAATTTCTACAACACTTTCCTTTATCCTATTTGATGAGTTTAGTTTTACTATTATCATCCTATTCTCAACTATATGGCCACTTGGTGCCATTTTTCTTTGATTATGACCTTTATATTATTTTAAGAAAATAATAAATGCAAAATGCCACTATCTTGACTTTAATAACTCTAAAAATTTTATATAAGGATAAAAAGAGGCTATGTTCAATTATAAATTTTTATTTGAAAGATAAATTAATTTATTTATAATAGTAATTAATTTTTAATTTTTAGTTATTTAATAATTACTTTAAATGATTATTCAACGCTGACACAATATTTATTCAATTAATAGAAAAATAAAATAAATGATTTTAAAAATATTAAAAATAATAAAATTTGGATTGATTATTGTGTTACATGAATTTTTTATATAAATATAACATGTTAGGGATGTTTTAAATGTTTATATTTGAATTAAATTTCTATATTTATGTCTTTAAATTCAAAATAAATGAATAGTTTCAAAAATAGAATTAATGATATTTTATAATAAACAATATTTTATTAAATGATTTGAAAATCATAAAAAATATATCTTTGACTAGGTGAATTTTATGTGGTTTAAAATATCTACCATTCTCCATTTATGGGTCAATTTTCCTTTTATTGTAACATTTTTTACCCTTAAAAATTAGAAAATTTTGATATTGCGATAATTGGAAAAAGGATTAATAGGGGGTTAAAACCAATAGATAAGGGTTGAAATGTCACTTAAAATTATCTAAATATTAATAGATGAGGATATTTAGACTTATACTAATATTAAATTTGAAAAAAATCAATTTTTATTCAATTTATTATAAAAACTAATGTATATTAATTTAATACTTTAAGTGATTTTAAGAGTTCTCCTCCCCTCACTTATAAAAAGGAACCTCTTATCCTCTCTTAATCACACATTTTAAGCCTTATATCTCAGAAAATAACTATCATAATACCTTACTAGATTCCTTCACCATATATTATGTCTTTTGGTATTTTCAAAAGACCATCCCTTCAAGTATTAAGGTGTAATCTAAAAGAAGTTCTTTAATGATGAGGTGTGACTCTTAACCGAGCATTTTCAATTTTATTTCTTATTACACCTCCTCTAAATACATGGTATCCATTATAAAATAATTAATTAAGTATTTTAAATATAATTAATTATTATTATTATGGTTTAACAACTATTATCCACCTTCTTTCCATCCTACAGAAAGCGAAAACAGCACTCGGGCGTACGTATAGCTTATCGTCTCCACGTAGCGGTGTAATTCATTTTTCAAAACCATATTTCATTGATGGTTATTATGATGGGTTTAATATTTTTAAAATATATTTATAATATAATTATTCTTATTTAATTATAATATCATATCTACCTTATAACCTTTACATCTGTTGAAGAATGATAACTTCACTTGTGCATACGTGTGGACTACCACCCTTACGAAGCGATGTGATTCATTTTTCATTTATTATTTACATAGATGGTGATAAGGATATATTTAATGAATATATATGATATATATGATATAATAATTACTCTGTAAATTTGAATTATTATTTACTTTTTTTTGTTCCATCCATCGAAAATTGAAAACAACATCCATGCGTACGTACGGCTTATTGTCTCTATGAATGGTCTAAATTGTTTTTCTATCTATACCTTTTATGAATAAATATAAATATATATATATAATATTTGAATAATTTTTAACATTATGTATTTTATTTAACCATGATCAAATTTCAAGGATCGGAACTTCCAAACTAAAACTCTCATGAAAAACAAAATAGTTAACATCCAGAAACAAAAATTTAAATAAGGAATTATTTACAAATGGGTGTTTAAATGTTATAATAGGATAATATATGATATTATAAGTATTTAGATAGTTATTTAATATATTCATGATAAATATATATTTATTATACAAGGTATTATAATGCGTACTAAGTGAGATGAGGCTTGAGGTGAGGGATTTTCATCACACTTTTATTTATGTGAGACCCATGACATATTCACCACTTATTAATTTTTGTGGTGTATATTCTATACATGAATGTATTTTATGATGATCCTAATTAAAATTATGGGTATTTAAAAATACATCTAAGTTTATCTCTTTCATTAGGTTTTGAATTAGATATTACCAAGGTGGATAGGGATTTATGTTTCAATCCCATTTTAACCAGGATTGTTCTTGAAATCATGTTGAGGAAATTATATGACCTTTATATGATAAATACATTTAATTTTTCTTATCCTATGTTTATTTATGGATAATACATGTTTTCCTTTCATTTTTCCTCACTTTAAGTAGTCAAGAGATAGAGGGAATGTTTTTAAGGAAAATTGGTTATACTTTATTATTCAGTCGGGAATCTTTTTCTTCCATGACCATATTTTCTTTAAAATGTTTACAAGAATATTTTTTAATATAATAAAATGATTTTTTAAATTCATTTTTACTCATGATTTAATTTTACAAAATTCTCTAAAAGGAATCTTCTTGTTATTTTCAAAACGAGGTACTTTTGACTTTTTATCAAAAATGTGAAAGGAATCTTTATTTTAACTTACATGGAATTAATAGAATTCCCAATGTCATGAAAACTCAATGATTTGAAGATTAATTTATAATTTTTCAATTTTATTTTTAAAGAAATGTTTTTTCTAAATATTTGGAAAAAATAGATTTTAAATAAGTGATTTCAAAGTGAAAAGGGTATTTTCCTCCTGAAAAGTTCTAGTCATCTTCTAAAGGAATTTTTCATCCTTGATGTTACTTATGATTTATTGGAGATATGATACAATTATAATATCCAATTTTTTTCTTTGGAAGTCTTGTAATGATTATGATTTAAGGATGATTTTATAAAACTTATTTCTTTCCCATGGGTTAATTAAGTTATGATGAAACCTTTATGAGACTTATTTCTTTTCCATGGGTTATGCTATGATGAAATGATAAAATTTTTATGAAACTTGTTTCCTTTCCATGGGTTATGATATGATGAATGTTTTATGATATTATGGCACACATATGTATGAATTTTATTATGAGGTGTGTGTTCTTGAAATTATATATCCCTCTAATGCATTAGGTAAAGATGGATATATTATGAGATAATAAGGAATAGAATGGGGAGTAAACCTACTTCAATAAGGGATTTTTTCCACTATTATAGTCTTGGAAGTTAACATTTACTATGAATATGATGGAATGAGGAGTGAATCAAATTAGCTATTATAGTCTTGGTAGTGAGCCTTGATTAATGATATGATTTTATATGATTATGTGTATGCCACAAACTTATGTCATGCCAATGTTATGATCTCATGGCTCATATTCTTTGATTACTTTATGATTTGTGTCTTATAAAATTCCAAGATTTATGCCATGATTCAAGATTATGATCTATGATATACTGGGTATGTTTTTCAAATGTTAATATCATGTTCTCACACCCTTATACTCATGTTGTGCTTAAGTGATCATTGATATCTTCTTTTTTACCCTTACTGAGCATCTGATCTCACCCTTTTTTATACTTACATTCCCTAGGATATAAAGAAAAATTTTAAGTTTTATATTTATAAGAAAGGTTCTCATTATGAATAACTAGGTGGGTGATGTGGTAGGTCTCTTATGAACAAGTTTTTTATGTATCCAAGTTTCCAAAGACACTAAACCTATATAGTTCTATCATGGATAATAATGTTATATATTGTATATTAATCTAAAATGATGTGATATTTTTGTATGAAAATTATGGGTCACTATAAGTAATTTGAGTCTTCTGTTATCCTTTCGGGGACACGCATTACAAACAGCAACACACATACTTAACCAAGTGTCAACTAAAGAAATAAAAAATATTCCATATGAACTTTTGTGTGGAAATAAACCGTCATTGAAAATTTTATTATTGTGGGTTTTTTAAGCATTTTTTAAGTTTATTTATAGAAAAAAAAGTTTCACCCCAAGTCACTAAGTGTATCTTTTTAGGTTACCCTAAGGAAACTAGCGGATATTACCTATATTATCCTTCAAATAATAAAGTTGTGGTTAACATACATCCTTTATTTCTTGAAAGGTATTTCATTACTAAAAGAAATAGTGGGATAAAGATTGAATTTTATGAATTACATGCTTAAGATACATAAGAGTTGACAGAGAAATAGATTCCACAAAGCCCTATGGAAAAGGATGTTTTGGAGACACATGTACTATGTAGGAATGCGAGAGAGGTTATAAAACCAAAATGATATGTTTTTCTAGTCAGCAAGGATTATTTCTCATTATTAGTTGATAATAATGATCCTATAACCTACAAGTAAGAAATAATCGGCATTGAAACTACCAAATGGAAAGAAGTTATGAATTTTGAAAAGGATTTCATATACCAAAACTAAGTTTAGGTTTAGGTAGATCCTTAAATGGATGTAAAGATAGTTGTATGTAAATAAGAATTAAATAAGAAACTATACATGGATGTAAAATTAATTACCTGTAAGGAATGACTGGTTACCAAAAGGATTCAAAAATCATCAAGGAATATACTATGATGAATTTTTTTTCCAATTTTTATGATAAAATCAATTAGAATTCAACTTGTCATAACAACTTATAATGACTATGAGATTTGGAATATGGATGAAAAATATATTTCCTTATTGGGAACCTTTAGGAAGATTTTTATATGAAATAATCATAAGGGTTTGTAACTCCAAAGGATGTCAATAAGGTATGCAAGTTGCAGATATCCATTTATTTATTAAAGTGGGAATTCAGGTCATGGAACATTCAGTTTGATGAATCCATGATGGAATTTGATTTCATAAAGAATTAATTTTATCCTTGTGTATATAAGTAATTTAGTGGGAGTGAAGTCATTTTCTTAATAGTTTATGTTAATGATATACTACTTATTGGAAATGAAATATCAGTCTTACAGTTTATTAAGTCCCGGTTAGATGCTTTCTTCTCCATAAAGGACTTAAGTGAAGCAATATATATTCTTGGGGCCATGATCCATTATGATAGATCCAAGAGTTTTTTTGGACTAAGTCAAAGTGCATGCATTGACAAGATACTAAAGATATTTGGTATGGAACAATCCAGGAGGGGATTATTTCGAACATCACATGACATTAATTTTTTCAAAAAATGTGTCCTCGGACACATAAATAAATACATAGGATGGTAAGAATTTCATACTTTTTAGTGATTAGTTCAGTCATGTATGGTATGATATGTATAAGGATAAGTTTCACCTATGCCTTAAGTGCAATAAGAATATATCAAGCTGGCTCAAGTGACCATCATTGGATGGAATTCAAGACTATCCTTAAGTATATAAGTCATTCTAAGGATATGGTCATGGTATATAGAGAATATGAGGAACTAATAATCAAGGGTTATGCAGATTTTAGTTTCAAAAAAGATCAATACAATCTAAAATCATAGTTTGGGTGCATCTTCACTGTCAATGGAGGTGTTGTGAGCTGAAAGAGCTTGAAGCAAGCTGTGGTAATCAATTCTATAGAGGATTCTGGGTACATTGTGACTTCTAAGGAAACTAAATAAGTATTTTGGATTAAAACCCTCATCCAAGAGTTTGATGTGGTTCCTATTATTAAATACTCTATCACACTCTATTGTGATAATACTATAGTGGTGGATCTTGCAAAGTATCCAAGGTCACATCAGTAGAAAAAACACATACTTCAAAAATATCATCTCTTAATGGATTTTTTTCAAAGAGGTGATGTCACTATGAGTAGAGTTTCTATGGAAAAAAATGTGGTGAACCCATTAAATAAAACCTTAACTTAGAAGAAAAATTATCATATTGTGTGAGATAACAAACTAAAATTCATTAGAAGTTATCTCTAGTACAAGTTGGAGTATGTTGGAGTTGGTGTCTTGGACCAAACTATTTGTACTTTATATTGAATTCATATTCAAAGTGTTGAATATTAATTAAATTACTTATTATATATTTTTCATTGTTTTATGTTACTTTAATTAATAATGTTCTAAAGTATCTATCACATTGAAAAAGGCACAGTAATTCCTTACTATGATGAGAACCTTGAAATTACATGATGATATTGTTCAACCTTTTTCTATTGTCGGATAATATTCTATGATAGAACATATAGTATGTTGAACTTAAGGTGCTAGTACTTGTAAGCATATGAGACTTAATATCATAAAGGTTCCACTTGGTAATCTCTAAGATAGGAGATTATGAGAACTGACCTTCCTGTAGGAATTATACATGTTTCTGTGACATCGAATATTCCCATCTGTGAGCATCTTTAATGGTCCTTAGACATTAATATTATTATTAATTCATGTCATGACTTGCACACTTAGATGTATTGTCATAAACCATGATGAGATAGTTCATAATGAAGTTGGTTATGTTGGGTGTATCATGAAGGATGTGTTATTAATGAAGTTAGGGAAAGATTTTTCCCTCCCATATTTATGGAAGTTGATATCTCTACCCTTTAATTGGAATGGAACTTTCACATTAAATTCTATTTCCATGGTGTAATGATGAGTTTATTTTAGATGAAAAAATAAAGGCATATCAAGAATATAGTTTAATGGCTCAGTTGTCCAACCTACTAGATGTGATATCATGATAAAGGGGTTATATTATAAAGTGAACATTTGTATGTGGTTGTTATCATTGCGATATATCTTATTCCTATATGGGTGTTTTGATTAATTACTAGATAGTAATATTGTACTTTAGGCAAGTCCGCCTAATGCCACCAAAGAAGAGGCCTTGAGGGTCACACACAAAGTGTATCCTTTGATCTTAGTTAAATATTATTTATATTTAACAATTGAAATAAATATTATTCTCCAGACTGAAAATTAATATTTATTCAAGATTTATTAAATGTTCAAAAAATTAAATAACCATTTATTCTCAAGGTAATTATTTAATTACATGAATATATAATATTTATTTATCTCTTGTTATTCACATTGTAATAAATAATTATTTATTTATTAAATAGATAATTTATTTAGTTACATTAATATAAAATAAATATTTATTGGCCAGAATGTGAATAGATTATTTATTTATTTAATTAATGAATAATATTTATTTAAATATTTATTCAATAATTAAAAAAATAAGGAAGATGAAGGGGGAAGATTTTGTTTAGTGACGAATATTTATTTACCTGATTGTAAAATAAATATTTATCATTGTGTGTGTTAGCAAACACTATAAAATAAAATATTATTATTATTTCATTACATGGAATGAGGTTCCTTTTCAGTTTAATATATATTATTAAGGTCCTTTGTGAAATTAATTAAATATTAAACCCTAACCCTAGGTCTATAAATAGACTACTATGTTAATCGCATAAAGGTTAATCATTATGCACAACAATTTCCTCCCATTATTTCTCTCCTCCTATATTCCACAAAGGTTGAGAAGAAGAAGAGAAATTCCTTCAATCTGGAAGGAATGTTAAGTGATTAAGAGAAAAACACAATATGATCAATTGGTCATTCTAACACCTGACCTTTCATTGGTGTAGTTCAAATATCAAATGAGCATGTGTGGATCAGTGCTAGAGGAAATCTACTTTTCATCCTTGCTTCACAACAATGATACACTGATCGGGTTAAAAATATCAACACCATCAATGAAGAAAGATCTTGAGAATAAGGTAATATTTTTCTTGTGTTTTAAATAAATTATAAATTAACATGAAGAGATCATCTCACTTGATTCCAAAAAAATCATTTGTCAATATTCTTCAGAATTTATTTTGTTAGTCATGGAATCACGTCATGTACATTTTGAATGATCCATTGAATTAGACAAAAACTGAGTTGGTCCTGGGCCCAATAATTTCTTTCACTGTATTCAGAACCATCAACTCTATCCTTACTCATGAGGTCTTCTACACCCTCTCTCTCTCTCTCATTGTTTCATCATATAATATTGACTAAGTTCTAATTTGGGGTATTTTATTAGTTTTTTCCATTTTAATCATTGTGCTCAAATAATTAGGGATAATCAATAATAAAGGATTAAATAATCATGAGGTAGGTGGTCCCTAAGTTATCCCTAAGGTCTTACTTCATTTTAGGTGTCTTTTATGTGTGGTCACGCCAACTTATTGTGCAGTTGACCTAAAAATCAATTAATTTTTTTCTTATTTTTTTTATATTTTAATTACCTTATTTTAACCATAGGAGGTTCATTAATAATTATAGAACCAAAATTTTGGTTTCTAAGTGAGTCATGACTTAATTTAATGGAAGTGGAAAATTCCAAAGGCAACCCAAAGGGATTCCCTTAGTGAGATTCATAACCTAGTGAGTTGAACTTAAAGTAATGGGGTGATCCCCTAATTGAGAATGTGTGTCAAGTGTGGGATAGCATGGTGGAACGATAAAGAGGGTATGGGTTTGGGAACTTGGTTGGGTGAATGTCCAATTTATTTAAACCCTTTCGTGTGTTTAGGTTGGGCAAGTGACAACCCCTTGAAAACTATAATGTTAAAATTAGTAGTTGGTATGGTTTGGATTAATAGTTGTGAAAGGTATATAACTTGGTTATGTTTAAATTTTGTAATGCAATTAGTATCTCATATTTAATTATGAATATTGGATAAATTTTTATAAATTGGTTTGGTTTTGGGTGCTTATCCAACTAGAGATGATATTGATGATCAATAATGGTACCAGGGGCGGGTGCCATTCCTACCCCTATGTGTGGATGATATGAGATGGTATAAAGGGTGGGCGTTATTATGATCCCAATGTGTGGATTATATGAGATAAAACCAATAGTGGAAACCATTCCAAATACTCTGTATGGATGAGATGAGATAGTTCCAAGGGATAGTTCCATTCTAACCCCTGGGTGTTGATATTATGAGAGGGTACCTAGGATAAGAACCATTCTAACTCATGGTACAATAAGATGATATGATATGATTACAAGGGAGGGTGTATTTCTAACCCTTGGATTAATAATGTGAGATAGACCATGGGTGGGTGCTTATTCAGCCCATGAGGTTTGTAGGTATGTAGTTATATTTAGGGTGGACACTTATCCAACCCTTAGAGTGGACGATGTGATATGGTATCCAGAGAAGGTTCCTATCTGATCCCAAGGATTGGTGATGACATATGATGGTATCTGAGGTGGGTGCTTATCTGATCCCAGAGATAGATATTGGCATACAGTAATACTTAGGGCAGACACTTATTCAACCCTTAGTGTTTGGTGATATTTGATGATATTATGGGTGGGTGGCACTTTATCCATTAGTTTGGTTATATACCATGTTCAAAGACACCCCATCACTAGATAAAACATGTATAATCAATCTCGAGTGTCATTATGGATCCCAAGGATTGACACTGATTTATTTTAGTATTCTTATAATTATTTATTATGGAACATCAACATGCACAATGTTTATATTGGATATATTTAAGGACATCATTGGTGGAGGACTATATATTTGTACTCACACCATACTCGAGTATTATGAGTACCCAAGTAGAACTCATAGTTTCAAGTGCAGTTAAGGGTGAGAACCCTATACTCAATGGTTGAGTTGGGTATTTGTGTTAGAGTTAGAAGATGAGATTGGGTCGGGATTCAAGATCAGTTTTCCAGTTGTCTTTGGTTTTTATATTCTTTTGGTTTATTTTGGAACCAATTTTATACAACCTTCCCACAAGAGGTCTTTCTTTTTTATTTGTGTCTTGTGTTGTCTTGTTTAGTTGGTCATATTTCTATAACATGGGTTGATGTATTTTTATACTAAAATTTAGTTATGATGTTTGATTATTTCAGTTTCATTTGGATGGTTGATATTATCGATAATTTCATTATTATTTATGGTTACCTGATTCAGGGGGTATAGTATCCCCACATTATTATCAGACCACTGCTACTAATCAGAAATCTCTAGCATTTGTGGAGGCATGCTTGAGGTATGTAGTGACCTAATTTGGTCATAGAGGAGGTGAAATGGACCGAGGAAGTTACATCTGTGTCTCATACTCAACCCAAATGTAATAAGGACCTAGTCACCCATATTGAGGGTAAACCTTCTAAAAATATTGTGTATTGATTCTCTTGTTAATTTACAACTTTACATGTGGTATGCTATGTTGGGAATTAATAAGCATATCCATTATCTTCACTCAGCAGGTTTCCAAGCTTTTTAATATCCATCTTCTCAAAATCATCATGTATCATGTGGTAGATAGTGATATTATCATAAATCAGCACTTATCATTGACTCTCATTAAATTCTAGTTCAACTATCATTAGATATAAATGATATTTTCTTAAATTTTCATATCTCAAAGCCCCAAGTAGCTGCAACATCATCTTCATTGATCATCTCTTCATGAAAACCAAACATTATCCTTTTCCATCTTATCAATAGATCTTCCTAAACAAATATAATGACAGACAACTCACACAATTATCACAGGAATCCAAACTGCATCTCAACTATAGAAAAAATGTATTTAGTCATGTTTCTATTTTATGTTATCTATGTTTATAAATGTAGCTAATGTAAATACTCATGTTTTACATAAATGTTGTTAAACATGATGTCAATAATTTAGTTAGTTTTATAAAATCGTTTACCCATGTTTATAAGAAATGTTATTAAATGAATTAAGGTTTACCCATGTTTCATAAATGTGGGTAAACTATATTTAAAAAAACATTTTTATACTTTTTTCACTAATATTCTGGTATATAAATTGATTTGTAATGTTTTATTTGAAAAAAATGAAGTAATTACATCATGAAATCATAAATACCACTATTAGGATGCTTGTTTTAGACCATAGATATACCTTTTGAGCTTACACACAAAATTATCACCATTACTAGAGATGAATCCTTTATGTTGTTTTATGTAAACCTCTTCATCTAGATTACCATTCAAAAATGAAGTTTTCACATCCATTTGTTGTAATTTGAAGTCAAAATGAGCTACTGATGCTAATATAATGCGTAAAGAATCCTTTTTGGATACTAGAGAAAATGTAGTAGTATAATCAATCCCTTACTTTTAAGTGAACCCTTTAGAAACTATGGTTCAAGTGGTTGTTCAAGAGTTTTTAATTCTTGAACTATTTGATCCAAATAATGATTATCAACCATTTATGGAATGATATTTGTTCAAAAATGAGGTTTGTTATAAATAATTATCAATCTATAGCCTAATCTAGAGTTTTGTTCTTCTGGATGATATTTATAAAAAAAATTGATAAGATCACTCCCACTAATCAGGTCATTTTCAATAAATTTTTTATTTCTTGATTCAAAAATTATAGTGTTCAATGATGGACAATAAAAATTGTATCCTTTATAAATTTTAGAATATCCATTTAAGTATCCGCTAATGGTACTCATATCTAAGTTACTTTCATGTGGATTATAAACACACACTTCTGAAATAAATCCCCAAATGTGTACTTGTTGAAAACTCAATTTCCAACCCTTAAACAATTCAAAAGGTGTTTTTTAAACTAACTTTTTTGGAACCCATTTCAAAATGTATGATGCCACCTTAAGTGTATCAGTCCACAAGAATTTATGTAACTTAGAGTTACTAAGAATAATTTCTACCATGTCAATTAATGTCTGGTTTATTCTTTCAACTACATCATTTTGATCTAGTGAACCTGGAATAGCGTATTGTGCAATTATTCTATTTTCTTAAAGAAACCTTGAAAATGGACTAGGAAATTATCCAACCATGGTATACCTCCCATAATATTATCCACCTAAATCTAACCCCAAAATCTTAATTTGTTTACCATTTTGTTTCTCTACTTTAACCTTAAAAGGTTTAAAGGCGTCAAGTGCTTCATTTTTATTATGTAGCAAATAGAGATACATATATTGTGAATAGATATGAATGAACTTATATCAGCACCTTTCTTTGATTTATTGGTTTTCTTTCCCTTAATGAAATCCACACACATTTCAAAATTAGTGAAATCAAGAGTAATAAGTACCCCATATCAAAATAATCTTTGAATACTTTATTTTGAGATATGACCTAATCTTTGGTGCCATGATATAGAAGAATTTTCATTTATAACACTTCTTTTAATACCAGTATGAACACGCATGTTATCATTATCAATTTTAATTTGAAAATCAATAGATAAAAGATAGTCCTTTAATGTACCACATACAATGATTTCATTTCCATATATCAAGTAAAATTAATTTTACAAAAAAATAAATGCAAAACCCAGTATAAGTTTGGAAATAGAAAGCAAGTTTCCAGAGAAACTTGGAATATAAAATGTCTTTTCTAAAAAAAAGTAAACCCAATGCTTAACACTAGAACATCTGTCACTAAAAAAAGTCTAATTAGAAGGAGGGTTTTTCATTAAGAAGGGGTTATAACCCCCTCTAAACACATTAGCAGTGGTTACTCATAACCACCGCTAATGTGTATGTCTACTCTAATTAGGGGCGGTTTTGAGTAAGCACTGGTAAAATGAGCTAGAATTTGGCGACGGTAAGATTAGAAAGAGTTTTAACCCCATATAATTTATCTCTAATTCAACCTACATCTGTAGATTAGGGGCAGTTATAAATTCCCCAAATCGATTCCCAAATTCCCCCATTTTAGGGGCGGTTATAACCGCTCCTAAATGGACACCCATGACAACTCCACAGACAACCCCCCAAGCACCCCACCACAGACCTATGGACACCCCCATGTGACACCCCATGAAACCCCCCACATACACCCCAATAGACTCGCGGACACCCCCTCAGACCCCCACCCATGATAACCCCCCAAGCGCGCCCTAAGACAACCCACTATGGGCCCTAGTGTGTGTAGCATGCCTGTCACAGATGGTCAAGGGAGTAAAAAATCCTGACACTACTGGGAATCGAAACCACGATCAGTCGGAACAAACGTTGCGCCCTAACCACTAAGGTCGATCGACTTATTATTTTCATATACAATATAATAAATTTATTTAGATGGAGGAAATTTACAGAATATATATATATATATATATATATATATATATATATTTGTCTATAAAAAATCAAATACTATAACATATTTTTATTTGTATATAATATGTAATATATTTTTGCATAATATATATATATATATTATATTTTTGTATATATAATATATATAAATAATTATATTTACATATATAAATATATATTTATACATATATTTATAAATACAATTATATCTGTGTGTGTGTGTGTTTATGTATTTATATAATATTTATAGATATAATATAATTATAATATATATATATATATATAATTATTTTTATATACTTATACATATGTATGTGTGTAATAATAATATTATTAATTATTAATTATTAATTATTATTATTATTACGCCTATTTTTTAAACTAAAAATTATATATTGGTTTTATAAATACTATACATTTATATGTTTTATGATTTATATTATAAATATATTATATTAAATACATTTATATTATATATTTATATATGTAATTATATACATTTATATTATATCATGTACACACACACACACACATATATACACACACACTAAATTAAATACATTCATATAATTGGAAATATATCATATAATTAAATGATATATGCACATTTACTAAATTAATTTATAATTAATATGTCATACTACAATATATATAAAATAATTATATAATATATATAAATTTATATATAATAAAATAATTTATAATATAATATCTATATATATATATTTAATTTTTTTCTATATTATATATATTTGTATGCATAATATAGTATAAATTTATTTATACATAAATATACAATAAAAATGTATTTAATATAATATATGTATAATATAAATCATAATATAAATGTATAGTATTTTTTAAAACCATATATAAATTTTATATATTTGAATAAATATATTTATAATTTCATTTATATTATGTATACCAATATTTATATTTGTATACATTTTTATTTATATGTATGAGTATTTTTTAAAATTATTTATATAATGTCTGTATATATATATGTGTGTGTGTGTTTATAGTGCATTTAAATACATTTGTATAATGTTTTTATGTAATATATGTATACACACATGTTCACACACACATATTATATAATTTAAATTTTTATGATATTTATTTTAAAAAATAAATAAAAATTTAGAGAGGGTTAAAAACCCTCTAATCAAAGGGATTAACAGCAGTTCATGAACCCCCTTTGATTTCATGAATTATAGTGGTTTGAAAACCCTATCTGATGTCATAAATTAGAGGGGTTTCACAACCCCCTCTGATATATTAAATTATAGAGGGTGTAAAACCCCCTCTGATATTATAAATTAGAAGGGGTTCAAAACCCCCTCTAATGTCATATATTAGAGGGGGTTCACAACCCCCACTATTTCCATTTAAAAAAATCATTTTATATATATTACCTCTAATATCCAAATAAATATTATATATATATATATATAACACCTCTAAAATACAACCGAACATATATTGATATTAATTATTAAATTTGTAGTAGTTTTGACATGATTGTCACTAAAATCCAACCAAATATTCAAAAAAATGCTAAAAAAATTAGAGGGGATTATGAATCCCCTCTAAATTCAATGATTAGAGTGGGTTTTTCATAACCTCTTCTAAAAAATCATTGCTAATCTGAGATTTTTTTATAGTGTGTCCCCATGGTTTCCACGTGTGAGTGCATCTTGTTTCTTATATATATGCCAAGATCATTGTTCGCTGGTTTCCTTAGGCTCTACATACCTTGTAAGGTATTCACAATATGGATTTTAGAACCAAAATCAATCCACCAAGTGTTATAAATTGTATCAACCATATTTGATTCATAACAAACCAATGAGATTGAAATACCTTTATTTTCAATTCATTTATAAAATTTAGGACAACCTTTATTTACATGTCCTTTTCATTTATAAAAGAAACAAATGAGATCCTTATTAATATTAGGTTGAGGTAGCAATTTATCACTCCTCTTTATATTGGCTTGATATTTATGACCCTTTTTGGTGTATTGTCAGCATATTACTTTCTCTCATTTCTACCACAAGCCTTTCCTACACTTGAACACACATAGTCATTAATTTATTAATTGACCATTTATCTTTATATGTGTTATGATAGATTTTAAATGGACCATATTGATGTGGTATAGTGTCGATAATATAATGAAATAGAAATTAATTAGATATATCAACCTTGAGATTATTAAGTTGAGTTGCAATATCCCTTAACTGCATGATGTGCTCACACACACCTTTCATGGTGGTGAGTCTCGTAGATGATAACTTCATGATTAATGAGCTTTATAATTCTTTATCTGAAGAGATGAATTGGTCATCTATAACTTTTACCAAGTTAAAAACATTATTATGCTCATCAACTAAACTATGAATGCTAGTACATAATTTGGTTTTTATGAACATCATACTGAGATGGTTTGACCACTCCCAGTGTTCATATAATGTTATATCATCTAGTGCACTCTCATTATTAAATGGAGGTGTTTCATCTTTCCAAATGACATAATCAATGTCCATTCATCCCAGATAAAGTAGAATTCTTTTCTTCCAAATTTTATAGTCGTCGCCCTTTAATTCAGGAATGTCGTATTGAATATTAGAAAAACTTAATGGTATAACTGCAAATTAAATACATGCTCATTAGTCCAAATCACATAATTTATATAGTAAATTATGTTAATATGAGTCTAAAAAATATAAAATTTCTTTTGGGTGAAATTTTAAATTTAATAGATTCACAGAATTAATTAATAATTATCAATTAATATTTTAATTCATAAATTCATGAATTATAATTTGATAATTCAACAACCCATATGAAAAAATATTAAATTTTATATTCATAATACCTATGAAAAAATTATTAAAAGTAAATTTAATATTTCATCTAATTAAAAAATAATAAAAATTATCATGGGATAAAATTTATTATATTTTTCATATATTATTTAATGTGGTTTAATGAATATGTAAATTTTATTTAATTAGGAATCTTATGGAAGAACCCAATTTTTAATAAAATTTACAAAAATCACAATTAAATAATTATTTATCTAAATAAAAATTAAATATGTATAAATATCTTTTAATTACTGAAATTTTAACAAGTGTCTGTATTATTTAATGTGATTTTACTGAATATATAGATTTCATTTAATTAGGAATGTTGTGGAAAATCCTAATTTTAATAAAGTTTACAAAAAAACATTACTAAATAATTAAATATGAGTAATAAATTTCATTAATAATTGAAGATGGAGAAATGAAGAAGATGATGGTAGACAAAGGATGTGTCATTTCAAAAGTGAAAATACGAAAGGGTGTTTGCTAAAACAATGTGTGTTAAGTTTTATTACACGGTATTGGTATAACTCTCTTTGATACCAACTATTAGAATTTTGTAAATTATTTAATTCTAGAATCAGAAGATTTATTTAATGAAAAGAAATGGTCACTTACCACCATCCATTGTAAAACACAAGAAATTAAAGAATCAAAACCATAATTCCTTCTACACTTTGTATGGTGTTTGTTCCCTTATCTCTATTGAGTGTAGGGGGCTTAATATTTATAGTGGGTTCCACCATCAAGATCACACTCCAATTTACTCATTAGATAGGGAGTATTAATGAATGGGGATTGATTTCCATCAAATAATCAATAAATATTATGTGCTGAATTTGATACATTAAATTAATAGACAATAATTTATTATATATAACATAACATACCATGTTAATTTTATATGCTATAATTTATTAGTGTATAATTTATTACATTCTTAATTAATTAATAGAACATTTTTTACATTGGATCCTATCAATCATCCATTTTCCCACTTGGATTTCTAATACAGAGAAGATGGGTGTTCTACCACATTACGATTAGTATAGTGAGACCAGTCGGGCAATGCAGCATGATTTTATAGGAGGTGCAACAAGACACCATACAAACATTATCGGGCGAGTGACTCAAAAGAGTGATAGGTGCATTGACACCTATCAACTGAACATCTTCCCATATATATTTTTTATGTGGGGTAGAGGGGTTCCCTTCCATGTAATCAGGGAGCAAAACATTCAAACTAGTGATACAGTGTGGGGATTTTTGGCAGGGGCGACACAACATGATACAGACTACTGATTTGGACCTTTAGGAAATCTCTTTCAAGGGACTTTGGGTCATACTTAGTTGAGCCTTATTACTATTTAGAACTTGGGATTTTAGGCCACTCTATAATAAAATAATCCAAATTAGTGCTTGTCATTATTTATAGGAAGAGATGAGACTCAACCTATTGGGGTGACTAAGTGTGTGTGTATTTTTCGTTTGTAATATCATCTACATAATATATATTAGTTAATTATATTATGTTTTAACCTTAATGTATGATTTTTATATGTATATATGTAAGTATGTCTCTGTGTGTGTGTCTTCATTTTATATAAATAAAATTTATTTTTTATTGTTATGTAATGCTATTATATATGTAATATTATTAATATGTTTTTATGAATATATATAAATTAATATACATATATTAATAATAATTTATTTAGTTATTATTAATAAATTATATTTATATCTTAACCCCCCCCCCCTATATATTTATGTATGTATGTATGTATGTATATTAAATAAATATCATTTAATTCCTTATTTAATTTATCCATATTTTAAAACACAACTAAAAACACAAATAAATTATCCATGTTTTTAATAAAAAATGGCTAATTAAAAACTAGCCATGTTTTGAAACATGACTAGAAAAACATAGCTAAATTAGCCACATTTAAAAAAACATGTCTAAGTTAAAAACTAACAAATTTTAAGAAAACATGGTTAAAAAACTATAATGACCTAAACTTTTATAAATAAAATTCCCTTTTTGATTTAATTAATTGTCATATTATAGTTATAGAAAACATTTGAACTTATTTTTATTAATATTATATCCTATAAAATTTAAAATACTATTAAGCGTCATAACCATTGATAATATAGTCATTTAACAATGATCTTATGATTAATATAAATATAGAGTTTTGATAAATCCAATTAACACAAACAAAGGAAGTGGTGGCCTCAACCAGTAAGATCATACCCTATGAAGCCCATTTATCAAAGCTTCTAAGGGAGATAGCATCACTAGGATTTTCCCTTGACTAATCCCAAGTCGATATCCAACAACTAAAGTGTGGGTGAAACCATTTATGGGAAAATTTCAAACTCATCAAGATCACGACCCAAACCATGTATGTCGAACCACGCCATGAAAATCTCACCATTGCTCGCCTTACCCTTAGGGTGTTTGTTGGTGTAATAAAAGAATATGTATCAAGACCCTAAAAATATGAATATTTATATTTTATTTTCAATATAATAATGTTTATATTTACTTCTTATTGTTTTTTCTTTATAAATGATTTTTATTTTGATATGATAAAACACAAATTGTATTTTTTTTTGTAATATAAAATTTCAATTAAGACCTTCCTTTTTGAAAAATTCATGAATTTTAAAAATAAATTACATTTTAATAAAATAATAAAATTAAATATTTATTACTAAATATAAGTGATAATATAATTTTTATGAAGTCATGTGTAATTTTTTATAAGGGATTGAAACTATTATTGTCAAAAAAAACCCAGCATTTGTCAATAAATGTCGATTCTTGTTTTAAAAGTGAAAATTCAAAAATTTATAGAATTTTTTGGATAAAATAAATATTATTTTTGGAATCAATATGTAAAAATTATCCAATGATTAATTTTTCATAATTTTCAGAGACAATCGAATTTTTGGGCAAAAATTAAATACAATATAAAATAGGGTGTGTTTTATGACATCATAAAAGCTTAAAATTGATTAAATAAATAATATAAAAGGTTTACATGACCAAATATATATTTACCCTTTAAAATAATTTGATTTTTATTTTATTTTATTAATTTTATAAATTCTTTATGAATCCTCCAAAACCAATATTATATTTTAAGGGTTTAAAATAATTTCTTTATAAACATGACTCACTTCTACATCACCAGCTATAATAATTTATTGAGTTCAAACCTTTAACATATAAAATAATCAATAACGCTCCTATTTGTAATCAAACATGGTCAAACCCAGGTTAAGTTTTGTGATTTTTATTACTTTATTATATAGAGTCCAAAACTTAAGTTTAGAAGAAAAAAAAAGAACTCCCCTCTCTCTTCCTATATAAAATCACCCAATACCCCATTCTTATTCACTAAAAAATATTGTATCACATCCTTACTCTTCTATATGTTCTCTATAGTCCACCCAAGGTTCCCCAAAGTTCTCAATAATCTCCTCCCAAGGTTTTGGAAACACCCTCTCAAGGTAAGGGACTTTCCCTATCTTCTTTTTCATTCAAGAACGTTCTTTGTAATTGGCCTTTTGAATCTAAATTTGTTATATTATAATGAATTTATAAAAATAAATTTATTATCAAATTGATTTTTTAATAATTATGGATCATTTATCCCCTATCATTATGACCTTTTCCTAAGTTGTTTTCATGCCGAAAGTAAGGGATCATCTCTTTTGCCTCTTTATTCAAGTACCTTATTTATGTAATGCATTTTTTTCAATTCCTAATGTTATGATATGATTTTATATATCCCTATTAATTCCCTTTTATATCCAAATTATTATAAACCCCTTTCACTCTCATTAAACCATTTTATGAATCTTTAATTATCGTCATTATGCTGCTGAAATTTCACTGCGATTTTTCATACCAAATGATTGTATCATGAATATACACCCCCATTTCTACTCAAGGGTATTCAAATAGATTTATATTTTCTTAATTTATTTGGTATTTCCATGTGTGTACCCCAAACACCTTGATTGTGGGGTTAAAATTGATGAAATACATCTTTATGTTGTATGATATATGTGGAACACTTATGCATGTACATGATATGAAAGTGATGGGTGCACTCAAAATTATATAGTGATCTAATACATTGGGTAATGTTTTAATCTCATGAGACATAATATATGGGATTATATAGTGAACCTAATCCATTATGTTACTTTTCCCACCATGTTATGATGTCTTGGCGATTAGCCTTAACCAATGTTTATGATGTCATGTTTGATATTGTTTCCACATTCCCATGTTTCCTTTATGTAATCATGTTATATCATGCTTCATTGTTAATATTTATGATTCTAACCTCTTTTCTATCCCATTGAAATTCCTATTTCCTAAGATGTAATACTTTCTTCATGTTATGCTTTGTTTATTCTCTTATTGGGTTTTATATCTCACCCTTTTCTTATGTATGTCCCCGGGTTAAACCACATAGTTTTAAGAATGATGGAAAATAATGAGCATGTTAAGGAATTTTTCAATAATACCAATTCACCCCTATTTTAATTTGTTATTTAATGTACCTAATTCCCAAATACACTAGGCTTCTCGATCTTCTAGGTTGTATTATGTGTATTCCTGTGTAATAAATCATGAATTTATGTGTAATGAAGACAAGGGATGTCAAAGTTGGTATCATGGGAAAGTTTAGTTATTTTTGGTATTAGGATTAGTAAAATCTAGGAAAATCCTTAGGGATAAGACTAAACATACAAAAACATCCCTAAGAAAATACATATCTATCTAAATACTACAAGTGGATGTGGCTTTAGAATAGAGGTACCTAGGGGTAATAATCCCTAAAAGGGAATAGTGAGCTAGACTCAATTGTCACATAATGTATGACAATGGTCCTTATTACACACCTGGTTTGACACTCCCAAGTGATATGATTTGGTAAATTCACAATCTTGTTATGAACCATTATTAAAGGAACAAAAATGGTTGTAAGAGTATATGTTAGAAAATAGATCATGGATAACTTATTTTGAAGCCTTGGAATTCATAGGTTAAGGAATATATTTTATTTATGTTTTATCTCTTCAATACTCATAATTTTTCATTTTTTGTGCTTAATAGTTTGAAAATTATCATCCCTAAGTATATTTTATATAAATTAAATGATTATAACTATAATAAAATAGTGAAATTTAGGGTTATCATCCATGGTTCTATGCATTGTTTCATATCACATAAGTTTAGTAGAACTATTAAAACACTAAAAAATCATGGAAGTAAGAGTTTTCAGTGAAAATGAAAAATGGGGAAATTATTACATCCTAAGTATATAACTCCTCCCCTATCAAAATTTGTGGGTTGAACTTCCCAAAAAACATTACAATACTCCCTTTAGTGTAATTTGATGTAATTTTGGGTATAGATTGTATTTTATTATATATAACCAACATAAATTTCCACATGAAGGAATTCACTCTCCGTGTCATGAATCATCCTCTAATTGTTTACAAGTTCAAGGAGGAGGATGAATCTTATTTAGTACCAACATCTCAATCATAGATATTGTTTCCCTATAATCAAGTGTATCTAGATCAAATGATTAAGTCTAAGGAAAACATCATCCTTGAAGACATGCCCATTGTGAGGGAATGCACTAATGTGTTTCCTGAAGAATTATCCAGTATTCCTCCTAGCTAATAGGTTAAATTTTCAATCGAACTTATACCTGGACCAAGCGACATACCTAGGGAATTTCATCACCAGAAAAGGGGTATTTTTGGACCCTTTAAAGACAAAATCAATTTAAGGATGGTTGATGACAACATTTTTGATATATATCCATAGTTTCCTTGGACTTACTAGGTATTAATAATGATTTGTGAGAAATTTATCATGATTTTCAGACCCTCAAACCAAGCTAACTTGGAAAGGAGTCAAGTTTTTTTGGAATAATGAATGTGAAGAGAGCTTCCGGGAGTTGCAAAAAGAGGATTATCATTGCACATTTACTTGTGTTACCCACAAGTTGGTAACTTTTCATGGTATACAATGACGCTTCGAAGAAGGTCTTGGGATGTGTACTAATATAGAATGATGAAATGATAGCCTATGCCTCAAGGCATTTGAAAGTTCATGAATAGATTTACCCAATGCATGATTTGAATTTGGTTATAATAATATTCGAATTGAAAATATAGAGGCATTATCTATTTTGGGAGAAGTTTGAAATATATATGGATAATAAGAGCCTCAAGTATATATTCACACAAAAAAAGAGTTAAATATGTGCCATCAAATATAGTTAGACTTGATTAAGGACTATGAATGATCAATACACTACCATCCTAGGAAAGAAAATAAATTGTTAGATGGTCTAAGTATAAAGGATTTGTAAATTTTATCATTTATAATAATTGAGAAGATCTTCTTAGTATTGAAAAGGATGGACATGGGAATCATAATGGAAGGAACATTATCAATCCTTTCATAAATTATTGTTAAATCGTCCCTTATAGAGACGATAAAGGATTCTCAAAGAGATGGTGTGGAAATTTAAAAGAAGGTGGAAGCTATAAAAAAAGGGAAATCCTCAAAGTTAAAAATTAATAAAGGAGTTGTAATATTTGGGTCACAACTATGTGTACCATCAAATCCTAGATTAAAGAATGAGTTATTAGATGATTTATATAGCTCGACCTTCTCTATCCATCCAGGGATCTCAAAGATGTATTGAGATCTCTGAGAGCACTATTGGTGGAAAAATATGAAGAAGGAGATAGTGTAATATACATCAAGGTGACTTATATGTCATAAAGTGAAGGTTGAAAGGAAAAAAACAATGGGATAATGCAACCAATACCCATACCTAAATGGAAATGGGAAAACATAACCATGGACTTTGTTATTAGTATTTTGAAGATATTAAGAGGAAATAATGTTATATGGGTTATGGTGGATCATATTTCAAAGACTTCTCACTTCATTATAATCTTAGAAGATTTCTCACTCAATTAACTTTCAAGGATATACATTAGAGAATTTGTGAGGCTACATGGAACACCACTATTGATTATATCAAATCTAGACCCAAGATTTACCTCTAAGTTCTAGAAGAGTCTACAAAATGCTCTAAATACTGAGTTGAACTTCATCACGACTTATCACCCTCAAACTAATATCCAATATGAGCGAACTATCCAGACACTTGTGGACATGTTGAGAGCATTCTCAATGGACTTCAAATGAGGATGGTATCAATATATTCCTCTAGTCAATTTCTCAAACAATAATAGTTTCCACTCAAGCATACAAATGTCTCCCTATAAAGACATTTATGGGAAGATGTGAAGAACACATGCATGTTGGGATGAAGTTGGTGAATGTAAAATGTTGGTCCTTTAAATTGTTGAGGAAATGGTGGAAAGGTAAAAACCATTAATAAGCACATCAGGGCTGCTTAGAGTTGATAGAATAGCTATGATGAAAATTATATATGGGACCTAGAGTTTGAGGTTGGAGATTAGGTATTCCTCCACATATACCCATGGAATAAATCCATGATATTTAGGAAGAATGGAAAGCTTAGTTCAATATATGTTAGTATCTTTGAGATCTTTGATCACATCAGAGTGGTGTCCTATTGACAATAACTCCAACCTAACCTATATCAAGTACAATATGTGTTTTATGTATCCCTATTGAGGAAGTACATGAAAAAATCCTCACATTTGATGAATCCAAATGTGGTACCATTGGAGAATGATATTTAATATGAGGAGTATCCAGTGAAGATCTTAGATCATAGAGAAAAAGTTCTAAAAAATAAGATAATTCACCTGGTCAAAGTGTTGTGGAGAAACTATAAGTTTGAAGAAGTGTCATGGTAACCGGAGGAGGTGATAAAATATAATTACCCTAGTTTTTTTTAGTGTATGAAATGAAAATTTTTAGGGAGAAATTTCTTAAGGGGGGAAGATTTCAATGACCCAAACTTTTATAAATATAATTCCCTTTGTGATTGAATTAAATTCCTTATTATAGTTGTATAAAACATATTCACTTATTTGTTTTTTTGGAATATTATATACTATTGAATTTAAAATACTGTTAAGCATCATAACCATTGATAATATAGTCATTTAATAGTAATCATATGATTAGTATAAATATAGAGTTTTGATAAATCCAATTGACATGGATAAAGGGAGTGATGGTCTCGGCCAGTAGGATTGTTCCCTATGATTCCCATTTATCAGAGCTTCTGAGGGAGACAGCATCACTGGTATTTTACCTTTACCAAAACCAACCCAAGATCCAAAAACTAAATCATGAGTGAAACCATTTATAGGAAGAGTTCAATCTCTTTGAGATCATGGCCCAACCCATGTATGTCAAACCACACCATGAAAATCTCATCATTGCACACTTTACCCTTATGAGGGTTTCTGGTGTAATAAATGGATATGTATCAAGAACCTAATAATATGAATATGTGTATTTTATTTTCAATATAATAATGGTTATATTTACTTCTTATTATTGTTACTTTATATATTATTTTTATTTTGATAGGATAAAACACAAATTGTATTTTGTGTAATATGAAATTTCAATTAAGAACTTCCTTTTTGATGAATTAATTAATTTTAAAAATAAATGATATTTTAATAAAATAATGAAAATAAATATTTTTGATTAAATATAAATTATAATATAATTTTTATGAAGTTAAATGTAATTTTTTATAAGGGTTTGAAAACTATTATTGTCAAAAAACCCATCATTTGTCAATAAATGTCGATTCATGTTTTAAAAGTAAAAATTAAAAAATTTGGAGAATTATTTAAATAAAATAAATATTATGTTTTGAAATTATCATGTCAAAATTATCTAATGGTGAATTTTTCATAATTTTCTGAGATAATCAAATTTTTGGATACAAATTAAATACGGTATAAAATACAGTGTGTTTTATGACATCATAAAAGCTAAAAAGTGATATAATAAATTCTATAAAAGGTATAAAAGAAAAAATATATGTTTTAACATTTAAAATAATGTTATTTTTGGGTTATTTTATTAATTTTATAAAGCCTTTATGAATCCTCCAAAACCTATATTATATTTTAAGGTTTTAAAATCATTTCTTTATAAACATGACTCACTTCCACATCACCGAGTGTAATATTTTATTGAGTTAGAACATTATACTTATAAAATAATTAAAACCACTCCTATTTGGTAGAAACTATGATTAAAACCCATGGTAAGTTTTGTGATTTTTATTACTTTATTATATAGAGTCCAAAACCTAAGTTTGGGAAATAATAAAGAACTCCCCTCTCTCTTCTTATATAAACCCACTCAATCCCCCATTAATATTCACTAAAAAACCATGGATCACATCCTTAATCTATCCTAACCTCTATATTTCTCCCAATGTTATCCCAATCTCTCAATAATCTCCTCCCAATCTTTTGTAATCACCCTCTCAAGGTAAGAGACTTTCTCTCACTTCTTTTCTATTCAAGCACCTTCTTTGAAATTGTCCTTTTGAATCTTAATTGGTTATATTATCATGAATTTATAAAAATTATTTTACAATCAAATTTATTCTCTAATAATTATATATCATTTATCCCCTCTCATTATTACCTTTACCTAAGTTGTTACCATGTTGAAAGTAATGGATCCTCTCCTTCTCCTATTTATTCAAGCACCTTATTTATGTAATGCATTTTGTTTTCCAATTCATAATATTGAGATATGATTTTCCATATACCTATTACTTACCTTTTTATATACAAATGTTGAGATACCCCTCTCACTCTCATTAAACCATTTTATGAATCATTGAGTACTGTTGTTATGCTGTCAAAATTTCACTGCGATTTTTCATGACAAATGATTGCGTTGTGAATATCCACCCTCATTTCCTCTCAATGGTATTCACCTAAATGTACCTATAACTCATTTATTGTTTACTTACATGTATGTAAACCACACCCCTTTATCTTGGGGTTAAAATTAATGAAATACATCCTTATGTTTTATCATTTATGTGGCACACTTATGCATGTACATGATATGAAAGCGACGGATGCGCTTGGAATTATATAGCACTCCAATGCATTGGGTAATGTTTTAGTCTCATGAGACATAATGTATGGGATTAGGGAGTGAACTTAATCCATTTTGGGACTTTTTCCACCATTTTATTATTTCTTTGTGGTTGTCATTTACCTATTTTTATGATGTCATGTTTAATGTTGTTGTCACATTCCCAGGTTTCCTTTATGTCATCATGCTATATCATGCCTCATTTTTTATATTTATGATTATCACCCCTTTAATGTCCCATTGAAATTAATATTGTCTAACATGTAATAATTTCTTCATGTTATTCTTTTTTTTATTGCCTTATTGGTCTTTATAGAACACCCCTTTCTTATATATGTCCCCAGGTTATCCCATGCAGTTTTAAGAACGATGGAAAATTACAAGAATGTTAAGGAAGTTTTCAATAATTACAATGTACCCCATGTTTTAAGTTGTTATGTAATGTATCTAATTCCTAAATACACTAGGATTCTCAATATTATGGGTTGTATTATGTGTATTCCTATATAATAAATCATGAATTGGTATGTAATAAAGACAAGAGTTGTCATAAAAGCACAACTAATTAATTGTTTTTTTAGTACTCATTTAGTCAATATTGAATTTACCAGCTTCAAGCACTTCATCATTCATTGAAAATAAATGAAACATTCACAATCCTTTGTACATTTCAATTAAAATTTCTAAACTTATCCTCTCACTTTATTTCAATGTTTTGGTTCCAAAAATGAAAAATTATTCATCAAAATATGTGACGTCCAGATCCAAGAGCTTCTAAATGGTGCCCCATGACGGTGGGTCACATGGCCTCAAGTGAAACTCCATGTATTTTAGAGGCTTCTGGCTAGAAGTGAGGGTACAAGGTGGTACAGTGGGGATACCATACCCTCATGATCAGAGTAGCACAACGATGTAATAAAGAGATAAATGAATAAAAAAGTAGTAGAATCATAATATCAACTAACAGTGTATGGTAAATCATTTAGATGTAATAAAAACAACAACAAAAATATCTAGTATAATATACAAAATTATGTAATGTCATGTATATATCAAAAGTAAATAGGTAGGCATGGAAACAAGCAAGTAATATTATACATGTATCAAAAGAAAAAAAATAATAAAAAGATTATCTCTAATAGCATCATGATCCATAGCTTGGTCTTGTGCTTCCATTCTCCCATGCTATAATCACTCAAGCATCAATAATAGGGTGTTTTCCCCTGTCCCTACCTACATCCACATAATCTTCTCGGGTACCATTGGCGGACTAGATAGGGTGGTAGATAAACTCAGTAGGCCACCACTAAATGTGTCTATAAATATCCATCCAATGCATATAATATGATCAGTGTGTAGATGTATCAATGGTAAGATGTAATAAAAAATGTAAAGGGGTTGGTTATGGTTCTTGAAGGACACCAGACCGACACTACCTGCTTCAGCCCATGCTAGATAATATCTTGACAAGTAACCATATGTATACATATATATGGTCTATATATGTAGTGATGTCTAAATCCATATATATGAATATTTATAATAGTTTGGACCTGAGACATAACTTAGGCATCCATAGGTAGTAGCATGAGCCTTTCAAGTGTCAAGGGACACCATAACCAGTCTTATAACATTAGGCATTTTGTGCCCGTGTATCATAATAGTAGGGATGTCATGCCCATGTATCATATCAATAGGATTTTCATGCCCATTTATCATAATCTGTAAGGGTCACCATGATTATTCATCACAATTAATAAGGAACACCATGGTCATTTATCAAATCTATAAGGGTCACCATGCCCATTCATCATAATTTATAAGGGTCGTCATGCCCATTTAACATAATCCATAAGGGCCGCCTTGCCCATTCATCATAATTCATAAGGATTGACATTCCCATTTATCATAATTTATAAGGGTCACCATACCCATTCATCATAATTCATAAGGGTTTCCATGCCCATTTATCATAAGGTATAAGGATAACCATGCCCAATTATCACAAATGTAAGGGACTCCATGCTCAAGTATCACAATATAGGGATTCCATGCCCAGGTATCACAGTATAGGGATGCCATGACCGTATCTAATAAAAGTAGGGACACCATGCTTGTATCTTAAAAAGTATTATTCAGTCAAAGGATTTAGTAAGATCCAATAGATAGTTCTTAGTTCATTATAATTTCAATTTAACAAGGTTGTAAGCATTGTTCTGTTTAATCACATGACATGGTCGTACCACTCACTTTCTATTTAATTTTGTATAGTATGATAAGTGTGTTAGCCATGCTACACCACTACAATTATCGATTATCTATTATAAAATCACCTTTTGGAAGTCAAACTAAACACATTGATGGGTTTTTTGGTTATATAACCATAAAGGTAAAGTAGGCATATAAAGGGAACACCCAAAGGGGTGGCTCACATTGAGGTTGTGGCCTACAATATATTATAGGATCTAAGAGAGTCATTAGATTCCAGAATAGGACAACCAATTTAAGGAAAAATCATTTTAGGGGAAACACATGGTGAAACCAGTATGCACCACATGACACATAGTATAAGGCAACAAGACTTGAGGGATAAATACTATACCACCTACCTTATACTTGTGGGGGAACACTCATCCAGTATTAGCCTCTAGTTTGGTTTAGATCGAAAGATAATGAAAAAATAGATGAAAACCCTAGAAATAAGTCATATGATCTTGCACCAAAATATCATTGTTGATAGAAAGATAAATAATGAAAGGAGCCTAATGTGTGGAGTAATTATTGAGAGGAATCCAATGAGATGATCAGAAGTTAATTCAGAGTTTGGATTGAAGAATTATCAATGAAACTATGTGAGGAGGCTTAAGGAGATCTTCACGGGAGAAAAAAGGAGGTTTTTTCTACTTGAGTAATAAAATAAGAAATGGGTTAAGTTTATAAGAGATAATGGAAAGTGGAAATTTCAACCCTTTAAAATCGGGTCGCATGGTTTGAATGCATGGTTTTCCAAACCGTGTTCCCAACTCTATACCAAGACCCCCCCCCCCCCCCACACACACACATAGTCTAGGCACATGGTTAGACTAACCATGTATAACCCATGAAAAAAGCCTCTGAAATAAGACCTAAAACATTTGAACGGTCATGCAGTCTGGGTCGCACGGTTAGGGAAAACTGTGCAACCCTCTTATGTGCACTAAATCACCTTTCATGGTTAGGAGAAACCATGTGAATGGGGCTACACAATTTCTATTAACCATACGAACTATATTTTTCTTCCAAAATATGGGGCTATGGGATCCGAACAATCCCTAGACACCCTTGTTTCCTCTATAGACTTACTAGAAATTCATATTAGGTCAAAACCAAGGAATTAAACTAAAAATAAAAGGATATAAACCTCATAGAAAATTCAAGTTCTTATAGTCTCCCCCCCACCTAAAGTAACTTGTCCCCGAGTTTCCCTTCTACTGAGCTTATACGTCAGCCTCTCATTCCCAAGTCTCATCCTATACATGGTCGTGTTTCCATAGCACTCACACTAGAGGGATATACTTTCCTCAGAGAGCCTTCATGATCTGATCAACGATTCTTATGGTATAATTCTTAAAATAAGCACCAACATCTAATTCAACATCCTTAGGGTCAAAAGTATGAGATGGGTCAACATGGTAATGGTAGATCTATTAAACATGGAGTACGTCATGTATGACATGATACCTATAAGGTAATAATAATTGATAGGCTATAGGCCTAGCACTATCCAAGATCTCAAAAGGCCTAAAAAACGAGGTAAGAGATTCCCTTGCATATATATCCATCTATGCCCAAGTCTGGGTGATAATCGCAAGAAAACACGATCCCCAACCTTGAACTCCAGAGGTCGTCAATGATGATTGGCATATGATTTTTTTCTATATTGAGTAGTAGCCATACATTTTCTGATAAAAAAAACCTACTCTGAAGTATCCTTAATGAGATGAGGACCTAGTAGTACTGCCTCCCCTATACCTATCCAGCACAGAGGAAAATGGAATGGCTTACCATATAAGGCCTCATACGAAGCCATCTGAATTTTTGCCTGAAAGTTGTTATTGTAGGAATACTGGATGAGAGGTATGTGTTTCTTCTAAGAACCTATAAAATCAAGGATGCATTCTCAAATAATTTCCTCTAACACCTGTATAGTATGTTCCGACTGGCCATTGGTTTGAGGGTGAAAATTTTTTCTTAGAATCACCTGTGCACCCAAAGGTTTATATAACCATTTCTATAAACTCGATGTAAAATGAGCATCCCTATCTGAAATGATAGTATAAGGGACCATGTGTAAGCATATAATATCATGGACATACAATCTTTGTATATCATCAACTGATAAATTCTCCCAGATAGGAAGGAAGTGGGACACCTTCATCAGTCGATCCACGACTTCCCAAACTATGTCACTACCTCAAGGAGACCTTGGTAAACCATTCAAAAAATCCATCACGACGTCATCCTATTTCTATTTTGGGACCAGTAACAGCTGTAATAAGCCAGCAGGCCACTGGTGTTTTTCTTTCATCTAATAATAGGTGGAACACCTAGTAATAAAACCTACAATATGAAGTTTCATCCCAGGCTACCAATACTACCGACACATATCATGATACATCATGGAGATACCTGGGTGCACTGCCCACTAAGAATCATGGGATTTTCGCATCAACTTCTATCTCTTATATATATAAACCCAGATATTCCCATGTATATTTAGGATTTCTTCTCCATCCACAAACTAATACGGAGGTGGGTCCTCATCTGAAATACTTTCTCGTAGGACCAAACCTTCAAGATATGAAAACTACCTTCTCTTCACCCTATTTTGGAGTGAAGAGGTCACTGATAATGATACAAGTACAGACTATCCATGAAAATCCTGAACCTCTAAGTTTATCTTAGAAAACATGGTCATAATATTCCACTCATCACTAGCCTCTCAAACTACATGTTTCTAAGTCATTCAACTCATAGCATTCACTACAACATTGACTTTCCTAGGCATATAGACAATATTAGAATCAAATGACTATAGGTGTTCCACCCACCTTAATTGCATGGGATTCAAGTCACACTAAGTGAAAATATACCTGGGGATTTTGTGGTCTGTGGATACCACAAAACACTTTCCCAATAGGTAATGTCTCTAACAATACAATACATGAACCACAACTACCAACTCAAGATCGTGTGTCGGGTAATTCCTCTCATGCAGTCTCAATTGATGAGACTCATACGCCATGAATCGATCATTCTACATTAGAACCAATTTTATATCGATACTTTATGCATCATAATAGATTGTATAGCTTATAATAGTCTTTAGAAGAATCATGATTGGCATCGAATTCAATCTCCCTTTCATATCCTGAAAGGTTGTCTTGTAGGATTATGACCATAAAAATTTTACACTCTTCTTAGACAAACCTGCAAGAGGTGATTCTAGGTGTGAAAAGTCTTGTATAAATCATTCGTGATAGCCATCCAATCCCAAGAAACAATATATGTCAAAAACATTCTTGGGATGCTCCCAAGTAACTATGACACTCACCTTCTCTGGGTCATTAGACACTCTGGCCTTTGAAATAATATGACCCAAGAAGTGCACCTGATTGATCCAAAAAGTGGAATTTTCTGAGCTTAGAATACATATGGTTCTCTCTTAGTGTATTAAAATAATCTAAAGATGTTTATCATGGTCGGGTCGAGTACAAGAATACACAAAGATATTATCCATGAAGACTACTAAAAATGGGTGGAAAACTTGATTTATCAAATCCATGAAAAAAGGTTGGCCCGTTCGTGAGACCAAACAGTGAAACCAGATACTCATATAGACCATACCTACTATGAAATGTTGTATGAGTTATGTACAAAGGTCTAACATGCACCTAGTGATAGCTTGACCTCAAATAAAACTTTTAGAATACTCTAGCTCCTCATAGTTGATCAAAGAGTTCATCTATATAAGACAAAGGATATTGGTTATTCATAGTAAGATGATTCAACTTTCAGTAATGAACATAGATCATGAGGGTTATATTTTCCTTCTTGGTGAAAAGGACTGGTGAACCCTAGGGGGAAGTATTGGTTCATATAAAACCCTTAGCTTATAAGTCCTCTAGCTGCCTCTTGAGCTCTTGAAATTCAGTAGTTTTCATATTATAAGGAGGAATATATATCAGTGTATATTTAGGAACTATATTGATAGTAAATTCTACCACTCACTTAAGAGGTAAACTAGAAAATTCATCAGGGATCACATCCCTAAAACGATCTACTAAAGGAGGGAATTCAGCTTAATGTAACCCCTAATTATTCATATAAAGGCTAGTAATCTAGGTAGTCACTCCACCTGGCCTAAGATGCTCTCGTCTATCTCTACTTTACTAGACATCCCATTCACCCTAATGAATATAATTACTTCCCTCTAGTGATGTAAACAATAGCCTCCAATGATAGTAATCCATATAGGCATGATATAGTACTAATCGATCCATCCCAAGAATAGCATCAAAGCCCTTCATATCAAGAATTAAGAGGTCCCATAAGAAATGATAGCCTCATATATCAAGGGGGGAACTCCTTGTTGGTTATGGTCATAGCAGAAGTGTGTGGTGGTGGGAGATATATTAAAATTTCTTTTAATAATCATTGCCTAAAACCATGAGTGAGAATCTTGTACATCAAATATGTAATTAATTTATTTAATATTTGAAGAAATAAATATCTGGTCTTAGGAACTTTCTTAGTTGATGATTTTTGATCATCTAAAAATACCCTTTTAGATTGTCTTCATTTTCTTATGAGGATACAAAGATAGAATCCCTCTAGTGGTGATCTGCATGTGCTCTAATGATCTCTGAGAAACAACACTCAATCATTGAGTGCTAGAACAATAAATAGAAAGTCTTGTGTTGTTCATTATTGATCACTCATTATTCAATATTTAATAAATCTCTCTTATGATTCTCATTCTTGAGAGGGAGGGAGAAGGAGGAGTAGAGAGAGAATTCATTATGTGCAACAATTATCTATTCTCAATTTGTGGGTGCAAAACACAATAGACATAATTGTCTATTTATAGATTTGGGATTTAGGTTAAAATGTTATTTAATTGAACGTCAGATGTTAAATAATATTTATTACCTTTAATAAAACTTATGTAATATAATAATATTATTATTATTTTGTAGTGTGCCAACTTGTGAAAATTGATAAATAATATTTATCATCTTGTAAATAATTATTTTATCACTAGACACAGTCTTGGTTTGTTCGAACTCCTTAGTATTTATTGAATATATAAATAAATATTTTATTCATAAATACATATTTCATTCATATATCAACAAATAAATATTTATAAAATATTCAATAAAATAATCAAATATATTTTTATTCACATGTTTGTGAATAAATATTTATTTAATTTATGCAATCAATATAACTTGAATAAAATTATTCCTCGATCTTGAGATTAATATTTACTCCATTAATTAAATTCAAATAGAATTTAATCGAGATCAACATAAACACTTAGTGTATAACCCTCTAGGATTCTTTCTCAGTCTTGCCTAAAGTCCAAGATTATTATCTAGAGATGGGTCAAGAAACCCAAGATAAAGAACTTAATGTCACAATAATGACAACCAAATACGAATGCTCACTATGTAATATAATCCATTTTGTCACAATATCTCATCAAACAGATTGCACGATGGTGTCATTAACATATTTACTCGATACATCTTTCTTTGAATATTTGAAATAAACATGTCGTTATACTATATCCATGGAATTTAATGTGATGGTTCTATTCTTATCAAAGGGACAAGATATTAGCTTTTATAAAGATTAAAGGGATAAATCCTTCCTCGACTTATACATTAATGACATATCAATCATGACACACCCAATATACCCTACTTCCCACCAACATATGGAGTGATAATTTTGGTCAGTAAATCTAAGTGTGTAAGTCATGACATACATTAATGATAATCTTTAAGTCTAATAACCATTACACACACTCATAGATAGGAATATTTGATGACACCAAAACATTTAGAGTTCCTACTAGTGGTTCTTTTCTTATAATCTCTCATCTTAGAGATTACCAAGTGCGGACTTCATGAGAAGAAGCTTCATCTACTTATGATTACTCGCATATGATGGTCCAAATACTATGTGTCCCATCATAGTACATTATCTAACCGCAAAAGTATATCAAGAATATTATCATAGCACTTCAATGTTCTCATCATAGCGTGGAACTGCTGTGAAATTATCAATGTGACAAATACCCTAGGACATTATTACATTAAATTCATGCAGAAATAATGAACAATATATAATAAGACATTAAATTAATATTCAATACATCAAATATACATGTAATTAAAGTAAAATCAGTTATTCCTAGGACACTAACTCTAAAAAACTCTCACTTTGACTAGAGCCAACTATCTATGACTTTCATTCCACTAGACCACACATGATAATCATGTTTCTGCTAAGTCAAGGCTTTAGTTAAGGGATCCACCATGTTGTCTTCCATGAAAATATTACTCCCTACAACCTCACTTCTCTGAGAAAAATCCCTCAAAAGATGATACTTTTGAAGTACATGATTCATCTGTTGATATGGCCTTACCTCTTTTGCGAGAGTCACCACTACAGCATTATCACAATATAGTGTGATAGGATCTTTACTGTAAGGTATCATTTCAAGATCTTGGATGAAGTTATGTATCCATATTTCTTCCTTAAATACCTTATAAGCCTTAATATACTCAGACTCCACTGTAGAATCTATTATCACAACCTTATTTAAGCTCTTCTAACTCATAGTATCTCCATTCAATGTGAATATGTATCCCGTTTGTGACTTCATGTCATCTTGATCAGTTTGGAAACTAGAATTTTCATATCCTATAATTAATAGTTCATCATCTCTTTCATAGACCAGGAACATATCCTTAGTAATCCTCAGATACTTAAGGATAGTATTGACTATACCATCCAATGGAGATTACTTGGATCAGTTTGATATATGCCTACCATACTCAATGCATAGGCAACATCTAGACAGGTACATATCATAACATACATGAGTGACCCAATCATTGATGTGTATGGACTCCTTTCCATTATGTTTCTTTCCTAATGCATCTAAGGACACATTTTCTTAAAAAGATGAATTCCATGTGATGTTGGAAACAATACCCTCTTGGGTTATTCCATATTTAATCTCTTCAGTATCTTATCAATTTATGTACCTTGACTTAGGTTGAGTAGTCTCTTAGATCTCTCAAGAATATATGTCACCTTTCCTAAGTCCTTCATGAAGAAACATTTATTCAATTACACCTTAACAAACTGTAAGACTGGTATTTCATTTCCAATGAGTAATATGTCCTCAATATATACTATTAAAAAATTACTACACTCCCACTAAACCATTTGTAGACACAAGGATCACACTCGTTCTTTATGAAACCAAATTCTGTTATGGCTTAATAAAAATAAATTTTCCATGACTGAGATGCTTTCTTTAATCCATAGATGTATTTTTTTCAATTTTCATATATTATTGACATCCTTTGAAGTCAAAAACCCTTTGGGTTGTATCATATAGACATATTCTTGAAGGTTCCCATTAAGGAAGTCTGTTTTGACATCCATTTTCCAAATATCATAATCATGGTAAGACAAATGGAAAGTATAATTTTAATGTATTTCAGCAATGAAACTGGTGAAAAGGTTTCATCGTAGTCAATGTCTTGACGTTGTTTAAACACTTTTGCAACCAGTGGTGCCATATAGGAGCTGAATTGTACTTCCATATCTTGTTTCTTCATTAATACCTATTTTTAACCAATGGGGTTTACATCTAATGGAGGATCTACCAAAATCCAAAATTGGTTTTGTTACATGGAATCCATTTCATAATTCATGGCTTCTTTCCACTTGGAAACTTATGTGACACTTACTACTTCCTTATAGGTTAGAGGATCATTATTATCAACTAATAATGAGTCACCATCCTTGGTGACTAAAAAACCACAACATTCTAGTTCTTTAACCTCTCTTGTACTCCTACATAGTACTTGTATCTCTGGAATAGTTTCTTCTTCCACAGGGCATTTTAGAATCTGTTCTTGTACCAACTCTTGTGTGCCTTGACCCTTGACTTCATCGAAGTTTATCTCACTCCCACTATCTCTTTTAGATATTTTCTCCCTCTCAGGTAATATGTTGTGTATTTCCACTATAACCTTTTTTTATAAGGGTTCATATAGTTAATATCACCTTTTTTCCTTGAGGTATCCTACAAAGGTACACTTTTTTCCTAGGGGTGCAAGTTTGTTACCTGAAGAGGCCTTAAAAAATGATTTGATTCCCCACACATGTAAATTTGATAACACTGTTTTTCTTATGCTCCAAAATTCATATGGAATACCATTTATCGATTTAGTTGGTACTTGGTTTAGTATATGTGCTACTATTTGTAATGCGTATCCCCAAGAGGATAATGGAAGACTCACATGACTCATTATTGATCTCACCATGCCCAAAAATGTGTGGTTCCTCATTTCAATTACACCATTCAACCATGGTGTGTGAGGAGTGATTTGGGATAGGATCGCAAACTCCTATAAGTAATAAATGAAGTCTTGATTAAGATATTATCCACTACAGTCTGAGTGTAGTTTTTTAATCTTCCTACCAAGCTAGTTCTCAACTTCATTATTACATTCCTTTAATTTATCAAAAGAATATAACTTATACCTCATTAAGTAGACATATTCATATTTAATAAAATAATCTGTAAAGGTTATGAAGTATGGGTACCCACCCCTTACTTCAATATGAAATGGTCTAAACACATTTGTATGAACTAATTCAAGATTCTATTTAGCCCTTTCACCTTTCCCACTAAATGGGTATTTGGTAATTTTACCTTATGCATGACATACACCAAGTGGTTTTAGTTCAAAAGAATCTAAATATCTATCTTGATGCAATTTAGTCAAGCACTTTTTGTTTGCATGACCTAGTCGGTGATGCCAAATTTGGGTGTGGTATGAGTCATTTTAAGTAACTTTATTATTGATTACCATCAATTGGTTCATGTGATCCAACACAAAATACCATTATTTAAATGTTCCTTACCATAATAAATGCTATCTTTATAAAAGAAGCAACATTTATTCCCAAATTTGAAAATAAATCTATCTGTATCTAGTATGGATACAAAGACAATGTTTTTTATAACTGAAGGCACATAATAACAACCCTTTAAAACCAAGATCATTCTAGTCAACAACGTGAGGTGGTAGTCCCTGATAGCTACCGCAACAGGTTTAACTCTGTTGGTTAATCATAGATCTACCTCACCTCAGTCAATATTTATGAATCTACTTGGTTCTTGTATTTTAATACATATGTGAGCACCAAAATATGTTTCTAATAATCAATTTTTAGAAATGGATAAATTATACTCGATAATAAATGCACCCAAATCTTCCCCTTTTTTATTTGGTTGGGTATATTTTTTCTTCCATTGGCCCTTCTTGCGACATGAAAAATAGACAACATCGTGTTCCCTTTATTTCCCCTTGATCTTCCTCTTCTTGGAAGGGAGTAAAGAAGATTTGGGATAAAATCTCTTTACTTTACCTGCCCATTTTTTCACCATAAGGATAAAAGGATTTTCGTGCTTCATACCCTTATCTACTTGGTGAATAAGAGTGATAAGATTCGACAGATACTTCTCAATGTTGTTCATATTAAAATTCACGACAAAGTTGGAGAAGATCCAAGGGAGTGATGCAAGAATGGGATCGGTTCCCAGTTCTTCAGAGATTTTAAACCCTGGAACCTCTAGGCGCTCAATGTAAACAATGAGCTTGACTACATGAGGCCTATATAGGGAACCCTATGTAATCTTTCTCTAAAATAGCATCTTGGAAATCTCAATTCATTCATATCTAGCTCCCTCCTGGTAAAGACCATAGAGGTGTCCAAGCATGCTATACACATCCATGTTTTCATGAGACTTCATGAGTTCACTAGACATAAATGAAAGCATCAAACATTGAATTTCGACCGCGCTATTCATTTGTTTCTCATAGACTATGAACTCTTCATCACGCTCCTCCTTAGTAGGAGGATTAGGAAATGAGGATTCTATCACGTAAAATTTTCGTTCATGGCGTAGGACAATCTGAAGGTGTTTGTACCATTCTTAGAAGCTACTACTAGTTGAGAGGTTATCTTTATCCAATATTGATTTTAGGTATAATGTGTATGATGAGCTTGAATTTTTATTCTAAAATTAAAAGAGCATATTATTAGTACTTTGCTTGATTATAAAATGAGTGAGATATTAATTGATTTATTTTTATTAAATCTCTCACTATTTTATCAAGTTTCAATAGCCCTTATTATTGAACTCAGAATGTCTAGTTGATCTGAAATTATAGTGTAAAGGATCCATACTCCTCTTCGCATAACCCCAACAAGGGTTGGTTAAGCTACTTGAAGGTATTCAGGTAGGTGGTTCATTGTCAACTGT
Organism: Viscum album; assembly: GCA_963277665.1. Classification (NCBI taxonomy): domain Eukaryota; kingdom Viridiplantae; phylum Streptophyta; class Magnoliopsida; order Santalales; family Viscaceae; genus Viscum; species Viscum album. The sequence goes on from OY728150.1 coordinate 1,620,061,213, forward strand.
TGTCTTGAAACTCCTTGATCCATTGAGTGGACTCCCCTGTCCTAAAATCCTGACTTGGATTTCCTCAATAGTTGCCTCAAAATTACACTAAGTCTAGTAGGGTACACTCCTCTTGATTTAGAATGGTTAATTCTACCCAAAACTGTAAAGACCCAGAAATTGCATGTAATTTTTTTTAATTATATGGGAATTTTATGAGTCTGCAAAAATTGACGGTGCATGATTCTGAGGCTCGGAGTGCCCGAAATGAATTTTTGAACTTTTTTTAGTACGTTCAGTAAACGTGTGAGTGGGGTTTTTATAAATTTTCAACTGGTGCTCGGAATTAAAATATGAGGACATCGTTGAACTCACAGCACCGATATTCGCTTAAAGAGGCCTTCACCTCAACCACACTAGGTTGAGGGTGGAATATTGTTTTTTACTTTTTGTGGAAGAAGAAATATAAAATAATTAACATTTTATTTTTCTTTTGAAACCTCTCTTTTGAAATTATGGAGGTGGAGACCACCCGAGCTAGAAAACCTCCAATTTAAATTCTTGGTGGTGGGGACCACCTGAACCCCTCTTAATGGGGGAAAACCTCTCAACTCTCCAATTAATAAATTGATCCAACTATAATTAATTAAATGTGTCAACTTTAATTAATTATTAGACTTATTTTTAATAAGTTGGCTCTTCATTTTTGTTGGGTTGGAGGATTTCATTGGAAAAGGAGCTTGGGAGAATTGTGGAGAAACGCTCTCTCCAACGAATAACTTTTCCTCCAAACGAAGAATGCCCTCTCCAACGAAGAACATACTTCGGAATCAAGAATGAGGACGACGCACAAGCCCGACTTCGGAAGCGTGTTGTGGAAGCGAAAATCGTTGGCACCCTCATCGCCTTCACCAACTTCATCTCATGAAACTTACAATGAGAAATTGAGGTAGGGATTGTTGTTTGTTTACCCCCTTTTTCCATGTTCTTGATGTTCATCTTGATTTAAGAAAAATTATGTCGTTTTCTACCGTCCTAACACGGAGGGTGCGGGCCAAACAAACATGGCCCGACCCCTCTGCAACCTTTGTGGGATTTGATGGTCTTGAATCAATGGTGACATCCTGGGGTGATTGTGGGAGTATACTGAATGAAGAACGGGCCACCAAGGTGCACCCGATGACCCGAGGAATGTCATAGGTGGGACTCGGGAGCGGCGGCCGGCACTCCGGCAGGCCGCGATGAAGGTGGCGGCGCGACCGTACCACCGAAGAAGGGTCGCGACCCATCGGACACAGCGGAATAAGGGAGGCGGTCGGCCGTGTGAAGGGAGTGGCAGTGCACGTCCGCACTGTTGGGCGTGCAGGAGCCACGACACAAGGCCGCAACGGCAAAGTGAGGGTGGCTGGCTCGCTGCCGGCCGCTGGTGATGGCGCGGCGCACGACCGTGCCGCACGGAGGAGGGATGGTCATCCGGCCAGCCGTGAGCCAAGTGGACTGCCTAGTGGCCCGCCATCATGGGCCGAGCCGGACCCAGCAGGCCAGGTCAGACCCAGGGTCAGACCCGGGTCGGTCCGGGTCGGGTCGGACCTAGACTAGGTTCGACCCCTTTTCACTCTTTCCTTCTATAACTTAAGCTACGGGCGTTCGTTTGACGAACCGTCTATGGAACCAAAAACCTAGGATCGAGACAGACCTTTTGGTATACCCCACTTGAGTTTTGGATAAAGTTGGGGTATGGCCGGGTTAGATCGAACACGAATCCAATCAGGCCCTCGGGACTAAAAGTCCAATAACTTACAGACCGGAGGTCCGATTGGCACACCATCTATTGCTTTGAGACCCTTTTTATGTGGCGGTCCTTTGAGATACTTCTTCATGGGACTTTATGGCAGTTGGAGTATCGACCTGTGGCTTGAGGAGCGGACCCTCCCGGAATCAAGTGAGTTTAGTGCGGGAACCCTGTAGTTGGTTGTATCATGAGAAAGGGATCCTATGTGGGTCTGTGTTTTGGGATCCTACGTGGGTCTGTGTTCCAGTATCCCTCTTGGATTTGCTCTAGGAATCCACATGGGACTACTATAGGATCCTACATGGGTCTGTTATACTAAGATCCTATGTGGGTCTAATGATCTAGGATCCTACATGGGTTTGATGATTTAGGATCCTACGTGGGTCTGCCTCTCAACAGTGTAAGATGATTTAGTAGTTACATCTAATCATATTTACTACCACACCTAAGTTATACCTGGTGTGAGATAAATATTTACCTTTGTGGTGATACCTTTATGGTATTCTTCTGTGTGGCGTACCTTTGTGGTACTTACCTTCATGGTGATACCTTCGTGGTATTCTTCTATATAGCGTTACCTTTGTGGTACTTACCCTTGTGGTGTTACCTTTGTGGTATTTCTTTCCTTCGTGGAACAGTTTTACTTTGGCTAAGAGTTGGGCCTTGTGTTTCCTCATGAATGATATGGGTATACTTGATAACTTAGGTATATGTATGGGCATATACCTAAGTAGGGTTGTCAGTTGTTTCATGCTTTGTGGTTTATCCTTTGTGGTTTTTGTGAGACTTTCGATGGTCTTGGGGTACCTAATGAGTATCATTATACTCACCCCTACACGGGTTATGCCCGCACCTTGTTGTGTTTAGTGCAGACGACAGATAGCGCTGACTGAGGACAAGAGTACCAGGACTAAAGGTAGCTTGAAGGTGGACATTAGACGAGGCACACCACATAGACGAGCATTCGAGAGCTGTACCTACCCTTCATCTAGGATCCTTGGTGGGTGTTCATAGAAGCTATTTCAGTTTTCTTTTACTTTTCAGTTGGGCTTGTATTCTGACCCCTTTTTCTTACTGTACACACTATTTTTACTATATAGTTTATTTGTGTTCGTATCTAGATGTGTTCTTGGTTGTATGTGTTTATAGGTTATAAAGGAAATGGCTTCCCAGTTTTAGGGAATGCGCCTTTCGGTGCTAGTCTCTAACCCCTGTCCTATGGAAGGCAGGCTTGGGGTAGTCACAGCATGGGCCCCGGGGGACGGGTCGTGACAAATTGGTATCAGAGGAGTCGGTTCTACCGTAGAACATTGGACTCTGAAATTTTTAACGGCAATAATGTTAAGTGTAGTGAGTGTGTTTATTAGTTAGGGAATCTAGTGTTGGTGCGGTGGCCGATGTATCCATACACCAGGACCCTGACTTCTGATTTCTAACTCGGTGCATGAAAACACTGATTGAATGTGTGTTTTGAAAAGTTTTCTTTCTGATCTTTTTGAGTCAGCTCACCAGGTATAACTTATTGACCATGGCACACATGTTTCTTTTTAGGATACCTCCACACAGACAGCCAGCTAGGGTTTCAGGTATAGTATGTGATGATATCCCACCAAGCGATGAGGCCTCGGTGCAGGGACCTTTATCAGTAGGGGCACCAGCGGTACCATTACCCGTTGGGCCACCGATGCCACCAGCCCCAACAGCAGAGGGTGTACGCCGTTTGAGCACGTTGCATGAGTTCCAGTGCCAGATGCCACCTAGGTTCAGGGGTGAGACAGACCCACAGGTAGCTGAGGATTGGTTGGAGGTCGTGGTGAGAGTCTTCCGACTGGTGGGGACACCAGCTGATCTCATGGTGATCCTTGCTGCCAGTCTTCTACAGGCAGCAGTAGGCAGATGGTGGAGATTGATGCTCCAGGTTCAAGATGAGGTGACACTTCTCTAGGAAGACTTTGGGATCCTATTTCAGGCAGAGTTTGTCCCAGTGACCCTTCGCGCAGTGCGCATACAGGAGCTTCTTCATCTGCAACAGGGCAATATGACTATGGTTCAGTACTCATCAAGGTTCACCGACCTCTCGTACTACCCCACTGATATGGTGCAGAACCATTCTTCAGAGCCCAGACCTTTGAGCAGGGACTTAGGCGGGAGATCAGGGCTTTGATGATTTCTCTCAGCATCCTGATGTAGGTGGAGGTGTTAAAGCGAGCCCTCTCAGTGGAGAGTTTTCTAGTTGAGCAGTCACCAACAACGAGACCCACCACCGGGCCTCACATAGTGGAGTTTTCCATAGCTAGCAGTATACAAATGTCGCAGAGGACCAAGAGGACCATACCTACAGGAGGACGACCACAGGATTTAGTTTCAGTTGTGCGGGGCACTGGAGATAGAGCCAGTCATGTGAGGAGTAGGCAATGTTACGCATGCGGCGGGCAGGGTCACATGGCTCGAGACTGCTCGACCCGCTGTACGGATGATCAGTAGACGATTGAAGGACTGCCTAGGCATAGATAGAGGTTCAACTAAGGAGGTCCATAGGGAGCAGACAGACATGGCAGAGGAGCTGGTCGTGCAGCTGGTAGTGGGTGACGATTTGAGATGTTACCGCCACCACTACCAGGTGGTCCACCCCGACCACAGGGAGCAGGTGGACAGGGGAGATCTCAGCTCCAGGTAGCTGAGGCCTACGATCACGGTGCTCTGGAGATGATACGAGGTATGATCTGTGTCTACTCCACCTTAGTTGTAGTACTTATAAACACAGGTGTTAGTCATTATTTTATTACCACTGCCCTCGTTCGGAGCTCAGAGATTCTGACGGAGTCGTTGGATCGATCCTTATGGCTAGAGACTCCTACAGGAGAGGATTCGATGATTACACACTCATGCCGGTAGTGTGAGATTACTCTAGGAGGTGAGAGCTTCGGTTGGGATCTCCTAGTAACAGCGTCGAGGCCTTACGATGTTATCATGGGTATGGACTGGTTATCTACAATCCATGCTCAGATTGACTATATTAGGTGAAAAGTGTGGTGTATCCGTGAGGATGAGACTAGGTTTACCTTTACCGGTGAGAAGGGAGCCTTTGTAGTATAGGATGGACTTACCCAGAGGAGAGTGCATTTGATCACTCATCAGTTGGCTAGCCTTACCCTCAAAGCGGTTGATGTGGATAGTCTGAGTTATCCTGTAGTGGTGGACCAGTACATGGATGTCTTACCTGATGATGTTTCGGGTCTACCTCCATGCAGAGAGGTGGAATTTTACATTGACTTATACCCCAGGATGACACCAATATCTATACCAACGTATCAGATGGCTCCCACGGAGCTTCGTGAGCTATAGGTACAGCTGGAGGACTTGCAGGGGAAGGGGTTCATTCAGCCCAGTGTTTCTCCTTGGGCAGCCCCAATTTTGTTTGCCAAGAAGGCGAATGAGAGATTGAGACTTTGTGTTGAATATTGGAGCCTAAACCAGGTGATCATGAAGAACAAGTACCCACTCCCAAGGATTGACAACCTCTTTGATCAGTTGAAGGGATCATGATGGTTCTCGAAGATAGACCTTAGATCAAGCTATCACCAGCTCAGAGTATGAGACGAGGATGTGTAGAAGACGACTTTCAGATGTCGGTATGGCCACTACGAGTTTTTGGTCTTGTCGTTCGGCATGACCAATGCTCCAGTAGTGTTCATGGGACTCATGAACAGGATCTTCCAGCCATACCTTGATCGCTTTATAGTAGTCTTCATCGACGAAATTTTGATCTACTCGACTACTAAAGAGAGGCATTCTTATCATTTGTAGATAGTTCTGGACACACTCCGAGAGCACCAGCTTTATGGTAATCTCTCGAAGTACTAGTTATGGATCCAAGAGGTTTACATTCTGGGACATGTTATCTCATAGGCTAGAGTTGTGGTGGATCCAGCAAAGATTGAGGTTGTACTTGCTTGGGAACCACCCAGGAGTGTGACGGAGGTACGAAGTTTCTTGGGTTTGTTCGGGTACTACCAGAGGTTTGTGCCAGATTTCTCTAGAGTTGCAACACCTTTATCAACATTGACAAAGAAGGGGCAACCCTTCATGTGGTTGGAGATATTTCAATAGAGTTTTCAAGAGCTGAGGTAGAGGCTGACTAGTGCCCCCATCTTGAGACTTCCGGAGGAGAGCTTTGGGTACATAGTCTACTGTGACGCATCAAGGACTGGGATCAGATGTGTCCTAATGTAGGAGTGAGCAGTTATCACATATGGTTCTCGACAGCTGAGACAATATGAGCGGAACTACGCTACCCATGACCTAGAGTTAGTAGTAGTGGTCTTCGCCTTGAAGATGTGGTGACATTACTTGATGGTAAAATGTTTTATAGTCTACTCGGACCACAAGAGTCTCAGATATATCTTCTCTCAGAAGGAACTAAACCTGAGAAAATGACGTTGGTTCGAGTTCCTCCAGGACTATGACTTTGAGATGGTCTATACTCCTAGGAAGGGGAACATTGTAGCAGATGTACTTAGCAGAAGATCTGGTATACAATTGCTAGGTGAGGCGATAGAGCAGCTAGCCGCTTTACAGATATCCTTTTTGGAATGAGATGAAGCAGATTTTCTTCACTCTCTTACAGTCACTCCCCCACTTCTTCAGTGATTCAGGGAGGTGTAGTGTGGGGACACTGAATGCGAGGCTCGGCGTGTTTAGATATCCTCAAGGTAGGCCCCTGATGGATTTTCTGAAGGTGGGGAGCACGCCATCCTCTTTAGAGGACGTACCATGGTACCAGTGTCGCTTTAGGATGAAGTGTTGTAGGAGTTCCACACATCCCCTCTATCGGTACATCCAGGAGTGGCGAAGATGTACAAGGATCTCCGATGATAGTACTGGTGGACGAGAATGAAGAAATCAATAGCAGAGTTTCTCTCTCGGTACCTCACTTGTCAGTAAGTGAAGGTGGAGCATCAGGTACCAGTAGGATTAGTTCAGCCTTTAGAGGTCCCAGAGTGGAAGTGGGACGAGATATCCATGGACTTTGTGATAGGACTTCCATGTACATCTAGGGGTCATGATTCTATTTGGGTGATCGTCGACCAACTCACCAAGTCGTCTCACTTCCTACCGATTAGAGAGCAGGGTTCAGTAGAGAGCTTGGGATGCCTCTATGTGCAGAAGATTGTATAGATACATGGATTACCCTCGACGATTGTCTCAGATCGTGATGCACATTTCACTTCTTATCTATGGAAGGGGTTGCAAGAGGCTTTCGGGATGCAGCTTCGTTTGAGCATCGCCTTCCATCCTCTGACGGATGGCCAGACTGAGCAAACCATTCAGACCCTCGAGGACAGGCTGTGTGCTTGCATCCTTGACTTTGGTCGTAGCTCGGAGGATCACTTGCCCTTGGTGGAGTTTTCATAAAACAACATTTATCACTCCACCATTGGGATGACACCTTTTGAGGATCTATACGGCCTACCTTGCAGATCGCCTTTGTGTTGGACTGACCCAGGGGAGTCAACACTCATGGGACCAGAGATAGTACAGGCCACTATGGAGATGGTGCAGATCATCCAGGAGCGGATGAAGACTGCACAAAGTAGGAAGAACCTCTAGAGTTCGAGGATAGTGACCACGTCTTTCTACGGGTCTCACCTCGACGAAGTTTGTGGAGATTTGTCCGGGGCGACAAGTTATCTCTAAGGTTCATCGGACCTTTTCAGGTCCTCAGCAGAGGTGGCGAGGTGGATTACCGCTTAGCCCTTCCAACTTTGTTGCATTGGGTGCACAACGTCTTCCACGTATCCTAGTTGAGGAGATACGTGCATGACCCTTCACACATCATTGACTAGGGAAAGCTGGACATAGACGATGGGGTGACGTTTATGGAGGTTCCAGTGGAGATTGAGGATCAACATAAGAGATTTATTCATGGGAAATCGATACCTTTGGTGCATGTACTTTGGCATCATGGGAACCTCCAGGAGAACACAGGGGAGCGGGAGGCTTAGATTCGTGCTCGGTACCCCCACTTGTTTTCCTAGTTTTTGTAATGTGTCTTTCAGGGATGCAAAGCCTTGAAGTGGGGAGAATGTAAAGACCCGAAAATTCCATGTAATTTTTTTAATTATATGGGAATTTTAAGAGTCTGTGAAAATTGACAGCGCATGATTCCGAGGCCCGGAGTTCCTAGAATGAATTTCTGAACTTTTTTTTAAGTACATTTAGTAAACGTACGTGCGGGTTTTTATAACTTTTGAACCAGAACTCAGAATTGAAATCCGAGGACACCATTGAACTCACAACGCCGATAATCGCTTAAAGAGACCTTCACCTCGACTGTAGTAGGTCGAGGGTGGAAGATAGTTTTTCACTTTTTCATGGAAGAAGAAAAATAAAATAATTAACATTTTATTTTTCTTTTGAAACCTCTCTTTTGAAATTATGGAGGTGAGGACCACCTGATCTAGGAAACCCCCAATTTAAATTCTTGGTGGTGGGGACCACCTAAACCCCTCTTAATGTGGGAAAACCTCTCAACTCTCCAATTAATAAATTGAGCCAACTACAATTAATTAAATGTGTCAACTTTAAGTAATTGTTAGACTTATTTTTAATAATTTGGCTCTTCATTTTTGTTGGGTTAGAGGATTTAGTTGGAAAATTAGCTTGAGAGAATTGTGGAGAAATGTTCTCTCCAAAGAAGAACTTTTACTCCAAATTAAGAATTCCCTCTCCAACGAAGAACATACTTCGGAATCAAGAACGAGGACAATGCAAGAGCCCGACTTCAGAAGCATGTTGCGGAAGCGACAATCATTGGCACCCTTATCGCCTTCACTGACTTTATCTCACGACACTTCCAATGATAAATTGAGGTAGGTATTGTTGTTTGTTTACCCTCTTTTTCCCCGTTCTTGACATTCATCTTGATTTAAGAAAAATTATTCCACTTACTACCTTTCTAATGCGGAGGGTGCAGGCCAAACGAATATAGCCTGACCCCTCTGTAACCTTTGTGGGATTTGATGGTCTTAAATCGATGGCGACATCCCTAGGTGAGTGCGGGAGTCTATAGAATGAAGAACGGGCCACCGGGGTGCGCCTGGTGACCCGAGGAACGTCACCGGTGGGACTCGGGAGTGGCGGTCGGCACTTCGACCGGCCGCGATGAAGGCGGCAGCGCGACCGTGCCGCCGGAGAAGGGTCGCAGCCCGTCAGCTGCGGCGAAACAAGGGTGGCGGTCAGCCGACCGCGTGAAGGGAGCGGCGGTGCGCATCTGCACCACCAGGCATGCAGGAGCCGTGACACAAGGTCGCGATAACAAAGCGAGGGCGGCCGACTCACCACCAGCCGCCGGTGATGGCGAGATGCGTGACCGCACTGCGCGGAGGAGGGCTGGTCGTCTGGCCAGCCACGAGCTAAGCAGACCGCTCAGCGGGCTGCCATCGCGGGCCGGGTCGGACCCAGGGCCAGACCTGGGTTGGGTTAGGTCGACCCGAAATGGAACGGATCAGCCCATGCCGGGTCGGGCCGGACCCGGGCCAGGTTCAACCCCTTTTCACTCTTTCGGGTATAACTTAAGCTACGAGCATCTGTTTGAAGAACCATCTATGGCACCAGAAACCTTGGATCAAGATGGTCCTTTTGGTATACCTCACTTGACTTTTGGATAAAGTTGGGGTACGGACGGTTTGGATCGAACATGAATCCAACCGGGCCCTTAGGAATAAAATGCCAATAACTTACAGACCGGGCGTCCGATTGACGCACCGTCTATTGCGTTGAGACCCCTTTTATGTGGTGGTCCTTTGGGATACTTCTTCACGGAACTTCTTGGTAGTTGGAGTATCGACCTATGGCTTGAGGAGCGGACCCTCCTGGAATCAAGCTACCTGTAGCTGGTCGTATCATAAGAAAGGGATCCTATGTGGGTCTGTGTTTTGGGATCCTACGTGGGTCTATGTTTTGGGATCCTATATGGGTCTGTGTTCCAGTATCTCTCTTGGATCCGCTCTAGGAATCCACGTGGGACTACTCTAGGATCTTACGTGGGTCTGCTATACTAGGATCCTATGTGGGTCTGATGATCTAGGATCCTACGTGGGTCTGATGATTTAGGATCCTACGTGGGTCTTCCTCTCAACAGTGTAAGATGATTAAGTAGTTACATCTAATCATCTTTACTACCATACCTAAGTTATACCTGGTGTGAGTTGAATATTTACCTTTGTGGTATTCTTATGTGTGGTGTACCTTTGTGGTACTTACCTTCATGGTATTCTTCTATGTGGCATTAACTTTGTGGTACTTACCCTTGTGGTGTTACCTTCATGGTATTTCTTTCCTTCGTGGAACAGTTGTACTTTGGCTAAGAGTTGGGCCTTGTGTTTCCTCATGAATGAGATGGGTATACTTGATAACTTAGGTATATGTATTGGTATATACCTAAGTAGGGTTGTCAGTTGTTTCGTGCTTTATGGTTTATCCTTTGTGGTTTTTGTGAGACCTTCTAGGGTCTCGAGGTCCCTACTGAGTATCGTTATACTCACCCCTACACAGGTTATGTCTGCACCTTGTTGTGTTTGGTGCAGATGACAGACAGCGCTGACTAAGGACAAGAGTACCAGGACTGGAGGTAGCTCGAAGATGGACATTAGACAAGGCATACCACAGAGATGACCATTCGAGAGTTGTACCTACCCTTCAGCTAGGATCCTTGGTGGGTGTTCGTAGGAGTTGTTTCAGTTTTCTTGTACTTTCCAGTCGGGCTTGTATTCTGGCCCTTTTTTCTTACTATACACACTCTTTTTACTATATAGTTTATTTGTGTTTGTATCTAGTTGTGTGCTTGGTTGTGTGTGTTTACATGTTATAAAGGCAATGACTTACTGGTTTTAGGGAATACACTTTTCAGTGCTAGTCGTCAGCCCCTGGCCTATGGAAGGCGGGCTTGGGGTAGTCACAGCATGGGCCTCGGGGGATGAGTCATGACAAAAACCTTCATAATAACTCCCCTTATAAAATTAAGTGTCCCAACAAGGGTTAGTCAAACACTTAATTCTATTGAGTTTTGTTCCTAATCAAGTAATGGAAGGTCAAGTATGACTTAATATTTGGTTGAGGGATTTAAATTAATTATGCATAAATTTTATCCGTTTGATCATTTACATGTCTTTTTAATATTAAATGGATATTACTTAATTAATTAACCATGTTAGATAAAACATTTACACATAATTCATTTATTTAATTTATTATGCATAAATTTTATCTTATTTTATCTTTTACATGTCTTGTTAATATTAAGTATATGTTACTTAATTAATAAACCATGCTGGATAAAACATTTACACATAATAGATTTATTTAATTCCCATATTTTCACATTAATTTATTTATTTATGTAATTGCAGACTTTCATTCATAAAATAAATAATTTCATAGATAGAAATAATTAATTAATTAAACGATGCATTTATGAGATTTATCTAACAGTTGATTTAATGATCAAACATTAAATCAACCTATGACCTAGGGGAAATAAATCCTTTTTCCAGTCTCAACATAAGTTACAAAAATCCACCTTTATACATATGTATTACATAATTTGGCATCATTATGGTTCCATCTTGAACTGTTTTCATGCACCATGGGATGCTCCATTAATTACATGTATTTATGACTCACACGTAGGTGAGGGGAACCAAAGGATCAGTTAAAAGGGGATGACATAAATATCCTTGGACATGTAGGTCCTACACAACAATTAAGGGAGGGATGACACGCATACTATCATATTTAATTTAATAATAAATAATTGCAAACTCATGCAATAAATTAAATTAAAACATCCAACGCATACACAATTCTTGTTCAAGAACATGAATGGTCATACATGCAAAAAATATGAAAAATTAACCAACTATCATTTATTTCTTTATTTGTTCTTTATTATTAAGATAAACGCGCTTACATTAATTAATTAATTCTTTTTCATCTTAATGATCATCCAAACTTAATTGGAGATATCCATCATTCATGGCATTCATGGTAGATAAATGAAAGAACCAATAATGAAATATTTATTACAATAAATTAATTGAGCATTTAAAAATATTTAAAAACATTATTAAATTATAAAACATGCAATATGCGTCAATCAATAAATTGTGGTTTTAATACTGTAATTGTCAATTTAATGTAATTTAATTTTTCCATTAATTGGGAGACTATACAGTGAGTGCAACCCAGCTAAATGTCATGTACCTCAGTTGACGTGTATCTGAGTCACATGTTTGGGGATTCAACGTGTTAAATAGGTTAGATTACACGACATGTGCATGAAAGTTGCATGCCATGTATCCATTTTTCATGTGCCAGAATGGCCCAGTCAATATGTTGTGTGCAATAAATGGACCATGTGTAATTAATTACTCGGAGCATCCATGTACAATGTGCATGGGTAAATGGCATGTGCTCTATCTACACGTTGTTTAACCTGGTTTTATCATCCAAAGATTTGGTACTTCCTAATGGCATCTTCAATCGTTCTTCATTTGTTCTTAAACCTTTAAAAAAATGAAACACCAAATGAACATTATTAATATATCAATAACATGTCAATTCAAATCACATTAAAGAATGAATAACATGAAATGAAAACCTAATCAAAATTGTGCATAGATCAACAATCAAATAAATAATTATAAATTTAAATGTGACCCCTCTGAAACCACTTGTTGGTTCTGGGAACATCGGAAGCATGCGGTGGTGGGTGATATATTAAAATTTCTTTTAATAATCATTGCTCAAAAACATGAGTGATAATCTTGCATGAAATATTTATAATTTATTTATTTAATATGTGAATAAATAAATACATAGGCTTAGGAACTTTCTTCGTTGATGATCGTCGATCATCTGAAAAGACTCTTTCAGATTTTCTTTGTTGTGTTGTGAGGATCCAAGGATATAATCCCTATAACGGTGATCCACATGTGCTCTAATGATCTCTAAGAAACATTACTCGATCATTGGGTGCTAGCGTGGCGAATCAAATGTCTTGCATTTTTCATTATTGATCACTCATTCTTCAGTCTTGAAGAAATATCTCTTGCGCTTCTTGTTCTTGAGTGGGAGAGAGGAGGAGTCGAGAGAGAATTCGTTGTGCGCAAAAAATTTCTATTCTCAAATTTTGGATGCAAAACACAATAGGCATATTCGTCTATTTATAGAGTTAAGATTTAGGTTAAAATATTATTTAATTGAATGTCGGTCATTAAATATCATTTATTTCTTTTAATAAACCTCATGCCACATAATAATATTATTATTATTTTGTGGTGCGCCAACTTGTACAAATTGATAAATAATATTTATCCTCTTGTAAATAATTATTTTATCATCGGGCGTGGGCTTTCTCTATTCGAACTCCTTGGTATTTATTGAATATCCGAATAAATATTTTATTTATAAATAAATATTTCATTCACATACTGGTGAATAAATATTTATAAAATATTCAATAAAATAAATAAATATATTTTTATTCACTTACTAGTGAATAAATATTTATTTAATGTATGTGATTAATATAACTTGAATAAAATCATTCCTCGATCTTGAGAATAATATTTATTCCATTAATTAAATTAAATTAGAATTTAATTGAGATCAATGGAAACACTTAGTATGTAACCCTCTAGGATTCTTTCTCATTGGCATTAGGCAGGCTTGCCTAAATCCAAGATTATTGTCTAGCAACGGGTCAAGTCACCCAAGAGAAAAAACTTAATGTCGCAACAATGATAACCACATATGAACACTCACTGTGTAATATAATCTCTTTGTCACAATATTTCATCAAGTAGGTTGCACGATGGTGTCATCAACTTATTTACTTGATACATATTTCTTTGACTATCTGAAATAAACACATTGTTACACAATGACCATGAAATTTAATGTGATGGTTATATTCCAATAAAATGGTTAAGATATTAGTTTCCATAAAGATGGAAGGGATAAATCCTTCCTTGATTTATCCATTAATGACATGTCAATCATGACGCACCCAATGTACCCTACTTCCCACCAACATATGGCGTAACGGTTTTGGTCAATAAATCTAAGTGTGCATGTCATGACATAAATTAATAATAATATCAAAGTCTAAGGACCATTACATGCGCTCATGGATAGGAATATCCGATGACACCGAAACATGCAGAGTTCCTACTAGTGGGTTTGTTCACATAATCTCCCATCTTGGAGATTACCAAGTGTGAAATTCATGAGAATAATCCTAATCCACTTATGATCACTTGCACATGACAGTCTAAATACTATATGTCCCATCATAGTACATCATCCAACTTTAGAACTATATTAAGAATATTGTCATAGCACTTCAAGGTTCTCATCATGGCGGGGAACTTTTATAACCTTGTCAATGCGACAAATAATCTAATACATTATTACATTAAATCCATGAATAAGCAATGAACAATATGTAATAAGTCATTAAATTAATATTCAATGCATTGAATATACATATAATCAAAGTACAGTCAGTTGGTCATAGGTCACGAACTCTAACACTTCCTAAATTGGCTTACACTCTCTAAATATATACCCAAAAGGGTGTCAAGGGTCATCTGCCATAGAATTACTCAATATCAAGCCCAAGGATTTTCAAAATAACCACAAAGATAAAGGAATGTGAAGTAGCAGTATCGAATAAGGTAGACACAATAACAAAGGCTACTATAATAGTACCTTGAATAGTACATGGCTCGACATCCTACTCCACTGGTATAGGCTTCACTGAATAAATTTGTCATGATCCACTATCTTGTACTGTAACTTGACTACCCTGAGTGGGTCCACTCTACTAATGTTGTGTATTTGAATTTTGGCTACCTCATCCATGATCTTCTCCTCCACCTGAATGAATAGTAGTGCTCCAACTACCTATCTGGTGAGGTGTTATAGATCCTACTCTTGAAAGCAGAGATGATATATATCCTCTCCCACTAAGCATGGATGGGAAGGTCCTACAAAAATGTTGAAGATGTCTCAACCTATCGAAACCTTGGAACTCAAAGGGGTCTTTGGGATACTGTGGGTTCTTATGCTCTGGCTTCCCACATTATTGACAAACCACATAACTGTTAGTGGGTTTCATATGGATGTTGTTGCTCCTACATGTAGTCTCAAAGCATCATTTCTGACCGCTAGTCAAACCACTTCCCTATCTCAGTTCTAAACCACCCTAAACCACATCATTAGCTTCCCTCAAGTTTTTCTTAGTGATGAGAGCCTAGTTTACTATATCAGACATGGTAGTTGGCAGGAAGGCATTCACCTGATATCGAATAGGATGCCTAAGGCCGCCCTCAAATCGTATTGCTTTTGTTGGCTTTTCAGAAGTATAAATAGGTGAAAATCGTTAAAGCTCTATAAAATGAGCTAAATAGTCCATAACAGACATAGAAACCTACTACACGTTCATGAAATCCCTAGCACAATCTACCCTCAGGGTCTTAGGGAAGAAATGGTCATAGAATCTAGATTAAAAATATTTCCAAATCACTTCATGATATTGACCTACCTGGTTCAGAATATCCCACCATCGTTTGAAGGATCCTCAAAGAATATACATATCGAGCTTCACTCTCCTTTCAAGAGGTGTCTCGAAGTGCTAAAAAATAGATAAAACTATCTCAAGACATAACTCTACAACATGGGGGCCACCATCCCCTGAAAAAGTTGGTGAATGCTGCTATTGAAACTCCCGCATCAACTCTCCCATAAAAGGGGTGAGCCACAGAGCTCCTGATGTAGTTTTAATAAGCCATAGAAACTCCCCTTGAAATTGGACATCATCACCTGCATCTTGGATAATAGGTGGTGCCACAGGTGGAACTACTGGTGGCTTAGGGTCCACCACCTCCAAAGCATGGTCATCACTACCCTCTCCTGGTGCACGGCAAGAGGATGTCATGGTGACATAGCACTACAAATGACAAATGCATGCCTCAGATAGGATTTAATAGCGATAATGTCATAGATACAATAACAATATAAGTACAAGCCTTCCTATATAAAAATTTACAACCTTCTTCTAGCTCCTAAAGCCGAGTCTGGGTAATAAGAACGATCATAGAGAACACAACTGACACTGCCTACTACCCACTAATAAAGTCGGGTATGGGTCAAGCTTTGTGTTTCTCTATAAGGTTCCTGATATATGGATCTTTAATTACAAATTATAGAGGAAAACACTCTTTAATTTTTAATTAGCATCCCCATTTAACAATGACCATATTTAAAATAAAGATTTAACAATTCCTACATTTAGAAAATAGACCGGTTATCTGAAGTACCATTCCCAATTTATACAAGTACATGATTTATAAATTGAAATTGGTAGTTCATTTAAATGAATCCAAACCTTTACATTCGATAATAGAATGTAACAGGTTTCATGAAATGATTTGAATATATAGATCACCATTCCCAATCAATAGAGGTATATGCAAACTTTAGATTACAAATGACATTTATTTATTTCAAATCAACTAACATCTCAGTCTATATAACCTCAATTACATAACTCAAACATGTGATGATTTGTTAGTTAAGTTTCCATCATCAACTATATGTGAAAATACTATTTAGGTTGATGCATACACTTTAATAATCCATTACTTAATCTCCTTTTTCTTGCAGAAATGTTAGTTGCATAACAGATATATCATTCAAGGCACATACAACCAAACTCATGTAGTCAGGCAATGCATTATACATGGCATGGCGTAATGTAAGACATATCAGTCCTATAAGGTGCATAAAATGATACATGATCAATGCTTCCTTGTTGTATCAGGACAAAGATAAAATATAATCCAACATAATAATAATAATAACATAACATATCAAGCACATCACCCAATGGAATAATCAAATAAATTGTAACAGGTGTAAACCAGAACATGATATCACATCCCAGGTAATTTGGATTTTTTACCATATGTGGGTTAGATACTCTCAGACACAGACTCATTACCAAATTTTGACTCACCCTAGTTTCCTTTCTACCATCCCAAAAGATTAAGGTAAAGAAAAGAAACTTTTGATACAACATTGTGACATTCCGACCCGGGAGCCATTAAACGGTGCCTTGTGTTGGTGGGTCACATAGCCTCAAACGTGTCTTTCTGTACGCCAGAGACTTCTGACTAACAGTGAGAATCTAAGGTGGTACAATGGGAAGACTATACCCTCATTGTCAGAGTAGCACATTAGTGTAATAAAGATATAAATGAATAATATAATAGCGGAAGCATGTCATGTGTAATAAAACCAACAACAACAATATCCAATATCATGTAAAAAATGATGTAATTTCATGTATCTATCAAAAGGAAACAGGAAAGCATGCAAGTAGGCATACATGCCAGTAGGCATGCAATACAATACATGTATCAAAAGACCAAAAAGGCTATCTCCAATAGCATCACGAGCCATAGCTTGGTCATGTACTTCCCTGCTCTCATGCTATAATCACTCAAGCATCAACAATAAGACGTTTGCCCCCTGCCCCTACCTGCATCCACATAATCTACCCAAGTACCATCGACGGCCCAAATAGGGTTTAAGATAAACTCATTTTTCCATCACCAGTGATGTATATAAATATCTAACCAGTTCATATAATATGAGCAGTGTGTAGATGTATCAATGGTAAGTAGTAATAGAAACTGTAAAGGGGTCGGCTCTGGTTCCTGAAGGACACCAGGCTGACACTACATGTTTCGGCCCGTGCTGGATAATCTCTAAAGCCATATGTATACATAGTGATGTCTAAATCCATATATATGAATACCACTACTAGTATGAACCCAAGGAGTAACTCAAACATCCATGGGTAGTAGCATGAGTCTTTCATGTGTCAAGGGATGACATGCCCAGTCTCATAATAGTACGGACATCATGCCTGTGTATCATAAAAGTGGGACACCATGCCCATGTATCATATTAGTAGGGTCGCCATGCTCATTCATCATAATCCATAAGGGTCTCCATGCTCATCCATCATAATTCATAAGGGTCTCCATGCCCATTTATCATAAGTTATAAGGGTCGTCATGCCCATTCAACATAATTCATAAGGTTTGACATGCCCATTTATCATAATCCATAAGGGTCACCTTGCCCATTCATCATAATTCATAAGGGTCATCATGCCCATTTATCATAAGCTATAAGGGTATCCATGCTCATTCATCATAATTCATAAGGGTCACCATGCCCGTTTATCATAAGCTATAAGATCGCTATGCCCAAGTGTCATAGATTTAAGGGACGCCGTGCCCAGGTATCACAATATAGGGATGTCATACTAAAGTATCATAGTATAGGGACACCATGCCTGTATCTAATAAAATCAGGGACGCCATGCTCGGATATTGAAAAAGTAGTAAGCGGCAAAAGGCTTTAGGAAGAGCTAATAAATAGTTCTTAGTTCATTAGTATTTCATTTTAACAAGGGTGTAACCATTGTTCTGTTTAAACATGTAATGTGGTCGTATCGCTCACTTTCCATTTAATTCAGTATAGTCTGATAAGTGTGTTAGTCATGCTACACCACTACAATTATCCACTATCAATTATGATATCACCTTCTAGAAGTCAAACCAAACACACTGATGGGTGTTTTGGTTATATAACCATGAAATTCAAGTAGACATATAAAGGGCGCACCCAAAGGGGTGGCTCACGTTGAGGTTGACGACCTCCAACATTTTTTGGGATCTAAGAGAGTCACTAGGTTCCATAATAGGGCAACCAATTCAAGGTAGATTCATTTTAGGGGCAACACACGGTGAAACAGGCGTGCAACACAGGACACATAGTATAAGGCAACAAAACTTGAGGGATAAATACTAAACCACCTACCTTATGCCTGTAGGGGAAAACTATTCCAGTATTGACCTTCGATTTGGTCCATATCAAAAGAAAATGTCAAAATAGACGAACACCCTATAAATAAGGCATATGAGCTCGTACCAAAATAGCATCGTCGATAGAAAGACAAACAAAGAAAGGAGCTTAAGGAGTAGAACACTCACCGAGAGGAATCCAATGAGATGATCAGAAGTCGATTCAGAGTCCAGATTAAATAATTATCAACGAACCTAGGTGAGGAGCTCTTCACAGGAGAAAAGATAAGGTTCTGTTCGCTAGAGGAAGAAAACAAGAAAGGGGGTAATTTTATAAGAGGCAGGGGGAAATGGACATTTCACCTCTTTAAAACTAGGTTGCACGATTGGTCAAACTGTGCGCCAAGCATGCATCCAGCTCTGTCTTATGACCTCTTTCGCATGGGCTAGGCGCATGCTTAGACTAACCGCGCACATCTTGTTAAAAAATCCGCTATAACAATACCTGCAACATTCACACGATCGTGCGACCCCCTTTTGTGCACTAAAGCACCCTGCACGGTTAGGAGAAACTGTGCATACCGAGCTTCACGGTTTCTACTAATCGTGCGGCCTGATTGTTTCTTCCAAAAGATGGGACTCCGAGCTCTGAACAAGCCTCATACATCTTTGTTTCCTTTATAGCCTCACTAGACATTCGTATTAGGTCGAAACAAAGGAATTAAACCAAAATGAAACTGATTTATAGCTCATAGAAAAGTTGGATTCTTACAAAATAAATTTCCAAATGAGATAAATTTAATATTTAAATTGAATATAAAAACACGAATGTTTCACATATGAAGGAAAACCTCGTTACAACAATAATTATACCATTATACTTTTTTGAGTTAGATTAATTAAAAAATTATATTAAGGTTTTAAATAATTATTTATAGTATTTTGATATTTATATATTCATATTGTATTCATGATAAGCATTTACTTAAATAATTACTCCAATGGTTGCTTGTAACCATTGCTTTACTATTTCAACAACTGTGTTACTTCTTAACGGTTATAAAGACTATTTTACTCATTACGACAGTCATACAATCTTTTACCACCTTATATATACCCCTTAAATTATACATTATTAATTAACTTAGTTCTCTCTCAAGTTTCTATATTTCAACATTCTTATCCTATTTCTCATATCTTAGTTTCTTAGTATGGGGGTGAAAGACATTATATTTCAAACTTTTAGTCATAATATTTACATATTTTGACTGTTTTGTTCTATTTTTACTAATCATATGGAATGTATTTGTTTTGTAGAATCATATGAAGTCCCACCATTAGTGGTGGAGTAGTAAGGGTTTGGGGGTGGAGTGAGGGGAAAGTCACGGGGTCAAGTCCACGGACCTGCATGTTTAATGCAATTTATTTCATTGCGTCGTGCTTCGTGGTGGCGGATGCAATTGATCTTATATATAATGATATGATGAAGTGATAAAATAATGATTATTTCATTTGCGTCGCATACAATTTATTCATGACATACCTTTATACTTGATTTTATAGATCGAAAAACACACACATATATATTAAAGAATAATGTTTTATATAACCAACGTTACATGCCCGATAAGCCCAGCAAACCCCTAGGCCAATACAATCTATGACAAGAGCAACCATCCAATTTTATTCTTAGATTTCTACATTATGATGTTTTTTTTAACTTACATGCATGGGTGACATTTTGAGATTTGGTTTTGGATAATCATATTGTGGTTCACGAACCGATAACCAATTCAGGACACTTTGAAGATTTTTTTAAAATAATTGTATGATTTTGTCTTAATTGTAAGAATCATATTGTTGTATGAGAACACGAGACACGCTCCACGGGCGCAGCCTAGTGAACACGTCTTGTGGTGGTGTTTAGGTAGGTCTCGGTTTTGAGACTCTCCGGACCCAAGTAGATAGATTTTCTTTTGTTTATCCTTCTCTCCCGAACATGGGGCATGCATTCTAATCTAATATTGATTAAAAAAATAAAAAAGAAAAAAGAAATGGAGGACCCTACGAACTCGCAATTGGGTCCGCAAAATTTCCCAATCCGTACCCGCCACACGCCGCTGTCGCGTTAACTTCGATTACCCAAATTTTACCCTTCAGTCCCCGCCAGAATGGATTCCGAAGGTAGCCGTTGAGTCGACCAACTGGTCACTCACTCGTGAATATCTGAATCCGATCTTCAGTTTTGTTGAAATACGCGTACCCGAATACATCTCCTCCCGTTATATCTTCCTTTCGTTTGCAATTTTGTTAGGGCAACGAGGGCCCTCGAATCCCTCGGCCGTGCTTGCTTCTCTTCTGAACAAGCGAGCCAAGCTTCACGATGATCTTCGAACCATTGAAAAGCAGGTTTTTCATTATCTTTTCAGTGTTTTCCGAGCATTTGTAAAGCCTTGAGAACTTCAATATTTAATTCCTTCGATTATTGCTGAAACAAACGTGGGTTTTCTTTTCCTTCTTTGTTTCATTACCTTGGGTAATAAAGGTTGTACGCGTTAAACTATTGGTGTGGATAACAAGTTACGGCATTCAAGCATCAATGTCGGCAATTTTTGTCAGGGAGAGGGGTTACCGTTTCATACTTCTAGACATTCAAATGTCACTCTGTTTTTATCACGTAGAAAAACATTCAAGTGGTCACCATGCTATCCTGTTCCTTGTTTAAGGCACGCTTGCGTGAACACGCGCTGATATACTTTTCTGATGCTTATTGAGAACTTGATTTTTCTTTCTCTCTTATACGCAGAACATTGGGATAGACCTGTCTGTTTAGTTATGGTCACGGACAATAATATAACCATGTTTGAATGAGGTGGGGTATTGTCACGATAATTGTTATTTAAATTACTTTTCCAACCAATCAATCTCGGTCCACCATTCTTTCCTATTGCTCATTTAGCTGGCGGCATGTTCCAAATGTAGATCTAGCTTTCCCATCCAGGTTTGTTTTTAATGCGTTACATTTAAAGCATTTTCAAATTTTTTGTTTGGAGATTAGTACCCTAAACTACAAAAAAGACATCCATTGTTTCATTTGGATAGTTGTTTCTTCCTGTTAATATCATAATAGATAATTGTGTAGCCTAATGGGCTTATGTTGTTGGTATCAGGGTGTGCAGTCGAAGCTGATGGGTCGGAGATTTAAATTTTTTTATCGTCGAATCGATGTAAATATGTCGTCTTCGGCGATATGCAACCCGGTACGGAAGCCGAGGATCCCGCGTGAAGATTTTAAGCACGAAAATTAAGTTTAAAAATACCTCGTTCTATTTGAAGACGTGTTTGACAACTATGCCTCGAAGGAATCTAAGCCAGATCCTTTTAGATCATCTACACGCATTTTGAAAGTCTGCTAGAGTGTCGATCGTTGAAATTTGGGTGCTAGCGTGAAAATCTGACAACGTCTTTGATGTCCCAACGATCACCGCCACGTCGATCCTTCGATCCGAGAAGGAGAACCCATACCGGTTGATTGGACCAAGAATTTCTCTCTCTTGGAATCGGGAGAGGAGAGAGAGACTCAAATTTGCGCGATAAATAGTATTGCGAATGAGAGCCTCCTCTCACTAATATAGTGAGGCCCAAAATGCAACGACCCGAACTGTTATGAATAAAATTCTTTTTTTGATTTAATTAAATGTCTTATTATTAAATATGGTTATAGAAAACGCATGTACTTTTTTTTATTATGTCCAGTTGGATTTAAACGACCCTCAAGTATCATTACTGTTGATAATATAACCGTTGAACAGTGATCACATGACTAGTATAAATATAGGGTTTTAATAAACTCAATCGACACAGACAAAGGAAGTGATGACCTAAACCAGTAGGATTATACCCTGTAAAGTCCATTTATCGAAGTTTCCGACGGAGATATCATTTCTGGGTTTTGCCCTAAACCAAGCCCAAGGCGAGATCCAACAACTTAAGTATGAGCAAAACCGTTTACAGGAGAAGTTCAAGCTCATCGAGATCACGACCCAAATCATGTTCGTCGAATGACCCCATTAAAGTCCCACCACCGCACACACTTTACTCTTAGGGCGTATGATGGTGTATTAAAGAGATATGTATCAAGACACTAGGTACATGAGTACGTACATTATTATCGTTACTTTGTAAATGATTTTTATTTTGATACAATAAAACACAAATTATATTTTTGGTTAATATTCAAATTCAATTAATGAATTTATGAATTAATGGATTTTTGAAATAAATAATATTTTAATAAAATATTATTATTAAATAATGTTTATCAAATATAAATGATTATATAATTTTTAGGAAGTCAAATGTAATTTTTATAATGGTTCAAAAAATGTTATTGTCAAAAACCTGTCATTTTCAATAAATGTCGGTTTTTATTTTAAAAGTGAAAATTCACATATTTAGAAAATTATTTAGATAAAATGAATATTATTTTTGGAATTAGAATGTCAAAATTATCCAACGGTGAATTTTTCATAATTTTTCGAGACAGTCGAATTTTCGGGTAAAAATTAAATACCGTATAAATATACTTTGTGTTTTATGACATTATAATGACTCAAATGTGATCTAATAAGTAATATAAATGGGATCCACGATCAAATATATGTTTTCTCTTTAATATAATGTGATTTTAAGTTTATTTGATTTATTTTGTAAAGCCATTATGAATCCTCCAAGACTTATAATATATTTTATGATTTTAAAATCATTTCTTTAAGAGTGTGACTCACCTCCACATTACCAATGATAATATTTTAATAAGTTCGGCCCTTGGGCTTATAAAATAATGTAAACCACTCTTCTTTGGCAGAAACAATGGGCAAAAACCATGAGATAGTTTGTGGTTTTGGATATTTTATTATGCAGAGTTCAAAACCTAAATAATAAAGAATTTCTCTTATTTTCTATATAAACCCACTTAACCTCCAATTTCTCTTCACTCAAACTCCTTGAAGCACGACCACACTCTTCCCTCCCCTCCCTAGAGTCCTTCTAAGGCGCCCCCAAGCTTTCAGGAAGCCCCTCCCAAGCCTTTGGAGTCACACACTCAAGTAAGAGATCTTCCACTCTCCTCTTTTATCAAATACTCCTTTTATGTTCTGTCTTTTAAATTTTCATTTGCTTATGTTGGGATATGTTCTTCCATATCCCCCCTTATTGTCCATTTGGTGTATAAATGATGAGCGTCTATTTTACTCTCATTTAGCCATCTTATGAACCTTTATGTACATCCATTATTATGTCGAAATTCCGTTAGAGATCGTTGCCTTCTCTTCTTTATTCAAGATTCTTTATGAACTTATGCATTCTATTTCCACTTCCTAATGTTGGGACATGTTTTTTCATGTCCCTCTTACTGCTCATTTGATTTTCAAATGACGAGACCCCTTTCTCTCTCATCAATCATTTTTATGAATTTTTATGTAACGCTGTTATGCGATCAAAATTTCACCGCGATTTTCCGTGCCAAAACTATTGTGTAGTGAATACCATACCCATTTTTCTATCAAAGATATTCACCTTTATGACATATACTTATTGATTGGGGACTTACATGTATGTATTCCACATTTCTTGATCGTGTAATAAATTATTATAATGAATGAATCCATGTTTTATGATCTATGTGACACACCTAAACATGAGAATTAAATGATTATGATGGGTGCGCCCAGATAGCGTTCCAATACATTGGGTAATGGTTAGTCTCGTGAGACGTCATGTGCAATGGTCTTGGTGGTTAACCTTGACTCATGCTCTATGTGCAACGGTCTTGGTGGTTGGCCTTGTCCCGTGCTCCTTCATGTGCAATGAGTCTTGACTCATGCTTATGTCATGTTGTATGTTGTTGCCACATTTCCCATGTTATGATTATCATGGTATATCATGTCTTATTATTCTTGTTCCTTTTATACTCCATTGATATGCCTATTGTCTAACATGTATTATGTTTTTCATGTTATTCCTTGTTTATTTCCTTACTGGGCTTTATAGTTCACCCCTTGCTTATATTTGTCTCCAGGATATCCTATGCAGTTTTAAGTTCGTTGGAATATTATGATCATGTCAAGGAAGTGTTCAATAATGTTTTGTATCCCATGTTATATGTTGTTATGTAATGCACCTAATTCCCAAAGACACCAGACTTCTCGATCTTTTGGGGTTGTATTAAGTGTACTTTTATGTTATAAAACATGTATTAATGTGTAATAAAGAGTAGAGTTGTTGCAATTGACATCAAAGCAAGAGTTTAGTTATTTTTGAGATTAGGATTGGAAAACTTTAGCGAAAACTTTAGGGATAAGACGAAGTATAATAGAATATCCCTAAATTTCGGCTAATATAGAGTAAGTGGTTTATCAAGCAAATACTGTAAGGGTTGGTGTCCTGAGAACCAACTGTTTTGTACTTTGATTACATGAATGTACTCTTATTATATATTGTTCATTGTTCTGCATTACTATAATATAATAATGTCCTGGAATATTTGTTGCATTAATAAGGTCATGAAATATCCCCGCTATGATGAGAACCTTGAAATGCTATAACAATATTCTTAAATAAAGTTCTACGGTTGGATGACATACTATGATAGGACACATAGTATACAGACCGTCATGTGCGAGTACTCGTAAGAAGACGAGACTCTCTCTCACGGAGTTCACACTTGGTAATCTCCAAGATGAGAGATTATGAGAATAGACCCGCCAGTAGCAATTCCGCATGTCTTGGTGTCATCGGACATTGCTATCTACGAGCGTGTGTAATGGTCCTTAGACTGGAAGATTATCATTAACTCATGTCATGACTCGTGCACTTAGATTTGCTGACGAAAACCGTCACGAAGAGAGTTGGCGGGAAGTAGGGTACGTTGGGTGCGTCACGAATGACATGTTGTTAATGGATAAATCGAGGAAGAATTTGTCCCTTCCATATTTATGGAAGTAGATATCTCGGACCCTTTGATTGAAATAGAACTGTCGAACAAATTCCATGGCTATGGTGACACGACGAGTTTATTTCTGGAAGTCAAAGAATGACAGATCAAGCATATAGGTTTATGACACTGCCATGAAACCTGCTTGATGAGATATTGAGACAAAGGGATTAAATTACACAGTAAGTGTTCGTATGAGGTGACACGTCAATTCAACGTCAACTTCTTTCTCTTGGGTGCCTTGACCCGTTGCTAGACAGTAATCTTGGACTTTAGGCAAGCCCGCCTAATGCCAACGAGAAAGAGGCCTAGAGGGTCACACACTAAGTGTATCCAAGTATCTCAAGTAGAATAAAGATTATTCCCGTACGTGGTTTAATAATTATTCAAGGAAGCCTAAATCGTTTTGATGATGGAGGAAGAAGGAAATGAAAAACAAGATATACACGCCGTGTAGTTTTTCATGGAAAACAAGTACACGCCGTGTATTAATGATTACACGCTCTGTAGTTTTTATTTTGGAAAGGAAATGAAAAACAAGTACACGCCGTGTATTAATGTTTACACGCCGTGTAGTTTTATGGAAAATAAGTACACGCCGTGTAGTTTTCCAGCCGGGATTTTGAGGATATAATATTGTTTTATTAAATGATATTTATTATAATCAGCGTGTGCGCATGTCAAAGAATTAATTATTCGACATGGGGGTTTTCAATAAGAGTCAATGAAATAAATAAAACGCGTAACGCGTTTATTTATTGTCATAACTCTATAACCTCAAACCCGATTATAAATATCCTCACAACCCCAACTCTTTTCCGACACACAAGAGAATCGTTGTGTACAACAATTATGGAGAATTCTCTCAAGACTGAAAGAACCTCTTCCTCCAAGAACGCTCTCAAGACCGAGAGAGATCCTCTTCCATCGGATCAAGACGATCTAAGACGGACAACGCAAGCAAAGGTTTCTCCACGCTAGCACCTGGAGACTCCTTTGGCGACGTCCAGAGATACGAGGTGCACGTGTGGATCACCGCTAGAGGAAGTCTACCCTTGGCTTCTGCGACGCAACGATGCATCACATCATAACGTGATCAGAAATATCAACGAAGAAAGAACGCCAAAAAAGTACTTCTTTTCAATTGATTAAATTAATTATAATCAACCTGTAACGATCCTACTTTGTGGTTTCGGGACTTTCCTTTTCTTTGTCTATTTCTGTGATTCAATCTGTGGAGACTGACGTTTATCGTCGTATTGATTCCGGATTGATCATTGTTAATGACAAAAAGCCAAGTGGGCACATCCACCCACGCGCTTCCGCTGCGCCCGGAACCTTCAAATACATCTCTGTCTGGATACTACAAGTGGACGTGGTTCTAGCACAGATGTATCTAGGAGCAACAACTCCGACAAGATGTTCCGAGCTTGACTCAGAATAATCTGGTACACGACAACGGGCCCTACTACGCACATGATTTGACACTTTTGGGGGATATGTTTTGGTAAATTCATAAGCTCGTTACGAACCATTATTAAAGGAATAAAAAAAAGCCTATAAGAATATATGTTAAAAAATAGATCATGGATAACATAGATTGAAGCTTATAAATTCATAAGTTAAGAGAATAAATATAATTTATAAGTTATCCCCTTATTGTTATTGGATTCTCCTTTATGTGTTTAATAGTTTAAGATACTTATCCCTATTTTTTTTTATTCTAGCCAATGGTTGTAAATAGGAGGAATCAGGTTAACAACCGATGCAAAAGGCAATGTGATGACTCCCCCAACGAGATGCCCAACCCAATGAGAGCGGAAATCGCAAACTTTGTCACGATACTCTCTCAACTAATTCAAGTTCTGAATAGAAACCTATATCAGGAGGAGCGTCCAAACCCCTCTAAGAGAGAGCAATCCGCAATCGAGAGATTCATGCGACAAAGGTCACCTACTTTCAATGGATCATTTGATCCCTTAATCGCGGAACAATGAATCAACTCCATTGAGAATATCTTAATCCTTCAATATTTTGAGCAAGAGAAGGTTCTACTAGCTGTTTATCGTATGAAGAGAGAAGTTGATTAGTGGTGGACATTGATCAAGAATACGAAGTCTGAGGAAGAGATCGAAGCAATAGAGTGGAAGAAATTCCGGAAGATGTTTTTCGATAAATATTTTACTGGCACCCTCCGTCTTAAAATGAAAAGAGATTTCCTTGCACTCAAGCAAAAAGACGACGAATCTATCGGGGCGTACGAGACAAACTTCACAAAACTTGCACGATACGCCTTCGGTTTTGTTGTTACCCCCGAATGCAAGGTTGACCGCTTCTTTGGTGGGCTAAAACCTAATCTATGAAAAGCCCTGGCGACCCGTGACTTTGATAGCTATGAAGAAATTGTCCGATGTGTCCTCAAAGTCGAAATGAAGATTGACGAATCTCAAGGGTATTATGGGGATAAAAAGCGAAAAGTGAAGTTTAATTCTGGTGGTCCGATAGAGAGATCTAATGGTGTCAAGAAATTTCAACACCCCACTTGTCAATGGCGCGGGACGAAGCACCCCGAAAATTGCTTAAAGGGATCAAGGAAATGCTTTAGGTGCGGGAAGGAAGGACACTTAGCTAGTAATTGACGACAGGAGAAACCCGCTTTTGCGACGGAGGAAAGGAACACTCCAGTTAACCCTCAACGTATTGTTCATTGCTACAACCGCAAGGAACTGAGCCACTTTGCAAATCAATGCCCTAAGCCAATAGTTTTCGGAGATAACCAACAACCTGCAAGACAACAAGAGCGAACTTTTGCCATCACTACTGCCGAAGTGAATCTCAACAATGAAGTGGTGATAGATACGTTAGTTATTCATTCAAAAATAGCGAACGTACTTTTTGATTTTTGTTCTGCACATTCCTTCATATTACGAAAGTTTAATAGAACTATCCAAACACCCAAAAAGCATGGAAGTAGAGATGTTGGTGAAAACAACAAATTGAACAATTATTGCATCTCAAGTATATAACTCCTCCCTTGTCAACATTTGTGGGTTGAACTTCCTGACGAACCTTTCCATACTCCATTTGGTGGAATTTGATGCAATTCTGAGCATGGATTGACTTTCCCTATATAGAGCCAACATAAATTGCCATGAGAATGAAATCACTTTCCGTATGGCGAATCGACCCCTGATCCTGTACAAGTGCAAGGAGGAGAATGAATCTTCTTTGACACCATCATCTCAAACATGAATATCACTGCCCTATGAGCAAACATATCTTGCTCAGATAATTGAGTCTAAGGAAAGAACCATCCTCGAAGACATACTTATTTTAAGGGAATACGCTGGTGTATTTCCTGAGGAATTGCCTGATCTTCCTTCTAGTCGAGAGGTCGAATTTTCAATCGAGCTTATACCCGGGACATTACCCATATCCAAGACTCAGTATAACATGACTGTTGTGGAACTTGAGGAGCTATAGAAACAACTACAAAAGAATCTAGATAAAAGGTTTATACGCCCAAGTGCTTCACAATGGGGTGCACCGGTCCTCTTCCTCAAGAAGAAGAATGAGTCAATGCGCCTTTGCATTGATTATCTCGAGCTCAACAAAATCACGATAAAGAACAAATATCTTTTGCCATGGATTGACGACTTGATTGATTAACTACGTGCATCACAATACTTCTCCAAGGTGGATTTGTGGTCGGGATATTACCAAGTTAGGGTGAAAAAGAATGATATCTCCAAAACTGCTTTTCGTACAAGGTATGAGCACTACGAGTTCATAGTAATGACATTCAGACTCACTAATGCTCCAACAATTTTCATGGACTTGATGAAGAGTCTTTAGAAATTATCTTGACAAATTTGTGGTAGTCTTTATAAATGATATTATAATATATTCCAAAACTAAGGAGGAACATGAAGAGTATTTGAGCACCGTGCTAAAGACTTTGCGAAATTAGAAGCTCTATGCAAAGTACAATAAGTGTGAGTTTTGGTTGAAGGAAGTCTTATTCTTGGGGCATATCATCACAAACAATGAGATATCTGTGGATCTTTCAAAGACAAAAGCAATTGAAGGATGACCGAAGCCAACATCCGTGACAGATATCCGTAGCTTCTTTGGGTTAATCGGACATTATCACCGATTTGTGAGAAATTTCTCACGATTGTCAAACCCTCTTACCAAACTAACTCGGAAGGGAGTCAAGTTTGCTTGAAATGATGAATGTGAAAAAAACTTCATGAAGTTGAAAATGAGGTTTATCACTGCCCCGTGCTCACACTACCCGCAAGTGGAGAACTTTTTGTGATTTTCAGCGATGCCTCGAAGATGGGATTAGTCTGTGTGTTAATCCAGAATGACAAAGTCATAGCCTATGGTTCAAGGCAGTTGACAATTCACGAGCAAAACTATCCCACAAATGATCTGGAGTTGGCAGCTGTGATCTTTGTGTTGAAAATCTGACGACATTATCTCTATGGGGAAAAGTGTGAGATATATACTGATCATAAGGGCCTCGAATATATATTCACACAAAAAGAGCTTAATATGCGCCAACAAAGATGGTTAGAGCTGATCAAGGACTATGACTGCTCAATTCAATACCATCCTGGTAAAGCGAATAAAGTGACAGATGTTCTAAGTAGAAATGACCTAACAATTCTATCATTGATGAGAATTGAGAAGGATCTGATTTTCTTGGACTTGAAGAGGATGAACATGAGAATCCTAAAGAAAGGAACATCATCAATCATTTCACAAATGATTGCTCTCTTTTGGAAAGGTTAAAGGATGTTCAAAGAAATGATGTGAGAATTCAGAAAAAAGTGGAAACTACAAGGAAAGAGAAATTCCCGGAGTTCAGTGTTAATGAAAAAGACATTGTGAGATTTGGGTCAAGACTATGTGTTCCATTAAATCCTGAGTTAAAGAAGGAACTGTTGGATAATGCACATAGTTTGATTTTCTCCATTTACTCAGGAAACACAAAGATGTATCAAGATCTCCGTGAGCACTATTAGTGAGACAACATGAAAAAGGAGATTGCTGAATATATATCAAAGTGCCTGGTATGTCAGCAAGTGAAGCCTAAAAGGCAGAAGTCTAAGGGGATGATGCAACTATTACTCATACCAACATGAAAATGGGAAAACGACTTTGTCATCAGACTTTCGAAGACATCCAAACGAAACAATGCTATCTGGGTTGTTGTGGATCGTCTTACAAAGACTGCACACTTCATTGCGATTTGAGAGGATTTCTTACTGGATCAACTTGCACGGATATACATCAGAAAAGTGGTGAGGGTGTATGGAGTACCTCTATCGATTGTGTCCGATCGAGATCCATGATTCACCTCAAGTTTTGAAAAAGTCTCCAGCATGCTCTAAACACTGAGCCAAACTTTGGTACAACTTATCACCGTCAAACTGATGACGAATTTGAACGAACTATCCAAACACTTGAGGACATGTTGAAAGCTTGCTCAATGGACTTCAAAGACGGATGAGACCAACATATTCCTTTGGTCGAGTTCTCTTACAACAACAGTTTCTACTCAAACATCCAAATGACTCGCTATGAAGCCCTTTATGGGAAGAGGTGTAGAGCACCGACATGTTGGGATGAAGTTGAGGAACGAAAACTTCTAGGTCCTGAAATGGTTGAAGAAATGGCGGAGAAGGTTAAGACCATTTAGCAACACATTAAGGCTGCTCAGAGTCGACAGAAGAGCTATGCTGACAATCGTCGACGACTAACACTCCCACCGAACCTATCTTAAGTACATGATGTGTTTCATGCATCCCTCTTGAGAAAGAACATACCAGACCCCTCACATGTACTCAATCTAGAGGTGGTACCATTGAAGAATGATCTTTCCTATGAAGAGCAGCCAATGAAGATATTAGATCGTAAAGAAAAAGTTCTACGAAATAAGACAATGCCCCTCGCCAAAGTGTTGTGGAGAAACCACACGTTTGAAGAAACAACGTGGGAACCGAAGGAGGTGATGAAGCAGAGTTACCCTCATCTGTTTTAGTGTGAGAAAATAAAATTTCGAGGGTGAAATTTTTAAAGGGGCAAAATTGTAATGACCTGAACTATTATGAATAAAATTCTCTTTTTGATTTAATTAAATGTCTTATTATTAAATATGGTTATAGAAAACACATGCACTTTTTTTTATTATATCCAATTGGATTTAAATGACTGTTAAGTATCATCACCGTTGATAATATAGCCGTTGAACATTGATTACATGCTAGTATAAATACAGGGTTCTAACAAACTCAATTGACACAAACAAAGGAAGTGATGATCTCAACTAGTTGGATCGTACCCTATGAAGCCCATTTATCAGAGCTTCTGAGGAAGATAGCATTTCTGGGCTTTGCCCTAGACCAAGCCCAAGCCGAAATCCAACAATCTAAGCATAAATGAAACTGTTTACGGGAGAAGTTCAAGCTCATCGAGATCACGACCCAAACCATGTTCTCCGAACGACCCCATGAAAGCCCCACCATCGCGTACCTTACTCTTAGGGCGTATGGTGGTGTATTAAAGAGATACGCATCAAGACCCTAACTATATGAATATGTACATTATTATTGTTACTTTGTAAATGATTTTTATTTTGATACAATAAAACACAAATTATATTTTTGGTTGATATTTAAATTAAATTAATGAATTTATGAATTAATGGATTTTTGAAATAAATAATATTTTAATAAAATATTATTATTAAATAATGTTTATCAAATATAAATGATCATATAATTTTTATGAAGTCAAATATAATTTTTATGAGGGTTCAAAAAAATGTTATTGTAAAAAATCCGTCATTTTCAATAAATGCCGATTTTTATTTTAAAAGTGAAAATTCACATATTTAGAAAATTATTTAGTTAAAATGAATATTATTTTTGGAATCAGGACGTTGAACTTATCCAACGGTGAATTTTTCATAATTTTTCGAGATAGTCGAATTTTCAGATAAAAATTAAATACCGTATAAATATACTTTGTGTTTTATGACATCATAATGACCCAAATGTGATGTAATAAGTAATATACATGGGATCCACAACCAAATATATGTTTTTCCTTTAAAATAATGTGATTTTAAGTTTATTTGATTTATTTTGTAAAGCCATTATGAATCCTTCAAGACTTATAATATATTTTAAAATTTTAAAATCATTTCTTTAGGAGTGTGACTCACCTCCACATCACCAATGGTAATATTTTAATAAGTTCGGCTCTTGGTCTTATAAAATAATGTAAACCACTCCCTTTTGACAGAAACCATAGGCAAAAACCATGAGATTGTTTGTGGTTTTGAATATTTTATTATGTAGAGTCCAAAACCTAAATAATAAAGAAATCTTTTTTCTTTCCTATATAAAACCATCTAAGTTCCCATTTCTCTTCACTCAAACTTCTTGGAGCACGACCACACTCTTCCCTCCACTCCCTAGTATCCTCCCAAGGCACCCCCAAGATTTCAAGAAGCCCCTCCCAAGCCTTTGGAGTCACACACTTAAGAGATCTTTCACTTTTCTCTTTTATCAATAACTCCTTTTATATTATGTCTTTTAAATTTTCATTTGCTTATGTTGGGATATGTTCTTCCATATCCTCCCTTACTGTCCATTTGATGTATAAATGATGAGAGCCCATTTCACTCTCATTTAGCCATCCTATGAATTTTTATGTACACTCGTTACTATGCCAAAATTCCGTAATGGATCTTCACCTTCTCTTCTTTATTCAAGATTTTTTATGAACTTATGCATTCTATTTCCATTTCCTAATGTTGGGACATGTCTTTCCATGTCCCTCTTACTGTCCATTTGATCTCCAAATGATGAGAGACCCATTTCTCTCTCATCAATAATTTTTATGAATTTTTATGTAACGGTGTTATGCTGTTGAAATTTCACCACGATTTTCCATGTTAAAACTATTGTGTAGTGAATACTATACCTATTTTTCTATCAAGGGTATTTACATTTATGCACATATACTTATTGATTGGGGACTTGCATGTATGTATTCTACATTCATTGATTGCGGAATAAATTATTATGATGAATGGATCCATGTAATCTGATCTATGTGGCACATCAAAGCATGAGAATAAAATGATTATGATGGGTGCGTCCAGATAACGCTCTAATGCATTGGGTAATGGCTAGTCTCGTGATACGTCATGTTCAACGGTCTTGGTGGTTAGTTTTGACTCATGCTCTACGTGCAACGATCTTGGTGGTTAACCTTGGCTCGTGCTCGTTCATGTGCAATGAGCCTTGATTCATGTTTATGTCATGTTGTATGTTGTTGCCACATTTCCCATAATTATCATGGTATATCATGCCTTGTTATTCATGTTCCTTTTATGCTCCATTGATATGCTTATTGTTTAACATGTATTATCTTCTTCATGTTATTTTTTGTTTATTCTCTTAACGAGCTTTATAGCTCACCCATTGTTTATGTTTGTACCCAGGATATCCCATGCAGTTTTAAGTTCGTTGGAATATTATGATTATATCAAGGAAGTGTTTAATAATGTTTTGTATCCCATGTTATATGTTGTTATGTAATGTACCTAATTTCCAAAGACACTAGACTTCTCGATCTTTTGGGGTTGTATTAAGTGTACTTTTGTGTTATAAAACATGTATTAATGTGTAATAAACAACAGAATTGTTACAGTTGGTATCAAAGCAAATGTTTAATTATTTTTGGGATTAGGATTTGAAAACTCTAGCGAAAGCCTTAGGGATAAGACTAAGTATAAGAAAACATTTCTAAATTTTGGTTAGTATAGAGTAAATAAATACATCCCTGTTTGGATACTATAAGTGGACGTGGTTTTGGTACAGATGTACCTAGGAGTAACAACTCTGACAAGATGTTCCGGGTCTGACTTGGGGTAATGTGGTACACAACAACGAACCTTACTGCGCACCTCGTTTGA
Organism: Viscum album; assembly: GCA_963277665.1. Taxonomy (NCBI): domain Eukaryota; kingdom Viridiplantae; phylum Streptophyta; class Magnoliopsida; order Santalales; family Viscaceae; genus Viscum; species Viscum album. The sequence goes on from OY728150.1 coordinate 1,620,095,919, forward strand.
CACTCCTGGAGGATATGCTTTGATAAATTCATAAGCTCATTATGAACCATTATTAAGGGAACAAAAAAAAGCCCATAAGAATATATGTTAGGAAATAGATCATAGATAATATAGATTGAAGTTTATAAATTCATAAGGGAACAAATGTAATTTATAAGTTATCCCTTTATTGTCATTGGATTCCTCTTTATGTGTTTAATAGTTTAAGATACTCATCCCTAATTTTTCCTTTTATTCTAGCCAATGACCGAAAATAGGAGGGATCGAGTTAACAACCGATGCGAATGACAATGTGATAACTGCCCAAGGAGATGCCCAACCCAATAAGAGCGGGAATCACAAACTTTGTCATGATACTCTCTCAGCTAACTCAAGTTCTGAATAGAAACCTGGATCAAGAGGAGCGCCCAAACCCCCTTAAGAGAGCAATCCACAATCGAGAGTTTCATGCGACAAAGACCACTTACTTTCAATGGATCATCTGATCCCTTAATCGCGAAACAATGGATCAACTCCATTGAGAAGATCTTCTTCATCCTTCAATGTTCCGAGCAAGAGAAGGTTCTACTAGCTGTTTATCGTATGGAAGGAGAAACTGATCAGTGGTGGACATTGATCAAGAATACGAAGTCCGAGGAAGAGATCAAAGCAATGGAGTGAAAGGAATTCCGAAAGATGTTTTTCGATAAAGATTTTACTCGCACTCTCCGTCTTAAAATAGAAAGAGATTTCCTTTCACTCAAGCAAAAAGACGACGAATCTATCGGGGCGTACGAACCAAACTTCACAAAACTTGCACGATATGCCTCTAGTTTTGTCGTTACATCTGAATGCTAGGTTGACCGTTTATTTAGTGGGCTAAAACCTAGTCTACGAAAAGCCCTGGTTATCCGTGACTTTGATAGTTATGAAGAAATTGTTCGATGTGTTCTCAAAGTCGAAATGGAGATTGACGAATCTCAATGGTATCATGGGGATAAGAAGCGGAAAGTGGAGTTTAATTCTGGCGGTCCGATAGAGATGCCAAGAAATTTCAACATCCCACTTGTCAATGGTGCGATAAGAAGCCCGCTTTTGCGACGGAGGAAAGGAACACTCCAGTCAAACCTCAGTGCATTGTTTATTGCGATAACGATAAGGAACCAAAGCACTTTGCAAATCAATGCCTTAAGCCAAGGGTTTTCGGAGATAACCAACAACCTGCAAGGCAACAAAGACGAGCTTTTGCCATCACTATCGCCGAAGTGAATCCCAACAACGAAGTGGTGACAGGTACATTAGTTATTAATTCAAGAATAACGAATGTACTTTTTGATTTTGGTTCTACGCATTCTTTCATATCATGAAAGTTTAGTAGAATTATCCAAGCACCACCACAAAGCATGGAAGTAGAGATGTCGGTGAAAACGACAAATGAGACAATTATTGCATCCCAAGTATATAACTCCTTCCATGTCAACATTTGTGGGGTGAATTTCCCGGCGAACCTTGTCATACTTCCTTTGGCAGAATTTGATGCAATTCTGGGCATGAATTGATTTTTTTATATAGAGCCAACATAAATTGCCGTGAGAAGGAAATCACTCTCCGTATGGAAAATTGACGCACGATCCTGTACAAGTGCAAGGAAGATGATGAATCTTCTTTGGCACCATCATCTCAAGCATGAATATGATTGCCCTATGAGCAAGCGTATCTTGCTCAGATGATTGAGTCTAAGGAATGAACCATCCTCGAAGACATGTCTATTGTGAGGGAATATGCTGATGTGTTTCCCGAGGAATTGCCTGGTCTTCCTCCTAACTGAGAGGTCGAATTTTCAATCGAGCTTATACCTGAGGCGTTGTCCATATCCAAGACTCCGTATAGGATGACTGTTGTGGAACTTGAGGAGCTAAAGAAATAACTACATGTGAATCTAGATAAAGGGTTTATACGCCCATGTGCTTCACCATGGGGTGCACCAGTCCTCTTCGTCAAGAAGGATGGGTCAATGCGCCTTTGCATTGATTATCGTGAGCTCAACAAAATCACGATAATGAACAAGTATCTTTTGCCACGTATTGACGACTTGTTCGATCAGCTACGTGGAGCACAATACTTCTCTAAGGTGGATCTGTGGCCGGGATATTATCAAGTTGGGGTGAAGAAGAGGGATATCCCCAAGACCGTTTTTTGTACAAGGTATGGGCACTACGATTTCATAGTAATGCCATTCAGACTCACTAATGCTCTAACGATCTTCATGAACTTAATGAATAGAGTCTTTAGAGATTATCTTGACAAATTTGTAGTAGTCTTTATAAATGATATTCTAATATACTCCAAAACTAAGGAGTAGCATGAGGAGTATCTGAGCACTGTGCTAAAGACCTTGCGAAAAGAGAAGCTCTATGCAAAGTACAACAAGTGTAAATTTTGGTTGAAGGAAGTCTCATTATTGGGCATATCATCACAAACAATGAGATATCTGTGGATCTTTCTAAGACAAAAGCAATTGAAGGATGATCGAGACAAACATCCGTGACAGATATCCATAGCTTCCTTGGGTTAGCTGGATATTATCGCCGATTTGTGGGAAATTTCTCACGATTGTCAAACCCTCTTACCAAGCTAACTCGGAAGGGAGTGAAGTTTGGTTGGAATGATGAATGTGAAGAAAGTTTCATGGAGTTGAAAATGAGGCTTATCATTGCCCCCGTGCTAACATACCCGCAAGTGGAGAACTTTTCGTGTTTTTCAGTGATGCCTCGAAGAAGGGATTAGGCTGCGTGTTAATGCAGAATGACAAAGCCATAGCCTACGTTTCAAAGCAGTTGAAAATTAATGAGCAAAACTATCCCACGCATGATCTGGAGTTGGCGGTTGTGATCTTTGCGATGAAAATCTTGCAGCATTATCTCTATGGGGAGAAGTGTGAGATATATACCGATCACAAGACCCTCAAATATATATTTACACAAAAAGAGCTTAATATGCGCTAACGAAAATGGTTAGAGCTGATCAAGGACTATGACTGCCCAATTCACTACAATCCTGGTAAAGTGAATAAAGTGGCGGATGCTCTAAGTAGAAATGACCGAATAATTCTATCATTGATGAGAATTGAGAAGGATCTGATTTTCTTGGACTTGGAGAGGATGAACATGAGAATTATAAAGAAAGGAACATCATCAATTCTTTCACAAATGATTGCTCAACTGTCTCTTTTGGAAAGGTTAAAGGATGCTTATAGAAATGATGTGGGAATTCGGAAGAAAGTGGAAACTATAAGGAAAGGGAAATCCCCAGAGTTCAGTGTTAATGAAGAAGGCATTGTGAGATTTGAGTCAAGATTATGTGTTCGATAAAATCCTGAGTTAAAGAAGGAACTGTTGGATAATGCACATAGTTCAACTTTCTCCATTCATTCAGGAAACACAAAGATGTATCAAGATCTCCGTGAGCACTATTGGTGAGACAAAATGAAGAAGATCGCTGAATACATATCAAAGTGCTTGGTATGTCAGCAAGTGAAGGTTGAAAAACATAAGTCTAAGGGGATGATGCAACCATTACTTATACCAACATGAAAAGGGGAAAACATCACCATGGACATTGTCATAGGACTTCCAAAAACATCCAAAGGAAACAATGCTATTTGGGTTGTGGATCGTCTTACAAAGACTGCGCACTTCATTGCGATTCGAGAGGATTTTTCATTGGATCAACTTGCACGGATATACATCAGATAAGTGATGAGGCTGCATGAAGTACCACTATTGATTGTGTCCGATCGAGATCTAAGATTCACCTCTAAGTTTTGAAAAAGTCTCCAACATGTTCTAAACACTGAGCTAAACTTCAATACGGCTTATCACCCTCAAACTGATGGTCAATTTGAGTGGACTATCCAAATACTTGAGGACATGTTGAGAGTTTGCTCAATGGACTTCAAAGGCGGATGAGACCAACGTCTTCCTTTGGTCGAGTTTTCTTACAACATCAGTTTTCACTCGAGCATCCAAATGACTCTCTATGAAGCTTTTTATGGGAAGAGGTGTAGAACACCGACATGTTGTGATGAAGTTGGGGAACGAAAACTTTGAGGTCCTGAAATGGTCGAAGAAATGATGGAGAAGGTTAAGACCATTTTGCAACACATCAAGGCTGCTCTGAGTCGACAGAAGAGCTATGCCGACAATCGTCGACGAGACGTAAAGTTTGATGTTGGAGACATGGTATTCCTCCGCATATCTCCATGGAAGAAAGTGATGAAATTTGGAAAGAAGGGAAAACTTAGTCCAAGGTACGTCAACCTTTTTGAGATCCTTGATTGCATCAGAGCGGTGACCTATCGATTAACACTCCCACTGAATCTATCTCAAGTACATGATGTGTTCCATGTATCCTTCTTGAGAAAGTACATACCAGACCCCTCACATGCACTCAATCCAGAGGTAGTACTATTGGAGAATGATCTTTCCTATAAAGAGTAGCCGGTGAAGATCTTAGATTGTAGAGAAAAAGTTCTACGAAATAAGACTATGCCCCTCGTCAAAGTGTTGTGGAGAAATCATACGTTTGAAGAAGCAACGTAGGAACCAGAGGAGGTGATGAAGCAGAGTTACCCCCATCTGTTTTAATGTGAGAAAATAAAAATTTGAGGGCAAATTTCTAAAGGGGGGAAGATTGTAACGACCCGAACTATTATGAATAAAATTTTATTTTTGATTTAATTAAATGTCTTATTATTAAATATGGTTATAAAAAACACATGCACTTTTTTATTATTATATCCAATTGGATTTAAATAACCGTTAAGTATCATCACCGTTGATAATATAGCCGTTGAACAATGATCACGTGACTAGTATAAATATAGAGTTTTAATAAACCCAATTGACATAAACAAAGGAAGTGATGACCTCAACTAGTAGGATCGTATCCTATGAAACCCATTTATCGGAGCTTTCGAGGGAGAGAGCATTTCTGGACTTTGCCCTAGACCAAGCCCAAGTCGAGTTCCAACAACTTATGCATGAGCGAAACCGTTTACGAGAGAAGTTCAAACTCATCAAGATCACGACTCAAACCATGTTCGCCGAACGACCCCATGAAAGTCCTATCATCGTGCACCCTACTCTTAGGGTGTTTGCTGGTGTATTAAAGGGATATGGATCAAGACTCTAGCTATATGAGTATGTACATTATTATTTTTATTTTGTAAATGATTTTTATTTTGATACAATAAAGCACAAATTATATTTTTGGTTAATATTCAAATTCAATTAATGAATTTATGAATTAATGGATTTTTGAAATAAATAATATTTTAATAAAATATTATTATTAAATAATGTTTATCAAATATAAATGATCATATAATTTTTATGAAGTCAAATGTAATTTTTATAAGAGTTAAAAAAAAGTTATTGTAAAAAACCCGTCATTTTCAATAAATGTCGTTTTTTATTTTAAAAGTGAAAATTCACATATTTATAAAATTATTTAGATAAAATGAATATTATTTTTGGAATCAGGACGCCAAAATTATCCAACGTTGAATTTTTCATAATTTTTCAAAACAATCGAATTTTCGGGTGAAAATTAAATACCGTATAAATATACTTTGTGTTTTACGACATCATAATGAACCCAATGTGATGTAATAAGTAATATAAATGAGATCCACGACCAAATATATGTTTTCCCATTAAAATAATGTGATTTTAAGTTTATTTGATTTATTTTGTAAAGCCATTATGAATCCTTCAAGACTTATCATGTATTTTAAGATTTTAAAATCATTTTTTTAAGAGAGAGTGTCATCTCTACATCACCAATGGTAATATTTTAATAAGTTCGGCCCTTGGCCTTATAAAATTATGCAAACCACTCCTCTTTGGCAGAAATTATGGGCAAAAACCATGAGATGGTTTGTGATTTTGAATATTTTATTCTCTTTTCCTATATAAACCCACCTAAGCTCCCATTTCTCTTCACTCAAACTCCTTGGAGCACGACCGCACTTTTCCCTCCACTCCCTAGAGTCCTCTCAAGGTGCCCTTAAGCTTTCAAGAAGCTCCTTCCAAGCCTTTGGAGACACACACTCATGTAAAGGATCTTCCACTCATCTTTTATCAAGCGTTCATTTTATGTTATGTCTTTTATGATCTATGTGACACATCTAAGCATGAGAATGAAATGATTACGATTGGTGCGCCCAGATAGCGCTCCAATGCATTGTGTAATGGTTAGTCCTCTCAAGGTGCCCTTAAGCTTTCAAGAAGCTCCTTCTAAGCCTTTGGAGACACACACTCAAGTAAAGGATCTTCCACTCATCTTTTATCAAGCGTTCATTTTATGTTATGTCTTTTATGATCTATGTGACACATCTAACCATGAGAATGAAATGATTACGATTGGTGCGCCCAGATAGCGCTCCAATGCATTGTGTAATGGTTAGTCTCGTGAGATGTCATGTGCAATAGTCTTGGTGGTTAGCTTTGACTCATGCTTTATGTACAACGGTTTTGGTGGTTGGCCTTGACTCGTGCTCCTTCATGTGCAATGAGCCTTGACTCATGCTTATGTCATGTTGTATGTTGTTGTCACATTTCCGATGTTATGATTATCATACTATATCATGCCTTATTATTCATGTTCCTTTTATGCTCTATTGATATGTCTATTGTCTAACATGTATTATCTTTTTCATGTTATTTCTTGATTATTCCTTTACTGGGGTTTATAGCTCACCCCTTGCTTATGTTTATACCCAGGATATCCCATGCAGTTTTAAGTTCGTTGGAATATTATGATCATGTTAATGAAGTGTTCAATAATATTTTGTATCTCATGTTATATGTTGTTATGTAATATACCTAATTCCCAAAGACGTTAGAGTTCTCAATCTTTTGGGGTTTTATTAAGTGTACTTTTATGTTATAAAACATGTATTAATGTGTAATAAAGAGCAGAGTTGGTACGCAAAATACCTGAAAATGACTCCCCGACCCCCAAATATTTTTTCCCACTAAATAAGTCATAAACAATGTGTTATAACCAACTAACTGGGTTATAAACATCATTTATATTTTTATCACTTTCTTGTAATATAATAAATATATTATTTGATAAAAGCGGGTCATTAACCCGACTCGTTGTTCTCGTAAATATTAAACGAATCTTGAATATTATAATATTATTCGTTTGTATAATATCTTTTACATATTCATTCAATATCTCATGAATACTTTTAATAAATAAATTCATTACCAATTATTCTAAACTCGAATAATAACGAATCTGCCGATCGTATATTCTTGGACATCCCCGAACTTCAGGGGTGGGGCCCACCATGTCCAAAACTCATATTCATTAGAATAGGTCATACTTTTGAATACGCTTAGTGTGTGACCTTTTAGCCTCTTCTCTCGATAGCAGTGAAATTATTCATAGGGCAGGAGCGAAGTCTAACAACCCATCAAGATCCCTATAGAGATAAGGAAAAGTCACAACAACGATAACCTTTTCTTACGAACACACGTCATGTAATGTAATCTCTCTGTCTCGTGATATCTGATAAACTTGTTCTGAGATATCACTTCCTTTAGGAAACGATAAATTTTGTCTTGATTATTCAATCAATGTCATACTACTAATGGCGCATCTTACGCAAGCTATCTCGTTGCGGAAAGATTCCACGCGACTCTCTCTCCTCCCAGAGTTAGGTCACTGTCAGAAGTGTGCGATCATTGATCCTCTCTGCGGGAGCCTTCAAACACTAAGAATCGAGCAAAAAGACTCTACTGGCATCACTCGATCTCAAAACAGGGCTACGTCCATGGGAAGGTGGCTTGCGACTGCGTACCAAAACTGCAACTAGAGTAGAGAAGACACAAGCCGTACCTCAAACACACCCGGAACTTTGGGGTCACAAGCCTCCTCTGCCTGAAGTCATCTTTCACTTTGCCCGTCTGCCCTCCTTAACCAAAGCCTGCTTCGACACCTAGCACAACGAAACGATCTCAAACACACAAGTCGAAAAAACTCATCCTCCACACCTCAACACCTTCCGCTTTGGGCGACACTGTCTCGCCCACACGGTTTTGGATCGTGTCACGAGGACGCGTCTCGGTTGGGGTAGCGTTTCTCTCCATTGCATGCCCGAAGCCAGATCGCGTAACTCCAAAACAGGGATAACACAAAACACATGGAATTGGTGTTGAAGGAAAAGGACTGAAGCAGAAAGGTAAAAAAAAATATACCTTGTACTCTGTTCGAAGTCCTTGGATCGGATGCCCCCGCCGTCTGCCCTCTAACCCTAGAATGATGGGTCGGGTAATCCCGCACATGAAGACCTTGCCTACCTCATGCAAAGCATGGTCCAAGTTTGTGTCGTCTGAATCTTCTATGAGGCTTCCTAACCGAAGAACCACCAAGCGGACCAGGCCCACTACACTCCCGCTGCATTGCAGACCCACGTTTCTGAGCTCGTGCATGAGGTCTCCTGCACCGTGTCCCTGTCGACTGTCGCCTATTGGGTGCTGCAGACGTCATAGCTCCATGATGACCACTACCGATGTAACATCCCAGGTAAATAAAGAACATGAAATTTTCCATATTTTATTAATATTTGTGACTTAAATATTAATTATTCTTTAAAGGGGATGCTATGTTCGATGGCGTACCCGATACACAACAATGAGTTTATTTGAAATCCTACGTTGCACACTAATAATATAATATTATTATTTTAAATGGTAGTTAATGTCTAGCCGTTGTATTGACGGGAATGAATAAAACTAACTATAATATGATTATACATGTTTGTTGAATATTTTAACATTTATCCAATAAAAGTTAGAGGCTTAAAATAAGTAAAGAATTCGATTTTAAGCATAAATACTCTAATATTCACTAAAAGGTCGATTTATCGCCTTTTAATGACAAACCATCTTTAAATCTAGTTTTTGTCACTTTTATATGTTAGGAATAAAGGGGGCTATCCAGGTGTTATTGTTATTGGCTGGAGGATGTTGGTTTGTTAGAGGAGAGAGGAGAATATATTTGGCTGGAGGTTGTTGGGCTGTTAGAGGAGAGAGATGAATATTCTTGGCTGGAGGGGGACCACCTAAAAGCAGTTAGTTTGTTAGAGGGGGCTGGGTGAGCCTTTAAATAAAGGGGGTCAGTGTTTGTAGAGGGACACAAATCATTTTTAGCAATTGCTTGGCAGCAGGTCGCCGGTGGTCTCGGCTGAGCTCGTGGAAGGGTGGTCTCCTCCCGCGGGTTACTTCTTCTCCTTCCCTACCACCCTACTGTATTTTCCTATATTTCTGCTCTGACTGTCCTCCAACGCTCGTTTTTTTTTTCCAGCTGTGATCGCCTCTCAGTTGTGCTTGTGATGTCAAGCAGCGAACGAAGGGCTCGCAGGTCTCTCTCCAGCGAAGGCGATTCCCAAGCGATCTGTACCTGTGCGTCTGAGTCTCCCTACACTAATCGCGGTTCTCCAGCGGCAATCGGTTCCTCAGCTCTGATGCAACAAACTCCAGCGGTTATCGACCACACAACTCGTGCGCTTCCTCCAGCCTTACAACGATCCCCTAGCCGCATCCGTGGCACTCGTTACAGAAGACGCCACGGAGCAGCGACTTACTTACAACGTCCAACCTCAACTGCAACAGTCTAATTTTCCAGCGTTCGGGACTTTTTCCAGCAATACGTACCCAGGCATCCGAGCCTCCCTGCAGCAATCGTGGTTTCGGTTGACTTCAACCCGTTCCATCATCTTCGGTGTCATCCCCGACATTCATGTGCATATCTTGATGCATCTCGACGTCATAGGCGTCAACTGCTACCACAACCATCTGGGCCTCCCCGCCCATATCTCATCAGCCATCCGAGGATCATCACATCACAAGGCTTGTATCCAAAGCACTCAGAAGGCATCAAACAAACAAGCATAGTCAACGGGGCAAACTAGGCCCTAAAAGAAGACATTCAACCTTCACATGCAAACAGACGCTCACGACCCCCAACTCAAGGCATCCAGCCTTTATAAACAAACACTCTTGGTCCCAAAAATTTATCTTTATCAAAACAACCAGTTTTATCCCTTATTGAATTAACCGATTCATTATTCATAGGTTCCAATTGCGGACAACCTAAGACATCAACTACAACTAGCTATAAAAATTATTTAAACACTCTAGCATAAAACCAGTTTCATCAAACTGTGAGAAAAACAATTCTCAATTAACATGCCTTCTTATTATTATCATCCATAAGCATTAACATGCTTCACGTTCCTTAACCAATTCCATCAACACATGAAATAAGATATTCAATTAAACATGCATACTCGCATTAATTTTATTATCATCAATTTACAAGAAACACTGGATTATTAAACATGCATTTTCTTTAATTCTTTAGCCAACCAACAATTATTCCCGGCTTTACGTTCTTTACCATTTTCCATCAAAAGCAACTTGTTAACCCAAACATAACATGCTAAACAAAGCATAACATAGATAACACACTATCTAGAAAATCAAGAGGCAAATTCGTTATCACGGGGGGAAGCAACAACATGCGATCGCTACAACCATAAATTAATTCCATTCTTTTAATGCGGTTCAATCTTAATTAGGTTAATTGAAACATCATCAAAAGGGCTAAACCATGCTTGTAAATAAAAGAGAAGCAACGAATCCCATACCTTAAACTCCCGATGTTCTTGAAACGGAATTGAAACACCAATGCGGATCTCCGATCACCCCCCGCAAAGAAACTCTGACCCCCCAAAGACGTCGTGCCACACACCGACAAACGACAAGCAAAACTCCATTAGAATGATGAAGATCAAACGCCCAAGCATGACAAGAGGAGCGGGAAAAAAACGATATTAAACGGAGAGAAACCTCTAGAAAAGGAGGTAGATCTTATCTTGGATCACCACAGATTGATCTTCAGGAGTCGGGGATCAATCCCTATTGAAAGAGGCTTCAAATGTCAGAATCGATTTCCTCCAACCCTAGGTCCCTCAGACCCAACACATAAGCCCTTCTGGGGTTCCATCCTAAAACCCATGGGTGCTAGGAGGAATTGTCCATCCAAGCTTATATGTGAGTCACCATCCTTGGTGGAATTCGATGTGGGACTTAGGTTTACCTAACAATTCTCCCCTTAAACCAAAGACTGCACAATTGGGCCTCCCTTTCAACGATAATGCATCAGATCCAACCATTTTGCACTGCCGTTTTCTCTTCAATAGGACTCGCTGCTTGACCACCGCTGTCAGGAAGACTTTCGACACAACGCACTATGGATTCACATGCTTCAAATGAGCAACCACTATCGCTGTCAAACTGGTTTGGGGAATACTCCACCCTACATCACACTTGGGTTGTACCATGACTCTGATACCACTTGTCAGGATCGATTTCCTCCGGCCCTAAGTCTCCCAGGCCCAACACATAAGCCATTTCAGGGTTCCATCCTAAAACTTATGGGTGCTTGGTGGAATCCGATGTGGGACTTAGGTTCGTACCCAACATCAAAGATCCTTAAGCACTCTTGGTTGCCTGGGGTTTGAGTGGAAGAAGTGGGAGAAGGGTTGGGTTCGAGGGTCTTGGGGTATTTATAGACAAGGGAAATTTTAAACGACCGCGAGCTCGCCCCTAGGACCACACCACAACCCTCCCTGACACAAAGCATTCTACAACGCATCCCAAGGGACCACGCTGCCACCCCCTTTGTCAAACTAGGTGTTCGAGGAACACTGACAGATCCTAGTGGATTTGGGGGTTACAACTCAGCCTTAAGCACCACACCACAACCACACTTCCATCGGGAAGGGCCTACACCGCAGCCAAAGCCCCACAACGCAATCACCTCCATTTTTGCAGTAGCCTCAAAATCCACCCTCCACAACCACACGACCATCGGGAAGGGCTTACGCTGCAACCAAAGCCCCACGACGCAATCACCTCCATTTTGCAGTACCCTCAAAATCCACCCTGAGCTCCCCCTACGCCGCAACATGGAGACCATGTCGCAGCCATGCCAGGTTTGGCAGTGGCTCCTCAAGGCCCTACGACGCAAGCCACCAGCCCCACGCTGTAGCTACCTACACTACGACACAACCTAGGGCGCCGCGCTGCAGCCATACCATTTTCGGCAGTGGCACTCCCCTTTTCCTCCAAACACCCTCTAAACATCATGAAACCTCCTCCGGGTGCCTCCAACACTCAAAACTCACAAAGGGAAGGGCTACCGGGATTCAGACCCTTATATCAGATACCTCTCAAACCATGCTTGTCCTCGAGGATTCAAAACCAAACCTGGAGAGAAGGAAAGAACAGGGGTCGTCCGAACAACCACCCCGCAAGATACCTCTCAAGGATCTCACCATCACAGGAGCTCAACCACCTCACTTAGAGGAACAAAGCGTAAAACCACGCAACAACAACAACCAACTCCAAAACACTCTCGGGGGGAGATACCTCTCAAACGAGGGCAAGGTCACAACGAGCAACAAAAGAAAACCACATCATTAACTAGAAAAGGGTTCAACATCCATAAAACGAACAACATTACAAGAGAATGACTAAACAACAAACAACTCGGGGTACTGAGCGCGTATCTGTGACTCACGTTCCCAAGTGTCCTCCTTCACGCCACCGTGTCGCCACAAGAGACGAACCAAGGGAATAGCACGCACGCGCAACATCTTCTCATGGCGGTCTTGGATCTCCACAAACCGCTCCTCGAAGGTCGTATCATCGTCAACATCGATCTCGCTCCAATCAATGATGTGAGAGTCGTCATGAAGGTAACAACGGAGTTGCGACACGTGAAAAACATCATGTATTCGACTCATCTGCAGGGGAAGTACTATCCAATACGCAACGGCTCCAACATGAGCCAACACCTCAAAAGGCCCAACAAACCGGGGAGAAAGCTTACTCCCATGACCAAACCTTCACTGCCCACGACGAGAAGTCACCTTCAGGAACACATGATCTCCAACGTCGAACTCCAGAGGTCTCCTACGATAGACATAAGACTTTTGACGATCCTGCGCTGCTTTCATCCTCCCGCGAATTACCTGAACCATCTCTGTCGTGTTCTGCACTAGCTCCGACTCGAGAATTGTTGCTTCTCTAATCCCAGTCCAGTACAATGGAGAACAACAAGGTTGGCCGTACAAAGCTTCAAATGGTGCCATACCAATGGTGGAGTGAAAACTATTGTTGTAAACAAACTCAACCTAGGGCAAGTGCCTCATCCACGAACCTCCAAAATCCAGGACACTAAAACACAACATGTCTTCAAGAGTTTGGATAGTTCGCTCTATCTGACTGTTCGTCTGCGGATGAAAAGCTGTGTTAAGACATAACTGAGAGCCAAAAACATGTTGAAGACTTCTCCACACCCTGAAAGTAAAACGAGGATCACGATCAGAGATGATCGTTCTCAAGACTCCGTGGAGTCTCGCCACCTCCTTCAAATACTGCATCGACAAAACCTCCACCGAGCTCGACTCCATGATCACTATAAAGTGGGATGGTTTCATCAAACGATCCACTATCACCCATATAACATCATAGCCTCTATGAGATCGAGGTAAACCGGTAACGAAGTCCATCGAGATATTCTCCCACTTCCACTGAGGAACATCTAACGGTTGGAGAAAACCACCGAGAACACGGTGCTCGACCCTCACCTTCTAACAAACCAAACATCGAGACACAAACTCGACAATTGCGCGCCTTTGTCACGTTTGGATGTACCGCCAAAGGTGAGCTATGAAAGTCACGAAAAACTATCTCACGCATCGCCAAAGGGACGAAGCGCCTTCCCTGAAACAACACCCGATGTTGATCATCCTCAGACCAACCATCAAGGGCATCACAAAAAACAACTCGGTCCCTCCGGTCCTTAACCTCAAAACCCCCTAGCTGAGACTCCTCCACCTGCTGCACTAAAGATGATTGCACTGTCATCTGAAAATGACTGCCTCCGCCTCCAACCTCTCCCACATCTAGATGCATCGCTAAGAGTTCTTCTATCACTTTCCAGGAATCTCCAAATTCACGCGTGTGACAATTGGGTCCCGGTGACTGCACAGCCACCCCGCCTTAACATGACCGTCGGGTCCTAGCCCACCAGGTACCACCAGTTGCCCCGCAGACACGTGGGGCCCACCCCAAGGTCCACCCACAAGCCCGAACGGGTCATCTGACTAATAACAGTCCCCACAGGCCAACACAAGTCCTTTCCAGTGTGCTTTGTCCTCACTCACACACATCCTGAGAAACTTCCCAGGAGGTCACCCATCCTGATCACTACTCCAGGCCAAGCACGCTTAACTGTGGAGTTCTAACCAGATAGGCTCCCGAAAAGGAAGGTGCACCTCCACCTGCTGCACTAAAGATGATTGCACTGTCATCTGAAAATGACTGCCTCCGCCTCCAACCTCTCCCACATCTAGATGCATCGCTAAGAGTTCTTCCATCACTTTCCAGGAATCTCCAAATTCACGCGTGTGACAATTGGGTCCCGGTGACAGCACAACCACCCCGCCTTAACATGACCGTCGGGTCCTAGCCCACCAGGTACCACCAGTTGCCCCGCAGACACGTGGGGCCCACCCCAAGGTCCACCCACAAGCCCGAACGGGTCATCTGACTAATAACAGTCCCCACAGGCCAACACAAGTCCTTTCCAGTGTGCTTTGTCCTCACTCACACACATCCTGAGAAACTTCCCAGGAGGTCACCCATCCTGATCACTACTCCAGGCCAAGCACGCTTAACTGTGGAGTTCTAACCAGATAGGCTCCCGAAAAGGAAGGTGCACCTTGTTGACATGAGTCATATCATTTAGTCATTTAACCCTTTATCATTTGGGGATGTTACAATCACCCCCCCTTTAGAGCACAACGCCCTCGTTGTGGGCCCTACATCTCAACCCAGGCAGTGCACCGCGCACTTAAGGCTGGGTTCCTCCTCTGATACCAAATGTGACAACTGGGTCCCGGTGACAGCACAGCCACCCCGCCTTAACATGGCCGTCGGGTCCTAGCCCACCAGGTACCACCAGTTGCCCCGCAGACACGTGGGGCCCACCCCAAGGTCCACCCACAAGCCCGAACGAGTCATCTGACTAATAACAGTCCCCACAGGCCAACACAAGTCATTTCCAGTGTGCTTTGTCCTCACTCACACACATCCTGAGAAACTTCCCAGGAGGTCACCCATCCTGATCACTACTCCAGGCCAAGCACGCTTAACTGTGGAGTTCTAACCAGATAGGCTCCCGAAAAGGAAGGTGCACCTTGTTGACATGAGTCATATCATTTAGTCATTTAACCCTTTATCATTTGGGGATGTTACAACGCGCGACATCATTGCGTGACTTTCTGCTCAGCGCATCAGCTACAATATTATCCTTGCCCGGTGTATATGAAATCCCAAAGTCGTAATCCTGCAAAAATTTCATCCACCGTTGCCATCACAGGTTCAAGTCACGCTGGGAGAAGACATACCTTAGACTCTTATGATCGGTAAAAACCACGAAACACTCACTGATGGGGTAATGTTGCTACAACTTTACGACAAACACAACTGCCGCCAACTCGAGATCATGGGTGATATAGTTACGCTCATGGGGACATAATTGCCGGGACCCATAATGTTGCGGAATCGGCGGGAGTCGCAATGATAAAATCGAGAAACGAAACAAAATGCAGAAGAAAAAGAAAGCACACAGAACACACAAATTTAGGTGGTTCGGGAATAATCCCCACGTCCACGGAGAGGCAAAATTCTCACTATAATCGGAAGCACAAATTACAGAGTTTTTCAAGTTAAAAACCCTAGCTCGAAATGGGCTACATATGGAGAAGACGATCCACTGTTCCGAATAGGAAGTCTGCATTGCTACAGTGTAAGACGGCCCACCTTTGTCAAAAGTGTTACAGTAGCTGCCGGTTGGAAGTCAAAAGTGCTACAGTATAGTTGACTCCGAAGTCCACACTGCTACAGTGCCTGTCGGTGTCGGTCGGTCAGTTCTGCTACAGTGTCAGAGATGCTGCAATGCTGAAAAAATTGGGCCGGGGGCCTTTAGCCCCCGGACCCCTGGAGCAAGGGCACGTTCCCCCTGCAACCCCCCAACGAGCTCACCATGGAGCTTGACCCGCGACAGTTGCGGGCCACAAGCATTCGCCCCAACTGGATCGGGCTACACAAATCCAATAGGAACTCCCCTGTCGAAGGGTAAACAACTCCTGGCGATTGACCGTCTTTACGGGCAAAGAAAAAAACTCTGCTTAGAACTGGTCTCTGAACTTCTCCCATGAGACCGCCGACTCCTCGCGTTCTCCGAGGAACAAGATCTACCACTGCCACGTTGCCCCCCGTAGCATCGTCACAGCCAACGAAACCTAGTGCTCATTCTAAGCACGAATCAAATTGAAAGCTATCTCCACCTCCTCTAACTAGTTTATTGTGATCGAGTCTGAAACAGAGTCCTCATACTTCTCTAGGCTCTGGCGCTAAAACTCTCGGAGTGTCCTCTAAGTGTCGTTATCGTCGACCTCTACTCTGTGGTGATCTGTGTTGAACATCTTCGGCGCGAACTTGACGAGGACGTCGACCTGGAGCCATGCCTACAAGAAGAACAAACAGGTTGAGAGTTCTAAACCTGGAATATGGAATACTATTAATTTATTCATTTTATTCTTTTGAGGTTTAACCTATCCCAAGGTTTGCCTCTTTCAAACACAGGTGCACACAGGTGCAATGAAGAATGATGCATGATCCTTTCCTAGGTTTCTACCCTGCAACCAGTATCACTTCGTTTAACATACTCAATAAACTTAAAGGTCCGTGCATAGATCACAGGGGGCCCTAAATACCGTGTCTCAGGCGGTCTTCCGTGTTTACATCGCTTACTAAACTTAGCTGACATAGTTGCCTTACCAGCCCATGCAATCTCACCTGTGCCTAACTCCAAACTCCATCCTATCCCTCAACCCGAACCTTTGATACCACTCTGTCACGACCCCCTCCCCTTAAAGAGTACCCCTCTTGGGTCGGCAATGAGAGGAGAGATGGTGACTGCTCGAATCCTACCTCTAGTAGGCTTCGGGTTGACGACTAGCACTGAGGGTATATCACACATAAATGAGTGGTATTACCCTCTAAGAGAACATGCATAAGAGAGAGATAAGACATACACCAATCAACTCCTGCTCAGATAGATAAAAGAATCCCAAGTGCATGCATGTAATGTTATGCAAGACTAAAACAATTAGAAAGGAAACTAGAAGTACCAAAATGGTAAACGTAGCATCGACTATGAAGCCCAAACAACTCCTGCAAAACCACGAGCTAGTAATATCCAGCCCAATCCTTTTCTCTGCTCCTGCTGACCTGAAAAACAGTTTATATATACGTGGGGTGAGAATAGCAGTGTACTCAGTAGGATCCTCTTCGGAGCCTCTCATGCAAAAGATAAAAAAAACATACTAAAACCTAGTGAACAACAAGTGAAACTAACTCGTCACCTTAACAGGTATAATAAGTTCCTAGCCTCACCGTGACCATCTCTCACCAAACATTGCATATAAGGGATCATATATAATAGCAATGAAACATTGAGGGTACCCCACTACAACTTCCCTATTGGTTTGCCGCTCTGCCCCAACGTCGCATGTCGTGAGTCATCTCTCTTCAAAAGTAAGCTAACTCGAAAATACCTGTGCTAAGTATCACAACATGCACCTCGTGCATCACATCATCACATCATCCCATATAGTAAACAAGTAGTTTTCAGGAGCCACCACAACTCGTATGACCTGTATCATACATCTGGTATTATATCTCAAGCCATCACAACCCATACGCCGAGTAAGGTACTTCAAACCATCACAGTCTATGCATGTCATACCTATAATAACCATTTGGATACTATATACAGAGATACATATGTGTGAAATATCCACAAACCATTATGACCCTCTACACACATATATGAAAAACTATCCACCGTGCATACCAACACATGATACTACTAAGAGAAGAGAGCAGGGCCAGAGGGGGTAGTCACCTATCCATCCCCACCACTGGGATGTTGGGGAAAACACCTTCTCAGAGTCCATTGAGTGTTAGTCGCCCTAATCGACATGAGTGTGGTAGCGTATGGAATCATAAAATATACAAGATATAATATAGCTCACAACCACACTATGGGCACAACCTAACCCTAGGCCCCACTGCTGCTATTGTTACTCGGACACCTGACTGTTACTGCTAGGAACTAGATATCTTATAAGCCTATGAACATTTTAAAGGAGCTACATTAAATTACCTCTTACCTTTTTATCATTTCTTTGATGTTAATTAATTCATTAATCATTAATTAATGTAACGTCCCGGATCCGGGTACCACTCCACGGGTGCCCCGAACCCGGTTGGTCACATGACCTCAAGCGCATTTCCCTAAACGCCAGAGGCTGCCGACTAGCAGCGAAGGCCCAGGTCTGATAGTGGGGAAACTATGCCCTCATTTGTCAAAGTGTAGCGCAGCGGAATACAAGAACAAACATACAACAACAACAGAAGAAGTAAAACATACATAACTGAAATGAACAACTGCAGTAAAAAAAACCAGCAGTCATATATATATGTATGTCCAGATGCAGCATGTCACTATTCTATGAAAACAACCAGAACATGTTACACAACAGTACAATACGATACAACGGAAAGTACAGGTACAACAGAACAAAACAGAACAGCCGGCAGCATCGCGAGCCTGAGCTCGGTCCCATGCTCCCCTACACCTCAACAACACTCATGTACCTGTATAGGGACCCTTGCCCTTATCCATACCTGCAGAAATGTAATCTGTTTGGGTCCGAAGACATGACCTCAAACAGGGTGTGAGAAATAAATCCCAGTAGGCACCCACCAAAGGTTCGTGCCCAACTATCAGCGAACATGTGCAACAACGGTGTGCAGCAATAAATGCAATAAACTAAGCAGTACTAAAAAATAACTAACTTTACCAGTTTCATTGCCATTTAAATATTTATTTAGCAGTTCAATTTAATAACATTCAATGTTCCTCAGAACTAAGCCATCGGGCTAATCAAAACCTTGCCCTCAGGCTAATATAACAACGCCCCCAGGCTTACCCTCAGGCATAACGAATAGTGCCCTCAGGCGTATGGAATCTCGCCCTCAGGCATACCGAATATTGTCCTCAGGCACGAAAGCTACTGCCCTCAGGCATAAGATGCGTTGCCCTCAGGCTATATAATAACCACCGCCCTCGGGCTAAGAAAACAACGCCCTCAGGCTAAAGTAAAACACTGCTCTCAGGCGCAAGTAACTGGGCCAAGCCCAAAGCATAACAAGCAAATTATATACAATTCCTCTAAATGCAAAAGTAATGCACAAAATAAACATCGCATACCCTCGGGTATCCTGGCCAAACGGCTAAACAGAGGAACGCACCCCTGGGGTGGTCCTGGATCCAAGCAGCGATCCCAAACAACAGTTTATTATCACATTTAATTGCTTATGAAATTCTAGGTATTCAAAACAGCCAAGGCCTCAGCCACACGACACCTCAACGTGGGTACGTAGCACAATGGTACACACAAACGCACAACAGTTGGAATTTAAACACCAAGCCACTTACCTCGATCGCCCCTGATCGATATACGTGAACGACGCTCCTTGAAACGCCAGAGAACGACGTAGATCTGAGGTAAAAAAAAAACCCATTCAAACGTAAATAACTTCCCTTAGGGGAAGAATTGGCGAGAATGGTTCCAGGAGAAGGAAGGGCTTACCTGTACGATTCCAACGAGATCGACGGAGGCGGAATCGGATTGCCGGTGCTCGCTCGGGTGATCTCCGAAGCTCCGACCGTCTCTCCCAAGCCCTCCTCCGGTTCTAAGCCAATTCTGTGAACAGGGGAGGCTACTGCCCATTTTAAGCTTAAAAAACAGAGTACACGGCGTGTACTATTGAGTACACGACGTGTACTTTCCATTTTTTTAACTGCTCCTCTGGCGGCTTCTCGCTAGCGTGGCACTGTTCATCAGTCGACATGAGTACACGGCGTGTACTGACGCTCAGCTGCCTTCACCGCCTTACTATTCGTCTGTCGACTGACTACACGGCGTGTACATACCCACTACACGACGTGTAGTCGGTTTTTACACCTTTCATCCCCAGCACGGCTACACGCCTTGTGTACTCATCTCACACGGCCAAAGTACACGACGTGTGGAAAAGTATACAGCGTGTACCCACAAAAAGGTGATTTTTCCCCATTTTTCTTATTCTCTCAAAAACGCTTAAGGAAAAGAGAAAAGAAGAAACCCGTACCTCAAGAATAAGAACCGGGTTTTTACAAACTTCCCCCGCAATTCGTCCCCGAATTGCCCTTCCAAGGGTGGCGAAGATAAAGCTCAGAACAACTCTGGCCACTGAGCATGTACGTCGGTTTCCCGCTCCCAGGTTTCGTCCTGCACTCGGTCATGCTGCCATAGCACCCGTACGAGAGGAACTGACTGGCCTCGGAGAACCTTCGTGCTCCTATCCACGATATGAATCAGATGCTTCTCAAAGGATGCATCGACATGAAGCTCAACCTCCTCGGGCTGAAAGACGTGAGACGGGTCTGAATGATAACGGCGCAACTGAGATACATGGAAGACGTCGTGCATAGCCTGGTACCTCTGTGGTAACAACAACCGATAGACAACCGGCCCGACTCTCTCCAGAGTCTCAAATGACCCCACATACCTCGGTGAAAGTTTACCCTGTCTCCTGATCCGCCTGTGTCCCAACCTTGGTGAAACACGCAAGAAAACCTGATCCCCGACCACGAACTCTAAGGGTCGTCTGCGACGATCAACATAAGATTTCTGACGAGACTGTGCAGTAGCCATCTGCTTCTGAATCAACTGGACCTGCTCAGAAGTCTCCTGCACGAGACGTGGTCCCAGTAAAGATGCCTCACCTGGCTCCATCCAGCACAAAGGTGATCGGCATGACCTACCATATAAAGCCTCGTAAGGTGCCATCTCAATAGTCGCCTGAAAACTGTTATTGTAGGCAAACTCGACTAGGGGTATATGCTTCTCCCAGGAGCCCCCAAAGTCTAGGACGCATGCACGCAACATGTCCTCTAGCACCCGTATCGTACGCACTGACTGACCATCGGTCTGATGGTGGTAAGCTGTGCTCAGAAGCACCTGTGTACCCAGTGCCCTCTGAAAACTCTCCCAGAAACGAGACGTAAAATGGGCGTCCCTATCTGAAACGATAGAACGAGGAACCCCATGAAGACGTACAACCTCTCGGATATACAACCTTTCGAGCTTGTCAACACCGAAGGTCTTCTTGATCGGCAAAAAGTGAGCTACCTTCGTGAGTCTGTCCACAACAACCCACACGACATCATTGCCTCGAGGTGACCTCGACAACCCAGTCACGAAGTCCATCGCGACATCATCCCATTTCTACTCTGGAATGGGTAACTGCTGTAACAGTCCGACTGGCCTCTGATGCTTTGCCTTCACCTGTTGACAGGTGGAACATCTCATAACAAAACCAGCTACTTCTCTCTTCATACCCAGCCACCAGTACTGACGTCTCAAGTCACGGTACATCTTGATAACTCCGGGATGAACTGCCCAAGCTGAAGCATGAAACTCCCGCATCAGCTCCTCGCGTATATCCCCTGGAACCCACACTCGTCCATGGAAACGCAATACCTCATCATCGTCTATCATCCATCCAGGAGGAGGGTCCTCATTTGCCACCGACTCCCGTAGAACTAGGCTTTCTGAATCAGATAGCTGTCTCATCCTCACTCTATCCAGGAGGGTAGAAGTCACAGCTAAAGATGAAAGATAGGTTTGCCCCTGACCGTCGTGCACCTCCAAATGCATCTCAGAGAACAAAGCCATAATCTGCCACTCACCACTGGCCTCATGAACGACCTGTGTCTGAGTCTTCCTGCTCAGTGCATCAGCAACTGTATTACCCTTACCAGGTGTATAGGCAAGCTCAAAATCGAAGGACTGAAGGTATTTGACCCACCTTCGCTGCCTCAGATTCAAGTCACGCTGAGTAAAGATATACTTGAGACTTTTGTGGTCGGTGAAAACCACAAAATGCTCTCCCAAGAGATAATGTCTCCAACAGCGTAATGCATGAACAACTGCAGCTAACTTGAGGTCATGCGTCGGGTAATTCCTCTCATGTGGCCTCAACTGCCGAGACCCGTACGCAACAACTCGATCGCCCTGCATCAACACAGCTCCCAGCCCAATACCTGATGCATCACAGTAAACTGTATAGCTCTTTCCCTGCTCTCGGAGTATCAGGATTGGTGTTGATGT
Organism: Viscum album; assembly: GCA_963277665.1. NCBI lineage: Eukaryota > Viridiplantae > Streptophyta > Magnoliopsida > Santalales > Viscaceae > Viscum > Viscum album. The sequence continues at coordinate 1,620,118,339 of OY728150.1, forward strand.
CAACTTTCCCTTCAGCTCCTAGAAGGCTGTCTCGCAAGCTTTTGACCAAACGAACTTCACACCCTTCATAGTCAAACCCATCAACGGCGCTGCTAAGCGGGAGAAGTCCTGTATAAAACGCCCGTAGTAACCAGCCAGCCCCAAGAAACTTCGTATCTCAAACACGTTCTTAGGCTGCTCCTAGGAAACTACTGCTCTCACCTTCTCTCGGTCTACTGCAACTCCTGCCTCTGAGATGATATGACCCAGGAAGTGAATCTGGTCCATCCAAAAGTGGCACTTTGATAGCTTAACATACAGCTGATGCTCTCTCAGTGTACTCAATACGATCTCAAGATGGGTGGCATGGTCGTGTCGAGTGTGAGAGTACACCAATATATCGTCCACGAATACTACCACAAAAGAATCCAGATAAGGATGGAATACACGATTCATCAGAGCCATGAAAACTGCTAGCGCGTTCGTGAGTCCGAACGGCATAACCAAGTACTCATATAGACCATACCTACTCCTGAAGGCTGTGAGAGGTCTATCAGATGGTCTTACGCGCAACTGATGATATCCGAATCTCAAGTCAATCTTCGAGAACACTCGTGCACCTCGAAGTTGATCAAAAAGATCATCAATCCTTGGTAAGGGATATCGGTTATTGACCGTCAACTGGTTCAGCTTCCGATAATCCACACAGAGTCTGAGGGTACCGTCCGCCTTCTTCGCAAAAAGGACCGGAGAACCCCAAGGAGAAGTACTGGGTCAGATAAAACCCTTTGACCGTAACTCCTCTAACTGTCTCTTGAGCTCCTGTAACTCAGGTGTAGCCATCCTATAAAGAGGAATGGATACCGGTGCCGCTCCTGGCACAAACTCAATAAAGAAATCCACCTCACGCTCTGGAGGTAGACCTGAAAAGTCGTCCGGAAAGACATCCCTGAAACGATCAACCACTGGAGGGAAGTCCTTCTGACAAGTCCCCTGATCATCCAGATATAAACTCGCAATCTGGGCTGTGACTCCACCTCGCCCATGATGCTCTGGTCCAGCTCGACTCGCCTGAACATCCCACTCGCCCTTGTATAAAAACTCTCCGCCCTCTGGTGACGTGAAACGCACCCTGCGACGATAGCAGTCTACAAAGGCTTGAAAAGGAACCAACCAGTCCATCCCGAGAATGACATCATAGCTCGTCATCTCCAAGACATAGAGGTCCCAAAGGAAGTGACACCCACCAACCTCAAGGGGGCACTCCTTGCACTGACGCACACCAGCCGTTCTAGACCCCAACGGAGTGTCTAGCGTCATAACATCAGAAGAAGAAGAAACACAGAACCCAAGACTCTCCACAACAGGCACAACTACAAAGCTATGTGTAGCACCCGTATCGAAAAGTATTGAAGATAAGACAGAAACTACTAGAATAGTACCTCTGACAGTAGAAGGTCCGGGATTCTGCTCCCGTTGGGTCTGTTGCACTGCATATGCCTGCCCAGTGCCGCGGCCCTGCGACACAGCCTGGCTACCCTGAGCTGTCCCGCCCTGCTGCCTCTGAGATCCTGGTGTCTGGCTACCACGGCCACGACCACCATCTCTGCCTGCACGCCCTGACGTATTCCAGTTTCCCGACTGGTAAGAAGCTGCTGGTCCTTCTCCCGCACGCAGAGTCTACACAGAACCCCTCTCACTAGCTACTGGTAGAAACGCCCTGCAAAAGCGCTACAGATGACCCATCTTGCCGCAAGCTCGGCACTCCACTGGGTTACGTGGACGCTGCGGTCTCTTGTGCCCCTCCTTACCACACTGGTAGCACCTGATCTGGCCACCTGAAGTATTCCTCCGGCTGGTACTGCCACCGTGAGAGAACTCCATCTGTCTCTTCCTCTTGCCAGTAGAAATAGTACCAGAAACTAGTGTCGAACCGCCCTGACCCACACCACTAGCTTCCCGTAGATTCCGCTCGGTGATCAGTGCCTGGTTCACAATAGCATGTACAGTAGGCAACCTGAAAACATTCACCAGTGCGCGAATGTCATATCGAAGACCATCCTCAAAGTGTCTAGCCCTCAACGTCTCATCACCCACCAGAACGGGTGCAAAACGCTGAAGCTCGGTAAAACGAGCAGAATAATCCATCACCGACATAGCGCCCTGCTGCAGATTCATGAACTCTCGAGCTCTATCTGCCCTCAGTGTCTCTGGGAAGAAGTCATAAAAAGCTGTATGAAAATCTTCCCACGCCATGTCTCTGTGATGCTCTGACTGGGTGGTAACATCTCACCACCTCTTGGCGGAATCACGTAGCATATAAGTCGCGAGCTTGACCCTCCGCCCTGGAGACGTCTCAAGATGCTCGAATATAGTCTGCAATGAATCCAGCCAAGACTCCCCAACCTGTGGTCCGCAATCCCCTGAAAACATAGGCGGATGCTGCTGCTGGAAGATACGTGTCAGCTCTGCCATAGATGTGGCAGCCGACGGTGCTCCCTGAAAGGTCTGCATGAACCGCATGAAGCCTTCACGGAACTGCTCATCCGCGCCTGTGTCTGGTATAACGGCTGGCGCCGCATCTGGCTCTGCTGGAGGATCCACTGGTAGCCCATGGCCTACCATCTCTGGAGTATAATCGTTGCCGCGCTCCTGGCGAACAACACGTGGTCGTCTCGACGGCACGACTCTACAAGGTCAAACACACACCTTAGATCAAGATTATCAAAGACCAAAAACAAGGAGACGGTGAAGCAAAGTTTTTAAAAATTTACAAAACTTGACTACATGGCGTGTATAAAACTACACGACGTGTTCTCGTAAGCCATTTATATGGGCGTGTACCCCAGCTTAAACTGGCCGTATAACACCCCAAACACACAGCGTGCCTTCTAAATACACGGCGTGTACTTAAATCCTTCTTCCCTGCCCGAGTCCTTCTACACGGCTAAGCCACACGGCTCACTTGAACAAGACTACACGACGTGTATGGTTTAATTTCCAACTGCCCGTGTCGTTCGTGACACGACCGACTACTCAGCTGACACTACACGGCGTGTTACACCCGCTCACGGCGTGTACACCACCCCGTTTCCCCAGCCACACGGCTAAGTCCACACGGTCTCCCACCGGTAAGGACTACACGGCGTGTCCCTCATGTACACGGCGTGTTCAAATAGAGGTAACACCGACCTGTGTTTGTTAGCTACACGGCCGGGTCCGCAGGTCAGACGACACAGAGTGTTCCAAGGGGGACACGACGTGTATGTCTTAAGGTCTCCTCCGTCCGTGTTGTTAGTTACACGGGCGGACTCCGGGTCAACACTACACGTCGTGTACATCCGGTACACAGCGTGTTTTTCTCAAGCCTTTCTCTACCCCGTGTCCCCGCCCACACGGTCTATGACACAGGAAGAGACTACACGGCGTGTACTGAGGGTACACGGCGTGTACTCAAAAAGTTTTCATTTCTTCCCGAACAGAAGAGCACACGACGTGTGTCCAAGGAACTACACGGTGTGTATCCTGGGTTTTCCGGACAGTAAGCCTCAGATACTACTCCGGAACCCAGAAAATATTGAAAAACAACACCTAAGTGCCAAATTCCGATCCGTGAGGGCTCATACTCCCCGCGAATCAAAGTTTGACATCTTATACATGTCATACACAGGTAAACAAGTCAATGATCCACCAAATTCCGGTTATTGAGGGCCCATACTCCCCAAAAACCAAAGTTTGGCGTCCATCCTACCAACAGGCTCGCACAGAAATACCATATCTCATAGCAGGTATTTATCAAAACAACTATCACAACAACATGCTTTTCTAGCACAACAACTATGACATGGAACTATGCATGGCATGTGATTCCCAACATGTGCCTAAATGATGCATGAGGTGGCATACCCTCATCTCTTCGGGTTGCAACTAAATAGAACCCATGGATAACATATAAACAGCACAATCACAAGTGCGTCACCCAACGGTGAAAATCAGATCAACTGTAAATTGCAAAATCAATAAAATTGCAACACGAGATTAATTGGTTTTTTCCTGTACACGGGTTAGCTACTCCCGGGCACAACTTATTACTAACTACCATTTCCGTCCTATCCCTGACTAAGGCTCCAAATAGTAAGTCAAAGAAAAGAAACTGCTCTGATACCACTTTGTACGTCCCGGATCCGGGTACCACTCCACGGGTGCCCCGAACCCGGTTGGTCACATGACCTCAAGCGCATTTCCCCAAACGCCAGAGGCTGCCAACTAGCAGCGAGGGCCCAGGTCTGTTAGTGGGGAAACTATGCCCTCATTTGTCAAAGTGTAGCGCAGCGGAATACAAGAACAAACATACAACAACAGCGGAAGAAGTAAAACATACATAACTGAAATGAACAACTGCAGTAAAAAGAACTAGCAGTCATATATATATGTATGTCCAGATGCAGCATGTCACTATTCTATGAAAACAGTCAGAACATGTTACACAACAGTACAATACGATACAATGGAAAGTACAGGTACAACAGAACAAAACAGAACAACCGGCAGCATCGCGAGCTTGAGCTCGGTCCCATGCTCCCCTACACCTCAGCAACACTCATGTACCTGTATAGGGACCCTTGCCCTTATCCATACCTGCAGAAATGTAATCTGTTTGGGTCCGAAGACATGACCCCAAACAGGGTGTGAGAAATAAATCCCAGTAGACACCCACCAAAGGCCCGTGCCCAACTATCAGCGAACATGTGCAACAATAAATGCAATAAACTAAGCAGTACTCAAAAGTAACGAACTTTACCAGTTTCATTGCCATTTAAATATTTTTTTAACAGTTCAATTTAATAACATTCAATGTTACTCAGAACTAAGCCCTCGGGCTAATCAAAACCTTGCCCTCAAGCTAATATAACAACGCCCCTAGGCTTACCCTCAGGCCTAACGAATAGTGCCCTCAGGCGTATGGAATCTCGCCCTCAGGCATACCGAATATTGCCCTCAGGCACGAAAGCTACTGCCCTCAGGCTATATAATAACCACTGCCCTCGGGCTAAGAAAACAACGCCCTCAGGCTAAAGTAAAACACTGCTCTCAGGCGCAAGTAACCGGGCCAAGCCCAAAGCATAACAAGCAAATTATATACAATTCCTCTCAAGGCAAAAGTAATGCACAAAATAAACATGCCATACCCTCGGGTATCCTGGCCAAACGGCTAAACAGAGGAACGCACCCCCGGGGTGGTCCTAGATCCAAGCAGCGATCCCAAACAACAGTTTATTATCACATTTAATTGCCTATGAAATTCTAGGTATTCAAAACAGCCAAGGCCTCGGCCACACGACACCCCAACGTGGGTTCGTAGCACAATGGTACACACAAACGCATAACAGTTGGAATTTAAACACCAAGCCACCTACCTCGATCGCCCCTGATCGATATACGTGAACGACGCTTCTTGAAACGCCCGAGAACGACGTAGATCTGAAGTAAAAGAAAAACCCATTCAAACGTAAATAACTTCCCTTAGAGGAAGAATTGACAAGAATGGTTCCAGGAGAAGGAAGGGCTTACCCGTACGATTCCAACGAGATCGACGGAGGCGGAATCGGATTCCCGGTGCTCGCTCTGGTGATCTCCGAAGCTCCGGCCGTTTCTCCCAAGCCCTCCTCCGGTTCTAAGCCAATTCTGTGAACAACGGAGGCTACTGCCCATTTTAAGCGAAAAAAAACAGACTACACGATGTGTGCTATTGAGTACACGGCGTGTACTTTCCATTTTTTTAACTGCTCCTCTGGCGGCTTCTTGCCAGCGTGGCACTGTTCATCAGTCGACATGAATACACGGCGTGTAATCCATGAGTACACGGCGTGTACTGACGCTCAGCTGGCGGCACCGCCTTACTATTCGTCTGCCTACTGACTACACGGCGTGTAAATACCCACTACACGGCGTGTAGTCGGTTTTTACACCTTTCATCCCCAGCACGGGTACACGCCTTGTGTACTCATCTCACACGGCCAAAGTACACGGCGTGTACCCACAAAAAGGTGATTTTTCCCCATTTTTCTTATTCTCTCAAAAACGCTTGAGGAAAAGAGAAAAGAAAAAACCCGTACCTCAAGAATAAGAACCGGGTTCTTATAATTAACTTTGTTCTAAATTACATTTTACAAACCATCAATTGGCATTAAGCCGCACTTTATTATTCTCAAGTGAAGTCCATGCCCTCCAGACATAATTCAACCGAGTCCACAGTTTCTCAAGATCATCTCATTTGCATTCTAGCAACACAATCCCATGGGTTAAGTCATTTATTAAGCATTAATAAATTTTCCATGATTCTAGGTACTTTAGGAAAAACATCCTAAGCTACCATCAAGAGAGATGCAACCAAGCACATCCAGTTACCTCAAGCGGTGGAGAAAGGAATGTAGATAAACAAACAACTAGATCATCCAATCAAGCAAGAATCCCGGCTGTAACACATCAACTGGTAAACCTAGTTTCAACCCATTCCATCATCTCCAGTGCCATCCCCGACACCCACGTGCATATCCCCATGCATCTCGCCGTTACAAGCGTCAATTGTTGCCACAACCATCCGGGCCTCCCCGCCAATGTCTCCTCATCCATCTTAGGCTCATCACATCACAAAGCTCGTATCTAGAGCACACAAAAGATAAAAAGCTAACAAGCATAGTCAACAGGGCAAACTAGGCCCTAAAACAAGACATTCAACCTTCACATGCAAATGGGCACTCACGACCCCCAACTCAAGGCATCTAGCCTTTATAAAAAAACAGGCACTTTGGGCCCCAAAGATTTATCTTTATCAAACAACCGGTTTTATCCCATCTTGAATCAATCGATTCTTTATTCACGGGTTCCAATTGCGGGCAGCCTAAGACATCACTATAACAAGCTATCACAATTATTTAAACATAGCATAAAATCAGTTTCATCAAACTGTGAGAAGAACACTTCTCAATTAACATGCCTTTTTATTATTATCATCCACAAGCATTAACATGCTTCATGTTCCTTTAACCAATTCCATACACATGGAATAACATATAAAATTAAACATTCATACTCGCATTAATTTGATTATCATCAAATTACAAGAAACATCGGATTATTAAATATGCTTTTTCTTTAATTCTCTAGCCAACCAACAATTATATCGGGTTTTACGTTTTTTTACCATTTTTCATCGAAAACAACATGCTAACCCAAACATAACAACATGATAAACAAAACATAACATAAATATCGCACTATCTAGTAGATCAAGAGGCAAACCCGTTATTACGGGAAAACAACAACATGCGATCGCTACCACCGTAAACCAATTCCATTCTTTTAATCCGGTTCAATCTTAATTTGGTTAATTTCAGTGCCATCCAAAGGGTGAAACCATACTAACTCTATGATTGCACGTAAATAAAAGAGAAACAACGAATCTCCTACCACAAACTTCCGACGTTCTTGAAATGGAATTAGAACACAAACGCGGATCTCTCATCACTTCTCCTGCGAAGAAACTACGATCACCAAAAGACGTCATGCCACAAACACACTGACAAGCGACAAACAAAACTCTATTAGAACGATGAAGATCAAACGCCAAAGCATGACAAAATGAACAAGAGGAAAACAGGATTAAACGGAGAGAAACCGCTAGAAAAGAAGGTAGATCTTACCTTGGATCACCACATATTGATCTTTAGGAGTCGGGGATCAATCCCTATTGAAAGAGGCTTTAAAGACCCTTGAGAAACACTCTTTGTCGCCTGGGGTTTGAGTGGAAGAAGTGGGAGAAGGGTTGGGTTCAGGGGTCTCAGGGTATTTATAGGCGAAAAATTTTAGATGACCACGACGCAACCCCTAGGACCACGTTGCAACCCTCCCTGACACAAATCATTCTATAGCGCAACTCAAAGGACCACGCCGCAACCCCCTCGGTCAAACTGTGTGTCCGAGGAACACGGGCAGATCCTATAAAAGTGGATCTGGGGGCTACAACGCAGCCCTAAACAACACACTGTAGCCACACGACCATCGAGAAGGGCTCACACTGCAACCAAAGCCCCACGACGCACCCACCTCCATTTTGGCATTAGCCTTAAAATCCACCTCGAGCTCACCCTATGCTGCAACATGGAGTCCACGTTGCAACCATGCTAAATTTGGCAGTGGCTCCTCAACACCTTACGACGCAAGCCACCAGCCCCATGCCGTGGCCACCTACACTACGACGTAGCCTAGGGTGCCACGCCGTAACCATGCCATTTTTGGCAGTGACACTCCCCTTTTCCTCCAAACACCCTCCAAACATCATGAAACCTCCTTCGGGTGCCTCCAATACCCAAAACTCATAAAGGGAAGGGCTATTGCGATTCGGGCCCTTACAATGCAACTCCTAACAATACCAAAGACTCTGGATAATCATCAAATATTATCTAACAAATAGCGACTGAAGCTTTTTTTCGTTCATTGTTTTGTTAATTCATTATTTATTGGAAGATTTTTTTGATAGGCATGCAAGGGGTACCGCTATCTGTAGGGAAAAGGGGCCAAGGGCATTATTGATATTCTATAAGAAGGGGGGTTTGTTGGGTTAGCTGGAGTTGGGAAGTAGTTAAATGGAGAATATTCCGTGGGCCTAAGTGGTTAAAGGTGGGATGAAAAGAGATTATAAAAGGGGAAAAGAGGAACTGCACAGAGAGATTTATTCTGTTTAAGGAGTCGGCCAGCTGGGCTTGGGAAAGAGCTTTCTGGGGAACTCTTGAGCTTTTCCATTCTCTACTATTCTCCTCCCTCCTACCCGTATTTCTGCTCTTTTTTTTTCTTTTTGGTTAAATATTGTTAAATGATAAAATGAGGTAAATCTGAATCCCCAAGGTGCTCTCTAAAGGAGGCCTTGAGGTTCTTTTATAACAAATAATTAAGACCACACCAGACCTCAAGTCCGATCTGGAATGCAGACTCCAACACTCCCCCTCAAATTAGGTGTACCTAGCCTGGACATATAAAGAAAAGAGACTAAACCAAACCAATGAAAACAAAGCAATCAACAGATTGCAAACACTCCCCCTCAAGCTGGACATACCCAGCTTGATGAAAAAACAAGACGAAATAAAAAGAAACAAGTGACAATCGCAGCTCCCTCTCAAGATCGCAGCCCCCCCTCAGGATGATGGATGGATGATGTCGCAGACGCAACAGGAGAACCACACAGACCGGGCTGGTTGACGGAGCGTCAGGAATGCCGCACTAGTGGGGCTAGTCAATGATACGCCGGAAAACCATACTAGCACTGGGAAATCCGTACTTGCGGGGTCGGTGACAGGAGGCGGGGATTCCGCAGAATCGTTGCGGGATCTGGCGGCGCCAAAGGGCCCAAATCCAAGGCGATCGAGGTGCTGTGCCACGGTGGAGGAAGCGGAGTGTTGGTGCACCACTGCGGTGCACAGGAGGCCGTCGTAGGGAGGCGCGACAGCAGGGAGGCACGCAGGGGGCCTGGCCGATTGGAGAACAGCGTACAGAGCCGGGAGGGCAGGCGCTGCGGATAAGGCGAGGCCGGATGACACCGGAAGACCGCAGGGAGGGCTACACCGGGAAGGGAGGGGGCTTGGGTCGGGAGGCGAGGGGGTGTCCGCCTAGAGGTGGAGGTTCCGCCGGGAGGAACAGGGGCGCCAGACCTGGGATGGGGAGGAGTCCGCCTGGAGTGTCGTTCGTGGGAGTAGGACCGCCAGGAGGGATCCGTCGGGAGTAGCGTGAAGAGGGTGCCACGGGAGCGACACTGGAGGGCCGTCGCGCGGGAGCGGTGCAGGAAGGCTGTCGCGCAAGAGGCCGACTCGCAGCGGAGGATGTCAGGGAGCTGGATCCGTCGGGGTCAGGAGGCGCGACCTAGGGCGGGGTCGTCGCGCGGGAGCAAGTAGGGGATGCCGGGGAAGGAGGCGCCGTGAGGGAGGGATCCGCCGGACAGAGGCCGGCTGGGAGAGATCCGCCGGGAAGGAGGCCGATGGGACCGCGGCGGGCCGAGCGGCGCTCAGGAGGGAGGGGAGGGGCGACGGCGGAGCTGGCCATGGAGGCCGCCGCCCCCCTTACGGGGAAAACTTCAGTAAACCCTAGAGCAGGATAAAAAAAAATAGATCGGAGGGGGGGTCGGGATTAGGTTCCCTCTGATACCATGTTAAATGATAAAATGAGGTAAACCCGAATCCCCATGGTGCTCTCTAAAGGAGGCCTTGAGGTTCTTTTATAACAAATAATTAAGACTACACCGGACCTCAAGTCTGATGTGGGATGCAGACTCCAACAAATAAAGAATCTCTTCCTCTGTTTTTCTTCATCAATTAGTCCAACCTGTCGGTGCACACTGACGACTTCCGTTCAGCAATGGCGTGCACACCCAAAAGATGCTCGACCCTTCATTCTCATTGTTTCTAGAAGTCACTTGCGCAGACGCACTCTTGGGCTTGTTGCGGTTCCTTTGCGTCCGCCAACAGCTAGCTTTTGCTGGGATTACTGCGATGGCGACAACAGTCCAAATTTTTGCCACCAGTGCGTCTGGGTTCACTGCTGCCTCGTCTTCTAGCAGCGGCTCCGCGAACGACTGGAAGGCACACAAAGCCGACTTCGCCTCAGGGGATGACGATGCTGGCGACGATAATATATGATGCGGCACAACAATTCGCTTGGCTCCAACAGAGACAAATGGAGGGGGATTAGGCATGGGATGCGCAATTTGAACTCGAGTGGCACAAATTCCGGCATGCTCTCATTCTGTCGTGGCAACGCCTGCAGATGTTGCAGCCCGAGGTGGACCAGCATAGTTTGGCGTCATGGCTATTTGAGGAGGGGACTTCGTTAACGATTGAGGGGACTGCAGCGCAAACAACGGTGGTTGACGAAAGAATAGCACAAGGGGGCGGCACGTGTATGGCTGAACCACCCAACATGCGCCCCCTTGACCAGTTGTCACCTGCGTGTAAGGTGGAGCTACCGGATCTTCAACCGGATGACGCTCTTAAGGAAGATGTTGCGCAATGGGATTATTTGCCCTCAATAACGGAGCCGGTGTTGTCTCTAGCCCTGGTTGTTGTATAACTTGAGGGCATAGAGGGGACGACGATCCAGAAGCGTGATGACGTAGCTCTGCTCGGTCAAGCGCAAGGGCGACAAGTGGTTATGTCGGTTAACATTTTTGTTAACGTGCACAATGAGCTTTCTCCACCATATAGGCCGCAGCAGGTGGTCACTCCACCTTCTCAGACAATCCTGCTGCTAGGATGCATTCTTCGACGTCTGACGCTATGGAGGTGCAGGAGCGCGACACAGTGACACCGACTAGTTTGACGTTGACGGTCGCTCCTGACCACTTAGCAGGCTAGAGGGTAGGTGTGCAACGGGTGACATCAATTCAGGAAGGGGTGAACTGCCGGACGTAGGGATTTCAGGGCACGCCCAATACCTGTCTAGTTATGAGGTAAAAAAAAGAGAGAAAATTTGCGAGTCCTGACAGTAGTAAGGACCATATGAGAGATTGCGTGGATTGCCTGTGAGATCCACCGCCTTGAGGATAATGTGGTTTTTCGGGATAGTGCAGTGATAGAAATGCAGGGGGGTATTGCTGTCCGTAGGGAAAAGGGGCCAAGGGTATTATTGATATTCCATAAGGGGGTTTGTTGGGTTAGCTGGAGTTGTTGGGAAGTGGTTAAAGGGAGAATATTCTGTGGGCCCAAGTGGTTAAAGGTGGGATGAAAAGAGGTTATAAAAGGGGAAAAAAGGAACTGCACAAAGAGTGATTTATTCAGGAGTCAGCCAGCTGAGCTTGGGTAAGAGCTTCCTGGGGAACTCTTGAGCTTCTTTTCCATTCTCTACTCTTCTCTCTCCCACCTGTATTTCTGCTCTTTTTTTTTCTCTGGTTAAATATAAAGAAGTCCGTCCTCTGTTTTTCTTCACCATTTTTCATTTGAGCTGGCATTATGTATTGCTGCTAATATGATGTGCAATGTTTCAGCAGCAAGCATAAATCTGTTTCAACATGGAAGTATTCTTTCTTCCCGGGGTCATAGTAACACTAACCATAAAATTTGAGCTCTGTTTACTTTTGCTGAATTTGCAGTAATGAGTTCTTTCTGAGGTCTTTATGATATTTTATTGTTATAGCATTCCATTTTGGACTGCACTAGAGGCAGCTTTGGCCTTTTATACAATTATTTGCAGTTTTGGATGTCATTTAATTTCTCTAATTACAGGTATATGAATTGGAGACAAGTTATTTACAGGATCCAAGCCAATGTGGCAATGTATTGAAAGGTTTTGAAGGATTTTTATCTGCATCTAAGAGCACCACCCTGTATGAAAATGGGTTTTTCTTTTGCAATGTCAAAAATCTTCATTAACTGATTTTTTTCTCATGTTCGTATTTGTGTTAATAGATGAAAATCTTACAAGGTTGTATAATTCTGTAGCTTATTCATATTTGATTGATGAGGTTTTTTGTTAGGATAATGTGATACCGTCTCTTAATGCCCTGTTTACAGCTTAAAGCGGTCCCGGAAATTTCAGCCTGATGATAGACTCTTTTCGTTATCTTCAGTTACCTCACCAGCAGTATGTGATTTGCCTGCACTGCTCAGTGTTCATTGCAGTTTTCATTATCAGTTCTTTATTTATTTATTTTTAGTTTCTGCAAATGTATTAGAAAATATCAGAAAATGTTTTACAAAGTGGAGGGAAAGCAAGAAAACATACGTTTGGTTTTAGGAAACGTTTTATGTTTTCATTTTCCAAAACTGTATTACAATGTGTGTTAGGCTGATGTCTTTTTATTGATCTGTTGTAACTAACCAAACCATCTGGGAGAAATAATGGCATTAGCTGTATCCCATGTTGGTTTTTAATAACTCTTTGGTTAACATCAAGTTCCTATCTTTGTTACTGTTTATTCCGGTTGAAGAAGTAGGGGTTTTAGGGTTTTATGGATGTCTTTGTTTGGCAGGCCTCTCTATTCCAAGGCTACGTGTACAAACTGTAGAAAGAATGGTCCCAGAATCCGTTCCTCTTGAATGAGACCGAAATAGTTTATTGTAACATCCCAGTCTCAACCCATTGACTTGGGTAGGACTGAGGTGCCACTAACCTTAGGTGACATTCTCCAGACATCAAAGATTGACAATAAATTTCCCGGGTTCAGAAATATGGTGGGAAACGATTTAGCTTTACATATAAAATAGTCTCACAGCAGACCTCCCCAAAGCAATGTATAAATGTGATGCATGATGAAACCAAACCAAACTCCAAGACATAACATATCTGCAACAACCAACAATATTTCAAAGACTACAGGACTAAAAGACCCAAAATGAATGACAAAGTGCGACAAAGTGCCCATATGGCACACTCTCATGCTTCTCATGACATCTACCACCAAACTCCTAGCTCCATCCTAGTCCACAGCATCAATACATCCGGCTAGCACGTAAGAGGTCCTCCCCTTGTATCATATAGAGCAATGACTGCATACACACCAAAGTGCACATGCAGAGGGGTGAGTATATCAACTCAACAGGTAATCCCCCAGAGACTTCCCACACACCCACTTAAACAAGAACAAGTTAGCTCACATTTTATATAAAGAAGGAGAGGAGAGTAACACAACACACAAGCTAAGCAAACCATACAGATAACTCACACCCAAACCTAGTTTTCCTTTGAAATCCGCAGTTTCCACAAAACCACCCACACCACCACTCACCCACACATGCCATGAACTCACACACCAAATGCATGCATCCCCCGTCAAAGCGGAACTCCCAGTACAGACCCAACTCACGAGCGGAACCCCGTTCCTCCAACCGAAGCCGTCACTTGGCGGAGTAGCAATCCAATGTGCCCCGATTTGGCACCTACAACCAAGTCTGAACCAATAAGGCCCTCTACAATGCAGTATGAACACACACCAACCCATGCCCATCCAATGAGCCCCTAAATTCGGCACGAACAGCCAAGTCCCAACAAGGCTCTGTATATGCACCACAAACCACCATTTCCAAAGCAACTTTCCAAACCATTTCATCGAACCATGAGCGCCCCACACACACAACCACATCAATTTGACATAAACGAAGTTAATCACATGGCAAAAATCCTCTTTTTAAACCAATCACCGGAAAAGCTTTTTTATCAACCAAATTTATGCAAAACATTTAACAGAAATCGCAGGAAGTATTTTAACTTAAAAACAACGAACATTCAAGTTCTTAGAGAAAGGAGAGTGATAGAGAAGCCACATATCTCAATCACGTTCGTCCAGCAGAGTCTAAGAGGAGAGCTTCATAAGGAAGAATATTACCCAGAAATCGCCTCTAGAAATCCCTAGATCGCAACTCCAAGCGAGGAGAGGAAGAATGAGTTTTCCTCGGGAGTTAACAGAGTAAAAAATCATAACAATATCGCTCACGATATCCCATTCAAGGCACGAACCTCCTCTCCAAAACCCGGTGCCTGTTTCGGCTATTTAGAATTGGTTTGACCGCCACCAAGAGCAACACCACAATGTAGAGAGAATTCTCTTGCGTTTCAGCCTACCACGCCTAAGCCTACGACATGGCGACTCCTGACTCGTCGTTTCCTAGCTTGCCCGCACCGACCGACCCTAGCTCGACCTCTTCGCTCTATAACAGTACCACGCTCACCTCCTCGTTGTTTCGACTGTCCCCGTTTTGCACAGGTGTGCCACCCCATGCAAAACACCCACTACCACGACGTAGGGCACCCATGCTCACTGTTTCCAACTTGCCAACGAAGCTCGATTTCACCACGCCCAAGCTCCACACGACCACCCGTACGGTCGTTGCACAGGTAGACTCACCCATGCAAAACGCCTTCCATCGCAGCATAAGGGATCTCCCTTTACCGTTTTCGACTCACCAGCATGAGGCTAACCCTGGCTTGAGATGACCACCACACCCACCGCTATGGCGTGTTGGCCATCCTGTTTCCCACAGGGACAACCTCACCATCACCACGCCCAACACAACGCCCAGCCCCATCGCACCCCGAGATTCACCCTGCTTACAACGCCAAATCACCACGCCTGCAACAACACTATGACTTTCACCACGGCTACCACTACGCCGTGGTGAAGCCCAGAGAACCAAAACCTTCCCTATCCAACCCAACACCCTTTCAAACCTCTCGGGTCCAACCCGAGACGCCTCATAACTAAAAAATACATAAAAAACAGAGGATACTACAAACCTGGGGTGTCACATTCTCTCCACCATTAGGCTTTCCGTTCTCAGAAAGTTGGAAGTTAGCGGTGTCTAGACTAAAGCTCGAGTTGTTGGTCCAACATAATGGTGTCCTATTTCGAAATCCCGACCCTCACAAACCCAAATATGCTACTACAAAAAACACACCCAAGGTACGCATCGAAGACTTGGCTGTTTGAATTTCATTTTCAGGGGGAGCTGTCAGTTTTCTGTCAGAATTGCAAAAGGGTGTCATCATATTTTCTGCAGAGGATGATGGTTGGTGTGATACCAACATGTTTTCTTTCCAACTGAGTTTGTTGGATGTTTATTATTCTTTGATGTATTGAAGGGGGAGATTGTTGGGATTCAGCCCATTTATTGAGGATAGAAATTAATTAATGGAGATGTTTTGATCAACATTAATAAAAAAGTTGATCTCAACAACAATGGAGATTTATTCTCAATATTAATGGATGTAAAAAGAGATATTAACCACATTTATTGAAGATATGAAATTGATGTCTATATAAGAGGACGCGGTATCATATTTTGATGTTATGAGATTAACTTCTACTCGTGGAAAGGTGCTTGACAAACTGTTCAAGATGTAGTCCACCGAGATCAAGAGGAAAGGGGGTGCTGCGTTTGCAGTAGCCCATGTGGCTTGTCGGTAACGATGATATTGACTTCTACTCATGCGGAGGTGCTTGACAGGTATTCAAGATGTAGTCCATCGAGAACAGGAAGGGGGGTACCTCGTTTGCGGTAGCATGTAGGAATCGTTGGTGATGGCGAATGAGGCATCGATAGTGGATCTATGTTGTGATGTGATACCGCATTTGTAGTATCATGTGTGGCGCATCGACATGAAATAAATACGAAGCTGCAACGACGTGACCGATGATCGAAGCCATGTATTGAAAGTCTTCTCGATTGTGGTGATCAAGTGGCGTTTCCTGGTTGATGATTGATGGTACATCATGATGGCGAGATTATGAGAAAGAAAAATCATTCAGGTGTCACAAGACGGTGCGAGGCTCACACATGTTCGGATAAAGATTCCTGAGGTAGTGACGTTTCGTTGACAAAAGGATGAGATTTGGTCTCAGATGGTGTTGAATTGGTATAGCCCGATCCGTTTTGGATGATGTTGGGTTGAATGATTGTGACCCATACTGAACACCAGACTGCAACTTCGTGGTTAAACCGTTGGGGGTTGCGGGGGGCAATGCGCCCCTACTCTGGGGGTCCGGGGGTCGAAGGGCCCTGACCCAAATTCCAGGGCACTATTGTTGAATTGGTGTAGCCTGATCCATTTGGATGATATTGGGGTGAATGCTTGCGGCCCATACTGGATACCAGACTGCAATTCTCACGGGTCGAGATCTGCGGTGAGCTCGTTGGGGGTTGCTGGGTGCAACGCGTCTTTGTTCCGGGGGCCGAAGGCCCCGATCCAAATTTTGGGGGGACTGTAGCAACTCTTGACCGACTGTAGCAGAGTTGACCGGACGATACCAACAGGGCACTGTAGCAGTGCGGACTTTGACACGACTACTGCAACAACTCGTATTTTGCAGACAACGGTACTGTAGCTCCGCAGAATTCTTGCCACCGACCACTGTTGCAGCTTTGACTTGGGTGACCACAACACTACAGAAATGCGGACTTCTGGCTACCTTTCACTGTAGCCAACGAACTTTCTGTGCGGTTGGTGGAACAATGTATCGTCTTATTTATTTGCTAATTTCGAGCTAGGGTTTTTGTGTTGTGAAACTCTGATATTCTCCTTGTGATCTGTGCTCCCGACTATAGTGATATTTTTGCCTCTTTGTGGACGTAATGATTATTCTTGAATCACGTAAATCGCTATGTTCTGTGTTCATCTTCTGTTATTTTCGTCTTTTATCCATCTGCAAACCTATGTTGTGTGACTCCCAGCATTTCTGCAATTGTAGCAACTCTGACTGGACGACATCGATATGAAACTGTAGCAGTGCGGACTTTGGCATGACTACTATAGCAGCTTGGACTTTGGAGACAATGGTACTGTAGCTCCACGAACTTCTTGCCATCAGTCACTGTAGTAGCTTGGACTTGGGTGGCCGCAACACTGTAGCATTGTGGATTTTCAACTACCTTTTACTGTAGCACAACTAACTTTCTATGCGGTTGGTGGAAGTGCTTCGTCCTCTTTATTAGCTCATTTCGAGTTAGGGTTTATGTGTGTGAAACTATGTGATCTCCCTGTAATTTGTGCTCCCCTCCATATTGATATTTCCGCCTTTCCGTAGATGTAGGGATTATTCCCGAACCATGTAAATCGCCGTGTCTGTGTTCATCTTTTTCTTCTTTTGTTTCCTTCTTTTCTTCATCTGCAAACATCTGTCGTGTGACTCCCGACATTTCTGCAACAGATGGATCTCTGAGCATTGCGTTTTGATCGAGATGATTTTCAGAGAGAAGATGAAGGCGTATCGGGGTGTGTTTTTCACACAGGTTTTTCTTCGCTGTCATTGACATTCAAGTTTTGGCATTTACTTGAATTTTATACTCTGATTTATTAGTGGAATTTTTTGAGTTGTCCTGTGGTTTTTTAATCCCTCGCATCGGAGGGTTTTTCCACGTTAAAAATCCCGCATGCTGATTTTTTTTATTTTGCTTTATATCGCTTCTTTATTTAGTCTGGTTTCTCACAAATATTTTTGCAATCAATTTTTTTCTCGGAATTGGGATTATCCCCAACATTTTGTAAGTCTTGAGGAAACCAACATGACCCCCAACAACAGAAGAATGGTTAGTAATGCAGGAAATTGGAAATGAGGCTTGAATGTCGGGACGAAACCAGTCTTCCTCGATGAAACAATAAACCCTTACAGATACTGTACCCAGGTTTGGAGTTGGGATGCTGATTTAAAGCAGCAAGGATACTCGTAAGCTTTGGATCTTGTTGTAGTTTTGTCTTAATGGTTTCCACCTCCATCTAGAATGGTTAGGAAACAGCCGACCCGGGAAGCTTTTTGTCGAAATGGCCCTTCACCTCCTCATTAACCAACTGGGACAAAGAGTCCGCTACTTGATTAACTTTCCCAGGTTTATAGACTGCCTCAAAATCCAAGCCCAATAACTTGTCTTGCCAACATTGTTGATTAGCGGTATGAAAACGTTGTGTTAGGTCCACTAAGTCAAATACCCCGAGAGGGGGGAGGGTGAATCAGGGTATGACAGATTAGAACTACCGCCCCTTCGGATTTTGTTTCGTCGTTAAACAAAACACGCTTATCTCATTCTCTCGTACCAATATATGAACATAAATGAAATCATGCACAGGACACAACGATTTTACGTGGTTTACCCTCATTGGGCTACGTCCAAGGAGCATATAACGACGATGTACCGATGTACCAAATTCACTAAAGCTCACTGCCAAATTACAATGTTCAGACTAGATCTTCTATGCCCGGACTCACTGCCTTTACGAGGTTTAGGGTCTGCTCACTGCATTCCTAAGGCTCACTCTCTATGTCTCTTCCTCTGGCTCACTGCCGGTGGAAAAGATCACCGTCTTTCTTTTCCTTCGCTCACTGCTTTTGGAAGGGATCCACTCATAGTTTATGGACTTGTAGGTTTCTTCATTTGCATGAAAGTACGCATCCTCAACTATAGGTAGATGCTCTATTGAAGTCCCTTTTTTACCTGCCAAGGAAATCCACTTTTCCCCGTATTGTTAGGCTAGGGGAAATTGCTTTCGCGAACTGTTTTAGTGCCTTTTCAAGTTTCTTTGAGTCCTTCGTGAACCATCTGCCTTCCTCCGTGAACTGCGTAGCGGGTATGTTACGCTGATTGCCTCTTCCGCGTACTACCTTTGCTTCCGTGTACCGCTTCTCCTCTGCGGACTGCCTCTGGTTCTGCGAACCGTTTTTCCTCTTCCGCGTACCACTTCTAGCTCCTGCGTACTGCCTTTGCTTCTGCGTACCGCCTGCGGACTTCCTTCTTTCCGCAAACCACTTCTTCCTTTGCAGGCTTCAGTACCTCGTAAAATCCTTACACGAAATTGCTTCTGTGAACTGTTTCACCCTTCGAGGAATTGATTCCCCGTGAACCACTTCACTTCGCGGAATCTTTCCCCGCGAACCACTTCGGACTTTGCTGAATTTTTTTTCGGAGCAAGGATGTTCTCTATTGAAAATTGTTCTGACTTAATGATGGGATTATCGCTCCTTATATAGGCAAATAAATCCGCAAAATCCGCTAATCCGAGATTTACCAAATCTTCGATGCGGTACAACCTTCACCGCGTACCATTTCACCCGCGAACTGTTTTGCCCTACGTGGTTTGCGTACTGTCGTTCCTCCTTTGCGGCGGTCCAAATCACCGTCATGTTTTCGCCAACGACGCCCTTCGCGGCTTCTCAAATCACCGCCTCGTTTCTGCGAAGGACAAGCCATCCCGCGTACCGCAAGCCTCCCGCGAACTGCATGCCATCCCGCGAACTGCTTGCTCCCCGCGAACCGTTCTCGTATGCGGTCTGCGTCTCACGCTTCGCGGTTCCCTTCCTTTGCCGATTTCCTTTGACGTTCTGCGTATCACTTTTGCAATCCGCGAACCGTGCTTCATTGTCCGCGTACTATGCACCCCCATGTGGAAATCATCCTTTGCCAAAAACAAACTCCCGTTTTGGGGAAACTACACCACTTTAAACACCTGCTTCGAAAAACACCATTCGTACTCATTTGCGATTATTTGATCTTGTCAACAAACACAATCACACCCAAAACATACCGAGAAGACACCTTGAGAGATTTTTGCCCAACTCGCTGACTAAGCAGATGTCGTAGTGCCCTATGGTTTGTATAGACCACAAAATATTTGCCCAACAAATACTGCCTTTAATGGATCACAGCCAAAACCAGCCCCATGACTTATTTTTCGTAAACTGATTTGGAGAGTTTTACCTCAGCCAAAGCCTTATCGAAGCAATAGGCCAACCTGCTTGCATGAGTACAACGCCCACCCCTCGACGCATCACATTCAATAACAAAAGGTTTCTGAAAATCTGGTAAGGCCTGCAGCGGAGCTGAAACGAAACATCTTTTTAGCTCCTCAAGTGTGTTATCCATGACTTGCTGTAACTGAGGATGTCATCAAAGAGTATCAAAATATTTTTCCGCAAGAAATATCCAAACACCCTCTGTTCATGGTGGATTGGAAAGTTGTTGGGGCATTCATAAGTCTGAATGACATCACAAGAAATCCATAATGACCCTCATGTGTTCTGAACGCGGTCTTGCCGACATCCCCAGCCCATTCCCGAACCCGATGAAACCCAGATGTAAGAACCCGGTTCTTATTCTTGAGGTACGAGTTTCTTCTTTTCTTTTTCCTCAAGTGTTTTTGAGAAAATAAGGAAAAGGGGGAAAAATCCTACATTTTGTAAGTACACGCCGTGTACTTTTTCACACGCCGTGTACTTTGGCCGTGTGGGAGGAGTACACAAGGCGAGTAGGCCTGTCGGCAATGAAGAGTGTAAAAACTGACTACACGCCGTGTATTTTGTATTTACACGCCGTGTAATCAGTCGGCAGGTAAACAGTAAGGCGGTGGAGGCAGCCACCAGCGGAGCGACAGCACATGCCGTGTAATCAGAAATACACGCCGTGTGCCCATGTCGACAGATGAACAGTGCCGCGGTGGAAAGAAGCCGCCAGAGAAATAGTTAAAAAAATGAAAAGTACACGCCGTGTACTTGAGAGTACACGCCGTGTAGTTTGTTTTTTTCGCTTAATGGCAGTAACCTCCTCATTCGGCAGAGGAGGCTTTGAGTTCGTTTTGGAGCTCAGGAGGATGACCGAACCTTGGAGGATCACCCGAACGCGCACCGGGAATCCGATTCCGCCTCCGTCGATCACGTTGGGACCGTACGGGTAAGCCCTCCTCTCTCCTTGCGCTGTTCTTACAAATTCTTCCTCTAAGGGAAGTTATTTACGTTTGAATGAGAATTCTTTAATCCCAGATCTACGTCGTTCTTGGACGATTCAGGAGGTGTCGTTCACGTATACCGATCAGAGACGATCGAGGTAGGTGGTCTGGTGTTCATTCTAACTGTTGGGTTGATTTTTGTGTACCGTTGAGCTACGAACCCTTGTTTGGGGTATCGTATGGCTGGGGCCTTTGCTGATAAGATATCTAGAATTGTATAGATAATCTAATGATAAATTAAAACTGATGTTTGGGATCAATGCTTGGATCCAGGGACACCCGGTGGGTGCGTTCCTCTGTTTAGCCGTTTGACCTGGATACCTGAGGGTATACCGTGATTATTACATGTTTAAAGTTTTCTTGAGAGGAAATTTGGTATAAAATTGCTAGTTATGCATTGGGCTCGGCCCGATTACTTACGCTTGAGGGCAGTGTTTTATTTTAGCCTGAGGGCATGGTTCTGATTAGCCTGAGGGCGTGACTATATTAGCTTGATGACATGGTTATATTAGCCTGAGGGCGTGGTTATATTAGCCCGAGGGCGTGGTTATATTAGCCCGAGGACATGGTGATATTTAGCCTGAGGGCATGACTATATTAGCCTGAGGGCATGGTTACATTTAGCCTGAGGGCAGGGTTCTGATTAGCCTGAGGGCATGGTTCTGATTAGCTCAGAATTAAATTATGTTGAATTGTTAAAAGAATATTAAAATGGCAATGTAACTGGTGATAATAGTTACTTTGAGTACTTACTAGTTTACTACATTTTATTATTGCACACTGTTGTTGCACATTTTCACCGACAGTTGGGCACGGACCTTTGGTGGGTGCCTACTGGGATTTATTTCTCACACCCTGTTTGTGTCATATCTTCGGCCCAAACAGACTATATTGTTACAGGTGTTGATAGGGGCAAGGGTCCCTATACAGGTACATGATTGTTGCAGAGGAGTAGGAGAGCATGAGATCGAGCTTAGGCTTGTGATGCTGCTGAGTTCCTGTTGCACTGTTCTGTTTTGTTTTACTGTACTTGTACTTTGAGTTGTATTGTATTGTATTGCAGTGTATCCTGTTTTGGCTGCTTTCATAGAAATAGTGACATGCTGCATCTTTATATATATGACTGCTGGTTCTCTTTTACTTCAGTTGTTCATTTCAGTTCTATATTGTTTACTGCTTCCGCTGTTGTATGTTGTATATCTTTTTTGCTGTGCTACACTTTGACAAATGAGGGCATAGTTTCTCCACTATCAGACCTGGGCCCTCGCTGCTAGTCGGCAGCCTCTGGCGTTTGGGAAAATGCGCTTGAGGTCATGTGACCAATCGGATTCGGGACAACTGTTGAGTGGCTTCCGGACCCGGGACGTTACAAAGTGGTATCAAAGGATGTTCTTTTCTTTGACTTACTGTTTGGAGCCTTAGTCAGGGATAGGACAGACATGGTAGTTGGTAATAAGCTGTGTCCGAGAGTAGCTAACCCGTGTACAGGAAAAAGCCAGTCTACCTCGTTTATTGCAATTTATTCTGATTTTGCAAATTTGACAGTTAACTTGATTTTCACCATTGGGTGACGCACTTGTGATTGTGCTGTTTATATGTTATACATGGGTTCTCTTTAGTTGCAACCCGATGAGATGAGGGTGTTCCACCTCATGCATTATTTAGGCACATGCTTGAAATCACATGTCATGCATTCTTTCCATGCCATGTAGGTGCATTATAAATTGCATGTTGTTGTGATAGTTGTTGTGCTAGAAAAGCATGCTGTTGTGATAGTTGCTTTGATAAATACCTGCTTTTGTTAGGGTATTGTGGTGTGAGGGTTTGATAGAATGAACGTCAAACTTTGGTTCTTGAGGAGTATGGGCCCTCAATGACCGGAATTTGATGGATCATTGACGAGTTTACTTTGTTATAACATGTATAAAGATGTCAAGCTTTGATTCGTGGGGAGTATGGGCCCTCACGGATCGAAATTTGGCACTTAGGTGTTTGTTTCGTGTTTTTGGGGGTTCCAGAGTAGTTTCTGAGGCTTACTGTCCGGAAAACCCAGAATACACGCCGTGTGGTTTTATGGACACACGCCGTGTGTTCTTCTGTTCGGGAAGAAATAGAAATTTTTTAAGTACACGCCGTGTGCCCTCAGTACACGCCGTGTAGTCTCTTTCCGTGTCATAGGCCGTGTGGGTGGGGACACGGAGTATGGAATGGCTTGGGGGACCACGCCGTGTACCGGTTGTACACGCCGTGTAGTGTTGACCCGGTGTCCGCTCGTGTAACTAACAACACGGATGGAGGAAACCTTAAAGACATACACGCCGTGTCTACCTTGAACACGCCGTGTAGTCTGACTCAGGTACCCGGCCGTGTCACGAACAACACGGTCAGTGTTATCTTTCCTAGTACACGCCGTGTCCGCCCGGAACACGACGTGTAGTGTCAGCCGTGTAGCCGGCCGTGTAGCGAGCAACACAGGTCGGTCTGGGGCTTCTTTGAACACGCCGTGTCTTTTTGGAACACGCCGTGTAGTGAGACCTGGGTACACAGGCCGTGTGACGAACAACACGGGCCGGTAAAAGCCTGTCAAGTACACGCCGTGTGCCTCTGGGACACGCCGTGTAGTTTTGTTTTAGAAGAGCCATGTGGCTTTGCCATGTAGAAGGACCTGGGCAGGGAAGGAGGATTCAAGTACACCCCGTGTATTCAAAAGACACGCCATGTGTTTGGCGTGTTACACGACCAGTTTTAGCTGGAGTACACGCCCATGTGGATGGCCTGTGAGAACACGCCGTGTAGTATTTATACACGCCGTGTATGTAAATCTTGAATGCTTTCTTCCCCCCTGTTCCCTTCTTGGCCTCCTCGTTTTCGGTCTTTGATAATCTTGGTCTAAGGCGTGTGTTTGACCTTGTAGAGTCATGCCACCGAGACGACCACCGGTTGTTCGCCAGGAGAGCGGCGACGATTATACTCCTGAGATGGTGGGCCATGGGCTACCAGTTGATCCTCCAGCAGTGCCAGATGCGGCGCCGACTGTTATACCAGACACAGGCGCGGATGCGCAGTTCCGTGAAGCCTTCATGCGGTTTATGCAGACCTTCCAGGGAGCACCGCAGGCCGCTACATCTATGGAAGAACTGACGCGTATCTTCCAGCAGCAGCATCCGCCTACGTTTTCAGGGGATGGCGGACCGCAGGCGGCGGAGTCATGGCTGGATTCGATGCGGACGATATTCGAGCATCTGGAGACGCCTCCTGGGAGGAGGGTCAAGCTCGCTACGTACATGTTGCGTGATTCCGCCAAGAGGTGGTGGGATGTTACCACCCAGTCTGAGCATCACTGAGACATGACGTGAGAAGATTTTCAGGCAGCCTTCTATGACTTCTTCCCGGAGACGCTGCGGGCAGATCGAGCTCGAGAGTTCATGAATTTGCAGTAGGGCGCCATGTCAGTGATGAATTATTCTGCCCGCTTCACCGAGCTACAACGTTTTGCACCCGTTCTGGTGGGTGGTGAGGCATTGAGGGCTAGACGCTTTGAGGATGGTCTTCGGTGTGACATTCGAGCGCTGGTGAACGTTTTCAGGTTGCCTGTCGTGCATGCTATTGTGAACCAGACATTGATTTCTGAGCGGAACCTGCGGGAAGCTAGTGGTGTGGGCCAGGGCAGTTCGACACCAGTTTCTGGTACTATTTCCATCGGTAAGAGGAAGAGGTAGACATATTTCTCTCACGGTGGCAGTACTAGCCAGAAGAACTCTTCAGTTGGTTCGATAATGTGCTACCAGTGTGGTAGAGAGGGGCACAAGAGACCTCAGTGTCCCCGTGACCCAGTGGAGTGCCGAGCTTGCGGCAAGATGGGTCATCTACAGCGTTTCTGAATGGCGTTTCTACCAGTGGCTAGTGAGGGGTTCTGTGCAGACTCCACGTGCGGGAGCAGGACTAGCAGCTTCTTACCAGTCGGGCAATTGGAATGCGTCAGGGCGTGCAGGCCGAGAAGGTGGTCGTGGCCGTGGTAGCCAGACACCAGGATCTCAGAGGCAGCAGGGCGGGTCAGCTCAGGGTAGCCAGACTGTGTCGTAGGGCCGCGACACTGGGCAAGCATATGCAGTGCAACAGACCCAACATGAGCAGGATCTCGGACCTTCCACTGTCAGAGGTACTATTCTAGTTGCTTCTGTTTTATCTTATGCACTTTTCGATACTAGTGCTACACATAGTTTTATATCTATGGCCGTTGTGGAGAGCCTTGGACTCTGTGTTTCTTCTTTTTCTGATATCATGATGCTAGACATTCCGTTAGGAACTAAAACGGCTGGTGTGCGTCAGTGCAGGGAGTGCCCCCTAGAGGTTGGTGGGTGTCACTTTCTATGGGACCTCTATGTCTTAGAGATGACGAGCTATGATGTCATTCTCGGGATGGACTCGCTGGTACCTTATCGAGCCTTTGTGGATTGCTACCGTCGCAGGGTGAGTTTCACGTCACCAGAGGGCGGAGAGTTTCTATATGTAAATGGTGAATCCCCTTACCTCAATGTGAGGTGAGGTTGTTCTTTTATAGATGAGTAAAACTAAATACAGAGAGGGTAAGTTCGATGTGGGACTCAGAAATACCCAACTAAATGAAATGGGGTCCAACACTCCCCCTCAAGCTGGACATGCCCAGATTGGATTGAGTCCCACAAAGAAAAGACGACAAGACAAACTCATACTCCCCCTCAAGCTGGGCTATGGAGGCTGTGAATCCCTAGCCTAGAAGTGAGAGAGTCAAGGCGAGCCCCTGGGAGACCTTTGAAGAGATCGGCAAGCTGATCTGCCGTCGGTACATGACCAAAGCTGATATGGTGCTGCCCCAGATGGTGGCGGAGGAAGTGGCAGTCCACCTCGATATGCTTAGTCCGTTCATGAAAGACGGGATTCGAGGCAATCTTCGTGGCGGCCTGATTGTCACACCAGATATGAGCAGGGGTGTTTGCCGGGAAGCCGAGCTCATGTAGGAGATGACGAAACCAGAGGATCTCAGTGGTGACGGTGGCCATGGCGCGGTATTCAGCCTCGACACTCGATCTGGAGACGACAGTCTGCTTCTTGCTGCGCCAAGAGATGAGGTTACCGGCGAAGAACACGGCGAACCCTGAAGTAGACTTGCGGGTCGCAAGGCAACCTGCATAGTCGGCATCACAGAAGTCCTCAACATCCAAGTGAGCATGACGGGAATACTGAAGGCCACGTGCAGGGTCTCGCTTGATGTATTTGGCAATGCGAAGGACAACATCCCACTGAGATTGGGTTGGATGCTCCATGAACTGGCTGACTTTGCCAACGGCGCAGGCAATGTCGGGTCGCGTCATGGTGAGGTAGTTCAGCTTACCCATCAGACGTCGATAGCGCTCGGGATGAGGAAATGGTTCCGAGTCGGAATGGAGAGTACGTTCGCCAGGCTCAAGTGGGGTGTCCACGGCAGTGGCGGTGCTCAGACCGGCATCCTGCAAGATATCAAGAGCATACCTACGCTGGCAGAGAGAGATCGAGTCCTCAGAACGGGAGACCTCGATGCCAAGAAAGTAAGTCAGGGGACCAAGATCTTTGGTATGAAAGTTTTGGTGAAGGTGCGCCTTGAAGCTGACGATCCCTCTGGAGTCGCTTCCTGTGATGATGATATCATCAACATATACCACGAGCAAGATATAGCCGTGCGGTGTCGTACGGAAGAAGACGGTGTGGTCCTTCAGACTCCGGGAGAGGCCAAAGGCCGTGACGACAGTGCTGAAGCGGCCAAACCAAGCTCGAGGAGACTGCTTGAGGCCATAGTGGGACCGACGGAGGCGGCATACATGGGAGTCGGCACTGGAGGCAGAAAAACCAGGGGGCTGCTTCAGGTAGACTTCTTCCTCAAGAACGCCATGGAGAAAGGCATTCTTGACATCTAGCTGATGAAGTGGCCAGTGATGATGAGTAGCCAGAGAGATGAACAGGCGGACAGAGGCCATCTTGGCAACCGAAGAGTAGGTCTCAAAGTAGTCGATGCCATATGTCTGAGCAAACCCCTTCGCCACCAGCCGGGCTTTGAGGCGGCAAAGAGAGCCGTCGGGATTGAGACAGATCGTATAAATCCATTTGCTGCCCACTGCCTGTTTGCCTGCTGGAAGGGGAACAAGATCCCAAGTATGGTTTTCCTCCAGAGCCTGCAATTCATCCCGCATTGCAGCTAACCACCCGGGGTGAGATTTGGCTTCACCAACCGTGCGAGGTATAGAAACTGTCTCCAGAGCGGACAGACCCCTGTATGAAGAGACAAATAGAGGAGTACTCTGGCAGGAGCGAGTACCTTTCCAGAGGGCAATGGGCAAGTCCTCGGGTGGCGGAGTAGGAGCAGCGGACGAAGCGGGAGCATCAGTGTCACGTGCCAGAACGGGGGATACAGTCGAAGGACGACGGGAGTAGACCTGACCAAAATGGGTGTCAACAGGGGTTGACGCCGGTGGAGGAAGGATGATAAGGGGAAGACATTTATCAATAGCAGAGTCAGGAGGAGGAGAGGGAAAGGAGAATGGAGAACCCTCAACAAAGGAGACATCCGCGGAGATGACATACCGGCGAAGGTCCGGGGAGAAGCAGCGGTATCCGCGCTGAGTGCGGGAATAACCAAGGAATATGCAGCGGAGGGATTTGGGAGAGAGTTTGGTGTGGCCAGGGCGAGTGTCACGAACATAACACAAGCAGCCAAACACTCGAAGAGGGAGGGAATGGAGAGGGAGAGTGGGGAAAAGAGCCCGAAAGGGAGTCTCCCCCTTAAGGATAGAAGAAGGAAGGCGATTGATGAGGTATGTAGCAGTGAGAATGGCATCTCCCCAAAAAAGCAGAGGCACCTGTCGGTGGAAGATGAGGGCACGAGCAGTCTCCAGAATATGTCTGTGTTTCCGCTCGGCCACGCCGTTCTGCTGGGGTGTATCAGGACAGGAGGTCTGATGAAGGATACCATTTGCCTGGAGAAACTGTCGAAAGGAAGTGGAGAGATACTCGCGCCCATTATCCGAGCGGAGACATTTTACAGAGATAGAAAAACGGTTCTTAATTTCATTGAAAAATGTTTGGAAGGTGGAAAACACTTCGGAGCGTTCTCGAAGAAGGCGCGGGAGGCGCTGGTGCTGCGGGAGGCGCCGGGCGAGGGTTGTCGGGAGCGCGCCGGGCGAGGGTGGCCGGGAGGCGTAGGAGGCGCGGGACAACGGGGAACCGGAACGCCGGGGA
This sequence comes from Viscum album, assembly GCA_963277665.1. Classification (NCBI taxonomy): domain Eukaryota; kingdom Viridiplantae; phylum Streptophyta; class Magnoliopsida; order Santalales; family Viscaceae; genus Viscum; species Viscum album. The sequence continues at coordinate 1,620,146,812 of OY728150.1, forward strand.
GCCGGGAGCCTGGGGGCTAGGGCGCGGGCGCCGGGGCGAGGCCGAGGGCGGGGCGCCGGGGCGAGGCCGAGGGCGCGGCGCCGGGGTGAGGCCGAGGGCGCGGCGCCGTTGGGCGAGGGCGAGAGCGCCTGGGCGAGGCGCTGGCGAGGGAACCATGGAGCGAGGGGAGCGGCGCCGGGAGGGAGAGCCGCCGAGAGGGAGGGCTGCCGGGAGAGAGTTTCGCCGGGAGGGAGGGCCGCCGGGAGAGAGAGCCACCAGGGAGGGTCGCCGGGAGATTAGGGCAGAGCCAGAGGGGGGGAAGAGAGGCGGGGCCGGACAGAACCGGGAAGCCGCTGGGAGGGAGGGTCGGGATTAAGATCCCTCTGATACCATGTAAATGGTGAATCCCCTTACCTCAATGTGAGGTGAGGTTGTTCTTTTATAGATGAGTAAAACTAAATACAGAGAGGGTAAGTCCGATGTGGGACTCAGAAATACCCAACTAAATGAAATGGGGTCCAACACTATACAAAGGCGAATGAGATGTCCAGGCAAGCCGAGCTGGACCCGAGCATCGTGGGCAAGGTGGTGTGACAGCCCAGATTGCGAGCTTATATTTGGATGATCAGGGGACTTGTCAGAAGGATTTCCCTCCAGTAGTTGATCGTTTCAGGGATGTCTTCCCGGACGACTTTTCAGGTCTTCCTCTGGAGCGAGAGATAGATTTCTCTATTGAGCTTGTGCCAGGAGCGGCACCGGTGTCCATTCCTCCTTATAAGATGGCTACACCTGAGTTGCAGGAGCTCAAGAGGCAGTTAGAGGAGTTACAGGCAAAGGGTTTCATCCGACCCAGTACTTCTCCTTGGGGTTCATCGATCCTTTTTGCGAAGAAGGCAGACGGTACCCTCAGACTCTGTGTGGATTATCGGAAGCCGAACCAGTTGACGGTCAAGAACCGGTATCCCTTACCAAGGATTGATGATCTTTTTGATCAACTTCGAGGTGTACGAGTGTTCTCGAAGATTAACTTGAGATCCGGATATCATCAGTTATGCGTTAGGCCATCAGATATACCGCTTACAGCTTTTCGGAGCAGATATCGTCTATATGAGTACTTGGTTGTGCCGTTCGGACTCACGAATGCGCCAGCAGTTTTCATGGCTCTGATTAATCGTGTGTTCCACCCTTATCTGGATTCTTTTGTGGTAGTCTTCGTGGACGACATCTTGGTGTACTCTCACACTCGACACGACCATGCCACCCATCCTGAGTGTACACTGAGAGAACATCAATTTTATGCTTAGCTCTCAAAGTGCCACTTTTGGATGGACCAAATTCACTTCCTGGGTCATATTATCTCAGAGGCAGGAGTTGTAGTAGACCCAGAGAAGGTGAGAGCAATAGTTTCCTGGGAGCAGCCTAAGAACGTGTTTGAGATATGGAGTTTTTTGGGGTTGGCTGGTTACTACAGGCGTTTTATACAGGACTTCTCCCGCTTAGCAGCGTCGTTGACGGGTTTGATTAAGAAGGGTGTGAAGTTCATTTGGTCAGGAGCTTGTAAGACAATCTTTCAGGAGCTGAAGGGTAAGTTGACATCAGCACCAATCCTGATACTTCCAGAGCAAGGGAAGAACTATACAGTTTACTGTGATGCATCGTGTATTGTGCTAGGTGCAGTGTTGATGCAGGGCGATCGAGTTGTTGCGTACGGGTCTCGGCAGTTGAGGCCACATGAGAGGAATTACCCGATGCATGACCTTGAGTTGGCTGCAGTTGTTCATGCGTTGCGCTGTTGGAGACATTATCTCTTGGGAGAGCATTTTGTGGTTTTCACCGACCACAAAAGTCTCAAATACATCTTTACTCAGCGTGACTTGAACCTGAGACAGCGAAGGTGGGTCGAATACCTTCAGTCCTTTGACTTTGAGCTTGCCTATACACCTGGTAAGGGTAATGCAGTAGCAGATGCACTGAGTAGGAAGACTCAGACACAGGCAGTGCAGGAGGCCAGTGGTGAGTGGCAGTTTATGACTTTGTTCTTTGAGATGCATTTGGAGGTGCACGATAGTCAGGGTCAAACCCATCTTTCATCCTTAGCTGTGACTTCTACCCTCATGGATAGAGTGAGGATGAGACAACTATCGAATTCAGAAGACCTAGTTCTACGGGAGTCGGTGGCAAGTGAAGTCCCTCCTTCTGGATAGACGATAGGCGATGATGAAGTACTGCGTGTCCATGGACGAGTGTAGGTTCGAGGGGATATACACGAGGAGCTGATGCGGGAGTTTCATGCTTCAGCTTGGGCAGTACATCTCGGAGTTACCAAAATGTACTGTGACTTGAGACGTCAGTATTGGTGGCTTGGTATGAAACGGGAAGTAGCTGGGTTTGTTACAAGATGTTCCACCTGTCAGCAGGTGAAGGCGGATCATCAGAGGTCAGCTGGACTATTACAACAATTACCCATTCTGGAGTGGAAATGGGATGATGTCGCGATGGATTTCGTGACCGGGTTGTCGAGGTCACCTCGAGGCAGTGATGCCGTGTGGGTTGTTGTGGACAGACTTACGAAGGTAGCTCACTTCTTGCCGATCAAGGAGACCTACGGTGTCGACGTGCTCAGAAGGTTGTATATCTGAGAAGTAGTACGCCATCATGGGGTCCCTCGTTCTATCGTTTCAGATAGGGACGCCTGCTTTACGTCTCGTTTCTGGCAGGGTTTTCAGAGGGCACTGGGTACACAGGTGCTTCTGAGCACAGCTTACCACCCTCAAACCGATGGCCAGTCAGAGCGTACGATATAGGTGCTTGAGGACATGCTGCGTGCATGTGTCCTAGACTTTAGGGGCTCTTGGGAGAAGCACATACCCCTGGTCGAGTTTGCCTATAATAATAGTTTTCAGGCAACTATTGAGATGACACCATACGAGGCTTTATATGGTAGGCCATGCCGATCACCTTTGTGCAGGTTGGAGGCAGGTGCGGCAGCTTTACTGGGACCACGTCTCGTACATGAGACTTCTGAGCAGGTCCAGTTGATTCAGAACTGGATGGCTACTGCACAGTCTCGTCAGAAGTCTTATGCTGATCGCCGTAGACGACCCTTGGAGTTCGTGGTCGGGGATCAGGTTTTTTTGCGTGTTTCGCCGAGGTTGGGACACAGGCGGATCAAGAGACAGGGTAAAATTTCACTGAAGTATGTGGGACCGTTTGAGATTCTGGGAGAGTCGGGTCGGTTGCCTACCGGTTGCAGTTACCACAGAGGTACTGAGCCATGCACGACGTCTTCCATGTATCTCAGCTGCGTCGCTATCATTCAGACCCGTCTCACGTTTTTCAGCCCGAGGAGGTTGAGCTGCAGGTCGATGCATCCTTTGAGGAGCATCCAATTCGTATTGTTGATAGAAACACGAAGGTTCTTTGAGGCCGGTCCGTTCGTCTCGTTCGGGTGCTATGGCAGCATGGCCGAGTGCAGGACGAAATCTGGGAGCAGGAGACCGACGTACGTGCTCAGTGGCCAGAGATGCTCACAGCTGTATCTTCACCACCCTTGGAAGGGCAATTCGGGGACGAATTGCTTTAAAGGGGAAGTTCGAGTGCTGGACGAAACCTGGGAGCAGGAGACCGACGTACGTGCTCAGTGGCCAGAGATGCTCACAGCTGTATCTTCACCACCCTTGGAAGGGCAATTCGGGGACGAATTGCTTTAAAGGGGGAAGTTTGTAAGAACCTGGTTCTTATTCTTGAGGTACGAGTTTCTTCTTTTCCTTTTCTTTAAGTGTTTTTGAGAAAATAAGGAAAAGGGGGAAAAATCCACATTTTGTGAGTACACGCCGTGTACTTTGGCCGTGTGGGAGGAGTACACAGGGCGTGTAGGCCTGTCGGCAATGAAGAGTGTAAAAACTGACTACACGCCGTGTATTTTGTATTTACACGCTGTGTAATCAGTCGGCAGGTAAACGGTAATGCGGTGGAGGCAGCCGCCAGCGGAGCGACAGTACACACCGTGTAATCAGAAATACACGCCGTGTAATCAGAAATACACGCCGTGTACCCATGTCGACAGATGAACAGTGCCGCGGTGGAAAGAATCCGCCTGAGGAACAGTTAAAAAAATGAAAAGTACACGCCGTGTAGTTTGTTTTTTTCGCTTAAAACGGGCAGTAACCTCCTCATTCGGCAGAGGAGGCTTTGAGTTCGTTTTGGAGCTTGGGAGGATGACTGAACCTTGGAGGATCACCCGAACGCGCACCGGGAATCCGATTCCGCCTCCGTCGATCACGTTGGGACCGTACGGGTATGCCCTCCCCTCTCCTTGCACTGTTCTTACCAATTCTTTTTCTAAAGGAAGTTATTTACGTTTGAACGAGAATTCGTTAATCCCAGATTTACATCGTTCTTGGATGATTCAGGAGGCGTCGTTCACGTATACCAATCAGAGACGATCGAGGTAGGTGGTCTGGTGTTCATTCCAACTGTTGGGTTGATTTTTGTGTACCGTTGAGCTACGAACCCATGTTTGGGGTATCGTATGGCTGAGGCCTTTGCTGATAAGATATCTAAAATTGTATAGATAATCTAATGATAAATTAAAACTGCTGTTTGGGATCAATGCTTGGATCGAGGGCCACCCGGTGGGTGCGTTCCTCTGTTTAGCCGTTTGGCCTGGATACCCGAGGGTATACCATGATTTTTACCTGTTTAAAGTTTTCTTGAGAGGAAATTTGGTATAAAATTGTTCGTTATGCATTGGGCTCGGCCCGGTTACTTACGCCTGAGGGCAGTGTTTTACTTTAGTCTGAGGGCATGGTTCTGATTAGCCTGAGGGCGTGACTATATTAGCCTGAGGGCATGGTTATATTAGCCTGAGGGCGTGGTTATATTAGCCCGAGGGCATGGTGATATTTAGCCTGAGGGCATGACTATATTAGCCTGAGGGCATGGTTCTGATTAGCTCAAAATTAAATTATGTTGAATTATTAAAAGAATATTAAAATGGCAATGTAATTGGTGGTGATAGTTACTTTGAGTACTTACTAGTTTACTGCATTTTATTATTGCACACTGCTGTTGCACATTTTCACCGATAGTTGGGCACGGACCTTTGGTGGGTGCCTACTGGGATTTATTTCTCACACCCTGTTTGGGTCATGTCTTCGGCCCAAACAGACTATATTGCTGCAGGTGTCGATAGGGGTAAAGGTTCCTATACAGGTACATGATTGTTGCAGAGGAGTAGGAGAGCATGAGACCGAGTTTAGGCTTGCGATGCTGCTGAGTTCATGTTGCACTGTTCTGTTTTGTTTTACTATACTTGTACTTTGAGTTGTATTATATTGTATTGCAGTGTATCCTGTTTTGGCTGCTTTCATAGAAATAGTGACATGCTACATCTTTATATATATGACTACTGGTTCTCTTTTACTTCAGTTGTCCATTTCAGTTGTATATTGTTTACTACTTCCGCTGTTGTATGTTGTATATCTTTTCCGCTGCGCTACACTTTGACAAATGAGGGCATAGTTTCCCCACTATTAGACCTGGGCCCTCGCTGCTAGTCGGTAGCCTCTGACGTTTGGGGAAATGCGCTTGAGGTCATGTGACCAACTGGGTTCGGGGCACCCGTTGAGTGGCTTCCGGACCCGGGACGTTACACCAGATTTCTGGTCTAGCTTAGTAAAGAAGCCGGTCCCATGTAACTCATCCAACAGTTCATCATTGAACGGAATTGGAAATCTATCCGGAACAGTGATCTTATCAAGAGCCCTGTAGTCCGCACACATTCTCCAACTTCCCGCTTTGGCTGCCTTCTTTTCTACCTCATAAGGACTGTTGCTATGAAGTTGGTCCCATAAGGGCTGTTGTTGTCTAATAATTCCGTTTGCCAACATTTTGGCTACCTTCTTTTCTACCTCATCCTTTAGGCAGTGAGCCAATTTGTATGGCCTAATGTTCACTGGGATAACCCCTTATACCAAAGTTATCGCGTGATCCGCCAGTCTACTCGGTGGTGGCCCCTTTGGTTCATTGAATAGAACTCGAAATTCCTGCAGAAGCGTTTCCAATTGATGCTTTTGTAGCTCTTTTCCCTGGTCTTTTTTGCCGCAGGTAACTGCAGTTGAATCTGCCAATACCACCCTTCCAAGAGCAATGCTCTCGGCTCTAATCAGAACCTTCTGACAAACACCATGAGACATAGCTCGCTGACTATCTCCCATCTTAATTCCAAATGGCCTGGTTGAACAAACCTCCACATTTTTCATTTTGGTGAGAGTTTTAGATATGAAGTTGTGACTTGCTCCACTGTCTATGAGGACCACTATTAGTACTTCTGATATGTGACTCGAAAACATTAACGAATTAGCGCTTGCCGCACCCATACTGTTGCGGAAACGTCGGGAGTCACAGTGAAAAATAAGTTTGTAGATGAAGAAAAGACAGTAAGAAAAGAAGAAGAAAAAGACAAACACAACGATTTATGTGGTTTGAGAATAATTCCTGCATCCACGGAGAGGTAGAAATATCACTATATTTTGGGAGCACAATTATAGGGAGATCATAGAGTTTCTTAACATACACAAAAACCGTAGCCCGAAATGAGCTAATAAGGAAGATGAAACACTATTCCACCAACTGCACAGAAAGTCCGCTGTGCTACAGGCAAAGATGGCAGAAAGTCTGCACTGCTACAGTGCTGCGACCTTCGAAGTCTAAGCTGCTACAGTGGCCGGCAGAAAGAAGTTCGCGGAACTACAGTACCGCTGTCTCCAAAGTCCGAACTGCTACAGTAGTCGTGCCAAAATCCACACTGCTACAGTGCCCTGTCAGTGTCGGTCGGTCAGCTCTACTACAGTTGATCAGAGTTGCTACAATGTCTCAAAATTTGGACCCGAATACTCCTGGACCCCCAGAGTAGGGGCGTGTTGCCCCCCGCAACCCCCAATGAGCTCACCGCGGAGCTCGACCCGCGGAGTTGTGGTCTGGTGTGCAGTATGAGCCGCAAGCATTCGACCAAATATCATCCAAAACGGATCGAACTACACCAATCCAACACATACTTCTTGTAGAAGAGGAAATCTCCTTACCTCAAGGTGAGGCGGAGAACTTTTATAGATTAAGAAAAAAAGGAATACATAAAGGAGTATTCTGATGTGGGACTCGGAAATACCCAGATTAATAAAAACAGGGTTTAACACTCTCCCTCAAACTAGACATGCCCACTTTGGACCACGAGTCCCACAAAAGAAAGATGACATCAAACAAGACCTGACAGACTCCCCCTCAAGTTGGGTCGGAGATGCTGTGGATGCCCAACTTGGAACTGAGCGAGGTCAAGCGAGCCCTAGGGAGACCTTTGGTGAAGATGTCAGCAATCTGCTCCGCCGTCGGGATGTGGCTAAAACTGACATGATTGTGCTCCAGGTGGTGGTGAATAAAGTGACAGTTCACCTTGATATGATTTGTGCGTTAATGGAAGACGGGAATCGAAACAATCTTGGTGGCTGCCTGATTGTCACACTAGATATGAGCAGATGTCTGTGGAGGAAAGCCAAGCTCCTGGAGGAGATGTCGAAGCCAAAGGATCTCCGTAGTGACGGTGGTCATGACACGGTACTCAGACTCAGCACTGGATCGGGAGACGACAGTCTGTTTCTTGTTGCGCCAAGAGATGAGGTTGCCTGCCAAGAACACGACAAAGCCAGAAGTAAATTTTCGGGTAGATGAGCGTGGTGGGAGTAGGGAAGACCACGGGCAGGATCACTCTTGATGTATTTGGCAATGTGGAGGACAACATCTCACTGAGAAGTGGTCGGATGTGCTATGAATTGGTTCACTTTGCCAATAGCGCAGGCTATGTCGGGACGAGCCATGGTGAGATAATTGAGTTTGTCTACCAGCCGACGGTACCGCTCTGGGTGTGAATACGGTTCTGAGGAGTCATAGAGAGACCGTTCCCCTGTCTCAAGAGGAGTGTCAACAGCGGTGACCTGTGTCAGCTCAGCATCCTGCAGAACATCCAATGCATAATTCCGTTGGCAGAGGAAGATGGTGTCCGGAGAATGGGAAACCTCGATGCCAAGGAAGTATGTGAGAGAGCCGAGATCTTTGGTGTGGAAGTGATGGTGAAGATGCCCCTTGAGGTGGGCGATTCTAGCAGAGTCGCTTCCGGTGATGATGATATCATCCACATATACGACCAACAGGATCCTGTAGAACATGGTGTGGCCCTTCATGCTGCGAGAGAGCCCAAAGTCGGTGACGACGATGCTGAATCGGCCAAACCAAGCATGAGGAGACTGCTTGAGACCATATAGAGAGCGACGTAGTCGACAAACTTGGGACTCGGCGCCAGATGCACAAAATCTGTGGGGCTGTTGCAGATAAACCTCTTTTTCAAGAAATCCATAGAGGAAGACAATTTTGTCATCCAGTTGATGAAGAAACCGATGATGATGAGCGGTCAGAGAGATGAATAATCGAACGGAGACCATTTTGACAATTGGAGAGAAGGTATCAAAATAGTCAATACCATATGTCTCCGTGAAACCCTTTGTCACAAGGCAGGCTTTTGAGGTGATGGAGAGTGCCATCGACATTAAGCCGGACTGTGTAAATCCATTTGCTGCTGTTGGAGTATGTGTAACTTCCTGCCCCACTTCCTTTGTAACTTCCTGCCCCACTTCCTTTGTAACTTCTCTTTGTAACTTCCCTTTCTTTTCTATAAATGAGGGCCCTCTCCTCACCTTGAGGGGTGTGGGGATTTCTGAGTTTACATGGTATCAGAGGGGTTCCGACCCTCCCTCCAATTTTGCCCCCCCTCCTGTGCGCGCTGCTCCTGTGAGGCCCTCCTGTCCAGTTCGGCGGCGGCCTCTCCTAGCGCGGCGCGGTCCTCCTTCCCGGCGCCCCTCTTTTTTTTTTATTTCCACGACGTCGCTCCCCTATCGCTCCGCGCGGCTCCCCTCTCGGCGCCCTCCCCAGCATGGCGCAGCTCTCCTCCCGGCGCCCTCACCCGCGCGGACCCTAGTCCCGGCGCCCTCTCCCGTCGCACCTTCCGTCGCCCCCAGCGCGACTCCTTTCCCGCGGCCCTCTCTCTAGGTGCGGTTCCCCTCACCCAGCGACGCCCTCGCCCCGTCGCCCTCGCCCCGACGCACTCGACCAGTGGCGCCTTCGCCCAGCGGCGCACTCGCCCCAGCGATCTCCCTCCAACCGAATCGGCTCCATCCGGGCAGCCCGGGCTCCTTTAGTTTTTTTTTTCCCAGCGCCCGGCGTGCTCCGCTTCCCGGCCCGACACCCTGATTCCGGCTCTTCCCTCCGCTGCATCTTCGCTATCCACGCGCCGCTTCCATGGCAGACTCCTCCCCTCTGCCGCCGATGATCACCGCTTCTACCCGCCTTGTGGATGACCAATTGGACTCCACAAATTTCTCCATCTGGAGGAAGACTGTAGTGATGTCCCCCACCGGGATGGACCTCGATCATCATCTTGAGGATCCTCCCCCGGCCTCGACTGATCCCAAATATCGTTCCTGGAAACTTGCTGACAGCAAGATCTTCGCTCTGCTGGTCAATTCCATGGAACGATCGGTCAAAGATGTCACCCGCACAACAAATACCGTCAAGGAGCTCTGGGACTCCTTGAATATCATGTACTCCGAGACCAATAACCTCGCTCGGGTGTCCGATCTCCTTCAGCGACTGTCCCATGTTCGACAGCAGGACCGATACTTTACAGCCTACTTCATGGAATGGAAAGGGGTGCGCGATGAGTTGCAGGAGTTGTGGCCCATTCCACGAACACCGGCCGAAGCTCAGACCCAGCGGGACCAACTCTGCCTCTTCACTCTTCTCAACGGCCTCGCTCCAGAGTTTGCCACAACGGCAACCGAACTGCTCGCTAGCTCGTCGATGCTGGAGATCCCACAGGTGTATCACCGGCTCAGCAAGGCCCAGCGGGCTCTTCCTCCTCCCGCCTCCATTATCGACCCCTCAGCTCTCGTCGGTCATGGCGGTGGCCGCTCATCTGGTCCTCGTGGACGTGGTCGTGTGGACAGTCGTCCACGTCCCCTCTGTCAACACTGTGGTAAGGTTGGCCACACGATCGACCGATGTTGGGTCCTGCATGGACGTCCATCTCAGCGCCCGCGGCAGGGACAGACAGCGGTCCAGGAAGCGCCATCGGCAGTCGCCACTCTTCCCCACTCTCTGGACCTTTCGATGGCCGACATCCGGCTGACTCATGATCCTCGGGACTCTGCCGAACCCGGCCCATCAGCGGCTTCTATAGCCCATTCTGCTCACTCCACTGCCTTTGTCGGCCGTCGCTCCCCTGCCTGGATGTTGGACTCAGGTACCTCCGACCACCTCACCGGTGATGCTGGTATGTTGACCTCTTACTGCCCTTATACCGGTTCCTCAGCCATCACTGTCGCTGATGGCTCCATTATCCCGATTGTGGGCTTCGGCGCATGCTCTCTGACTCCGTTGATTCACCTACCCATTGTGGCACATGTGCCCCGCAGTCCGTTTAATCTTATTTCCATCAGTAAGCTGACAAAAGATTATAACTGTGCTGTCATATTTACCTCATCTGGTGTTGTTTTTTAGGAGCAGACAACGAACCGGGAACTTGGTAGAGGCCGACTTCGGGACGGGGTCTACATGTTCGATGCACCAGCACCCATCGCTTGCTCATCTACCTCTTCTCGAGCATTGGATCTTCATTCCCGGTTGGGACATCCGCCGACATCCACCATTCATCAGCTTTTTCCAAAGTTTCGTCGGAGTCTTTCTTTTCATTGTGAGTCCTGTACTTTTGCAAAACATCATCGCACTACATACCTTTCTCGGGTGGATACACGGGCCTCAAACCCTTTTGATCTGGTTCATTCAGATGTTTGGGGTCCTTGTACCATTACGAGTCATTTGGGATATAAATATTATATATCTTTCATCGATGATTATTCGCGAATGACTTGGCTTTACCTCTTTCGAGAACGCTCCGACGTGTTTTCCACCTTCCAAAACTTTTATGCTGAGATTCATAATCAATTTTCAATCTCGGTCAAATGTCTCCGCTCGGACAATGGGCGTGAGTATCTCTCCACTTCCTTTCGGCAGTTTCTCCAGACGAAAGACATCCTTCATCAGACCTCCTGTCCTGATACACCCCTGCAGAATGGCGTGGCTGAGCGGAAACACAGACATATTCTGGAGACTGCTCGTGCCCTCCTCTTTCACCGCTAGGTGCCTCTGCAGTTTTGGGGCGATGCGATTCTCACCGCCACCTACCTGATTAACCGTCTTCCTTCCACTATCCTTCGGGGGGAGACTCCTTTTAGGACTTTGTTCTCCTCTCCCTCTTCACTCCCTTCCCATTCGCGTGTTTGGGTGCCTCTGTTACGTTCGCGACACACGTCCCAGTCTCTCCAAACTTGCTCCCAAATACCTCCGCTGCATCTTTTTAGGCTATTCCCGCACTCAGCGCGGATATCGCTGTTTCTCCCCCGACCTACGGCGGTATGTCATCTCGGCCGACGTTGCATTTGTTGAGAGTTCTCCATTCTCACTTCCTTCTCCTCATCCTGACCCTGCCATCGATGATTGTCTTCCTCTCATCATTCATCCTCCACCGGCGTCAACCCCTGTTGACACCCATTTTGGTCAGATCTACTCCCGACATCCATCGACTGTATCCCCCGTCCCGGCCAATGACACTGACGCTCCCGCTTCGTCCGCTGCTCCTGCTCCGCCACCCGCGGACTTGCCCATTGCCCTTCGGAAAGGTACTCGCTCCTGCTAGAGTACTCTATTTGTATCTTCATACAGGGGTTTGTCCGCTCTGGAGACAGTTTCTGTACCGCGCATGGTTGGTGAAGCCAAATCTCACCTCGGGTGGCTGGCTGCAATGCGGGATGAATTGCAGGCTTTAGAGGATAACCATACTTGGGATCTTGTACCTCTTCCAGCAGACAAACAGGCAGTGGGCAGCAAATGGATTTACACCGTCAGGCTGAATCCCGATGGCACTCTCCACCGCCTCAAAGCCCGCCTTGTTGCCAAAGGCTTTGCACAGACGTACGGTGTTGACTACTTTGATACCTTCTCCCCGGTTGCCAAGATGGCCTCTGTCTGGTTATTCATCTCTCTCGCCGCCCATCATCAGTGGCCTCTTCATCAATTGGATGTCAAGAATGCCTTCCTCCATGACTTCCTTGAGGAAGAAATTTATCTGCAGCAGCCCCCCGGATTCTGTGCCTGCGGCGCTGAATCTCGCTTCTGCCGTCTCCGCCGCTCTCTTTACGGCTTGAAGCAATCTCCTCGTGCTTGGTTCGGCTGCTTTAGCACGGTCATTAGCGACTTTGGGCTTTCTCGCAGTATGAAGGATCACACTGTCTTCTACAGGACGAGTGCACGTGGCTGCATCTTATTGGTCGTATATGTGGATGACATCGTCATCACCGGCAGCGACTCTGTGGGTATCACCCACCTCAAGGCCCATCTCACCAACACTTCCACACGAAGGATCTTGGTCCTCTCACCTACTTTCTCGGCATCGAGGTTTCCTATTCCTCGGACACCATCTCCCTCTGCCAACGGAAGTATGCATTGGATATATTACAGAATGCTGGGCTGACTCAGGCCACTGCGGTCGATACTCCTCTAGAGCCTGGGAAGCGGTCTCTTTATGCCTCCTCCGCACTGTACCCACATCCCGAGCGGTACCGTCAATTGGTGGGTCAACTCAATTATCTCACCATGACTCGACCCGACATCTCCTGTGCAGTTGCCAAAGTTAGTCAATTTATGGCGCATCCAACCACCTCTCAGTGGGATGCTGTCATCCGCATCGCCAAGTACATCAAGCGTGATCCTGCCCGTGGTCTTCACTACTCCCAGCATCCTCATCAGCATATTGAGGCCTTCTGCGATGCTGATTACGTTGGCTGCCTTGCCACTCAGAAATCTACATCTGGGTTTGCCATATTCTTGGCAGACAATCTCATTTCTTGGCGAAGCAAGAAACAGACGGTCGTCTCTCGCTCCAGTGCCGAGTCTGAGTACCGTGCTATGGCCACCGTCACTACCGAGATCCTATGGCTTCAACAACTCCTCCAGGAGCTTGACTTTCCTCAGCAGACTTCTGCTCACATATGGTGTGACAATCAGGCAACCACTAAAATTGCTTCGAATCCCGTTTTCCATGAATGCATGAAGCATATAGAGGTGGACTGTCACTTTCCTCGCCACCACCTGGAGCACAAACATGTCAGCTTTAGCCACATTTCAACGGCGGACCAGCTTGCTGACATCTTCACCAAAGGCCTCCCCGGTGCTCGCTTCGCCTCTCTTAGTTCCAAGCTGGGGATCCACAGCATCAGACGCCCAGCTTGAGGGGGAGTGTTGCGTTTTTTTTATTGATTTGTCTATTTTTCATTATGTGTCCAAGCTAGGTACACCTAGCTTGAGGGGGAGTGTTGGAGTATGTGTAACTTCCTGCCCCACTTCCTTTGTAACTTCTCTTTGTAACTTCCTTCTCTTTGTAACTTCCCTTTCTTTTCTATAAATGAGGGCCCTCTCCTCACCTTGAGGGGTGTGGGGATTTCTGAGTTTACAGCTGCCAACCGCCTGTTTGCCTGCTGGAAGGAGGACGAGATCCCAAGTATGGTTGTCTTCCAGAGCCTGCAATTCATCCCGCATCGCTTCTAGCCACCCCGGGTGAGATTTCACATCACCAACTGTGCGGGGAATAGATACCGTCTCCAGAGCTGACAGACCCTTGTATGAAGATGTAAATAGAGGAGTACTCTGACAAGAGCGAGTACCTTTCCGGAGTGCAATGGGCAAGTCGTCTGGTGCCGGGGCAAAAGTATCGGACGAAGCGAGGATGATGTTGTCATTGGTCGGGACGGGGGATACAACTGATGGGCGACGAGAGTAGACCCTACCAAAACAGGGATCAACAGGGGGAGACACCAGAGGAGGGTGGATGATGAGAGGAAGACAATCATCACTGGCAGTGTTGGGATGGAGAGAGGGAATAAAGAACAGAGAGCTCTCAACAAACGAGACGTCAGCAGAGATGACATACCTCCGTAGGTCCGGTGAGAAGCAGCGATATCCGCGCTGACTGAGTGAATAACCGAGGAATATACAACGGAGGAATTTGGGAGAGAGTTTAGAGAGGGCGGGACGAGTGTCACGAACATAAAAGAGACATCCAAACACTCGAAGTGGAAGTGAGTGAGGAGGGAGGGAGGAGAACAGAGCTCGAAAAGGAGTTTCCTCCGGAAGGATAGAAGAAGGAAGACGGTTGATAAGGTAGGTAACAGTAAGGATCACATCTCCCCAAAAGAGCAGAGACACCTGTCGGTGGAAGAGGAGGGCACGTGCAGTCTTTAGAATATGTCTGTGTTTTCGCTCGGCCACTCCATTCTGCTGGGGTGTATCAGGACATAAGGTCTGATTAATGATGCCTTTCGCCTGAAGAAACTGCCGAAAGAGAGTGGATAAATACTCACGCACATTGTTCGAGCAGAGACATTTAACAGAGGTGAAGAACTGGTTATAAATTTCATTGTAAAAAGTCTGAAATGTAGAAAACACTTCAGACCGTTCTCGTAGGAGGTACAGCCAAGTCATTCACGAAAAATCATCAATGAAAGATATAAAATACTTATATGTAATGGTCCAGACCTCTCTGGTCCATTACTTTGTAAAAATGTGGTGTTAGAGGTGTTCTGGGAGGTTAAGGTGACTTGGAGGTGCGTTTGGGTGAACTTTTAAGGAAGACCAAAGGGCAGTAGCTTTCGCACGGGCTGCGCACGGTTTGTCTAAACCGTGCGACCAAACCGTGCGAGATGGGTGCTAGAGGCAGTGGCTAACGCACGGTTAGCGCACGGTTTGGCTAACGGTGCGGACTAACCGTGTGAGAAGTGTTGGCGAGACAGTAGTTAACACACGGTTTGTCAAACCGTGTGGACTAACCGTGCGGGCACTTAATCTTAGATCCTAAAATTGTGGATCTAACTCGTTTTGCCTCTAAATGGTTCGTTTAATCCCCCCATAACTTGGGATTACCCTCCCTTGAAGGTAGGAGAACCTCTCCCAAGCGTTTTGGAGGCGATCCGAAAGCTTCCCTTGGCGAATCGAAGCCGGTTTCTTGAGGTATGTGATCGTTCTCCTTCGTTCTTGATCGTTTCCTTAGATCTGCTTAGATCTGCTTCTCCTCTTCCCTCGGTTTCTTAGATCTATGCCCGTTATGGGTAGATCTAAGTGTGTGGATGCCAAATATGATGAGATTTGGTATTGGTTGTGTTAGGAGAAGGGATCTAAGGAGGATTCTTGGAGGATCAACCCGACTTCTTGTGCGTTCTTTGTTTGTTGGGGTTTTCGTCAAAAACCTTTGAGGTAGAGATCTTACATTCGCCTCTCTCTCTCTTTTGTGCATCATGCGGGGTGGGTATCCTTTTGTTTTCATGAGGTACGGTTGAACCAGTAAATAAAGAGAATAACTGGTTAAAGAACGGGTTCGGGGAAATTTTGTTGATATCGTTGTTCTATTTCCATCAATGTTTATCCTTTGATTATGTTGTGAATTGAATAGGCTTATGCCTACTGAAAATCACGGTCGTTGAGAGCCTTTGCTTGCGCAATTAAATGTTTCCATGTGTTTCTGGATTGTTTTGTGGATGAAATTTCATAGAATATGGAAATTGGTTAATCATGTAAAGTTGGATGATTAAATGAATACCTGGAACCCTTGTATGATCACCCCGGTTAAATTAAATGAAAGAATGAATTTTGTGGGTGCTGGTCGGGGTTTAATTATGTGAAGGGGTGTTTCGTGGGTTGTTGTGGAACGGGTGAGCAGCGGGGCTGCGGTTGGCTAGGTTGTGGATTGGCGTGTATCATATGGTTGTGATGGCCAGCGGAGCTGCGGTGAATGGTATCGAAGGGATAATGATGCGGTACGTGTATTGTTTCCGAGGTGTTTGCGGTTGTGGTGGTTGGCAGCAGGGCTGCAGGGATGAGTTGTGCATATGAATAAAAGTGGAAGAGTTAACTAATGAATTGTGAGGCATGGTAGTTGATTAAATACGGAAAATCAATGGAATTGATTGGCTGGTAAAAGAAAATGAATTTGCATTGCTTGTGTTTTTCCCTAACTATATTTGCGGTTGGCAGCGATATGTTTTACGAATGATTGATCTGGTTTGGTTATTGTTAGTTTCTCGGTAGTTAAGGAACTGATAAACTAAAACTGTTGAACATGAAAAGCTTAATGGGGTTTGGGGCTGTTCATTGTGTGCATACTTTCGTGGTAGCAGTGTCGAGGCATGTGCTCAGATCTTTTGTGTAGAAGCCTTAGGATGGGTTGAGTGGTTGATATAATTGTATAAATCTGTATGTTTTATGTTTCTTTACGCACCCCACCCATGTTGAGCACTACGTGCCGAACACCCGTGGGACGAGGGGTGAGATTCCCAAACATCCAAAGGATGGCTGGTTACTGTTCTTCCCTGTGCTCCCTCTTCCAGGTTATATCGCCCAAGATCCTTCGGGCAGGTTATGACAGATATTTCCCAAGAGTCTTCGGGATGAGGATGTGATGTGTTCCCAAGAGTCTTCGGGATGAGGATGTGATGTGGTTCCCAGGTGTCTTCGGGATGTGGTTATGGCAGAGGATTGAGTGCCGGCGGAATGCGGGATGAGATGTGGTTATGGTCGAGGATTGTTTGCCGGCGGGATACTATGAGCTTCGTATGGCCAGGTTGCGGCACTAGCTCAGGAAGAGGGGGAATCATCAGAGCGTTAGGCGTGAGGGCTTGAGCAGTATTCAGTGGGAATGTGGTGAGGGGTACCCATACTTTGATAATATTACTATACCACTCTATTGACTTGTGATATTTGGAGAGTGTGGCTGGTAAGGTTGGGTGGATAGATTCCTTGCTAGGCTCTGGTTCGTTCTGTTTTCTCACGAGGCATTAGGATGTCTCCCCACCAGTGCACGAGAGCTTTAGGTTTTCCTACTGAGTATACTTGTATGCTCACCCTACGTTTATTTTCATGTTTTCAGGATGACTTCAGGGACCGTGCAGTACCTTGCTAGTTGGGCGTTCGTGTTTCGTTGGTTGCAGTTTTTGCTTTCTTTTGGTATCGTACTTTGGATCTTTTCTTGTACTTGTACTTTTTTTCAGTTTTGTATAAAACATGCATATGGGTTGGTTTTGGGTTTATTTTCATTTACTTGTTCCTTTTCTTTTTGGTGTTTGACTCATCTTATTTCCAATCCTAAATAATAAAAAGGGTAATGCCTCCCATATTTGTGAAAACTCATACCCTTGGTGCTAGTCGCCACTCCGGGGCCTACTGGAGGCGGGACTCGGGGGTCATTATCTCCCTTTCACCGTTGCCAGCTCAGGAGGGGCCTCTTTGGTGGGAGGGGGTCGTGACAGAATGGTATCAGAGGCATGTTGAGAGATAGGATGAAGTCTGGAGTTAGGCACAGTGAGGATTGCATGAGATGGTAGGGCAACAGTGTCGGGTGATCTTGGAGCATTAAATAGGTCAGGGAATACCGGCTAGGACACGGGATTTTAGCCCCCCCGTGATTCGATGCAAGGACTCTGGATCTACCGAACGACCAAGTGAGGCCACACAGATTGCAGGGTTGAGACCCTTGGAAAGGTACATGCATCATAATGACTTGTGTTCTTGTGTTTTTGGGGCATTTTGGGGATTTAAAATGAATAAGGAGTCTAAGAAAATTTAAGAACAATATTCTACACTACTCCGGTTTAGGCATTCCTTGTTTACCTTGCAGCTAAGACACCTGGGAGACGACCACGAGTAGTGCGGGCGATTGAGGCCCAGGAGGTTGACTTTGCTGATCGAGAGGAGGAGGACGATCAGTGGCAGAAGAGGCTTCGAGTCTTTCAGTGGCAAACTCTCGGGAAGTACGAGGGCAACATCTCAGCCATGGAGACAGAGAGCTGGCTAGAGGAGCTGGTGATAGCTTTCAGCTTGATCCGGGCTCCGACGGAGTACTGGGTTCCTCTGGCTGTGAGCCAGATGCGTGGAGCAGCGCGTCAGTGGTGGACGCTTTATCTTGGGGAGAAGAGGGAGGCTGAGGTCACGTGGGATGACTTCGAGAAGGAATTCCGGGCGGAATTCCTCTCTTCCACGATGAAGGCCGAGAAGAGGCAGGAACTACTCTCCCTCTAGCAGGGGAGTATGTCAGTGAGAGAGTTGGGGATCAAGTTTAAGGATCTCCTTCGCTTTGCTCCCGACCTCTTTCCGGATGAGGTGTCTCGGGCAAGACGTTTGGAGGAGGCACTTCAACCTTCTCTCCAGTATGTTGTTACTCCCTTCACCTTACCGACATACTTGGAGGTCCAGAAGAAAGCTGGAGTGGTGGAGAGGATGCACACGCTGGGAGGCGTGTCGCGAGAAGGAATCCAGTTGGGCTCGTCGAAGGGGAAAGCCGTCAGCAGCAGGCCTCCAGCATCAGGGCCCTCTAGGTTCTGACCAGTAGGGAGCAGGACTCAGCAGTTTCAGTTCTGATCTCCCGCTCCTCGCCCTTTTCCTTCTCGCCCGGGACCGAGGTGTTTCATCTGTGGCAGCCGTGGGCACCTTCGGAACCAGTCCCCGGACCGAGTACAGTACGGTGGCGGTGGACCAGTAAAACACCCGCCTCAGCCACAACAGTTTCCAGCCAGGCCCTTCCAGCAGCAGCAGTAGGGGCAGCGAGCTCCCGCTCCTCCGAGGGCAGACGTTGCAGGAGGAGGCCGACCTCAGGGCGCTCCTCAGGGACCTCGACCAGGGCGTGGTCGGGGAGGTGGCCGACAGCCGAGAGGCAGAGGAACTGGGCGTGGGCAGATGCACGCTGCAGAGGCAACAGTTCCAGCAGGGCCAGAAGTTGTTCGAGGTACGATCAGCTTGTTTAGTACCCTTGCATATGCCTTGTTTGCTTCCGGAGCTTCGCACTCCTTTGTTGCGCCCAGTCTAGCCTGTGCCCTGGGCCTAGACATAAAGACACTTTCCGTACCCCTGGTTTTGAGTACGCCAGTCGGAGGTCAGACCAGCTTGTCTCGTGTTTTCCGGGGATGTAGGTTGATGTTGGGACCACACCAATCCAGTGGAGATCTCCTTTTACTGCAAATGCAGCCATACGATGTCATTCTAGGCATCGACTGACTGTTCTCAGTGTGTGCCATCATCGATTGTTTCCGAAGAAGGGTTGTGTTTTCAGACTTGGGCGGCCGACGTGTGACTTTCATCGGCGAGCGGGGTTACCAGGAAGGTAACCGGCGAGTGGAGCCCCTCCTTTCATTGTTAGCTGAACTGTAAGTGGAGTCGGCGGATACAGAAATGGTGGAAGTCTCAGGGATCGTCGGTGAGTTTATGGCCGTCTTCCCTGAAGAGGTGGCGACTCTACCCCCTCGACGTGATGTTGAGTTCGGGATAGACTTGCAACCTGGTGCCCGTCCGATTTCGATGGCTCCCTACCGGATGACACCTTCTGAGTTGCGGGAGTTGCGGATTCAGATTGACGATCTGATGGAGAAGGGTTTTGTTCCACCAAGTGCGTCACCTTGGGGTGCTCCTGTCTTGTTCGGAATAAAGCCAGATGGTGGTCTCAGGCTGTGTATAGGCTACTGGAGACTGAACCAGGTAACCTTCGAGAACCGTTACCCCCTCCCGAGGATAGACGATCTCTTTGACTAGCTGAGGGGAGCAGGTTGGTTCTCTAAGATCGATCTGCGGTATGGATATCACCAGTTGAGGGTGAATGAGGGTGACATCTCGAAGACTGCCTTCAGATGTAGGTATGGACACTTTGAGTTTGTAGTCATGCCGTTCGGTGTTACAAATGCACCAGCTGTGTTCATGGGACTCATGAACTCCGTCTTCCGGGAATACTTGGATCGGTTCGTAGTCGTGTTTATTGACGACATTCTGATCTACTCAAGATCAGAGGAGGATCACGCTGAGCACCTGATAACAGTTTTAGAGGTCCTCCGACAGCACCAACTCTATGGGAAATTGTCCAAGTGCAAGTTCTCGACGCGAGAAGTGCACTTCCTTGGGCACCTGGTGTCCGAGCAGGAAATAGCGGTGAAACCTTCGAAGGTCGAGGCGGTTGTTTCTTGGGCAGCACCCAAGAACGTGGCAGGGGTTCGTAGTTTCCTTGGACTGACAGGTTACTACCGGAGGTTCGTATCAAACTTCTCCCGAGTTGCAGCACCTTTGACAGCCTTGACGAAGAAGGATCGAGCTTTCGTGTGGGATGAGCGCTGTGAGGCATCCTTCAGTTATCTAAAGGGAAAGTTGGTTAGTGCCCCAGTGCTGAGATTACCAGAGGAGGGAGTAATGTTTGAGGTATTCTGTGATGCCTCAGGCCAAGGCTTGGGGTGCGTGCTGATGCAACAGCAAGGGGTGATCTCTTATGGGTCTAGGCAGTTAGGTCCTCATGAACGTAACTATGCCACCCACGATCTAGAGCTTGCGGCGGTTGTGTTCGCACTGAAGTTGTGGCGGCATTACCTCACCGGGGAGCGCTTCGTGGTCTTCACGGATCACAAGAGTTTGAAGTATATCTTTCCCAGCGGGACCTGAATTTGCGACAGTGAAGGTGGATGAAGTTCCTCCAGGACTACGACTTCGAAATCTCCTACACCGAAGGGAAGAGAAATGTGGTGGCTGACGCTTTGAGTAGGAGGAAGGTCGCGGTTCGAAAGTCGGTAGATGTCTGGAAGGCGATGGAAGAATTGGCTGCACTACACCTCGTGTATGGGAAGATGGTGGTAGAGGTTGTCTGTTTCAGATGACAGTGCAGTCCTCCCTACTACGGCAGGTGGAGGAGTCTCAGTGGGGAGACATAGAGAGTGAAGTGATGCGCAATCAGGCTAGCCAGAGCAATGCTCCGGAAGGATGGTCGGAGGATGGTCTGAATCGGATGCTTTTCCGGGGGAAATTGTTTGTTCCAGAGGCAGTGCGCGAGAGAGTTCTTGGTGAGTTCCACAACTCACCCCTGACAGTACACCCGGGAGCTTCCAAGATGTACCAGGGCTTGAGAGGGCAGTTCTGGTGGCCCGGGGTGAAACGGGTAGTAGCAGAGTTCGTAGTAAAGTGCCTCGTGTGTCAGCAGGTGAAGGATGAACACCGCGTTCCAGGGGGTTTGTTACAACCTTTAAATGTCCCCGAGTGGAAGTTGGATGACATCTCGATGGATTTCGTCACGGGGCTGCCCAGAGTTCAAGGGGGTTGCGACGCCATCTGGGTAGTGGTGGACCGGCTGACGAAATCAGCCCACTTCCTAGCAATCAAGGAGTCAAGTACGGTTGAGGCCCTAGCTCAGAGGTACGTGAATGAGGTGGTGCGGTTGCACGGAGTTCCGAGTTCTATAATCTCCGACCGGGATACCCGGTTTACCTCGCGGGTCTGGAGAGGATTGCAACATGCCTTTGGCACCCGGCTATGTCTCAGCACTGCTTTCCACCCCCAGACAGATGGGCAAATAGAGCGCACCATCCAGACTTTGGAAGATATGCTACGAGCATGTGTTTTGGGCCTTGGAGGATCATGGGCACAACACTTGCCTCTAATAGAGTTCTCTTACAACAACAGCTATCACTCTACCATTGGCATGATTCCTTTCGAAGCTTTGTACGGGAGGTCGTGCTGCTCACCCTTATGCTAGACAGAGGTTGAAGAAGTAGGTGTTCTTGGCTCGGAGGTGGTGCAGAGCACGACGGAGAAGGTTCAGCTTATACGAGAAAGGATGAAGGGAGCTCAGGACCGACAGAAGTCATACGCCGATAATAGGAGGAGACCCTTGGAGTTCGAGGTCGGGGACCACGTGTTCTTGAAGGTCTCTCCTCGGTGCGGGCAGCGAAGATTCGGAAAGGGAAGCAAGCTTTCTCCCAGGTTCGTCGGGCCCTTCGCGGTGTTGCGGCGGGTTGGCGAGGTGGCTTATCAACTGGCGTTGCCGCCACCGCTGCAAGGGGTGCACGACGTCTTTCATGTGTCTCAGCTCCGTCGGTACCTGCACGACGATTCACACGTCCTCGACCGGGGAGAGCTAGATATCGGGGACGATGCGACGTTCGTGGAACGACCCGTGGTGATCGAAGGTCGTGAAGAGAAGGTGCTTCGTGGACGAACCATTCCTTTGGTTCGTGTGCTATGGAGGCATGGTGGACTTGAGGAGAGTACCTGGGAACGGGAGGCACAGATGCGCGCCCAATACCCAGAGCTGTTTTGTGTTTTGTTCTGTTATACTGGTTTGTGATGAAGCGTTTTTACCTTGTTAACTACGGAATGTGTTGTTTTCCTTGTTCTCTGAATATGTATGAAGAGTCCGGACTGTGGGGAGGGGAGGATCTGATCCCTAATCAAGACGCATTAAGGTGGATGCGATTAAACCTGTGCGGGCGAGTCAGTGCCGCCCAAAGCGGATAATATCTTGACATGGGGGAAGAAACCCCCTAACCCATATGAGTGGACAGCTTGACCCTTTAATGTTGCATGGTTGTTTAAGGGGGAGGTGTTCCTATATGTTGGAGAGGTTCACTCCTGAGAGGTTTCTTTCGGGGTGGTTGTTCGGACCCCCTCTTTTCTTCGGGTCTGGTTTTAATTCTCGAGGACGAGAATAGTTTGGGAGGTATCTGATGTAATGGTCCGGACCTCTCCGGTCCATTACTTTGTAAAAATGTGGTGTTAGAGGTGTTCTGGGAGGTTAAGG
Organism: Viscum album; assembly: GCA_963277665.1. NCBI lineage: Eukaryota > Viridiplantae > Streptophyta > Magnoliopsida > Santalales > Viscaceae > Viscum > Viscum album. The sequence continues at coordinate 1,620,169,538 of OY728150.1, forward strand.
TGACTTGGGGGTGCGTTTGGGTGAACTTTTAAGGAAGACCAAAGGGCAGTAGCTTTCGCACGGGCTACGAACGGTTTGTCTAAACCGTGCGGCCAAACCGTGCGAGGTGGGTGTTAGAGGCAGTGGCTAACGCACGGTTAGCGCGCGGTTTGGCTAACCGTGTGGACTAACCGTGTGAGGAGTGTTGGCGATGCAGTAGCTAACGCACGGTTAGCGCACGGTTTGTCAAACCGTGCGGACTAACCTTGCAGCCACTTAATCTTAGATCCTAAAATTGTGGATCTAAATCGTTTTCCCTCTAAATGGTTCGTTTAAGCCCCCAAGTGGCCATAAATCGGGATTACCTTCCCTTGAAGGTAGGAGAACCTCTCCCAAGCGTTTTGGAGGCGATTCGAAGGCTTCCCTTGGCGAATCGAAGCCGGTTTCTTGAGGTATGTGATCGTTCTCCTTCGTTCTTGATCGTTTCCTTAGATCTACTTAGATCTACTTCTCCTCTTCCCTCGGTTTCTTAGATCTACGCCCGTTATGGGTAGATCTAAGTGTGTGGATGCCAAATATGATGAGATTTGGTCTTGGTTGTGTTAGGAGAAGGGATCTAAGGAGGATTCTTGGAGGATCAGCCCGACTTCTTGTGCGTTCTTCGTTTGTTGGGGTTTTCGTCAAAAACCTTTGAGGTAGGGATCTTACCTTCGTCTCTCTCTCTCTTTTGTGCATCACGCGGGGTGGGTATCCTCTTGTTTTCATGAGGTACGGTTGAACCAGTAAATAAAGAGAATAACTGGTTAAAGAACGGGTTTGGGGAAATTTTGTTGATATCGTTGTTCTATTTCCATCAATGCTTATCCTTTGATTATGTTGTGAATTGAATAGGCTTATGCCTACTGAAAATCACGGTCGTTGGGGGTCTTTGCTTGCGCAATTAAATGTTTCCCTGTATTTCTGGATTGTTTTGTGGATGAAATTTCATGAATATGGAAATTGGTTAATCATGTAAAGTTGGATGATTAAATGAATACCTGGAACCCTTGTATGATCACCCCGATTAAATTGAATGAAAGAATGAATTTTGTGGGTGCTGGTCGGGGTTTAATTATGTGAAGGGGTGTTTCGTGGGTTGTTGTGGCACGGGTGAGCAGCGGGGCTGCAGTTGGCTTGGTTGTGGATTGATATGTATCATATGGTTGTGATGGGCAGCGGAGCTGCGGTGAATGGTATCGAAGGGATAATGATGCGGTAGGGGTATTGTTTCCGAGGTGTTTGTGGTTGTGGTGGTTGGCAGCAGGGCTGCAGAGATGGGTTGTGCATATGAATAAAAGTGGAAGAGTTAACTAATGAATTGTGAGGCATGGTAGTTGATTAAATGTGGAAAATCAATGGAATTGATTGGCTGGTAAAAGAAAATGGTTTTGTGTTGCTTGTGTTTTTCCATAACTATATTTGTGGTGGGCAGGGATATGTTTTACGAACGATTGATCTGGTTTGGTTGTTGTTAGTTTTTTGGTAGTTAAGGAACTGATAAACTAAAACTGTTGAACATGAAAAGCTTAATGGGGTTTGGGGCTGTTCATTGTGTGCATACTTTCGTGGTAGCAGTGGCGAGGCATGTGTTCAGATCTTTTGTGTAGAAGTCTTAGGATGGACTGAGTGGTTGATATAATTATATAAATCTGTATGTTTTATGTTTCTTTACGCACCCCACCCATGTTGAGCACTACGTGCCGAACACCCGTGGGACGGGGGGTGAGATTCCCAAACATCCAAAGGATGGCTGGTTACTGTTTTTCCCTGTGCTCCCTCTTCCAGGTTCTATGGCCCAAGATTCTTCGGGCAGGTTATGACAGATATTTCCCAAGAGTCTTCGGGATGAGGATGTGATGTGTTCCCAAGAGTCTTCGGGATGAGGATGTGATGTGGTTCCCAGGTGTCTTCGGGATGAGATGTGGTTATGACCGAGGATTGAGTGTCGGCAGAATGCGGGATGAGATGTGGTTATGGCCGAGGATTGTGTGCCGGCGGGATACTATGAGCTTCGTATGGCCAGGTTGCGGCACTAGCTCAGGAAGAGGGGGAAACATCAGAGCGTTAGGCGTGAGGGATTGAGCAATATTCCGTGTGAAGGTGGTGCGGGGTACCCATACTTTGATAATATTACTATACCACTCTATTGACTTGTGATATTTGGAGAGTGTGGCTGGTAAGGTTGGGTGGATAGATTCCTTGCTCGCCTCTGGTTCTTTCTGTTTTCTCACGGGGCATTAGGATGTCTTCCCACCAGTGCACGAGAGCTTTAGGTTTTCCTACTGAGTATACTTGTATGCTCACCCTACGTTTACTTTCAGGTTTTCAGGATGACTTGAGGGACCGTGCGGGACTTTGCTAGTTGGGCGTTGGTGTTTCGTTGGTTGCAGTTTTTGCTTTCTTTTGGTATCGTACTTTGGAGCTTTTCTTGTACTTGTACTTTTGTTTCAGTTTTGTATAAAACATGCATATGGTTTGGTTTTGGGTTTATTTTCATTTACTTGTTCCTTTTCTTTTTGGTGTTTGACTCATCTTATTTCCAATCCTAAATAATAAAAAGGGTAATGCCTCCCATATTTGTGAAAACTCATTCCCTTGGTGCTTGTCGCCACTCCGGGGCCTACTGGAGGCGGGACTTGGGGGTCATTATCTCCCTTTCACCGTTGCCAGCTCAGGAGGGGCCTTTTTGGTGGGAGGGGGTCGTGACAGAATGGTATCAGAGGGAGGTTGAGAGATAGGATGGAGTCTGGAGTTAGGCACAATGAGGATTGCATGGGATGGTAGGGCAACAGTGTCGGGTGATCTTGGAGCATTAAATAGGCCAGGGAAGACCGGCTAGGACACGGGATTTTAGCCCCCCCGTGATTCGATGCAAGGACTCTGGACCTACCGAACGACCAAGTGAGACCACACTGATTGCAGGGTTGAGACCCTTAGAAAGCTACATGCATCATAATGACTTGTGTTCTTGTGTTTTTGGGGCATTTTGGGGATTTAAAATGAATAAGGAGTCTAAGAAAATTTTAGAACAATATTCTACACTACTCGGGTTTCGGCATTCTTGTTTACCTTGCAGCTATGGCACCTGGGAGACGACCACGAGTAGTGCGGGCGATCGAGGCCCAGGTGGTTGACTTTGCTGATCGACAAATGGCTGATCGAGAGGAGGAGGACGATCAGTGGCAGAAGACGCTTCGAGCCTTTCAGCGGCAGACTCTCGGGAAGTACGAGGGCAACATCTCAGACATGGAGACAGAGAGATGACTAGAGGAGCTGGTGATAGCTTTCAGCTTGTTCCGGGCTCCGACAGAGTACTGGGTTTCTCTGGCTGTGAGCCAGATGCGTGGAGCAGCGCGTCAGTGGTGGACGCTTTATCTTGGGGAGAAGAGGGAGGCTGAGGTCACGTGGGCTGACTTTGAGAAGGAATTCCGGGCGGAATTCCTCTCTTCCACGATGAAGGCTGAGAAGAGGCAGGAACTACTCTCCCTCTAGCAGGGGAGTATGTCAGTGAGAGAGTTGGGGATCAAGTTTAAGGATCTCCTTCGCTTTGCTCCCGACCTCTTTCCGGATGAGGAGTCTCGGGTGAGACGTTTGGAGGAGGCACTTCAACCTTCTCTCCAGTATGCTATTACTCCCTTCACCTTACCGACATACTTGGAGGTCCAGAAGAAAGCTGGAGTGGTGGAGAGGATGCACACGCTGGGAGGTGTGTCGCGAGAAGGAATCCAGTTGGGCTCGTCGAAGGGGAAAGCCGTCAGCAGCATGCCTCCATCATCAGGGCCCTCTAGGTTCTGACCAGTAGGGAGCAGGCCTCATCAGTTTCAGTTCCGATCTCCCGGTCCTCGCCCTTTTCCTTTGGGCCCGGGACCGAGGTGTTTCATCTGTGGCAGCCGTGGGCACCTTCGGAACCAGTGCCCGGACCGAGTACAGTACGGTGGCGGTGGACTAGTACAACACCCGCCTCAGCCACAACAGTTTCCAGCCAGGCCCTTCCAGCAGCAGCAGTAGGGGCAGCGAGCTCCCGCTCCTCCGAGGGCAGACGTTGCAGGAGGAGGCCGACCTCAGGGCGCTCCTCAGGGACCTCGACCAGGGCGTGGTCGGGGAGGTGGCCGACAGCCGAGAGGCAGAGGAACTGGGCGTGGGCAGATGCACGCCACAGAGGCAGCAGTTCCAGCACGGCCAGAAGTCGTTCGCGGTACGATCAACTTGTTTAGTACCCTTGCCTATGCCTTGTTTGATTCAGGAGCTTCACACTCCTTTGTTGCGCCCAGTCTAGCCTGTGCCCTGGGCCTAGACATAGAGACACTTTCCGTACCCCTGGTTTTGAGTACGCCAGTCGGAGGTCAGACCAGCTTGTCTCGTGTTTGTCGGGGATGTAGGTTGATGTTGGGACCACACCAATCCACTGGAGATCTCCTTTTACCGCAAATGCAGCCATACGGCGTCATTCTATGCATCGACTGGCTGTTCTCAATGTGTGCCGTCATCGATTGTTTCCGAAGAAGTGTTGTGTTTTCAGACTTCGGCGGCCGACGTGTGACTTTCATCGGCGAGCGGGGTTATCAGGAAGGTAACCGGCGAGTGGAGCCCCTCCTTTCATTGTTAGCTGAACTGTAAGTGAAGTCGGCGGATACAGAAATTGTGGAAGTCCTAGGGATCGTCAGTGAGTTTATGGACGTCTTCCCTGAAGAGGTGGCAACTCTGCCCCCTCGACGTGATGTTGAGTTCGGGATAGACTTGCAACCTGGTGCCCGTCCGATTTCGATGGCTCCCTATCGGATGACACCTTCTGAGTTGCGGGAGTTGCAGATTCAGATTGACGATCTGATGGAGAAGGGTTTTGTTCCACCAAGTGCGTCACCTTGGGGTGCTCCTGTCTTGTTCGAACAGAAGCCAGATGGTGGTCTCAGGCTGTGCATAGGCTACCGGAGACTGAACCAGGTAACCGTCAAGAACCATTACCCCCTCCCGAGGATAGACGATCTCTTTGACTAGCTGAGGGGAGCAGGTTGGTTCTCTAAGATCGATCTGCGGTCTGGATATCACCAGTTGAGGGTGAATGAGGGTGACATCTCGAAGACTGCCTTGAGATGTAGGTATGGACACTTTGAATTTGTAGTCATGCCGTTCGGTGTTACAAATGCACCAGCTGTGTTCATGGGAGTCATGAACTCCGTCTTTCGGGAATACCTGGATCGGTTTGTAGTCGTGTTTATTGACGATATTCTGATCTACTCAAGATCAGAGGAGGATCACGCTGAGCACCTGAGAACAGTTTTAGAGGTCCTCCGACAGCACCAACTCTATGGGAAATTGTCCAAGTGCAAGTTCTCGACGCGAGAAGTGCACTTCCTTGGGCACCTGGTGTCCGACCAGGGAATAACGGTGGACCCATTGAAGGTCGAGGCGGTTGTTTCTTGGGCAGCACCCAAGAACGTGGCAGGGGTTCGTAGTTTCCTTGGACTGGCAGGTTACTACCGGAGGTTCGTACCAAACTTCTTCCGAGTTGCGGCACCTTTGACAGCCTTGATGAAGAAGGATCGAGCTTTCGTGTGGGATGAGCATTGTGAGGCATCCTTCAGTTATTTAAAGGGAAAGTTGGTTAGTGCCCCAGTGCTGAGATTACCAGAGGAGGGAGTAACGTTTGAGGTATTCTGTGATGCCTCAGGCCAAGGCTTGGGGTGCGTGCTGATGCAACAGCAAGGGGTGATCTCTTATGAGTCTAGGCAGTTACGTCCTCATGAACGTAACTATGCCACCCACGATCTAGAGCTTGCGGCGGTTGTGTTCGCACTGAAGTTGTGGCGGCATTATCTCATCGGGGAGCGCTTCATGGTCTTCACAGATCACAAGAGTTTGAAGTATATCTTCTCCCAGTGAGACCTGAATTTGCGGCAGCGAAGGTGGATGGAGTTCTTCCAGGACTACGATTTCGAAATCTCCTACACCGAAGGCAAGAGAAATGTGGTGGCTGACGCTTTGAGTAGGAGGAAGGACGCGGTTCGAAAGTCGGCAGATGTCTAGAAGGCGATGGAAGAATTGGTTGCACTACACCTCGATGTATGGGAAGATGGTGGTAGAGGTTGTCTGTTTCAGATGACAGTGCAGTCCTCCCTACTACGGCAGGTGGAGGAGTCTCAGTGGGGAGACATAGAGAGTGAAGTGATGCGCAATCGGGCTAGCCAGGGCAATGCTCCGGAAGGATGGTCGGAGGATGGTCTGAATCGGTTGCTTTTTTGGGGGAAATTGTTTGTTCCAGAGGCAGTGCGCGAGAGAGTTCTTGGTGAGTTCCACAACTCACCCCTGACAGTACACCCGGGTGTTTCCAAGATGTACTAGGGCTTGAGAGGGCAATTCTGGTGGCCCGGGGTGAAACGGGCAGTAGCAGAGTTCGTAGCAAAGTGCCACGTGTGTCAGCAGGTGAAGGCTGAACACCGCGTTCCAGAGGGTCTGTTACAACCTTTAAATGTCCCGGAGTGGAAGTGGGATGACATCTCGATGGATTTTGTCACGGGGCTGCCCAGAGTTCAAGGGGGTTGCGACGCCATCTGGGTAGTGGTGGACCGGCTGACGAAAGCAGCCCACTTCCTAGCAATCAAGGAGTCAAGTACGGTTGAAGCCCTAGCTCAGAGGTACGTGAATGAGGTGGTGCGGTTGCACGGAGTTCCGAGATCTATAATCTCCGACCGGGATGCCCGGTTTACCTCGCGGGTCTAGAGAGGATTGCAACATGCTTTTGGCACCCGGCTATGCCTCAGCACTGCTTTCCACCCCCAGACAGATGGGCAGATAGAGCGCACCATCCAGACTTTGGAAGATATGCTACGAGCATGTGTTTTGGGCCTTGGAGGATCATGGGCACAACACTTGCCTCTGATAGAGTTCTCTTACAACAACAACTATCACTCTACCATTGGCATGACTCCTTTCGAAGCTTTGTACGGGAGGCCGTGCCGCTCACCCGTATGCTGGACAGAGGTCAAAGAAGTAGGTGTTCTTGGCTCGGAGGTGGTGCAGAGCACGACGGAGAAGGTTCATCTTATACGAGAAAGGATGAAGGCAGCTCAGGACCGACAGAAGTCATACGCCGATAATAGGAGACCCTTGGAGTTCGAGGTCGGGGACCACGTGTTCTTGAAGGTCTCTTCTCGGTGCGGGCAACGAAGATTTGGAAAGGGAAGCAAGCTTTCTCCCAGGTTCGTCGGGCCCTTCGAGGTGTTGCGGCGGGTTGACGAGGTGGCTTATCAACTGGCGTTGCCGCCACCACTGCAAGGGGTGCACGACGTCTTTCATGCGTCTCAGCTCCGTCGGTACCTGCACGACGATTCACACGTCCTCGACTGGGGAGAGCTAGATATCGGGGACGATGCAACGTTCGTGGAACGACCCGTGGTGATCGAAGGTCGTGAAGAGAAGGTGCTTCGTGGACGAACCATTCCTTTGGTTCGTGTGCTATGGAGGCATGGTGGACTTGAGGAGAGTACCTGGGAACGGGAGGCACAGATGCGCGCCCAATACACAGAGCTGTTTTGAGTTTTGTTCTGTTATACTGGTCTGTGATGAAGCGTTTTTACCTTGTTAACTACGAAATGTGTTGTTTTCCTTGTTCTCTGAATATGTATGAAGAGTCCGGACTGTGGGGAGGGGAGGACCTGATCCCTAATCAAGACGCATTAAGGTGGATGCGATTAAAACTGTGCGGGCGAGTCAGTGTCACCCAAAGTGGATAGTATCTTGACATGGTGGAAGAAACTCCCTAACCCATATGAGTGGACAACTTGACCCTTTAATGTTGCATGGTTGCTTAAGGGGGAGGTGTTCCTATATGTCGGAGAGGTTCACTCATGAGAGGTATCTTTTGGGGTGGTTGTTCGGACCGCCTCTTTTCTTCGGGTCTGGTTTTAATTCTTGAGGACGAGAATAGTTTGAGAGGTATCTGATGTAATGGCCCGGACCTCTCCGGTCCATTACTTTGTAAAAATGTGGTGTTAGAGGTGTTCTGGGAGGTTAATGTGACTTGGGGGTGCGTTTGGGTGAACTTTTAAGGAAGACCAAAGGGCAGTAGCTTTCGCACGGGCTACGCACGGTTTGTCTAAACCGTGCGGCCAAACCGTGTGAGGTGGGTGTTAGAGGCAGTGGCTAACGCATGGTTTGGCTAACCGTGTGGACAAACCGTGTAAGGAGTGTTGGCGAGGCAGTAGCTAACGCACGGTTAGCGCACGGTTTGTCAAACCGTGCGGACTAACCGTGCGGACACTTAATCTTAGATCCTAAAATTGTGGATCTAACTCGTTTTCCCTCTAAATGGTTCGTTTAAGCCCCTGAGCGGCCATAACTCGGGATTACCCTCCCTTGAAGGTAGGAGAACCTCTCCCAAGTGTTTTGGAGGCGATCTGAAGGCTTCCCTTGGCGAATCGAAACCGGTTTCTTGAGGTATTTGATCGTTCTCCTTTGTTCTTGATCGTTTCCTTAGATCTACTTAGATCTAATTCTCCTCTTCCTTCGGTTTCTTAGATCTACGCCCGTTATGGGTAGATCTAAGTGTGTGGATGCCAAATATGATGAGATTTGGTCTTGGTTGTGTTAGGAGAAGGGATCTAAGGAGGATTCTTGGAGGATCAGCCCGACTTCTTATGCGTTCTTCGTTTGTTGGGGTTTTCGTCAAAAACGTTTGTGGTAGGGATCTTACCTTCGTCTCTCTCTCTCTTTTGTGCATCATGCGAGGTGGGTATCCTCTTGTTTTCATGAGGTACGGTTGAACTAGTGAATAAAGACAATAACTGGTTAAAGAACGGGTTTGGGGAAATTTTGTTGATATCGTTGTTTTATTTCCATCAATGTTTATCCTTTGATTATGTTGTGAATTGAATAGGCTTATGCCTACTGAAAATCACGGTCGTTGGGGGTCTGCTTGCGCAATTAAATGTTTCCCTGTGTTTCTGGATTGTTTTGTGGATGGAATTTCATAGAATATGGAAATTGGTTAATAATGTAAAGTTGGATGATTAAATGAATACCTGGAACCCTTTTATGATCACCCCGATTAAATTAAATGAAAGAATGAATTTTGTGGGTGTTGGTCGGGGTTTAATTATGTGAAGGGGTGTTTCGTGGGTTGTTGTGGAATGGGTGAGCAGCAGGGCTTCGGTTGGGTTGGTTGTGGATTGACGTGTATCATATGGTTGTGATGGGCAGCGGAGCTGCGGTGAATTGTATCGAAGGGATAATGATGCGGTACGGGTATTGTTTCCAAGGTGCTTGTGGTTGTGGTGGTTGGCAGCTGGGATGCAGGGATGGGTTGTGCATATGAATAAAAGTGGAAGAGTTAACTAATGAATTGTGAGGCATGATAGTTGATTAAATACGGAAAATCAATGGAATTGATTGGCTGGTAAAAGAAAATGGTTGTGTTGCTTGTGTTTTTCCCTAACTATATTTGTGGTTGGCAGTGATATGTTTTACGAACGATTGATCTGGTTTGGTTGTTGTTAGTTTCTCGGTAGTTAAGGAACTGATAAACTAAAACTGTTGAACATGAAAAGCTTAATGTGGTTTGGGGCTGTTCATTGTGTGCATACTTTCGTGGTAGCAGTATCGAGGCATGTGCTCAGATCTTTTGTGTAGAAGCCTTAGGATGGGTTGAGTGGTTGATATAATTATATAAATCTGTATGTTTTATGTTTCTTTACGCACCCCACCCATGTTGAGCACTACATGCCGAACACCCGTGGGACGAGGGGGTGAGATTCCCAAACATCCAAAGGATGGCTGGTTACTGTTATTCCCTGTGCTCCCTTTTCTAGGTTCTATAGCCCAAGATCCTTCGGGCAGATTATGACAGATATTTCCCAAGAGTCTTCGGGATGAGGATGTGATGTGTTCCCAAGAGTCTTTGGGATGAGGATGTGATGTGGTTCTCAGGTGTCTTCGGGATGAGATGTGGTTATGGCCGAGGATTGAGTGTCGGTGGAATGCGGGATGAGATGTGGTTATGGCCGAGGATTGTGTGCCGGTGGGATACTATGAGCTTCGTTTGGCCAGGTTGCAGCACTAGCTCAGGAAGAGGGGGAAGCATCAGAGCGTTAGGCGTGAGGGCTTGAGCAGTATTCAGTGGGAAGGTGGTGCGGGGTACCCATACTTTGATAATATTACTATACCACTCTATTGACTTGTGATATTTTGAGAGTGTGGTTGGTAAGGTTGGGTGGATAGATTCCTTGCTAGGCTCTGGTTCCTTTTGTTTTCTCACGGGGCATTAGGATGTCTCCCCACCTGTGCACGAGAGCTTTAGATTTTCCTACTGAGTATACTTGTATGCTCACCCTACGTTTACTTTCAGGTTTTTAGGATGACTTCAGGGACCGTGCGGGACCTTGCTAGTTGGGCGTTGGAGTTTCGTTGGTTGCAGTTTTTGCTTTCTTTTGGTATCGTACTTTGGAGTTCTTCTTGTACTTGTACTTTTATTTCAGTTTTGTATAAAACATGCATATCGGTTGGTTTTGGGTTTATTTTCATTTATTTGTTCCTTTTCTTTTTGGTGTTTGACTCGTCTTATTTCCAATCCTAAATAATAAAAAGGGTAATGCCTCCCATATTTGTGAAAACTCATACCCTTGGTGCCACTCCGGGGCCTACTGGAGGCGGGACTCGGGGGTCATTATCTCCCTTTCACCATTGCCATCTCAGGAGGAGCATCTTTGGTGGGAGGGGGTCGTGATATTATACCCCATATGACTCGAGATGACACAGGGACCCCGAACGTCTGAATGAACCAGATCAAAAGGTTTTGAGACTCGTGTATCCACTCGAGGGATGTATGAAGTGCGATGATGTTTCGCAAATGTACAAGACTGACAATGAAAAGAAATATACTGACTAATATCTGGAAATAGATGATGAATGGTGGAGGCGGGTGGATGTCCCAACCGGGAATGAAGGTTCAATGCACGGGCAGAGACAGACGTGTTGGCGACGGTTGTCGATCCATCGAACATGTAGACCCCGTCCCGAAGCTGACCTCTACCAAGTTCCCGGTTCGTCGTTCGATCTTGAAAGACAACAACAGAGGATGTAAATATTGCAGCACAGTTAGAAATCCTTTGTAAGCTTACTAATGAATATAAGGTTAAAAGGACTGCAGGGCACATGTGCCACAGAGGGCAGGTGAAGCGATGAATTCAGGGAGCTTGCACCAAAGCCCACAATGGGGACAGTGGAGCCATCAACGACGGTGATGGTTGATGAACCAATATAAGGACAGTAAGAGGTCAACATACCAGCATCACCGGTGAGGTGGTCGGAAGCACCTGAGTCGAGCATCCAGGCAGGGGAGCGAAGACCGACGAAGGCGGCGGAACCAACAAAGTGGGCAAGAGAAGCCGAAGACAGACCTGGTCCCGAGGGGATCCGAGGATCGTGAATCGTCCAGAGGTCCATCATGGACAGGTCCAGAGATGATGGAAGAGCTGCTGCTGATGAGGAAGCATCCTGAGCCGCTGTCTGACCCTGCCGCAGTTGCTGAGATGAGCGTCCATAAAGAACCCAATAGTGGTTGATCAGGTGGTCGAGCTTGCCACAATGGTGACAAAGGGGACGGGGACGACCCTCCACACAGCCACGTCCATGGGTGCCCGAGGAGCGTCCACCGCCACGACCGAAGAGGGCAGAGTGATCGATGATGGGAGTGGGTGGGGGAAGAGCTTGATGGGCCTTGCCCAGACGGTGATACACCTGGGGAATCTCCAGGGTAGACAGGCTGACGAGTATCTCGGTAGCCGTCGTTGCATACTCCGGAGCAAGGTGATTGAGAAGATTAAGGATGCACAGTTGGTCTCGCTGGGCCTGAGCTTCCGCTGGTGTATGGGGAACGGGCCACAACTCTTGTAACTCATCGCGAAGAGCTTTCCATTGCATGACGTATGCTGGGAAGGAGTGGTCCTGTTGTCATATCTGCAACAGTCGCTGAAGAATATCGGAGACCCGAGCCAAATTATTGGTCTCAGAATACATGATGTTGAAGGAATCCCAGAGTTCCTTGACTGTATTTGCAGTCCGGGTGACGTCTTTGACTGAACGATCCATGGAATTGACTATCAAGGCGAAGATCTTGCTATCAGTAAGCTTCCAAGGACGGTATTTGGGATCAGTAGATGCTGGTGGAGGTTCCTCAAGGTGAGAGTCAAGGTCCATTCCTGTGAGGGACATCAACACGGTCTTCCACCAGATTGCGAAGTTGGTGGAGTTGAGCCGCTCATCTACGAGGCGGGTGGAGGCTGTGATCATCTGGGGCAGAGCAGAAGAGGCATCAGACATCTGGAGAAGATGACAGGATCAGCGGTGTGCCGTGGAGAGTGGGATACCGCGATGAGAGGCCGCAAGGAGGGGCCAATTGAAGCTGGGAAGTAGCAGGTGCGGGCAGCGTCAGGAGTCGACGTAGGAATTGGTAGGTGTCGGGAGAGGCGTCTGGTTGGTGCTGGAGGACGTCGGGATCGCCTGGACTAGGTGGGCGACGACGGCTGGACGAGGAGGTGGGGTCGCGACGGGAGGGCTGGCCGATTGCCGCTGTGCGAGAAGGGCGCCAGGAGCGCCCCTGGGAGGGGGGGGGGGGGCGACAAGAGAGGATCGCAGCGGGAGGTCCGTCGGAGGGAGACGACGCTGGAGGGTAACCGTCGGAGAGGGTGGGGACCGGGATTCCGCGTAGGGCGGGGCCGATCGCGCTTGGACGGGGAGGCCGATTGCCGCGTCGGGACTGGGATTTTCCGGGAGAGGCGGGTTGGTTGGGAGGCTCGGCGTCGAGATTGGGGAGGGATGCCGCTGGAGGGCCGGTCCGTCGTCGCCGGGATTGCTAGGGGAGAGCGCCGAGGCAGGGCTGGGAAGCGCAGAGGAGGGCGGACAGGAGACCGTGACAGAGGCGGGGCTAGCCGCAAAGCCGGGAGGGAGGGTGGTCCGGGATGCACCGCGCTGCAGAGGTGGGGAGTTGGGCGCCGCGACAGAGGCGCTGTATGCAGCGGGGCCGGGAGAAGATGGCCGAATGGGGAGGGGCGGCGTGAGAAACCGCAGGGAGGCGGAAGGGAAAAAATTTTTCCTAACGGGGGAAAAATATTAGTTTCTCTTTGATACCATGTAGAAGAGGAATTCTCCTTAACTCAAGGTGAGGCAGAGACCTTCTTTTATAGATTGAGAAAAAAGGAATACATAGAGTATTCCGATGTGGGACTCGGAAATATCCAGAATAATAAAAACAGGGTTTAACACTTCTAAATTCCACCAATTCTCTAGTTTGTTCCATTTCTTGTATCTCTTGTATTTCCACCCCTGAACCAAAACGCCTTGTACAACCCCATTTGTTTTCGATCCTCCCTTTCTTGACGACTGGCGGGTTTAATGCCATTCCAATGCTGTTCTCCCACTACCTTTCTTATATCCTCTTCTCTTGCTCCTTTCTACCATGGGCCTACTAGAAGAAAAATTGGGCTCCACAGTGCCAAATCCCCGTGGAGCTGGTGGAACAACAGGTCTCCCACGAACATTCCTAAGTATGCCTTCTTTGATCAATTCCCCTTTGACTCTTCTGGCCAGAGTTTGCATCTTATATTTGTTAACTTGTTTGTGTTTGGACACATGATTCTCAATCTCAGACTTGCAACCCTCATAAATAGACTCATATACCATGGCTCTGGAAAATTGGTTATCTGTAATGCGACATGCTCGAACTCATCTATGTACTCTTCCACGGTACCAGTTTGACGGTGCGTTTTCAAGAATCTTAGTGGATCCCCCTCAGTCGCCTTGCCATACCTTTTTAGAAGAGTAGGCTTCAAAGGAACCGGGATTAGTGCTTTGCCAAAAGTATCCTCCCTTGAGAACGTAGCCAGCTCCACCTGCCTCATCACACTCCTATTTCCTTCTTCCAGGGTGCTTTCGGAATCATGCTTCCTCCTATTCCACCGTCGAACTCCCTTTTTCCATGTCCACAGTCACCAGAAAGCACCAAAGCTGCCATACTCTGCTTACCGAAACCTGATCCTTGTTCCGCATGCAATTCGAGCCCCTTGATTCTCTCAATTGTTTGCTCCATATCACGCATCTGAAGAGCGATTCGTTCTTCAGTTTGCTGCACCAGATTGTGCGCGATTCGTTGATTCTCATTCGTCCACGAACCAACTTGTCTAAGTTCTCCTGTATTGACGACAACGTCTGGTCTCGGTCCTGCTCCCGGTCTTCGTACCCCACAAAAAATTTTCGAATGTTGATTCGACCGTAACGATCCTACAATCCATCCTTGTTTGCATCCACACAACTTCCACACTTAGCTTAGATAGATCCGTACTTCTAGACCACCGTCGCGATAGTGATCCGACTACCTCTTGATGACCGGCTAGCTCCGATCGTTTTTTGAACGCGCACAAAAGGATTCCTCATTGGAGCCGTAAAAAATGTTAGGATAATGAGAGTTTGAGAGAAACAGGAACTAGTAACTGTGTATTCCAATTTTGCTATACTGAGCTAGGTTTGTACAGTAGGGAGAAGGAAAAAAAAAAAAGAATTACCGCAGGGAATGAATGGGGGAGAGTCCACCTCCGTGTGCGCCTTGCCGTTGGGAGAGAAATCCGGAGAGCGACCACCTCTCCACTGTGTCAGCTCCAGTTGAACGCCCTTTTCCAGTAAATGTCTAAACTTGTGCCAGCCCGAGGCCATCCAGCCCATATAGTCGGTTGTGCTTCCTGCCGAGCTAACTGCCAGACTCACTGATTGAATTCCTCTTCTTACCCCTCCTCTGGTACGTGTGTAAAATCGGGGGTCTAGGCAAACTGGACCAACATTTGGTCCAACTATGCGATTCAAAACAAAGGGTCACTCTCCACTAAGTATGAGTGTAGATTAACGAGCCACCAGTTTCGCTTGCATTTTTTGTACCACTAATTTGGTGGGGTGAATCTACTTTTAAGGAGATCGACATTGTAACGTGCGTTGGTAGACTCCATCTACTATCATTCGAACAAAGTCCACAACATTACCCACCTATATCCCCGACACTTATCTCATATCAAAGGTAGCCTAAAACTGTTTGGAGTATGATATTATTTATATATATATATATATAATAAAAGGAAAATTCACTTCCTGATGAATTTATCTTCTTTTCCTCAGGGGGAGGAGCAAACAATTGTGCGAGATGGTGAGCTCACATGAATTCATGGGATATGAACAATGTTTTTCACTTGTAATTTCATGATTTTGATTATTTTTTTTCATGAATAAATCATCAGATTTTGGAGCTGGACGATACAAGAGTGGAGGTGTGTTCACAACTGGACCGTAAGTGTCACCTTCTTGCTTTTTTTTCTCTTTAAAAATTTACGACAAAGTACCGTTAAAGGAATCCTTGGATAAACATATATTTTCAGTGGGAAGCCCAGGAGGGGAAGGCCTGGTTCGAGAGAGATAAAGAGAAGCAGGCCGTCTAGTGAACCCGATTTTGATTATGAAGATGACCCGGACATGATGTTCTGATGTGACAAACCGGTTTTTTCATGGCTCGGCGGGCAAGTTGGGGGATCCAAAACATCTTTGTAATCATGGATAAAACCCGGTTTTTTTTTTTTTTTTTGGGTGTCTTTTCCTTTTCGGGCATGTTTTCTGGTTCATTCGAGGGATCTTTGGGTTCGTTTGGTATGATGGAAGAAAAGAAAAACGGGAAAGAAAAATAATATATTTTTTGATAATGAGGTATGGAGAAATGTATGTCTAGGACATAAAGTTTTCATCTTTTTCGTAGATTATTTCTCATTTATCTTCCACTCACGCCAAATATAAAAAATGAAAATTAATTTCTCTTTCCATTTTTATTTCATTTTCCCTTCCTGTTTTCATATAAAAGAAAACGGTACGTCATTACACTATTTGGCTGGATTGAAATAGCAATTTTTGATGTAATATATATTCCCAATACGTGAAACATGTGGTATATATATATAATATATATAATCACATGTTCGGAAAATGTAGTGAACGGGATGTCGGGGATGGGGGTAGGGTAGGTGACCTGTGAAAGGGCAGCGACCCTTTGGAATTGCCCCAAGTGGCGTGAAGACCGTCATGCAAAACACCAATTATCATTATCTAATTTTGTTCCTACATGATAATTAAAATATTTTATAGTTTTAAAGATTTACATTTTAAAACTATAACACTATTTTGAAAGATTTTATTTTATTATGATTATAATTAGAATTAGAATTCATTATTATAATTCTTATAAATATGTTTTAATTATATATAAAAATTTAATTAAATTTATAAATTCTATTTCCCAAAATTTCCCATACACTAATAAAATTAGAGAAATTTTAACTGAAACTCAAAAATAATTTAAAAAACATTGACAAGTCTTTCAATCTCAAAGATTATAAGATATGATTCATTCAAATTAAAATTAAAAATTGAACTATATAATTGTTATTTATTGAAATTTTATTTTAAAATCACCAAAATTATTAAATGGGGGGAACAATGATATTTATTATATAAAATCAATAAATTCAAAATCATTAGTGTAACACCTTGAAAATTTAGTTTAAAAGAATATTATACTTTATAGACTGCTCAACACTGAGCTTTAAGCAATTTACGATATAGCATAAAAATATTATTAATTAAATGTGGCCGTTATAACTTAGCTATTAAAATACGGTATGAATAGGAATAGCTACATTATGAAAAATATGTATAAAAGTTTCATATAATGCAAATGCATTGATTAATGCATAATGAATAAGTACTCAATGATAAAAAAAATATCATTTTTGGAATCAACACATCAAAATTAGCTTAGGGTAAAAATTTGAAATTTTTCTTAAAAGATTGATTTTTAGTAAATAGTGAAAAATGTTGATTTTATAAAAACAATTTTTTCTTTTCAAGTATTTATAAAGCCCTATTTTTTTGAATTGGTTTTAAATTGTCATTAATTCTTTTTGATTACGTACAATCCAATTAATATCATTGGAATCAACATTTTGCTAAATTTTGGTATAAAAACATTTTTATACTCAAAAAAGTATTTTTCAAGAAACCTGTTTTTCGTTGCGTTTTTTTGTTTTTATTTTAAATTAATTTTAATCATTTCTAGAGATTTAGTCTTAGAAAATGGATTTCATATTTGGAATAAGGATATTCAAATTTAGTAAATAGGTGTACTTCATTTTTTATCATTATAAATAGTAACTTTGGTAAAAAATAGTTATCATGATAAGAGTTAAAACTAGTTAAAAAGGTTTAAACTAAAATGATAAGAGTTAAAATGACTTAAAAACTTGTCTAAATTCTATTGACTGGTCATATTTCAACAATATCTCATCATTTCTTCGAAAATGGTCCATTTTGAGGCCACTTGGCTTGAGTAAGACATTATTATATTTTAATCTTATAAAAAATTCCAAATGTGTCATCTCCCTCACTTATAAAAGGACACTCCCTCCTCTCTTCTCCATACTTCAAGAGAATCTTAGGTCGGCCAAGCCCTATCCTGACCCCTTTCTAACATCACTCTCTACGTCCTAGAGGTCATACTTGGATCAGAATACCATCCTATGAAGGCTTTAGGTATAAACCATGCATAGATCGCAACTGAGTGTTTTATTTTTTATTTTTTATTTTACCCCCTTCAAACATCTCTTAACCATTGTCATATAATAACATCAATATATCCCATATACTGAAATGTTATTATAGTTATGGTATAATTCTTTTTCATTTACTTATCCATCTAATAGAAAATAAAAACATCGTTTGTATGTACGTGCAAACTACCGCCTCACGAGACAATGTATTTCATTTCCCATCATTATCTCTTATGGCTGGTCATAATGATGGATCCAAATGAAATAATATGATATATATGATATAAATTTAATTCTTGGAATGATAAATAAATATTCTACTTCTTTCTTTACCATCCAATGAAAAATAAAAGCATCGCTCATGCATACGTGCATATTACTCGCTCGCGAACTGATGTATTTTATTTTTCATCACCGCCTCACATGACTGATATATATATAAATGGATTTAGAGAAATAATATGACATTTATGATATAATCATCATTTTAGAAAGATAGAATGATACTTACCTTCTTTACCTCACATTCGTTGAAAAATGGAATGTTACTCATGCGTGTATACGGACTACTGTCTCCATGATGTAACATAATTCATTTTTCACAACCACCTTACATGGGTAAAAGTGAAATAAAAATAATAATAATAAACTTGAAAAATGTTATTAACCAAGTAAATAATTAACACGAGTTTATTATTTAGGAAGTTAAAGAGCGCATGCGATTAGTCGAACTCGAGATAAGAGGTCTCTTAACTCAATTTCCATTCATTGAGTTATACTTATACTTCATTGACTATGTTATGTCAAGATTATGTGAGAAATGACTTTTGATTGTATTATGTTGTATTTCCACTTTTTTGTATGGTTTTACAATTGTTACACATAATCTCTTCACTGATTAATTCTAATTTCAATGATACGATCTTTATAAGGATTATTTGTCTCAATATTGTTTCTTTGAGATGTCTTGTATTATGCACGTAATTCCTTTTATAAGGTGTGTATATTGCCTATTTAGATATTATATCATGAATGAATCTTTGACCATTATATTTAAAGTTCCTTTGAAGTTCTCTCTTTCATGTGATATTGATTCAAATGTTATAAAAAGTTGTAAGGCTTTTCATGATCTCAATTTTAATTCCTTGAGACATAATTCATGTTATGCAACATAATTTATTTTATATGGTGTACTTTCCATCCCATGAATGTGTTTTAACATATTCTTTCCTGAAAATTATGGGCTTTATAGAATCATGTCATGTTCCTTCATTCAATGCCTTTTTGATTCAAGCATTACCCAAGTTGCAAGGGTTTCTCACCTCAAACTTCTTTCTTTGAGACATGTTTTGATTGATGCACCTATATTCATTTATATGGTGCATACACAGACTCTTGACATATAATATTACGACTCTTTTTAATGGCTTTGATCAAGTTTCAGAATAACGTTCCTTATCTTCTACCAACCATCATTTTCATTTTTTTTCTAGGTCTAAAAAACTAACCTAGATTCTTTTTTGTCAAGATTTTTCCATATTCATTGAATGAGGGTTAATTTTGATTATATTTTTTATTATATTGCATAATAAATATGATTTTTGGTGATGTGGTTTTTTTTAGTTTCTCTCTTCTTCTATATAAATATAATATGAAACCATTATTTTGGGTGATATATATGAGGTAAATTTGTAATTATTTATTGTAGTAATTTTTTTGTTTTGTGAAAATATTAGGGGGTTATGAAATTATTAATTTGAATGTTTTATTCTAATAATCAAAACTATTCATTTCAGGTATTAAACATGTTTGTATTTATAATGTATTATATGGTTTGAATATATAGATGGGTCTTGTTTTCATAAAAGGTTAAATATGGATGGACTTTTTTTGTTACATGAACATCTTTCTTAAATTATGTTAATTCTATGGAAAAAAATATTTATATAAAGGTGCATTTTTTCCTTTTGATATGTATAAAGAGATTTTTTTGATGTTCCTTATGCCTTGTGTGATTTGTTATGAGTAAGAGTTTGTTATGACCCATTCCATACTAAATAATTAGTTTATTACTTATATAATCTAGTTATTAACTAACCTCAACTACTTCCATGTTTGGTTTGTAACTTGTGAGTTTTAGACCACCATATATACCATGGTTACTATTTGATATACATTGCTTTCTTTTATATTATAATTATCATATGAACTAGTTTTTCAATTATTCCATACATATGATTTATTGTGTGGTATTATATGTAGTTAATAGTCATTAATATAATGGAAGTCAATATTATGGTTTTATATATATAGTATTTTTTTATCTCATGGGATTGAGTTAGGAAATTAAGGATATTGGTGATAAATATATAGTTTTAATTATTTCTGAATTGCATTTTCCCTTATCAAATTTCCATTTTCATGATAAACTAAGTTGTTTTTTTTATAATGATGTATTCATGTATGTTAAATTTGGTATTTATGTACAAATTTGGAGAGTGATTTAAAATGGATTTGATTTCAATATTAGTTTAATGTTTTTTCAAAATGATTGAAATAAAGTGAAAAAATATTGTTTCCTTAAATATATTTTGGATTTTAATTCAATATTATTTCATTACTTTTACAAAAGGACATATATATAACATTTTTTTAATAGAATGGATATAAGTTGGATGTATAAAACAAATCAGATCTAAATCAAGTTTCAATATAGGTTAGATTTTTCATTTACCAATGCTTTATATAAAGGTATTATAAATTTCCCATGTTATAATAGTGTTGTAATACCTCAGTTAATTCATGAAGAAGTTATTTACTATATAAAAAAAATTCAGTTTTCAAACAAACTACTATGTCTGTTATCACAATGGGGAGAAAAGGAAATATCAAAATATTTATGATCTGAATGAGAGGATTGGATTGGAGAATTTATTAGATGATCAGTTTCAATTTATTCATCATCATGAGAAATAAAGGATGAAAATCCAAGAAAACAATGATATGATTACACATGATGCATGTAATTAAAATGATGATGTTGATAGGGTGTAAAAATTGAATGATGTTTCCATGATCCCAGTATAGGGACAATGTAGTAAAATGAAAAAGTTAGAAATTTTAATATGATTGTTTCATGGGAAAACCATGCTTGGAATTTATAATACCACAATTGATTATATTCTTACCTTTTTTAAGGACTTACTTCCATATGTTGCTGATATTCCCTCTAACCATTATATGGCATAAAAGTTAGTTGATGAACTTGGATTTTCTAAAAAAAATTATGATTGCCTAAAAGATTAGAGCTTATTTTGGGAGGAAACCATTGACTGAAATGATTTTATAAAATGTGGAACATCTCAATGGAAGCTAAATACTGATGGAGCACCATCTCTTGTGTCAAAAAAAGTAATGTGAAACTTTACACTGATTCCCCGACTCTATTTTTTTTCATGCCCGATGAAATATCAATAAATATGAAATGAAATGATATCGAGAGAAAAAAGGATAATTATGAGTTCATTTATCCCATAGATAGATTAGAATGGCTTACATTTTATTCTCAATATCCTAATTTTTCAAATGATGTGGGTAATGTGAGGTTGGGTCTATCATGTGATGGTATCTGTTTGGTCAGATGCTTACTTCGCACAACACATGACCGGTTTTCATACACATTTATAACCATCCTCCATGGATGTGTATAAAAAAATCTTTCACTTTCATGAGTATACTCATATTTGGACCTTCTGATCCTGAAAATGATATATATGTATACATTCAAGCTTTAATAAACGAGTTAAATCATATTTGGAATGTGGGTGTAGGCACATATGATGCTTGTTCGAAATATATATTTTAGATGTGTGTTGCGCTTATGTGAATGATAAATGATTTTCCTGCTTATATAATGATGCCTGGATAGAGAATGAAGGGAAATTTTTTAAGTCCTATTTGTATGAAGAATACATGATCTAAAAGACTTAAATATCACCACAGTGTCAGTTTTATGGGGAATCAAATATTCTTTCCAAGGATAATCCATATAAAAATAACCATCAACGGTTTCACAATACCATTGTGATTGAAAATACAAATCAACATATGTTTTAAAATGATGTGATTAATGCATTGAAATCTTTTTAGTTTTTCATTTGGGAAAGGTAAGATGAAATCTAGAAAGATGAAGAATGTTTTCAATGAATCTAATTACAATCAGAAGAAAAAAAGTGTCAACATAATGTACATTGAAAAAAATATATGTGAAATGTTGCTTTCAATTATTCTAAATGTCAAGGGGAAGAAAAAAGATGATTTACAATCTTGGTGTGACTTGGTGGATTGGAGTATCAGACCAAAATTTCATCCTATGTGTATCAGTGGATATAAATAGAAAATCCTGTGTTCTTATTATGTGATGAAACCTGTAGAACAAAAATCAATTTTTGGAAGTACTAGAGACTATCAAGGTTCCTGATAGATATTCAAGCAACATATCAAAACAGATCAACATAATAGAGTTGAAGTTGAAATCTTTTAATACCCATGATCATCACATCTTTCTTCATGAGTTGATTCTAATAGAAATCCATCATCTATTATACAATAATATAAGGGTGGAAGTTATTACATTGTTCTATTTTTATAGAGATATTTGTGCTAAAAAAATTTCCAAGTATTTATTAGAAAAAATATAGGAAGCGACACCATCGATTTTGTGCGAGTTAGATAAAATGTTTCCTCTATAATTTTTCACATGCAGGCTACATCTAAATATCCATCCCCCAATTGAAATACTTCTTGGAGGATCTATTTTTTTTGATGTCTCCAACTAAAATAAATATGTACGCATTAAAGTCTTATGTCCAAAGCAAGAATCATCCCAAAGGTTCCATTGTGAAAGGTTACTTGGATCAAGAATGTTTGGATTTCTATTCAATGTATTTTTCTGACGTAACTGCGATATGGAACCGAACAACGATAAATGAATAAGAGAAGTATGATAAAATTGAACGCATTTTTCCATCACTTCCCCAAATAGTGGGAATTATTGGATCATATACATTGACTACATTAACCCTTAAAGAGCTAGAGATGACACATCACATAGTTTTGTTTAACTGTGATTTATTCTATGATTACATAAAGTAAGTAAATTGAACATGTATATGTTATCTCATATGATGAAATTGAACATATGTGTTAAAATATTTATATCTTTTTTTATAATAAACATGAAAAAATTATAAATTTAAATCATCATTCTTTATCTTTGAGAAACATAGATACTTTTCATAACAAAGATTTTTCTACTTGGTTGAAATTAAAGGTAGAAGTTTTTTTTAAAATAAAATAAAAAAATTAATATTTAGTTAATTTTAATATTAATTTATATTTTAGGTATTGAGTTTACCTACTAACTCTATCTCTAATGAAGTAAGAGCTTTATATTTTGGTCATAATTCTGTGGTTCATGAGTGAAAATCAATTGTGATTAATGGGTACACATTTATTATCACTAAATGATTAATGAACATGAGAACACAATGTGATAATGTTATGGTAACTACCATAATAGACTATTATGCCAGTGCATTAGATAGTATAGATCAATTTGAAAATGTATCTTATCATGGAGTTGTTGAGAAAATACTAATATTGTATTATTACTCTCATTATTGAGTCACTATGATGAAATTAAAGTGGTTTTATTCAATGATGATACATGTAACATTTATTGATGACTACATATTTAGAGTTATTGACATGAATCAAATTTTTGCTAATAATGAGCCATATATATTAGAATTGTTGGTGAAAAAAGTTTTTTATGTGAAATATCATCCAAGACCTAAATTTAGATTCATTATTGAAGTAATCCCAAGGCATACTTTTATAATGGTGGGGATTGAATTAACACCATCACTACCCCCATTGTCCTCGATCAATTTATCACTTATGATGAATCTAATAGTTCAATTGGAAAAGTTGATTGTGAACCTGAAGTTGTGGTGGGTAATATATAGAATCATCCATATGTGTTCTCAGTTCTTTTGGTTTAGCTTGAATTGGGCTGTTTAGGTTAGTACTATTCAAATTTCATTAATGTTAATTGAAAATATTTTATATCCAACTTGACCTTTATGTGAATTTTCAATATAAATTGGTTGTGATTTTCTTTAAGTTGCATTTTATAATATTGAATTGAACTGTATTAGAACTTAACAAACCAAATAAAATAAAATAAATAAAACAATCTAATTATAATAAAAAGGATGAATTTAATTGAAATGTATTTAACTAATTAGAATGAAAATAAAAACCAATAAAATGAATGACCTAACAAGAAAATAGTCTAATGACCTAACCTAAAATATGAACCAAATGAACTAATACAAAAAATGGAAAAATGACCTAATCAATTGACTAAAATAAACCAAATGAAATAAAACTAAATTGGATCGAATTGAAAATAGAAGAAGAAAACTATATCATACCTATGCTAAACATGCTAATTAGAATGTGTTGGTTTTTCTATGACACTTATTTTATGTTTTGATATTCTTATCACCAAATATAACATGATTATGTTATGACACTATGTAACCTTTATTTGGATTGAAAATTGGTATTATTTAATTAATTCATTTCACATATTCTTTCTTGTTTGAGTTACACATTAGTTATGAATTTCTAATTAAATGCATATTTGTTTTCAGATGTAGGAAATGAAAGACATTGAAGAGGTATGAAGGAAGATGATGTCTGACATTAATTGATGCATGTGAGAGATGAAAATTACTCCTCTTGTGACTATTTTGAGTATTCTATTTAAAATATATTTCAATAATATATAATTTCATGTCATTAATTTTGTTTTTAAATTTTAGTCAGGAATCACCACCCAGGAGATAATTATTCTCCGACCAACCCAGTGGAAGAGATGATCAACCAGATGTTGCGGGGGGGGGGGGGGGGGGTACTAGAGCTACTTGAACCACTCATTATACCCGATCAAACCCTGTCCCTATATAATATATACCATATAAAACATTTTATTGTCCCATAGTGTCATTAGAAGCACCCAGGATATTTATACTGCCTATACTATTTCTACCATTCACATCTGATCCTCCTTGCATTTATTTTCCTTATTCAATGATGGATCTCATTCCCCATCCATATTATACCTTTTTAACAATTTCTATGCCACCATATTTTCCTTCTAATTCATTTTTTGTATATTTTTACATTAACAATCCTTCAAATTATACTCCGACGCATTCTGAGCCTTTTGAGAAGACATTGGATCCCACTACAACTATACAGGTCGACGATCCTTTAGAGCCTACAGATCCAAAAATACCCACTAATCAACATGGATCAGGGATATGCATAGAACCCTAGTAATTTTTTGAAAATAATTTGTTTTCATTATAATATGCATTGATATAATATTTTTCTTTTTTTTCTTTCAAAGCTAGATCTTCCACTAGGTGGCATGGGCGTACATGCATGCATGAAAAGAGAAACTACCACACACAACTGATGGTTGATTATAATGAGTATAATCAAATGATTGGTAAAATATGGTGAGAATGCATGATTTTTATGGTGATTCTTTCCAAATACTCTGACATCATTCCCGCCAGGACACTCTCCTAGAGAGACCTTCAAAATAAAGTAAAGGATAATGATTGGGCACAAATATGGATAAGAAAATTCATTAGATTTAATGTTTTATTATTATTATATTTACATGAATTAATATTTTTGTAGAATATTCATTATGATTTTCCTGATGGTGAGGCTATGAGGACTACATGACTCATGGAATTAGGCGATCTATGGAGGGAATATAAGCATTAGTTGTATAATGTCTTTTAGAGTTAGAATGGATTTAGAGGACAAACCTATCATGAATGAGTGTCCAACAACACATTATCAATAATTTAGTACTCATTTGAAGAGTAATGAGTTTAAGGTATTAATAAAATTTTAGGTTTTTGAATGAAAATTATGATGATTTACATCAATAATCTATTTTTTATTATTGAAAATTCTTTTTTAGGAAGCATGAGAAATAAATAAAAAAACAAGGATGCTATGAAATACCTCCACAATTTGAGGCATACTATAATTCCAGAACATGAGAGTAAGTGAGTATTTTTCCTTGACACTTGCGTTTAATTAGGTATAAATTTTGAAAACTCGTATTGCTTTTCATCTTACGATTCAGTGAATTTTTATACCCACTAATAAGATGATTTAGATTTCAATCCTAATGAACTATATTTATGTAATTTCATAGAATTTCTAATGGATCAATAAACACTTTAATTTGACTTATTTAGTGTATGATATCGCTAAATAACATAATCACACATAATATGGAAAACTATTATAGGATAGAAAACATTTCATATTAAAGGTTTATAGGTCATATACATGAAGTTAAATGGTGGGATCTTAGTGACCCGAGAGTTAGAGACATTAAGATACCATTGGGTTATATTTTTATTATTTTTTCTTCATAATCAAATTGTCCATGGTGGTTTTTTTATTCATGGCGATTTATAATTTCTCATTCATATAAATTTTCTATTTAAATCAATTATAGAAATAAAATCTCTTCAATTATAAATTATATTGATTCATTAATTTTTTTTCTTAACAACTATATTTATGTACATGTGAATTTATGAACATAACAATATATTGATGATAAAAAATAGATTATTAATGATTTTTATAACCATGTAGAGGAAAAAAATTAGTGAAATCATCCACTTTATTTATAATTTTAAAGCCCCATTTCTTGTTTTTAATAATTGACATCCAATAGAGTAAATCGTTGTTTGTTGATGGCTTGACTTAGAAATTTGGACTAATATTTAGTTTAGTTGTTATAGTAAAGATCTATTTTATAGAATACTTGTAATATACAATAATAAAGTATGGATAAGTCCTTTAAACACAAGATAATATTGGAATGAGTTACCTGTATGTATAACTATGAGTGTAAGGGAGATTTCTCAATTCTAGTAACTCTTCTCAAAATGAAACTTACATATAAACCTATTACCACTATGTATAAAATGAAATGTTCTATAATTTTCTAGATTTCAAGTTCAAATAAACCATTACATGTGCTCTCTAAGTTACTGTTATGTGTGGGATATTATAAATTTTTTGAAATTTTCTCAACACTGATTGGATTTGTGTATTTAGTTTTAGATGAATTTATATATTAGACTATAAAATTATTATTTTTTGTGAAATTTAGTTATACAGGGGACTCGTCAAGGTATTTTTAATTTTATTTTTTAGTATTTTACTTCCTCTTTCAATACATAATCTTATGCATATATGGAGGGTAATAGATAACCATTACATATGCCAATATATTCATGACTTTGTTAAAATTCTATGTACTTAACTCATAACATGATCCTTGTATTTATATTATGATTCCAAAAACCAAAATCATTTATATCATGCTTCTCATATTATTTCAAGAAATACATAATGTATCTCAATATTTCATAATATCCTCAGAAACATCATTCAAAAAAATATTATATTATGGAGCATACAAATTTCACATCCACTTCCAAAAACCCACATCAAGACAGACTTCCTATCATTTAAAAACTTATGGAAATTAAATTTATCTCTAGAAAATATTATCTCCTATTATAATAAAACTTATAAAACATATAAATTCATGAACAACATTCACATCCACCACCAGAATCAACTTCTGAACATCCACATAATCAATATATTGACTTCCATTAATAGTTCTTTTGAAACCTCTAAACATATAGAAAAACTCAAATTCCACATTGTTATATATCTTGAATAATATAAATATGGATTCCATATGTATGGTAACCATCCTCTTCACCTTTTTGATTCACCATATCTTCTAATATCATTGTACATGTCCTTATCAATAAATCTAACTACCATGTCATCAAATCCAATACATAAAATCCTTTTTATAATATCCCCATTATATTTTTTTATAATACTACTATAAAAGAAATTTACCTTTTACACTAATTTATTAAAAGAAATGTATAGATTTATAGTGAATTCTACCCATCCATCCTTTGTAAATAAAATGAAATATTCTTCTTGTCCATATATTTCATTTAATTATCTACCCATTTCATATAGAATTTATTAGGGGTATATATTTCTATCTCTAACAACCTTTCATTTTAGTTTGAATGAATATAGTTTCACATAGTTGGGGATAATACAATACATTTCTCTGAAATTTAATTCAACTAGTTTTGGTTATTAATTTTCAATTAAATATTAGTTATAATGACTTAATTTTTTTAAAAATATAGTATTATTGAATAATAGTTTTCTATATTCAATGTCATTATATAGGGAGGTATTTAATATTTAAGGATATGTTTCTAGAGAAAATTGTTTTGTTCAAGCATAAATAAGAAAGATAGAAGCATGGTAAAAGAACAAACACAAAAATAGATTGTAGGTTTTAATTTGTTGATTTCAAATTTTAATATCAATTTTGTAACTAATTGGTTCATTTATATTTGAAATAGTTTTCTTTGGATTCCCTTGATGAGTATCAAACTGACAACCTTGGTCCAAATGATCATTTACACCAGGTATTAGGAGATGAGCACCATGAGAGAGTATGTTGTCGACCAGGGAAGAGTATTTTTTATACTAGACATTAGACCACTTTAGGTGAAATTTATGCTAGAACTGAGTTGGAAACAACTCATGTAGAAGAAACATAAGATCATATAGAGGCATTAAAGGCAAAAAAATATCCATACAGGAGGGTAAATGAATTCAAAAGGCCAACGAGCAATTTACAAAAGTTATGACAGACTTATTTCCATCGCTTCCATTAGATACCACTGTGGTTTTTGATTAATGCATGCCAATGATATGTTTA
The DNA here is from genome assembly GCA_963277665.1 of Viscum album. Classification (NCBI taxonomy): domain Eukaryota; kingdom Viridiplantae; phylum Streptophyta; class Magnoliopsida; order Santalales; family Viscaceae; genus Viscum; species Viscum album. Next base: position 1,620,198,128 of record OY728150.1, read on the forward strand.
TTATATAATTCACCAAGAGATGATGATGATGGTTCTAGTGGTTGTTAGGATAATGAATTTATTAATGATGGCAATGGTGATGGTGATGGTGATAGCGATAGTGATGGTGATGTTGAGGATGATGGTGGAGTTGATGGTGAGGATGATGATGATGATGATGGTGATGATGATGAAGATGGTGATTATATTGGTTATAATAATAGATATATTGATTATTTACATTTTTTACTAATATTTATGACATATGATGTTTGATGATTGGATGCGAATTCATATATGTGATGTTTTAAATGTGTGTTGTCACCGGTTGAATGCATTAATTAGTTTATTGAATTTTGTATATTGGATGGTAGTGGTTTGGGTGCAGGTGATTTAGTGTTGGCATGTGTAGGTGTTTTAATCATTTTAGGTCTTAGGATAAGGTTGGAGGCCACTAGTTTCTAATGTAAGGGAAGGCTATACCAACGGTTCTATGAAACCGTTGGTATATTGTAAAGCTAGGTGACCTATACCAAAGTTTTATAGAAAAATGTAGATATAGGTCAATACCCAAGGACATATACCTAATGGTTTGGAGAAAAAATGGTATAGGATATACCAATAGTTATTTATCCTATACCAATGGTTCATAATTGTTGGTATAACTTCTTTTTTCTAGCTGTGAAACAATTTGTGATATACTATAAAAATATTATTATTTAAATGTGACCGCTATAACCTAGCCGTTAAATTGAAGGTATGAATATGAATAATCACATTATAAAAAATATTTATAAAGGTTTTATATAATGTAAATTTATTGATTAATTTATAATAAATAAGTACCCAATTTTTAGTAGAGTCATTTTATGCTTAAAAAATATGTTTTCTTCAAAAATGCTTTTTATTACATTTTGTATGAAAACATTATAATTAATTTTTAAAACTTTTAGAAATTATATTTTTTTAAAAGGATATAATTTTTGAAATCATCATATCAAAATTATCTTATGGTGAAATTTTCATATTTTTATAAAAGATTGATTTTTCAGTAAATAGTGAAAAATTGCGATTTTATAGAAAACTCCCTTTCCTTTTAAAGTATTTAAAAATTAATATTTTTTTGAATTGGTTTTAAATTTATTAAATTACTCTTTATTATTTATAATTCCATTAATATCATTAGAATCAACCTTATGCTTAATTTTGGTATAAAAACAACTTTATACTTAAAAAAGACATTTATTAAGAAACCTATTTTCATTGTGTTTTTACTTTTTATCTAAAATTAATTCCTTATATTTAAAGAGATTTAATATTGAAAAATTAATTTCATATTTGGAATCATGATTCAAATTTCATGAATAGTTCAACTTCATTTTTGGTCATTATGAATCGTAACTTTGGTAAAAAAGCTAGTTGCCACGGTAAGAGTTAAAACGAGTTAAAAGGTTTAAAACTAAAATGATAAGGGTTAAAATGACATAAAAACTTGTATAAATCCTATATAATGTTTATATTTAGACCCTATATCCTATATATTTTTTGAAAATGGACAACTTTGGAGCCACTTTTCTTGAGTAAGTCATTAATATATTTTAATATTTTGAAAAATTCCAAGTGTGCCCTCTCCCTTACTTATTAAAAGACACCCCATATTTTCTATTATAAACAATTTAAGAGCCTCTTATATCAGCTAATACCTAACCAAATACCTTAATAACATCACTTACCACATCCTAGAGGTTCTGGTTGGATCATAGTACCATCCTATGAAGGCTTTAGGTATAAACCAAAGGAGGTTGTCCAAAGAATAGGTATAGTTCTTAACCGAATGTTTTATTTTTTTATTTATTATTTTACCTCCTTCAGACCTATCTTAATAATTTTCATATAAAAAAATTAGTAGTTAAAATATAATTAAATGTTATTATGGTTATGATATAACCCATTTACAACTACTTATCCATCTAATGGAAAATAAAAACATCGCTCATGTGTATGTGTGGACTATCACTTCATGAGACAATGTATTTCATTTTCCATCACCACCTATTATGGATGGCCATAATGATGTATAAAAATGAAATAATATGATATATATTTAATTATTTAATATTAAATAAATATTCTACTTCTTTCTATACCATCCAATTAAAAATAAATACATTTCTCATACGTACGTGCGAACTACCACCCCACGAGCTGATATATTTTATTTTTAATTACCTCCTCACCTGGATGGTATATATAAATGGATTTAAATAAATAAATATTATATTTATTATATAATAATAATTATATATATATAAAATTATACTTAAAATTTTCCCTCACATTCATTGAAAAATAGAAACATTACTCATACGTATGTAGGGACCACCATCTCCGTGATATAACATAATTAATTTTTCATAACCACAATACATTGTTGGTTATAAAAGTATAATTAATGTATAAATATTATAATTATAACATTATTAATATTTTTGAAATAAGATAATCATGATTAATTTAACCTCAACCTATCGAAGTCATTTTAAATGTATGAACTGAATATCCTCAAAACATCTGATGTGAACTTAATCGATTAAGTACTTGAATATTACAAGGGTAAAAGTGGAATAAAAGGAATAATAAACTTTAAAATTTTTATTAATAAATTAAATAATTAACATGAGTTTATTATTCAATAATTTAAAGAGTGTACATGATGAGTCAGACTCAAGATAAGGGGTTTCTTAACTCAATTTCCATTCATTGGGTTATACTTCTACTTTATTGACTATGTTATGCCAAGATTATGTGAGAAATAAACGTTGATTGTATTATGTTTTATTTTTAATTGTTTTTTGTGGTTTTAAAATTGTTACACATAATTAATTCATTGATTAGTTCTAACTTTAATGATACAATCTTTGTAGGGATTATTGATCTCAATATTTCTTCTTTAAGACATTTCTTGTATTATGAACCTACTTACTTTTATAAGGTGTATCTAATGTATATTGATATATTATATAATGAATTAATCTTTGATCATGAAATTTAAAGTTACTTTTAATTTATCTCTTTCATGATATATTTATTCAAATGTTATAAAAATTTGGAAGGGTTTTCATGATCTCAATTTCAATTCTTTGAGACATAGTTCATGTTATACACCGTGGTTTATTTAATATTATGTAATAAATTATACATGAATATGGTTTAACATATTATTTCATATAAATTATGGGTTTTATATTATCATATTATTCTCCCTCATTCAATTGATTTTTGATTCAAACATTACCTAAGTTACAAAATTTTCTCGTCTCAAACTTCCTTCTTTGATACACGTTTTGATTGATGCAACTTTATTCATTTATATGGTGTATAAAATGAATATTTATATATAATATCATGAATATTTTTATTCTCATGTTATTTTATGTTCCTTATTATGTTCTTTATTTCAAATGTTTTTTTTGTTTTTAAAAGGTCACGAAAGGGTTTTTCTTTAAAAATATTGTTTTAATGTTTTTAAATATATTAATTCATGCTATTTATATTATTTAATTACTGTTGTTTTATAAAAATAAATTATTTCCTAAAGTTATTTTCCATGAACTTTTACCTTATTTTAAAATATATTAATATGAAATTTCTTAATGTTTTCTGCATGGGCCACTTTTGACTCTCTTTACAAAAGTTTGAAAAGAATGTCCATTTTTAATGTTTATAACATGAACAGATTCTTAAACCTTCATGACCATTCTTTTATTTTAATCTTAATTTTAAAATTTCCAAGGTTATTTTCAAATAAAACACTTTTCTCAATATTTGGTGAATTTTTAGTTTTTCAAAGTATTAAAAGAAAAGGGTATTTTCCCTTGTTTTTAAAGAAATGTTTTAAATGAACTTTTAAAGGTATTTTCATCTATGTTAACATCCTTTAATGATTCATCTACTTCACTGGGAATATGATCTTATAATAATATCTATATTCCTTCACTAGATGGATTATTATGATTGTGTTAAAGATATTATCATGAAATCTATTTCTTTTACATGGGTAAATCAAGTTATAAAGGAATGCAAGTTGTTTTAAAAAATTTGATGATGAAAATGAAAGATTCCATGTATTATATTCATGTATGGTACTTATAAATTATTAATTATGATGAGTGATATCAACATAGATCTCAAATGAATTGGGTAATGTTCATTGTATTTAAAGGAAAGAAGTAAGGACTTAAATGAGGAGGTTTCTCCTATAGATTTAATTGGGCTCCAGTTATTTCTGACATGAGTGAACATGGGTGATGAAGATAATGTTCTAATATAATGATTCCTTTGATAAAGGTTTATTATCACATGGATCATGATTTTTTTTACTTATGTCTCTCATCTTTTGTTAAATATTTATATGATGTCTCATTTTTTATGTTTCAGGTTTTGATAGGCATGAATTCTCTTATGTTATGATTATGAACTTTGAATATGTTCTCAAAAACTTATACATATATTATTCTCATCAAAGATATTAAATTATCAATTTCTATGTTTACCTTTACCAAGAATTTGATCTCCCTATTTATTATGTTTCCACTAGCCCATTTTATGAAGAATTATGACAAGTGATTTATTTCTAGAAGGGTTAAATGTGTGGAAAATTTAGTGGAATATGTTTAACACATAATGTAAAATAAGAAAAGTAGGGATTAGTAAGAAAAATGATCACTTGAATACATGATTATTGTTATGTAGGAGGTTTTCCCAATTCTATAAAACTTGAAACCTAAAATATCCTTGGGTTAGATCCAATATTTCTATTTGATATTGTATGTTTTAGATGGATAAAATAGGGTACCATTTATTAGAATCAAAGAAATAAACGTAAAGGTTATGCTTTTAGAACCAGATTTAGGAGAATGGATTCAAAGATGTTATAATTAGAATATTTGAAAAACAAAACAATTATCTGGATTTAATTTTATATGAAAATTGTAATAAATACAATCCAAAAAAAATGAAAAAGAACTATTGATCTCATGATTCATTAGGGTATACAAGTTTATTCATTTTTTACATCATTTATTTTAGATATTGTTCTTATGATTTATAAGATTACGTGAACCCATATAATTTATTTATTTCACATAAAAATAAACAGAATAATGAGAAAAACACATGAATTAATTTGGTTTAACCCTAATTTGGTGACCATGTCCATAGAGAAAGAATGAATCATTATCATCTTACCTGAATCAATATAATCAGCACCTGATTATAAAATTTTAAAATCTACTCACCATAACTTAATGATAACCTCCCCCACCATGTGACCACTTCTCACAAATAATTAACTCACATCCATTACAATGAAGTTTTTCAACATAAAAGAAAGATGACACATTTAACATAAAGTTGAAACAATATAATTTATCATTTTTAGCCATCGTGTTTATCCAACTCCTCTTTTACAATAATATGCACATCTATTTCTCCTTTAGGAGAACATATTGCACTAACTCCCATTTCTCTCACAAAGAAAACATATTCTCTCTCCATAACTCCACTCTTACTCTCTCTTTACTTCAGGACCTCATATTATCTTTTAAAATAGACCTATTGAAGGTACCAGGCGAATAACAGAAGCCCCAAAAACTTTGGATTTTAATATTTCCACTGAAGATCGATATGACTATGTAATATTTGGTGTATCATTGACCGATATAATCCTGTGGATCATCATATGAACAATTTAAGCACAAAAATAAACTGACGATGTACCTGGTTCGATCTGAAGTCACACTTGATGTTTGCTCGTCATTGACGATCGCTACTTGAAGGATATGAAGTAGAATCCCTCCAGATCATCTACATGCACTTTAAAAGCTCATGAGAACATAAATTTTCAGAATTTGGGTGCTATCATAGCATTATGATGACTCCTTTGATGTCTCGATGATCACCACTGCTCTATTCAGTCGATCTGTGAAGACCCACTGTGATCGATCACCTAGAATCAGAGCATCTCTCTCTAGGAACTGGGAGAGAGAGAGATATATTAGATAAAATATCTCACCATTGAGAAGTGAATAGTTTATGGTGAGAGGCTCCTTTCTCCTATATATAGTAAATTGATAAATATCCGGTATAAACATTTGATACCCAAATATTTCTTTCTCACTAAATAAATGATATATTATGACTACTAAAATAAATCATAAATATCATTTATATTTTTATTAATTTATTGCAATATAATAAATATATTATGTGATAAAACCCAATCCATTAACTCAACTCATCATTCCCACAAATATTATATGAACCTTGCATATTTTAAACTAATATCCATTCAAATAATATATTACATAATAAATAAATTCAATACCAATTATTCTTAACTTGAATAATATGAATTTATTTATTCCTTTGGTGATCATATATCCTTAGAAAAAAAACCTGGACCCCAGTGGTGGGTCTCACCATGCCCAAAATTAATATTTACCAGAATAGAGAATAGTTTTGAATACACTATTGTGTGTGAGCCTTTAGGCCCTTATATCGATAACAGTGAACACCATTCACTGAACAAGAGTAGGATCTAACAACCCATCATGTCCCTTAAAGATATAAAGGTAGTCATAGTAACAACAACCAACTTACAGACGCACACTGTGTAATATAATATATTTGTCTTTAATATCTCATAAAGCAGGACACACACCTATGTCATCGCCCTTTATTGATTTATTTTTTGTTGATGTAACTGGATAGATTTACCTTGGACTACCATGGCCATAAATTTATCAAGGTACTACCATCCTGATCAATGAGGCCTGAGATATATTACTTCCTTAACTTGAAAGTGAAATATCCTTTGTTCACCATTCAACCAATGTCATACCACCAATGATGCACCCAACACAAATTACCTTTCCACGATTTCATTGTCACGGTTTTTTCCTTGCATCAAAGTATATGATCAAATTGAACACATTGGTAATGATATCAATTTAGGAGAGCAATACACATGTCTATCGATAAGAATATCCAATCACACCCAAAACATATGGTGTTCCTATTGGCAGGTCTATCCTCACGATCTCACTACTAGAGATCACCAAGTATGAAATTAATGAGAAGAAGTCTCAATGATTATGAGCCCCCAACACCTAATAGTAAAACATTTACTATGTCAATTCAGTAATATGTATCTTGACCATAGGACCTTTGTTTAAGATTAATTTCATAGTATCTTGATGTTCTCATTATAGCTTGGGATCTACTATAACCTTTTGATACGACAATTAATCTATGAACATTACTATTAAATAGTGGATGTAGAAACATCTACACTATAATGGTAAGAATACATCATGTATATCTAACTATATACATGATATGGTAATCAAAGGTACTGCATATTTGGGTCTAGGGCACCCACTATTACAACACTCTCACTTTTACTAGATCCAACTTTCTAATCAAATTTTTTAGATCTCACATGATTAAGATCATATTTATGCTGAGTCATGATTTTATTTGCTAGGTCTTCCATGATTCCACCGCATGGACATTCTTTTATTTATGATCTCATTTCCTTGAGTAAAACTTTTCAAGAGATGATAACCCTGAGTATATCCATTTTTTCCATTGTCATAACTTGAAATCTTGGATAGTGATAATATCATAATTTACATTATGATAATACTTTACTTACTAGGTGTGATTTTAAGAATTGGAACAAATCGTTGTGTATAACTGCTTCTTAGTTTCCTCAGAATCTACAATGTACTCTATATTTTTAGGTATGGCTACCAATGGATTTTATAAGTTTGTCTCACTCATAAAATTATCCTAACTATGATACTGGATCACATGGATCTAAGGAAGACTAGTTTGTGTCCATAGAAAAACTAGTATCCTTTCTTATCCATATACTAGGTACAAAATTTTTGTACTTGCTAAAGTATAATCAGATAGTTCTGACTACTTCCCTTTTAGTGCTCCTGGATATAACTAATATCTACCTACTATAAAGTACATCCTAGAAATATCATTTTTTATACATATCATGGCATACATAATTGATTCATTTCTTAAGCGTATGGATTTTAAATCACCACATTAATATCCTCCTATGTCCTGGACATGTCAACCTGTAGAGATTATACCATGTGATATTGGTAACAATTATAACTCAAATTGTTCCAACTTGTATTTTTCAATATCATGTCACTATATGTATGATTGAATAGATCTAACCAACCATTAGATCCACCTCAGTAGATCCTATTCCCTAGAACTTAGTTTGTTACTTTAATTTAATCATTGGAGAATATATTCTTTCATATTGGTCTTAACTAACTTGAAGACCAATAGACATTTTCCATATGTTTCTGAACATATTTCACTTGGAAAACATTGGCTCTCTCACTAACCTCTAGTAGAAATGGGAAAATATTCATTCCAAATGAATATTCTATGATATATTTGCTTACTTTAATCCTAAAATGGATTTCAGTAACTTGAAAACTTTATTAGAATTATGTGACGTGACCAGCCCTTTCTGGTTGCGTCATATAGACACTTTACATTTTTTTAAAAGGTTGGGGCCGAAGCCTCAATTTATTATTAAAGTAGAGACCTCTTTAGACTGGGTATAGGGTGACCCATTACATATCCCGAAGGCCCAAGGCCAAGTGGCCTACATACAGGGCCAGAAAGCCCATTTTTTGGCCCAAAGGACCCCTCGGTGAATAGTACTGCTACAGTACCCACACTGCTATAGTACCTGCTACAGTACCGCTGTCGCTATAGTACCTGCAACAGTCCCTCTGCTGCTATAGTGCTGCCGCTGCTACAGTCCGTCGCTGCTACAGTACTGCTACAATGACCTGCTACAATGCTGCTATAGTGCCCCCCTGCTACAGTATGAGGAATTCTCCCCTGCCCGGATTTGATCCTGGGTCTTTTGGATGCCAAGCAGGAGCCTGAACCATGAGGGTACATGATCGTTGGAAAATGAGTTGTGGGTAACGAGGTATTGATTATTGCCATGCCACGCTTATTCTGGGCCCCATTCACCACATGTGCACCGCTCGTCCCCAACTAAATTCGAGAGTGGCGAGTCTCAAACCTGTGCCAGTTCCGTTGCCAGGGAGTGGCCGCCTTACACGGTACCACTAAGCCAACCCCGATCGACCATATAGACACTTTCCATGATTGGTGTTCATGACATCCAAATCTCAATAATGATCATAGAAATTAGCTATTATAAGTAAAATTCTAATGGATTTAGGCATACCGACTTGGTATAACCAATCGAGCCTTATTGGTACTGTACTTGTACCATCAATGTATCATGTCACATGAATACCCACTGTAGTATTCAAAATTATAAGCCCCTTTTCACTTTAATACATGAAATCCATTATTTAATTTTAACTGATCTTGTAAATCTTAGTTAATTTTCATATACTGCTTAATTTTAGGATTTATTATTCACAAAGAATAATTTTTCAACCATCATAGTGAATACAAAAACCATCACTATGGTATTAAAATTCCTATATAGTATGTTTCTTTAGAAAATTCCTCTTCCACATGACTTGTAGAACCTGTTCCTATACCAATTTCATGTGTATCCCTCAAATTGACTAAAATAAAGTTAATATTTCTCCCACTATCCCAAGTAAAGATTTGTATCCTTTTATAGAAATTTAGTCTATCACTTGACTAAATATTTTTAATCTTATGGATTTATGTAATATCCTAAGCAACCGTTAGGATAATTACTTTATATTCACAATTTGTTTTACTTGATGAAAATGTATTTATGTAATAACAAACTCTTTGAATCCAAACACATGTCCTTATAGCATAATGGATTTTCATCATAATATAACTTATATGATATCCATTTTTCATCATAGTTGGAATATGGTTATGGGATACAACCATTATACACAAATAACATATTGAACTGTAAAGGTAATTTCTGCAAGTTGCAACATTGATACTACTTACATCATACTCTGATGTATAAAATGTGAATTTAGGAATTGATCCATGCTACATTTTTTTGATAAATGTTAACATGTAAGACTTCATCAATGATCCTCCTCATCAACATCAATAATGTGATTTAGATAAGGTTATGTTCATTTAAGAATCACTACACGCTATATTATATTGATCGATGATTGTTTGGTTAAGATATTCTTCAGCATGTTAGCCCGAAGCAACTTATATCTTATGACCATGCATATACTTCACTTTACCATTTCTTAATTACTTAAAATAATATTATGAAGTATATATATACCTCTATCTTGCTCTTGGAATAGTTCACACTCTCTAGCTGAACTAATTCTAAAATATTTGTGGCATACCTTTATCTCTAAAGGTTTCTTTTTCCAAACTAAAGATGTCGATAATACCAAATGTGTTTAGCCTTAACGAGCCTAAATACCAAATTGGGTATATTCTTGAATTCCACTTTTATTCTTACTTGAAAAATAATTATCTTTATATAATTGGGTATAAAAGTCTTACATTTATATTCATCAGGTATTGCCTATGAGTCATGTGTTACTAAAATATTGGTTGATTATTAAACAACACAAAAAACATACATTCCTGAATCTAGAATAATGTATCCTTATGTACAAAGGACATGTGAGATAATTTTTTTGGTTATACTCAAAAATATTTTTACACAAATCATTCACTTGGCAATATAGAAGTCGTGTACTTATCATCGCTGACTTAAGAACCACTCTTTCTTAGCCGCTTGGAGAATACACTCTACTTCTAGTAATATTCCTATACTTACTTGGATAATGTATTTAAATACACATATATGATAGGACTATTGTATTGAACACCCAAGAAGTAAAACCAAAACATTACATTGATGAATATACCTAAAGAAGAAGCGATCACTTTCTTATTTAATTTAGTTTATTGCATTTAAACTTAGATTATTTTATTTCATGATATGAAAAGTAAATAAACTTTGTTAATACCTCTTTCATTGAAGGAAATTTCAAATGTTATATTGGTGTGTCTTTCCATTGACCTTTTTTCCTTGTCTTTCAATTTGTTCTCTATAATAATTAAAGATGAATCTGTCTTTTATATTCTTATTTACTTGGTGAACCTTTACCTAAAACATAAAAAAGGATTTACTCAATAATATTAATTTTGTAACCTAAAAAAGGACTAGAGTAAATAGGTGTAAATGATGTAAGAATGGTATGATTTGAAAGATCATAATCCATCTTTAAATTTTACACAAAGCCAATGTAATTATTACCCATTTAAATCTCTCTTCACTTTCTCCTTAAAAAATTCTAGGAGATGAGACTATATGTTATATTATTGATGTCCTGATGTAGTGACCATAAATAGCATAAAAAATTGATGATAAAATTATGAAATAACCATCATATTAAACATACATGAGTCTCCTGTATGCATTTTTACACCCTTGCCATGTGAGGTAGTTTAACAGGTATAGTGACACCAACACCTTGAATTTATGACATAGTAGTATTATGCACAAGCGCATGTAATACATTTGGATATTCATGATAGTTTATACATTTACTCTTTTAAATATTTATTTTAGTATTTATTATGGTATTACTTTATATTTTCTACAAGATACAATTCTAACATATTAGTACTTTTATCTTGACTACCAATTTAGACATTTTAACTCCCACTATTTTTATCAAATTATAAGGACCCTCTACGATAGAATCAGAATACTCTATCACTTGAGTATTTTAGTAGAAATTATCTCTAAACATCCCCTCATAGTCTACATTATTTGGCTACACCACTACTTGGAGGGTTCAAGGTAGGCATTTGACTGGCCAACTGCATTAACTTTCAGTTCCTTGATCTATTGAGTGAAGTTACAAATTCAAAAATTATAACATGATTTACTCAATGATTGCCTATAAAATGATAAAAAGTTATGTTTGGATAATAATTACTACTAATTTAGTTAATTAAACCCACCACTCTCATAATAACTCCCCGATAGTAAGATGAACCCTCAACTTTAACATGACGAGAACCCCGAACACCCAGTTTTATCCAAAATCAAATGATGGAAGGTGGTTACAAATTAATATTTCTTTGAGGGTTTTATATTTTTATGTGAAAAAAGAAATCATTTTTTATTTCATAATCATGTTCTATGTGATTACACTCACAATTTACTAAGCAATAAAAAGAAAAATCCATCGTGTCACATTTTCATTTTATCTATGCATGCTTGTTTATTATTCTATGTGATCACGCGCAAACCACACATTCACAAAATAATAAACCATGAAAAAAATAAAATGACGATGTGATCACGATCTGATACTAATGGTTGATCCATTGATTGAATAATGGATCAACCTAGACCCTAGGGTTAATACCTTGAGCCACGTCACTTGCTACTTGAGTTGCAGCACCTGCCCATCCAATGCATCAAACTCATGTCTGGTGCATCGCCATAACTCGACATGATGTGCCTCACTACTCATCTTTGTCATTATACAAAAATAATCACATGCAAGTGAGGGGGTATCAAGAGTATAAAATATATCTAAGAAATGGAAACATATGCCCTTATACATTTAATGACGCAGATGATTCACAGATCACCATTTATTTAAACAACTTATTACAAATAACCATTGTAATAAATAAATAAATAAATAAAACAAGCACCAGACATACATTGGTCAGTCAACAGATCATGATCAGTCTAATACGCTTTAAAATTATATATTAAAGTAAATGTAGAAATAAAATTAAACTTGCATTAAATTATTTTCAAGGGAAATATAATTGAATTAAAATTCCACTCTTATTTTAATTCAAAAAATTTCATAGTTTAGTCCCATTAATTAATTTAATTAAAAAAAATCAAATTAATTAATTAATTTAACTTAACACCCAAATTAAGTTAATTTAACCCGCATAATTAATATTTAAACCAAAAATTAATATTTAATTAATTTATTTTAAAACCAAAATTAAAGTAATTAATTTTTTATTATTTAAAATTAGTCGGACCTTGAAAACTTTGAACATAGCCTGTGAGGGTTGGGGCGAACTCTCGTAGGTCCTTTTGAGCCTTTCAGATACCGTGTAGGGGTGTTTTGGACTAGAAATACCAACCCAAGCTCATTTTGGACTTGGAAGACCCATTTGAGTCCATTTTATGATAGATCAAACCCAACAAAGGGTTACCTCGTCTTGATGGTGGCCGAAAGGAGGAAAGCAGTGACCGGGACATGACCAGAGTAGGTCCATGGGGCAGCGACGGTGCCCACGACTTCACTATAGTCTACCGGGGAGGTGGGTTGGGACCTTGAGGTAGCAGAGACCGACCAACTTGGCGAGGAAGGGTCAGTCAGCCTCTGGTCACGTTGTGAAAGGGGAGGTTACGACCGACCGATAGATATGGCAGTGACACTATATCAATGATGTCGTGTTGAGAAGGTGGCACCGGCTAGGAACTCGGTAGTCTCGACAGTTGGTAAGGAGGGCCTGAGTGGTAGATTTGAAACACAGGTGGATGACACCAGGGAAGAAGGCCAACATAGCTCACCGTTTTCTCAAGGAAGGAGGTGTAGGGCTCGAGGGGTGAGTCCCAATGGAGAAGAGGTGGTAGAGGGAGACAATGCGACGAAAGAGAGATTGCTGCTCGCTAAAGGAGGATGGCCAGTGGATGCTGTGCTATGGAGGGTACCGGTGAGAAGAGGAACCTGATGGCGGCCAAGAGTACTTGATCTACATGGTAGTGTGCTCAGTCAGGGAGTGGGAGTCACTTGAGGTGGTGCTAGATTTGGAGGGATCATCAGTGATGGGTGGGAGTGCACCGTAAGGAGGCAGTTTGGATGCCAGTGGATGCTTGGTTGATCATCCTGAAGGGTATTAGTGGTCGTAAAAGTCGACTAGGGGTGCTTTGTTTGATGGTGTTCGTTGCACAAGAGGAGCGGGCATGAGGTGGTGTGCCGGCATGACAGCCAGGTGGCATGGGTGGCTAGCAACAGGTCAGGGAGGGCAACTATTGAGGGAGGGAGGGGACATGAGGTTCCCCTTTTTTTTTTTATTTTTTTATTAAACCATTGGGATCTTCTTCACTATTTTTTTATTGTTATTGCCTTGTGATATTTCATCAGCTGAAATTAGGGAGGTGGATTTTTTTAATAAAACCAATTCCAAAAAATTATGTAATAAAAAACATTGGTATAAATTACTATTCTAGACAATGGAATTCTGGCCAATGAAAGTGCTTTTCAATTCAAAACCCGCAATAGTTCAATTCAATGTGAATTTAAAACTTTAGATGGCTGTAGACTGGCCATACGAGGTCAGATTGAAAAACCATCTGTAGTGTTGGGACCATAATGATGCCCACTTAAAATTTAAATGAAAATTTAATTTTTCTATTAACTTATAATTTTCATGCTTACCTTTGATACCAATTGAAGGAACTGGGTGCGCAACAGAAGCCACCAAAACTTGAGATTTTAAAAGTTACACTAAATATTGACATGAATATGTTAATGTCAGTGTATCGCTGCCCGGTATAGGCCTATGGATCATCATGTGAATAATTTAAGAAAAAAAATAAACTAACAATGTACCTGGTTCGATCTGATGCCGCGCTTGATGTATGCTTGTCAAAAATGATCACTGCTCGAAGGATTTGAATTAAAGTTCCTCTAGATCATCCAAAAATGCTTAGAAAGCCTGTGAGAACGTTGATCATCAGAATCTGGGTTCTAGCACAGATTTTCGATTCAACGTCCCGAAAATCATCGCTGCCCTATTCCGTCAATCTATGAAGACCCACTGCGATCGAGCACCTGGAACTAGAGTGCATCTCTCTAGGAATTGGGAGAGAGAGATAGGAGAGAGAATCTATCACCATTGAGTATTTAATAGTATAATATTAGAGGTTACTTTCTCCTATATATAGTGAATCAATAAATGTCAAGTATAAACACTCGATACTTGAATATTTATTTCCCACTAAATAAATGATATATTATGACTACTGAACTGGATCATAAATATCATTTATATTTTTATCAATTTTTTATAATATAATAAAAATATTGCATGATAAAACCTGATCCATTAACTTGACTCATTATTCATGCAAATATTAAACGAACCTTTCATATTTTGAGCCAATATTCATTCAAATAATATATTTCATAATAAATAAATTCAATACCAATTATTCATAACTTAAATAATACGAATTTATGTATTCCTTTGATGATTGTATATCCTTGGACAAAAACCCAAACCCCAGTAGTGGGGACCACCATGCCTAAAATTACTATTCATGAGAATAGGGCAGAATTTCAAATACCCTATTGTGTGTGACCCTCTAGGACCCTATATCTATAGTAGTGAACACCATCCATAGACCAAGAGTAGGATCTAAAAACCCATAATGGCCCCTAAAGAGATAAAGATAGTCATAGCAATGCCAACCAACCTACAAACACACACTGTGTAATATAATCTCTTTGTCTTTAATTTCTCATAAAGCAGGACACACGCGCGTGTCATCACCCTTTATTACTTTATTGTTTGTTGATCTAGATGGATCGATTTACCTTGGAATACCATGGCCATGGATTTATCAAGGTACTACCATCCTAATAAATGAGGGATGAGATATATTACTTCCTTAACCTGGAAGAAAAAAATCCTTTCTTGACCATTCGACCAATTTCATACCACTGATGACACCCCCAACACACCCAACACAATCTACCTCTCCATGATTTCATCCTCATGGTTTTTATCTTTCATCAAAGTACACGATCAAATATAATGCATTGATAATTATCTCAAGTTTGGATACCAATACACATGTCCATAGATAGGAACATACAATGACACTCAAAACATGTAGTGTTACTATTAGAGGTTTTTTCCTCATGATTTCACTACTAGAGATCACCAAGTGAAAAATTCATGAGAAGAACTATAAATGCTTTTGATCCCCCAACACCTGATAGTCAAATATCTAGTGTGTCAAGTCAGTAAGATGTATCTAGACCATATGACCTTTGTTTAAGATTAATGTCATAGTATCTCAAGGTTCTCATTATAGCCTGGGATCTACTATAACCTTTTGATATGATAATTAATCTATGGAAATTACCATTAAATAGTGGAAGTAGAAATATCTACACTATAATGGTAAGAATACATCATGTATATCTAATTGTATAAATGATATGATAATCAAAAGTACTACATAGTTGGGTCTTGGGAACCTGATATTACAATACCTATATCTCCATATTTAATATACAATATATCTTAATTATCTTTCAATATTTAATGGTTGTAAAATACCCTTAATATTCATCATTAAAATCCAAGTAACATTACTTTATTAAACCTAGAGACTTTCCATACCTTAATGAGATAGAAAATTATATATTTATTCTATATAAAAGTAAACTACAATGTTTTTATCCTCACCAAAATATGATTTTCCATGATTAAATTTGGTTTTAAAATAATGATTGAAATCACATTATATAAAAAAGCAACTAAATCATCTCAAATTTCCTCATTTTAATTATTCATATTTATAAACTTTTTTCTTATGAAACATGAATTTCATTTGAAGTCAACATCCCCATAAAAATGACCTTAATAACCACAAACTATCTCCTCAACTAGATCATGGAAAAAATAGAGGTCTACTAGTCCTCCAAACTATTCCCATAGAAAATTAAGTTTCTTATTTTCCTTCAATGTTTCCATTAAGACCAGTAACACATCTTCCCTAAAATAACATAACATCCTTCACTCAATCATGCCATGAAAAAATATTCTCAAAATCTTCTCTATGACACTCATCGATTCTATGGTAAGTATTATTTTGAGATTTATTTATTTATTTATTCAATATTGTAGTTTTCAGGTGCTAGAGGTGGAAAAACTTAGTTTTAAGGAAACAAATCCTAGTGCACAGGTAGTGCATGGTTTGTATTAATCATGTGGATAACCATGTAAGAGATATATCTTTAGGGGATAGTGTAGATTTTCATAGATTGAGTATTATTTTTATGATTGTGATACTATTTCATAAAATTGTGTGATTTATTTTTGGAGAGATAATGGATCACTCATGATTAGTGCACAATTTTCCTAACATTTAAACTAAATTGTGAAAATTTTATAGGACATTATTTTTTTGTATTTTTCTTAATTTACCTCATCAATTTTATCTTCCATTAGCCTCATTTATCCCCCTCTATGTGAAACCTATTCCCCTTAGATTTAGATATCTCATACATTGGATTTTGGTTTAATACCTTGGTTCTTGGTCAATATATTTAAGGTAAGATTGAATTATTATGATTTTCCTCCTCTTCCATCCTTATCTCACCTTTTTCTTTCATTTCCATGAAGTATGGAAACCCTATATTGTGTGTTGGATAAACCTAGGGTTATTTATGAGGGGTTTTGTGTTGATTATTTGTGTCTTAGGTGTGTGAGAACTCTACCCACTCGATTGAAGTGGTTGTCATCAAAGGTGAAAAGTTTTGATTAAGCATCGTGGTATGTATCTCTATTTAAGGGTGATTTTAATGGATTTACTTTGGTTATTGAATCCATTTGGTTTTATTTATAAAATTTCCTTTGAATTATGTTATTATTGTTAGTTTATCCATGCTCAATTGATTCTTGGCATGTGTTGGTAATTTGATGGTTTAAAATGACTTTCCAAAGAGTGTTATATTTAATGAATGCAAAGTGTTTGTTAAAATGGATTAATGAGGTTTTATGTTTTAAAATGGGTTTTTGAAATGGGTTTTAAATAGGTATGTATAGTGTTAAATTATTTACTTTTATGGGCATGGATGGTTTAAGAAATTGTATTTTTAAATGGATTATGTGATTGACACTTATTAATGTTTTGTGTATTTAGAAAAGTGTATCACATGGGATACCTTGGGTCTGTGTGCATGAATGAATTATATATATGAAACCTTAGCCTATTTCTTAGACTAAATAGGGGTGATATCCAAGGGACCGATGGATACTTTGGGAGAAAGACTAAGTGAGCTTCCAAAGTGTGTCCATGTGGACCAAGCATACCCATGAAAGTATTGTTGGGTATGGGGAATACTGAGAGAGATTCCAAACTTATTGAACATTCATAGATAGCTAAAAAACCATATATTAGACCAAGTAACACTAGAAACTTATTTTTAGAGACCATGGTGAGTATTACTTGTTCCTAGTTGGTTTTTATATGATTTATTCATGACTCTATTGCCTTGATTTATTGAGACATATTATGCTAATGAATATTTTACATTATTTGGTTATATAATGGTGTTTTTATTATACTCATGTTTATTAAATGTTAGGATGTATTGGGAATGTTGTGCTAGGTGGCTTTACTCCCTTATATTTGAGCCCTGTTAATTCCTATTTTTAAAACCATGGTTTATTTTGAGAAAACCAATGGGATTTCTAAGAAATTCCTTCAAGTAAAATGTTTTCAAATTAAACTTCGTTTTGAAAATGAGTTTCAAACTAGTGTTATTGGTTTGAATGGATAAAGGAATTATATAGATTCATGGTGGAATCCTACTAGGCTATGTGCCTCACACCCTGCACATTCCTTTGAGCATATGAAAAACTTATTTTCCAAGACTCAAGTAAAGGTAATGGAACCATTATATTCAATGGATTATCTTGATTACCAGTTTCCTTGGCTAGTTGGGATGGTGGAGATGTGGTCTCATGAAGTTGGATCATGTGAAGCTGTTTTGGGATTTTGTATCGTTGTAATTTCATGTGTTTTCCTTTTGTATTTATCCCTATTTTGATATTTTGATTGGATATCATATGTATATGTATTTTTTATAAGTTGTGATATGGAAATAATTTTATGTTATTTTCTATAGTCATTACTATGTTTACCCTATTATATGTTATATCTGTTTTATATTGTTTATTAGTTGGAATGTTTGTCTAATTTATGGATGGGTCATGCTATATTTTCATGGGTGAAGTAATTCCCAAATGGTTTAATGTGATTTCTTGGTGATTATCATCAACCCATGGTGATTTGAAACATGCTTTGTACCTTGTGGAATGCCGATGAAGGTGGTGAATAGGCCGAACTAGGTCATTTCATAATAAAATGTTATTAGCCCCCTCTTATTATTTAGAGGTCAGTATTAGATAAGAGGTAGAACCATCGGGGCTCAATAGGTAGGTGGAGGAGTTCCAAGACATCTCTTCATCATGCCAAATATCAAGTTCCCATGGGTGGTTATGAGTTATATTTATAATTTGAACATAGTTTTAGTTGTTTTTATGTATTTCATTTTTGGATACGGGCTTCAGGTAGAACCCATGAGCGATTTTGATAAATTTTGAGTTTTTGGGTGAAATAGGTAAGAAAACAGAGAAAAACTATTTAGGAACATGGTTAGTAGTAACTATGTGGATCCCATGTGATAAGGTTTTCAATCTTTCAGTACCATTTCACCCAGTTTTCCCATATTTTTCCAAATCATGCGGCCAAACCATGCACATTGGAAAATGATTAAATTTTTGATGTTTTCACACCTTCTTCATTTTAAAGTGTTTTTATGTTGATTATTTTTTATTTAAGACCTATTTTTAGGGTTTTATTTGGTTTTATTAATGTTTTTTTAAGATTAAATTGTGTATTGAATGAGTTTTTATCATATATTTTAAAGACAATACCTCCCAGAAGGACCTCTTCTAGAAGAATAGATAGAGATGCAAAGCATGTTATATAAGTGAAACATCTAGTTGATCCCACTTTGGTGGAATCAGTGATTCAAATGATTTAATTCTTAGGATATAATGGAGAAATAGGCCAGGTATGGATAGTGGATCATGCTCAGGAGTTCACTAAATATAATCCATTGACCTTCTATGGTGATAAAGGTACCCATGAGACTAAATAATGGATCGAGAGGATCAAGCATATCTTTCTTATTATAATGAATCTTGAGACCTCAAAACTAGGTTTCTACACTTACATGTTGGAAGGATCAGGTAGTAAATAATGGGAATCCATGGTGTAAGTAAAGAGGAATACAGATCTCATCCAAACTATCTTTAAAAAGGATTTTAATAAGTATCTTTATCTTGAGACACTGAGGGTGGTGAAGGATAGTGAGTTTGTGATGATGGATCAAGGAGACTATTCAATGATGAAATATGATACATGGTTTTTCGAGTTAGACCATTTTCCTTTTAACTCCTCATGAACAAATATCTCAAGGAAATATATTTTGAAATGGGTTTGAAGGATGAGATCTGATCGATGATTATTCTTTTTTTCCTAATGACTTATTCCAAAGTGGTAGATAAAGTGGTTATGGATGCAGAAAAATTAGAAATTAAGATAATTATTAGTGGGTTTTCTTAAGAAGTAAGTGGTATCCATAGATCTTCCATTGGATAGAAGAGGAAGCAGGATAAACCTCACCAGAATTATAGAAATGATTCTTAACAGTCCTCAGGTTAAGTTCAAATTATTTCTTCTAGATATAATACAATGAATTTTCATTAGTATGGGAAGTCTATCCATACCAAAACTGATTACTCAGAGGCTCTAAGTATGTTCTACTGGTTTTGTTTTCTAGGTCATCTTCAACACTTCTATAAGACTTCTATATAGGGGAGTAGAGTTGGTTCTTCTTTTTCCAAGGGTTCACAGGTGCGATCATATGATTTTAAGGGTACATGATCTCAAACTTAATATATATATGATTCTAAACTATATAATAAGGAACAATTCATTAATGAGTTAGGGAATCTTTATTCATCAAATGTGTAACTTGTGGATTATGATTCCATGACAACCACCATGAGTGGTACAATTTTTATTGATTCTTTCATGGATTTGAATATGTTTTATATGGGTTCTTTTCATTAATTTAACTCATTAATGTTTTTTTACTTTGGGTATTAGAGAAACGTTGATGCAATTTTTGATGGATATACTTATCCCATTGAGAAATAAGAAGTATCAAGGTTTTAAGTGCTCAAAATATTTTGTTTTAGTCACTGATGTGGAAGTTATGTGGGATTTTTTCAAATTGGACCTATATGATTTCAATCTCATCATAGATATGGATTGGATGACCAGTTTCAAAGATCATATTGACTATTATTACCATAGAGTCTATTTTTTGTATTTATATGGGAATAATCACATATTTTAGGGAGAGTGAGATTTGAGGTCAGGGAGGTAAGGGCCCGTTGCTTCAAATGTGGGGTTGATTTTTTGTTATCTATCCAGGTTCTTATTCAATGTTGCGGAGTAGGGTTTAGATGACCATATTCCAATGGTTTTGGTTGTGTACCTTGATGTGTTTTTGGATTATTTTTATAGGATTTCCACCCCAATGAGAGGTCAAGTTCTCCATTTATATAATCTTTGGGATGTGACCCATGTCTTTACCATCATACATAATGGATCTTACTGAGTTGAAAAAGTTAAAGGTTAATTTGTAGGACCTTGAAAGAAAGGGTCTTATTCATCATATCATTCCACCATGGGTGTCACCAATTATTTTTTCAAATAAGGAAGATGATTGTCTCCAAATTTGAATAAAATATCATAAGTTAAACCCGGTTTTTGTTAAGAATAATCTCCCATTGCCTCAAATTGATGATCTTTTTGATCAACTTAGGAGATCCTGATGTTTTTTGAAAATTAACTTAAGGAAAAGGTATCATCAATTGAGGTTTCCTAAGATTGAATTATGGAGTCGGTATAGGAACTTTGATTATATATTTATACCACCTATACTTACCAATAAACTTGTAGTATTTAAGGATTTGATGAACCAAAAATTTCACTATTTTTTTGACTCTTTAATGGCGGTATATATTGATGAAATCTTGCGGTATTCCATGATTTATGAGGATCATATAGATCATCTAAGAGTTATTTTGGGAACCATAAAGGATCATCTACTATATGGTAATCTTTTTAAGTTCTAGTTCTATATCCAAGATGTATTTTTTTTGTGATTTATAATTTATGAGAGAGGGATTTCAATAGGCCCTGATAAGATTCAAGTGGTTATATCTTAAGAGTATCCAAATAATGTATTTGAGATTAGTATTTTTTTGGGTTTTTATAGGTACTATAGGCATTTTGTTCATGAATTCTCTGGGATAGATCCTACCTTGATAATATTAACTCAAAATAGTTGAAGTTTGAGTGAAGTGAGGAATGAAAATGTTATTTTGAGGAGTTGAAGGTTATTTTTAAATCATCTCTAGTTTTAATTCTTATTGATCCCAAGAAGGGATATAAAATGTACTATGATGCATCGGATGTGGGGTTAGGGTGTATGATGATGTAGGATGATCATGTGGTGGCTTATGGATCTTTTTATAGATGCCCACAAGAGAGAAATTACCCCGACCATGAACTAGAGTTGGTATCTATGATACATGTGCAGAAAACTTCATACCAATACCTCTTAGGGGGGATGTTTATAGTCTATTTGGACCATAAGATCTTGAATTATATTTTCACCTAGAGGGACTTGAAACTTATACAGAAACTCTAAGTAGAGTATCTTCATACATTTGATTTCAATATTTCCTATACCCCTAGGAAGGGGAATGTGGTCACTAATGATTTGACAAGAAAACTTATATTCCAGGTAGTTAAAGAATCAATGGATGAGTGGATTTTGGAGGTGTATAAGGATGGAGAGAATGAGTTATTGACCAATTTTCAGGTCACGACCTATCCTATTGATTAAGTTCAGTTTGAGAAGGCATCTGACCCTGACTTCCAGTAGATTAGTATAGTTTTAAATACTAGTTATACCTCAAGTGATTGATTTTATTCTCTCAATGGAATCCTATTCTTCAAGAAATAACTAGTGGTTTCTTTGACCTTAAGATATGAGGTGATACATGAGGGCAATTATTCTAGATTTCCCATTCACATAGGGTCTACCAAGATGTTTTATACTCTAAAGAGTTATTACTGGTGGTCTGAGATGTGTCTGTTGGTTATAGATTTTTTATCCTGATGTTCTACCCACCAGAGGATTAAAGTTGAGTATTATAGGCTGTCTTGGTTACTTTAATCTCTTCCTATTCTGATATGAAAGTGGCATGATATCTACATGGACTTTTTGATTGGTATACCTCATAATAATAGTTAGAAAGTCACTATTTTGATGGTTATAAAACTATTTACTAAATCATCCTATTTTCTTCCCATTAGAGAGTCAATGAAGGTAGAGGATCTTAGTCACCAATTTTTTTGAGAGATTAATAGGATTTACAAGATGCCTTCAATGATAGTTCTTAATCGGGATACCCATTTACCTCTTGAAATTGAAATTGTCTATAAGAATCCATGAGAACATAGTTGAAGTCGAGTACATTATATCCCTCATATAAGGATGGCCAAACTACATGGGCCATATATATTCTTGAAGATATGATTCATGCATGTGTTCTTGACTTTGAGGGTTTGTGGGAGAGGTATCTATCATTGGTTAAATTTTATTACAATAAATTTTTTTCCTAGAACTAATCAAGATGGCCCATTTTTAGGCATTTTATGATTGAAAATATCCATCCCCATCATGTTAGGTTGAGCTGGGTGAGTATTCTTTATTGGGATTGAGTCTCATCTAGGAGTTGATAGAGAAAGTAAAGTTGATTTTAAAGAGGTTAGTGAAAAATTAGATTCTTTATAAATCATATTCCAATCATTGTAATCACCCACTAGAGATTGAGGTTGGTGAGAAGGTTTTTCTATAGATATTTATTCGGATAGGGAATCAACACTTGGGAAATTAAGGGAAGCTATCATTGTATTATATTTGGCTGTTTCAGATTGTGAAGTATCTTTGTAAGGTATCCTATCAGTTGTAATAATCACTATAGATGACCTAAATTCATGATTTATTTTATTTATCCTAGTTTAATATATACCAATTTGAACCTTCTCATGTGATAGAGTGGAAATATTTGGAGTTAGATCTTGATACCACCTTTGGGAAGCTGCCTGTTCATATCCTGGATTATCAAAAAAAGTTTATCTATGGTAAGTTGATGTTACTGGTTTGTGTTATTTAGTAGATTGGTTGAGATATCTATAGAACCTGGGAGCATGAAATTATGATGAGGGAGTAGTGACCTCACCCGTTTTATACCAAGGATCCTTGAGGACTTTCTAGAGGAAGAAAGTGACATTTGTGGGGAGAATTGTGAAATATAATGCGATATTTATATATATTATTTTTAGATTTAATTAATTATTTATTCATTCTTTTAGTTTTTTGGTGTTGGAGGTTGAAAAAATCAATTTTTTAGGAAAAATTCCCTAACTCATAGATAGAAAACAATTAGCAGTAATAGTGAAACTAACCATGTGAGAGGGATGTTTGGGGAACCATGGGATTTTGAACAACTTGATCATAGTTTGTTTGATTGTGTGGGTATTTACAGAATCTATACAACTTATTTTTTGTGGTGATATTGGATCCTGGATGGCTAGTGTAGGGTTTACCTAATCATGTAGCCAAACCATAAATAATTTTAAAGTCATTATTTTTTGTATTTTTACTATTTTCCTATTGATTTTATCTCGCCTTGGCCTTATTTCTATCTCCCTTCATGTTTAGACTCTTTACATTATACTTTTATCTCTCTTCCCTTGGATCTTGGTAGTATCCCTTGGTTCTTGGTCTATTTATTCAAGTTAATATTTCTTTCTTGTGTTTATCCACCTCTTTCCACCTTATCTCACCTTATTCTTCCATTTCCATGGATTATAGAAACCCTAGCTTGTGTGTTTGATGAACCTAGAATTGTTGATTGGGGTTTTATTTTTATTATTTTTGTATTAGATATGTGAGGACTCTATCTACTCAATTCAAGTGGTTGTCATCGAAGGTGACAAATTTTGATTAAGTATAGAGGTAAGTGTCTCTATTTAAGGGTTATTTTCCATGGATTTATTTTAGTCTCTTGAATTCCTTTGATTATTTTTATTAGTTTTCATTTGAATTTCTTTATTATTTTTAGTTTATCCATTCTTGATTTATTCTTATCATGTGTTATAAATTTTATGGTTTAAAATAACTTTCCAAAGAGTGTTGGATATAATTCATGAAAAGTGTTTTATAAAATGGATCAATGAGGTTTTATGTTTTCAAATGGGGTTTTTAAAGGGGTTTTCAAAGATTTATTTCATGTTATTAAATTTTTGAATTGTGTGGGTATGGAAAGTTTATGAAATTGGATTTTTAAATAGCTTATGTGATTGAAATTTTTTAATGTTTTGTATGTTTGTGTAAAACCCTTCATGTATGGATGGGATATAATTTTCTAGAGGGAACTCAAGTTTTCTATTGGTGGATGGTTCATTTCAAGAATTAATGATCAAAGGTAAATTTAGAAGGTCTATATTCCACAAGGGGGTGTTTTTGGACTTGAAGAAATGGTCATATGGTGGTCGGGAGAAATAGGCAGCACCAGAGGAAGAATCGAAGTTTTATCATGTTGCTGCAACACTGCCAACTAGCTGGAATAGATCCACTAACTAGACAGTGGCAAGAGAAGAAGACCTTTAGGCTTCCTAGGTGCATCGATTGGATAACAACATAATATAGGCTAGTAGATGGCCTCCAATATGGTTTGTAAATTATGGTTACTCCCATAATTATATTTAGGCCCCCTTTATACCCCTCACTTGGGTTTTTCTCCTCCCCCATGGCTAGTAGATCCTCTCTATTCCCTCCTCTCCTCCCTTGGATGTCTTGAAGGATCTCCCTTGATCCTTGGTGGTTTTATACACCATTGCTTGCGATCAAGAGCCTATGGAAAGGCTATGAATCCTTTATTTTTATCCCCTACCCTCATTATAAATTTATTCTTCTCTTGAATAGGGTTTTGATTTCGATTCCATTGGATCTTGGTGGAATTGGATGATTAAGTTTGGGATTTGGTTATTCCTAGTAAAGGGATGTCCTAAGAGATCGTCTAGTTATTTTTATTTTTTGAATCATTGAATTTATGTCACTCCATCAAATTTAGTCATGTTTCTACTAAATTTAAATTTAATTTATTATATAACTGGAAATGAAAATTATGGATTTTACTCAGGTTAAGGTTGAGGATGCATTATGGGTCATTGGTGTTCGTTTGATCATGGTTCTGGTGTGATGTGGTCACCGATGAGTTTTCAATAGTCATTCCTTTTTGGAATTACTTTTTTAAATTAATTCTAAATGTTTAATTAGATGATTTGAAAATTCTTAGCATGGTTTAAAACTTTAGGTGGGTAATGGTGGTTGATTGGTTTAAGGTGGAGATTGAATAGGATTTGGAAGCTACTGGCGACCCTAGGAATTAAATGGGAAAGATTCAATCAAGGTAGGTGGTCCCTACAATTAACCTATAGTCCTATTTTTTCATATAAGTGATGTGATGTTTAGTCATTATATCTTCTCTTACATTATAATAGTTTTAATTAGAATTTTTATTCATGGATTTTTTATTTTAAATGGGTAAAATATACATAAATGGATTAAAATATATTAATTGGTGATTGTGAAATAGAATTTCACAGTCACCAATACTAGAAAGATGATTTGTGAAATGTTTTTGGGTGTGTAAAATGGAATTAGTAATTAATGTGGAATTTTAATGTATTTTTATTTGAAATAATAAATTGATTTGGGTTTTTGAAAAGAATAAAGTAGGAATGGGAATACAAATTGATGATACACATTGCCTTTAGGTTTGGGTTTTATTTTAAATGGTATTTGAATGGAATTTAGAATGGTTAATTAGTTTTTTTCACTTTAAATGGAAATGTGAAATGGGGTTAATGACATGGGTTTGGTATATTTTAAAATTAGTATTGGGAATGGTATTTTGGAATATTTTTGGAATTTACATTTTAGAAATGGTTTTGGAAATGGGTTTGAAATGGTTTCATAATGAAACTTGGAATTTGTTTTTTTGGAAATGATAATGTTAGATGATCCTTATTCCTTGATTTTGTTTATTTATATTATACCTTATGATAGTTAAAACAAGGGTAAAAGTGTACCCCAAGAGAAAATTGGTATTTATAGTTAAACCAAGGTGAAAAAATCCCCTAGGATATGTTGGTATTTATGGTTAACCCAGGGTGAACATGGACCCTAGTGATATTGGTTTTTATAGTTTACCCTGGGTGAAAATAGACCTAGGGATCCTAGGATGGGTATATTTTCCCCAAAAACCAGTTTGGGCTAGGGATAAGTATATTTACCATGATCAGGAGAGATGGTTGGAACGATCCTTATGATGTTCTTAGAGACTCCCTAGAATTGGATAAAGTAGGTATGTACTATTCCCAGGGTAAACCTGGCCCCTAGGTTTAACATTTGTTTATGTTTTTAGTTTTGAATGTCTTTATTTGGATGATTTGTAACTGATTTACCTTAAGAATATATTTATTCACATTCCTTTAGACTGGTTATTTTTAGGGATGTTATTGGTGTAGTCCTACTAATTTGTACCCACACACTACTAAGGCTTCCATAGAACTTGGGTAATCGAGAAGCTGTGCAATTGTTGTAGGTTCAAGTTTGGATGAGGCCCGAGGATTGTATAATCGGTCTATATTATCATGGATATGGTTTGGTGTTTAGGATGAGGTGAGGCTCAGGTATTAAGGTGATCCTCATATTCCTTATTTCGATTTTAGTTTTTTTATCCTTTTGTATCTGTGTATGTCTGATTAACCTAGTGGGAGATATGTACTGTATTCTTGTATGTCAATATTTTTTTTATTCTACATGTTCCATTTAATTATTCCTTCCATGTACTTTGATGGATGTTTATATTGATTAATGAGTTTTGTTATTTATATATGGTTGATCACTTTGATACAAGGGGGTATAGCCTCACCACGATATCTCTTTAGACCCCTATTACTAGTCAGTAGCCTCTGGAATTTGGAGAGGTACACCTAGGGTATAATAACGACCATCAGTCCCAAAATAGATCAGTGGGTTGGGGTGGTGGGATGTAATAAATTGGTATCAGATCCTTTTTTTTACTTATTATTTTTGGATTTGGTATCTAGTAGATATAGGGATATGTAGTGTGATAGATACCAGGATAATGAATCATGAACACCTTCATCGGTAGGAAGTCCAGATTATTTGGGGTACGAGACTACTATTTTTGGTTTTCATTGTTACATTTATATATGATTTCCACCTTGAGAGGGTAAAATAGACATGTTATGATTTATGTTTTATATGGGGTACTTAGGTCTTGGACCATTTACAAGATACCAACATTGGATTTGACTCTGAGCCTATAGAGGAAAGATGTTTCACATGTATCATGATTAAACATGAAGGATCCACATGACATGTATGCTTGCCTATGTGTGACCCTTGTTATTGATGTAGGCTCAAATATTTAAAGTGCCAATAACTGCACATACAATTTTTTCCAGTATCAGTACATTATGTCATTCTACTCAGTTGGTCCAACTTACACATATGTGTTTTCTTATAGTGGCAGGAAATATGGATCTATGTCAAAGCGTTTATTGATACTGAAATATATCATATGCACAAGATGTGTGGTGAACCTAGTAGGTCAATATAAGAATTATATTCCTTAGTGGGAAACCCCTTATGGGTTGTTTTAATCCTAGTTCATTAATTTATAGAATCAATAACAACTTATATGATGTTTTCCCATATATTTTGGAATGAAATTCTATATAACCAATCCAGTGGTTGTGTCTTCCCTAATATAGATTGTCTGGGATGATTCTATTGGTTATAGCTTTGATAACTAGTCAAATCATGATTCTTGAGGGGGTAATTATATAGGAGGATGATCAGAAAGAATCAGTTTCTGATAGACTATTTAGATAACTTGTGATGTATGATGTATGTGAAACATATGAGTGGGTGTTTTGACACACTAGTTTCCATGGGTTTTGAGACGGGTGCAATGAGAAATGTCCTGTGAGTTTTGACCTATGTGTGAGATCTTGATTTTGGACTAGGTGGGATACCTAAAGATTATATAATTGGAATAAAAATTGATAAACTGGTGATTAGTGTTTCTTAGGGTGACCAATTTGATGGGTTAGCTGAGGTTTTGTTTTCATTAGATATGGGAAGCAAAAATAGGTGATTTGGGTTCTTATAAGCACTTTTCAAGTGATACCAATATGGTTTAGGCATTGTGATTCCTTGAGGATGGGATTACATATGTGAGGGGATAGGTAATGCATTTTAGATTGAGCACAAAGGTGCCTAGTATGTGAGAGTAACCTAAGAAATATTTGATGTAAGGAATGTAAAATACCTTGTGCCTTTGGAAGGTGGAACACTTAAGGTGTAAGTGCTTGGTATCATAATGAGAGTATAAATTCATATCTAGTAGGGTGTCTAGCCCTGGTGATGAATTTTATGCTTTAAAATCATGATACAAATTTTTATAGATGATTTTGTTCATAGTATGATGCTAGGTAGTGTCTAAACATGTGAATGAGGTTGAAATACCTAGGGGTGTATGAACTCTTGTGGTTTGAAATGAAACTTGAACTATGGGTGACCATGAAGTAAAACCATGGAATGGGTGAAGTGATCATTCTTGAAGCAAAATAGCTGAGGTACTCTCAGTTGGATGGATCTGACATGTGGTAGGGGTATCATCAGTGGTTTTAGGTGGTGATCCTTGACATAAGTGGGATGTCAGGATCCTTGTTGGAGGATAGAATCTGTAATGCTTTGGTTATGTGAGATCGGTGTGAATGGGAGCATTCTTAGCTATTGAATTAGGATCATGAGTGAATTTTTATGTGATAAAACTCATGGAATTATGATTCAGGGTTTATTGGTTGGTTATGCAATAATATACACCCATCATGTTTAAATAGGTTGAGGCAGTATGAATTAGTAACATGTGGTTTCTATGGGTTACGAATTAGCTATAGATATGGGAGAGGGAATGTTTCCCATGTTTTTGGATGAAATTTTTAAATTTAACTCTATAGTTTTAATGAAATTATAAATTAAATAGATGTCATGGGATGGTTGACCCCGGTGTTAGCCTAGTAGCTGGATCATTTGGTAGAAATTGAGGTTTCCCTATGTAGATAGGTGACACCTTGACTATATCGAGTACGGTGTTATTAATAATCTAGGATAGATCTATATAGAAGCATTAAGGGTTGGAATCATGTTGGATCTTGTCTTGGGAGGATCATAATGTGTATGGTGTTGTATCCTATAAAGGTGGATCTCAAAGAGTGGAGTAGGGTAAGCCTTATGGTGGCAGTGAGTGCACCTTTGGCTGTCTGAGGGTATAACCCTCACTATGAATGGGATCTTAGGATATTTTAAATTAAGTAATTATTATGAACCAGGTTCATGTGACATGTTATGTCTCAGGTGGTGCTTAAGGTCACTTATATGGTAGGGAGTGTGATTTCTGTTGCAGGTGATACACCCCTCAGGATGTAGGAGTCATAAAAGTGTGGATCAGTCATTGGGTGATCATTTGGGTGTTTGATTATTGGATAATAAATAAATATAAATACATATGATTCCTCGGTGAATGCAAAGTATAGACCATGATGTATTATCAAACTCCAGGCATTGAGTTTAAGCTTGGGGTGGTTAAGAAATGGTTCGAACATGATAAAATAGCGAATGCGTCAGTGCTCATAGAAGGGCATAATGATGGTTTTTGTAAATTGAGGTTTTGACTATGAAATTACATTGGATTGAAAGTTAAGACTTAAATGGGTGTATTATAATGATCTCATATCACTTATGAGGGTGAAAGAATTGTGATCAGGGAAATGAATAACATGTTAGTGGTGGAAGCCAAGCGTTTGAGAAGAGATTGGCTAGTGGAGGTATGACTAGTTTTTTTTGTGTAGTGAGATACGATGGGATAAGAACATCATTAGGCGTGTCATTAGAATATGAATGGTGTATTTTGAGAATTTTATGGGTATTTTCAAGGAAATGATGGTGTGGTATGGCCCCATATTGTGCATTCATAACTTTTCTGATTTAGTTGGGAATTGATAACAAGGTATAATATCAGTTGAGGGATGGTGGGTTCTACTTGTGTTTAGGAGAGGTAATCTAGGAAACATTATAATAAGGTCAATGTAACACTATGAGTATGTTTGATAGGAAATTATAGTGGCAAAGAGCACCAAGGTATCATAATTTTCTATCATGAGCTAACTCATATAGTGGGGAGCACCATGTGTCAGGTGATTAGTCCGGCAATGGAACCTCAAGTGTCTTGAAATAGAAAGGTATAAGAGAGTGACTTATTTATGTTCATAAATTAACACAAGCATTATATAGGTCCTTGGTGTTTTTAGAATAGTGGGTTTATTAAAATTATTTATAACACATTAAACACTAAAGATTTGAATGTGGACGATGGTTGGGAGTTGACGACCTGAGTAGGCCAAGACCGATGATGGAATGCTCAATGAGGATTCTTGGGGATGGGAAGTTTTATATTAGGGAGGTTATAAAACCCTATGTGTATGAATGGGACAGAATTTTCTAGAGATAAATTTAGTTTTTAGTTAGTGGATAGGTTCTTTCAAGAACTGATGATCAGATGATCTTTCTGAAGGTCTAGAATCCTCAAAGGGGTGTTTTTGGACTTAGATAAAAAATTATATGGAATCCAAGAGAGAAATAAGCATCACTAGAGGAAGAAATGAGGCTTAAACATGTTTTTGTAGCACCACTGGCTAGCTATTACAGAGCCACTAGTTAGCCAATGGCAAGGGAAGAAGCCATTTAAGCTTCTAGGGTGAACTAATTGGTTGGTGTCTAAAGAGAGGCTAACCGGTGGGCCACCAACCATCTAGTGGAGGCAACTAGCCAACCGGTGGCCTCTGAGGTAGTTTTTAAATGAGGGTAATCCTTGTAATTTTATTGAGACACCCTTTCTATCCACCACTCAGGTGTTTCTCCTCCCCCATAGCCAATAGATTTACCTTACACCCTCCTCTTCTCTATTAAAGGTCTTGAAGGATCTCCCTCAATCCTTAATGGGTTCAGAAACTATTTCTTGCAACTAAGAGCCTATGGTAAGGCTAAAAATCCTTTCACTTTCTATCGTCCCCTTGTTCAAAATTTATTCTTCTCCTAGATAAGGTTTTAATTTTTTATTTCACTAGATCTTAGTGGAATCCTCTAATTAAGTTTGGGATTTGGTTCTTAAAAAGGGGACATTACAAGAGTTCTTATGATTGATACTATTTTTAAAACCATCAAATCTATATTACACTTCCAAATTTATTAATGTTTTCCCTTAATTTAAATAGATTTTATTATGGAACCAGTGATGCATGTTAGATATTCTTCTTAGGGAAAGTTTAGGTATATTTCATGGTTCGTTGGAATACGTTTGATTATGGTACCTCTGGTGTAATGAGGTCACTTATGAATTTTTGATAGTTATTCCATTTTTGGAATTAATTTTATAAATTAATTATAAATGTTTAATTAGATAATTTGATGATTCTTGGCATGGTTTAGGACCCAGGTGGGTGAAGGTAGCCAGTTTTCCCAAGGCAAAGCTTGAATAGGCCTTAGCAGCTACTACTGACCCTTGGAATTAAATTTGAAAGATTTAATCAAGTTATTTGGTCCATATAATTAACCCATATCCTCATTTTTTCATATAAGTTATGTGATTTACTCTCTCAAAAATTTACCCAAGTTTTTAGGGTTGAAGCAGTCACTTATAGTGAAGCTTGGATTATCAAATCCTTAGAGACCTAAGAAGAACCTATATACACACATTCTATTGATATGGATTTTGGATTTGAAGTGGATAACTTTAGGTTTGAAGTGATTTGGGTTAAAAAATACTAAGATAACTAAGTGAATTTAGTTTATGAGAAAGGGTTGATCCTAGGTTATTATAAGGGATTTATTGGATGAATTTCATTTTAAATTATTTTAATTTCATTAGCTCAAGAAGGATTCATTTAATGAAATCAAGATATCCTAATAATATACTAGTTTATCATATTCACATACACATTATAATCACCTATACACTTTGAGTATAATTTTAATGATAAATGCAAGGTAAAGGATCTTATTATAGCATGGAAAGTGTGGCGATAAAATTCA
The DNA here is from genome assembly GCA_963277665.1 of Viscum album. Taxonomy (NCBI): domain Eukaryota; kingdom Viridiplantae; phylum Streptophyta; class Magnoliopsida; order Santalales; family Viscaceae; genus Viscum; species Viscum album. Next base: position 1,620,231,361 of record OY728150.1, read on the forward strand.
AAAAGGAAGAGGAAGAACAAAAACCATTGAATGAAAAACTCAAATAAAATAAATTATTAAAAATTTATAGAGTGAGAAATAACATCCAATATATCCCCTTTTTACTACCTTTAATAAAAACATAATACATTTATCTCTCTATTGATGCTATGATCTCAATGGAAGCAGCAAGTATACTAATGAGGGTGGAATTGAAGAAGAAAAACAGTGAAATGACGATTACTCCACTGTTGGGTGAATAATTTCACAAAAATTTATGAATAAATTCACTCCTTGAGGAAACAATATCAAAGTGATATATTAAGAATATAATAATAGAAAATTAATAACTTTTATTTATAAAATAAAGTGATTCAAACAATTTACATGAGAAAGAAATGTGTTTACAACATAAAACTAGAAACATAACATTAAAATGAAAACATACACCACTTCTACCCAAATAAAACACCAACACTACCTAAAATAGTAATTTTATAAGACTTGGGTCAATACCACAGTAGTTTAAGCCTTCCAAATTAATGAGGTTAGGCATAAGTGGATGGAAAGTTGAGGGAGAGTGGGCACTTTTGATAAAAATATGAGCAAACTTTCATCCACCCAACAGAGGCAATAAAATGAGATTCTAGATGGTATAATTAGAGTGGGACATAGAATAGTAAATAAAATACAAATATTTCCCCTAATAGCCTAAAAATTTTCATCCCAATTGGATGTTTTTCTTCTAAGATCTAATCGAAATGGTGGGTTGTCATTTGGGGCCGCATAATTTATGCCATAATTTTATCTTCAACTTGGGCCACCTATAACTCCCACAAAAAATCAGAATTATCTCTTTAAAACATTTAATGAAATGTTCCCCATGATTTTCTATATCTCTAGTTAAAAATGAGCATCATTTTACTTGTATCATGTCCTTTAAAATTATTTTATTGGGATACTGTCCAGTTCAATTAACCCATAATGTTCTTGGTCCAAGGCCCACTCTGGTCATCTTCCCAATTGAATCTTCAATATATATATAAGGATATAATGTTCTTAATAGAATGATAGACCTAAAAATGAACTATTAAAATAAAATTGACACCATTGGTTATTTTAGTAGGTGTTAAAAAATGTACCATGTCATAGTGTATTTTAAGAAGGAATATAATGTGAAATAATGTTCAAATTGTAAAATGAACTAAAAATGGTAGAGGCACCTGCTTGGCATCTAAGAGACCCAAGATCAAATTATGGAGGGGGTGAATTTCCGAGTTACTATAGCAGTACTTTAGAAGGTACTGTTTAGTATTGTAGTAGATGAAACTATTCATCTAATTTGGGCCTTCAAGGCACCAGTTTGGGCCTACGAGTCTTTGGGCCATTGGGCCACCAAAGGACTTCAGGCCATAGGACCTTCGGTTGTAGGTACTTTAGGTCACCAATGACCTTTGGGCCATAGGGATTTCAGGAAACATACTAGACCATAAAGCAACTCAGGCATACCACATTGGTACAGGCCCAGATGAGGATTCAGAGAAAAAATAGTTACCATGAGAGCATAGCTAAAAATATTAGAAGAATGAGAGGTTATGAAAAATACCATTAGGACCATGCACCATGAAACTCTACACAGGGTAATCCTATTCGATTATCCATGCGAGGTGGGGAGCTAGGCGCTTTCATGATACATATATTGGGGAGGGCCTGTTTAAAGTGTGTCTGGTCTTGGGCCTTTAAGGTCATGTATTAGGTCATGTATTGGCCTTGTTCTTTAGGCCTATGGGTCATGTAAGGGTTCTCCTTAAACCCTTAAAATGGGTATTATCCAATAAATAAATAAAAATAAGACCTTTGATCCATTTAGGGTAACTAAAAATGGTGTTTATGAATAAAGAAGCGCATAAAAAATATATATTAACAATGAATATTAACCACTTTTAGTGGATAATCATGATGCATGGACACACCCGATTTTCTTGCATTTGATTATTTATAATTAGAAGTTTGGTTCATGTATTTATCTCTTTTTAAATGGGTAAATTGAAAATAAATAGATTAAAATATAATTAATAATATGAATTGGTGAATATGAAATAGAATTTCATAGTAAATTATATTAGAAAGATTATTTGAGAAATTTTTTAGGGTGTGTAAAATGGAATTGATAATTGATATGGAATATTGAGATGTTTTGATTTGAAATAATAAATTCCTTTAGGTTTTTGAAAATAAAAAAGTGGTAATGATAATGAAACTTTATGATAAATGTTTCATTTAGGTTAATGTTTTATTTTAAATATTATTTTAATGGTATTTAGAATGGTTAATTATTTTTTCTATTTAAATGGGAATGTGAAATGGGGTTAATGACACGGGTTTGACATAATTGAAAATTGGTATTGGAAATGGTATTTTTGAAACTTTATTTTAGAAATAGTTTTTAAATGGTTACCTAATGAAATTTAGATTTTTTTTGAAATGATAATTTTAGATGATCATTGTGACTTATTTTTTTATTTGTGTTATGACTTATGATGGTTAAAACTGGGGTGAACATGGACCCCAGGTGGACACTAGTATTTATGGTTAACCTGGTCTAAAAATAGCTCCCAAAGTACACTAGTATATATGGTTAACCTAGGGTGAACATCTCCCCTTAGGAATTATAGTTTTGATGGTTAAACTAGGTTAAAAATGACCCCTAGGGGACACTGGGATTCAAGGATGGGTATATTACCCCCAAGAGCTAGTTTGGACCAGGGATGAGTATATTTCCCTTGGTTGGGAAAGATGGTTGGAATGGTCCTTGAGATGTGCTCAGAGACACCCTAAAACTGGAAAAAGTAGGTATGTACCATTCCTAGGGTTAACTTCCCCCCCAAGATTGGTGTTTGTTTAGGTTTTTACTTTTGAATGTCTATATTTGGTTTCTTTATAATGACTTGAGCACATATGCATGAACTTTCATTTAGATTTCTTATTTTTAGGGACATCACTGGTGGTGGTCTATTGAGTTGTAATCATACCCTTCTCAGTCCACCATGACACTTGGGTACCCGAGTAACCCTACAATTATTGCAGGTTTAGGTTGGGTTGAGGCTAAGGGTTTACATGATCGAGATGTAGTAGCTCATATGGGGTTTAGTGTTTGGGATGAGGTGAGGATCGAGACTGTAGGGGAGCCTCCTATGATTTATTTCAGTTTTATTTTTTTTCATCCTTTTTTATCTATGTATGTGTGATCAGACTAGTGGGCGTATGCTTGTGTGTCATCATTCCTTTTTTATTTAGCATGTTTAGTTTATTTATTCCTTTATGCATACTATAATTGATGTTTATATTTATTGATGAGTTTTGTTAGTTATATATGATTACACACTTTGATAATGATGGTATAACTTCCCCACGATACCTCCTTATACCCTCACTACTAGTGAGAAGCCTTTGGAATTCATGGAGGTGGGCCTGAGTTATAGTAGCGATTGTTGGTTTGGGGTGATAGGACATGATAGTTTGGAAAATTATAGCACACCGGAGACCTTAGGTGTGCGTATGTGCGTGACTTAGACAAATGTAACCTTAGCCTATGTCTTGGACTATCTAGGGGTGATATCAAATGAACCAAGTGATCCTTTTGGAAGATAATAGAAGGATCACTACTAGAAAAACAGATATTTGCGATGGGGGCCCGTCGCAAATAGCCCGTTGCTGAAAACGGCGTCGCAACAACACTTATTTGCGACGGGCCCGTCGCTAAAGACGTTTTTTGCGACAGTCATTCTCCCCGTCGCAAATAGTACTCCGTATTTTTGTAAAAAACTTTTAAAATAGTTTTTGCGACGGCCCCGTCGCAAATACCTTTTGCGACGGGACCCATCACAAATACCTTTTGCGACGGTACCGTCACAAATACCTTTTGCGATGGTACCGTCGCAAAAACTATTTTTAAAAAAAAATAAAAAAGTATTAATAATACTAGTATTTGCGACGGGCATAGTATCCCGTCGCAAAAACTATTTTTTTAAAAAAATAAAAAACTATTAATAATACTAGTATTTGCGACGGGCATAGTATCCCGTCGCAAATACTATAAAAAAAATAAAAAAATAAATTATTAATAAATTATTTTCATTAATATAATAATAGAATTATAATTCACAAATAAAAATAATAAATTATTAATAAATTATTTTAATTAATATAATAATAATAGAATTATAATTCAAAAATAAAAAATAATAGAATATTAATAAATGATTTAATTAATATAATAATATTAGAATTATAATTCATAAATAAAAAAATATTAATAATTTATTTTAATTAATATAAAAATAATAGAATTATTTTACATTCAAATATTAAAATAATGCAAGTATTACAAAAAATATAATTAAATTATAATATTATAAAATTTTAATATATATATAAAATTTAATATTATAAAATATAAATAATATTATTATTCATATTAATATTTTTATTTAAAAATATAATATTATTAATATTTTATAATGAGACAGAAACTGCGAATAGGAAAAAAATAATAATTTGATTTCACAAATTTTATAACATAAGTACAATCTCTAATCTGAAGGAGGGGGGGGGGGGAGGTGGGGGATCTGTAGATGGTGGTGGAGGAAACTCCATCCCTAAAGCATGAGTGAGTCGGCGCATGTACTCCATCTGCTCCTGATGCTGCTGCTGCCACCGACTCGCCTGCTCTTCGTACAGCTGCTGCTGGCGTCGACGCTCCTCCTCATGTTGCTGACGCATCTGCTCCTGCTCCTGTCGGAGACTCTCTATCTGTGCAGTCTGAGATCGCAACTGATCCTCATACTGTGTAGTAGAAGAAGATGCACGAGATCCTCTCGAGCTGGACGCCGACATCGCAGCACTGCCATAATAATCTCCGGGAGTCAGTCGAGAGCCGATACCAACTACCCGGCCCTTCTCAAAGGCATACTGGGTGGCCTGCATCCATGTCGCTTCATCAAACTGACGGGCAGTGGTCTGATCTGATGACTTGGCCTGACTCTCAGGCCGTGCCTGTGACGCTGCGGCCTCATATGACTCCTATAGTTGCAATTTAAAATTAAAATTGTGAATATATTATATGCAGTTAATTTTTAAACTTGAAAACAAATAATACTGACCATGATGTGATGCTGACGATCACCTCTGAGCTCCCCAGTAGTAGGATCACTATACATCCTCCGATATACGTCGTACTCTGTAATATCGGGGTGCTCGAAAGCCTATAAGAATAAAAAATAAACTGTTAATATTTATAGTTATATAAAATATTTATAAATAATGTACGTACCAGATGCTGTCTATGAGTACTGAAAGAACGACTCCCAGCTCGATGAGTCACCTCTTGTCTCCCCCGATTCTGCCTCCCCACCGATGATCTTCTCTGAAAGGCACCACTCAACCAGTGCACACATAATCCATCCCATACATGGGATGAAATATACTCTGGTCGGTGTGCTCTACATGACTCGTCAAAATCTGACACTCCTGCTTTCTTCATCGCAGCTTTTCTTAAATTGTGCAAAAACTGACGAAGGCGATCATGCATGGCCACCTCCCATGCCTCGTGGATGGCGTCACGCATGGTATCCTCGATCGGATACCATAAACCCTACAAATAAATCAAAATATCAAGTTAGAAATGAAATAATTTTCAAAATAAAAATTATTTATTTACGTGCGTACCAACCAATGGCCGAACATGGCCTGCTGCACATCAATGGGAATCTGCTCCCATGTGGTCCACGGATGAGAGAAATAGTTACGCAAAATAGCGCTACCCTGTCCGACTGCTATATGCGGAAAACTGAAAAAATAATAAACATTTATTATGTGAATAGATTAATGAAATCTTAGTCAAATCCACAGGTTATCACACAGGTTATCACACCTCCGTGTGCATGGATCAAAACCAAGACGTGGACGTCACTCGGGGACGGGGTCAGGAATCATCAATCGTGCAAGACCGCGCCCCCTCCGCGTACTCCCTGGAGCGCCTGCAGGCTGAGGGTCATCTGTCAGCAACTCATCCGCATCGAAAGTCAGGTCAGCATCCGCCAACTCACGAAATGTGGCGTCGTCCATCTGAAACAGAAAACATTAATGTTAGCAAATAATTTATAATTACTATTATATATACATATATACATATTATGATTGTATATAAATACCATGAAATGCTATCAGTGTTCATCTTCATCATCATCTTCATATATGTCAATGTCATCTTCATATTCCTCCTCAACATCATCGATATCCATTCGAGTTACAGTTGCTTCATCTCTTACCATTTCAAATTCATATGTGACATCATTAACATCATCGTCATCACCGACTCTTAAATGTGGGGTGTCGTCATCGATACTCATGTCTCTTTGTAAAAAAGATTGATTTTGAGTACTCTCTTGAAAAACTTCAATTCTTTGCACATCAGTGAAAGTACATTCACTTTGACTAAACTGATTGTCTCGAATTTTGATTTTTATTACACTCCACCAATCAGTCAATTCTCTTGATGTTGCACAGTACTTTGCGTAATAAACTTGATATGCCTGTTGAGCCAATAAGAATGGTTCATTTACTGCGAGAACACTTTTACATTTAATATCGATGATTCCATCAGTCGGATGAACACGCATGCCTCTCTCTGTATCCAACCACCGATATTTGAACATGGTTATGTAATGTTGTCCAAGATAATAGAGTTCAATGATTTCATCAAGTATGCCATAAAAGTCAACTTCATTTTCTCGATGATGAGATCCTCTCAAGCTAACTCCACTGTTCATTGTTTTTTTCGATTCCCCATATGCATGTGTGTGGAATCGAAATCTATTCACCACATATGCATTATAATTTTTAACAAGTTTGGAAGGTGGGTTACTCAATACACACAGCCGTTTGTCAATTTTATCAGCATGTCGAGACACCTGAAAATTTGTGAAATAATTATCAATATAGTAAACTATACATTGAATGAGTTGCTAAAAGATAAAGAATTTATGTTACCAGTTTTTGAAACCACTGAGAGAAATTTTTCAGTCGACGTTCTTCGAGAGCAGCTGCTGTAATTTGTGGAATTTGTTTCTTGATATGATTATCATACAACCTATAAAAACCAAAGTTATTTACTGTAACATAAATGATAGAATAAGTGATATAAACACTTACAGTACAACTGATGTCATCTCTTCACAGTTGAGCAGAACATACGTATGAGCTCTCTGATGTTCATCATCTGAAAGCCAGCGTTCATAAACTCCACCGAAACCAAGCTCTGACTGGTTGAAAATAGATAATTGATTGTCGATTTCATCAATATTCCTCTCGTTCCGTCCCATTCGGTTGTGTTTTGAAGGATACTCAGATTCAAAATAATGGGAGCAGAAAAAAGATATTTCCTCTTGCAAATAAGCTTCTGCAATAGATCCTTCAACAGATGCTTTGTTACGTACTTTTCTTTTCAATTTTTGCATGCATCTTTCAAATGGGTACATCCATCGAAACTGTACCGGACCTCCACATTTGGATTCATATGGAAAATGTAACATCAAATGTTCCATTGAGTCGAAGAAAGATGGCGGAAATATTTTTTCCAGTTTACATATAATTACAACAACATCTTTTTCAAGTTTGCCTAGAGCATCATAATCTGCCGTAGCCGCACAAATTTCCCGAAAAAAATGAGACATGTCTGTTATGGAATCCCAAATCACATAATTCAACAGACCTCTTAATCCAATGGGTAGAAGTCTCTCCATTATAACATGACAATCATGACTTTTTAATCCAGTAATATGACCATTCTTTACACATCTACCCAAATTAGAAGCACAGCCATCTGGAAGTCTCAAATCTACAATCCACTGACAAAATAATAAACGGTTTTCTTTAGACAGTGTATAAGATTCTTTTGGTTTCAGTAACCTTTCTGTTCTGACATTTTCAAATAGTTCCAATTCTGGACGCCTGCAAATTTGGGCAAGATCTAAACGTGAATTTACATTGTCTTTGCTCTTTCCTGGCGTATCCAAAACTGTATGAAACAAATTATAAAAACAGTTCTTCTCAATATGCATGACATCTAACATGTGTCGGACCAACAGATCAGACCAATATGGCAAATCCCAAAATATGCTACGTTTAATCCAATTGTGTTCTTTCCCAAAACCAGAAATTTTCTGTTGGTTTATTGTGGGACCAAAAGTGATGGGGGGTAATGAAAATACAACTGATTTTAACTCCGAACCTGATAGCATTTTTGGAGGTCCATCCCTTTCAACTGTTCCTTTTCTGAAATGAGATCTGTTTCTGCGAAAAGGATGATCAGCTGGAAGAAATCTGCGATGACAGTCAAAATAACAAGGTTTCTTTCCATGAATGAGCATAAATGCTTTGTTCTCTCCCATACAGTAAGGACATGATTTCTGACCATGTGTACTCCAGCCAGATAACATCCCATAAGCCGGGAAGTCACTTATTGTCCACATCAATGCTGCTCTCAGTATGAAATTCTGTTTCGTTGCAACATCATATGTACTGACACCAGTACTCCACAATAAATTTAATTCATCAATCAATGGCTTCAAATAAACATCAATATTTTTCTTCGGATGTCCTGGAATTAGTAAAGTCAAAAAGATATATGGCTCCTTCATCAACATCCATGGAGGTAAATTGTACGGAGTTAAAAAAACAGGCCAACATGAATATTGACTACCATAAGATCCAAACGGACAGAAACCATCAGTGGAAAGGCCCAGTCGAACATTTCTAGCTTCTAAAGCAAAGGATGGATGCACTCTATCAAAATGTTTCCATGAATCACCATCGGATGGATGATTCAAGCTTTTATCGGTTGAAATATTCTCTTTATGCCATGACATCATTGTCGCTGTATTCTTAGACATGAATAAACGCTAAAGTCTGGATGTAAGCGGAAAATATCTCAACTGTTTTACAGGAATCAAACCAGACTTCCCGTGTTGTCCTTCTTTATATCTCAGTTGCCACATGTAGGACAACTATCCAACGACTCATTTTCCCCAGAATATAAAATGCAGTCATTTGAACATGCATGAATCTTATGACAAGTAAGTCCCAAATTTGAACCATCCTCTTACTCTCATAGTAATTTGCAGGTAAAACATTTCCTTCAGATAACAATGTTTTCAGCAAAGAAAATATCTGGTCAAAACAGGTGTTTGACATTCCGTTATCTGATTTGATAGCCATAAATTTTGCAACTGCTTCTAATTTGCTCATCTTGCAGCCAGGATATAATGCATCCTCAGCAGATTTCAACAACTCATAAAATTCAGACGGTGCCAACTCAGGATTTGAAACTATAACAGCCGGAGTTTCTGTATGTTGAACAGATGAACCTGCAATATCATGTACTAAATCTTGAAACCGGGATGGATCCGGAATCAAGTTGGTATCACCTGCTCTGGAACTGCGTTCACCGTGTTGATACCAAAAAACATAATCTGGTTGAAAACCAAAATGCAAGAGATGTTCTCCCACTTTGTCAAACGTGTCAAACGTTCTCAATGCACATTTTCTGCAAGGACATTTTATTTTGCCTTCTGAAACAAATTCTGAATTTGATGCCGCAAATGATAAAAAAGTCTCCACACCCTCAACATATACTGGATTTAAACCAGAACCGTTTGGATTTCTACGTTGATTTATCCATATGCGGTCACCTAATAATGATTTTTGATGACCTCGTTGTTCCATATTTCTCTATAAAATATAAAAGCATTACTGGTTTTGAATAATTTGTTAGAAAAAACACTCAAGTAAAGATTGAATATATTGATAATAAAGCAAAACATGTTACAAATATTGATAATTTTAATATTATATTGATTTTTTATTATTTTAATAATAATAATATAATTTTTTCATAAACATTAATTATATAATAATAACATTATTACATTATTAGTATATTTTATTATTAATATTAAAATAACATAATTTTTTATATTATATACAATTCTCCTTTCATCTGTGTGTTTAACATTCTGTCTCCACATGTAATATTTGCATTCACTTTCACCTCTCCATTGGCGAGTAGGTTGATAATTTTGAAAAAGAATGTGAATATTACATGTGGAAACAGAAAACACACAGATGAAAAGAGAATTGTATATAATATAGAAAATTATATTATTTTAATATTAATAATAAAATATACAAATAATGTACTAATTATTGGTAATTATTACTAATTATTACTAATTATTGGTAATTATTACTAATTATTACTAATTATTGGTAATTATTACAAATTATTACTAATTATTGGTCATTATTACTAATTATTGGTAATTATTACTAATTATTGGTAATTAATACTAATTATTGGTAATTAATACTAATTATTGGTAATTATTACTAATTATTGTTAATTATTACTAATTATTGGTAATTATTACTAATTATTGGTAATTATTACTAATTATTGGTAATTAATACTAATTATTGGTAATTAATACTAATTATTGGTAATAAATACTAATTATTGGTAATTAATACTAATTATTGTTAATTATTGGTAATTATTGTTAATTATTGGTAATTATTACTAATATTGGTAATTATTGCGAATTATGACTAATTATTACTAATTATTGGTAATTATTACTAATTATTGGTAATTATTACTAATTATTGGTAATTAATACTAATTATTGGTAATTAATACTAATTAATACTAATTATTGTTAATTATTACTAATTATTACTAATTATTGGTAATTATTGTTAATTATTACTAATTATTGGTAATTATTACTAATTATTGGTAATTATTACGAATTATTGGTAATTATTACTAATTATTACTAATTATTACTAATTATTACTAATTGTTACTAATTATTACTAATTATTGGTAATTATTACTAATTATTGGTAATTATTACTAATTATTGGTAATTATTCCTAATTATTGGTAATTATTACTAATTATTGGTAATTATTACTAATTATTACTAATTATTGGTAATTATTACTAATTATTGGTAATTAATACTAATTATTGGTAATTAATACTAATTATTACTAATTATTGGTAATTATTGATAATTATTACTACTTATTGGTAATTATTGATAATTATTATTACTTATTGGTAATTATTACTAATTATTGGTAATTATTACTAATTATTGGTAATTATTACTAATTATTAGTAATTATTACTAATTATTGGTAATTATTACTAATTATTGGTAATTATTACAAATTATTGGTAATTATTACTAATTATTCCTAATTATTGATAATTATTGGTAATTGTTCCTAATTATTGGTAATTATTACTAATTATTGGTAATTAATACTAATTATTGGTAATAAATACTAATAATTGGTAATAAATACTAATTATTGGTAATTAATACTAATTATTAGTAATTATTGGTAATTATTGTTAATTATTGGTAATTATTACTAATTATTGGTAATTATTGCTAATTATTACTAATTATTACTAATTATTGGTAATTATTACGAATTATTGGTAATTATTACTAATTATTGGTAATTAATACTAATTATTACTAATTATTACTAATTATTACTAATTATTACTAATTATTGGTAATTATTGTTAATTATTACTAATTATTGGTAATTATTACTAATTATTGGTAATTATTACTAATTATTGGTAATTATTACTAATTATTGGTAATTATTACTAATTATTGGTAATTATTATTAATTATTACCAATTATTACGAATTATTGGTAATTATTATTAATTATTACCAATTATTGGTAATTATTGATAATTATTACTAATCATTGGTAATTGTTGGTAATTATTGGTAATTATTGGTAAATATTGGTAAATATTGGTAATTATTGATAAATATTGGTAATTATTGGTAATTATTGGTAATTATTACTAATTATTGGTAATTATTACTAATTATTGGTAATTAATACTAATTAATACTAATTATTACTAATTATTAGTAATTATTCCTAATTATTACTAATTATTACTAATTATTACTAATTATTACTAATTATTACTAATTATTGGCAATTATTACTAATTATTACTAATTATTACTAATTATTACTAATTATTGGTAATTATTACTAATTATTACTAATTATTAGTAATTATTAGTAATTATTACTAATTATTGGTAATTATTCCTAATTATTACTAATTATTACTATTTATTACTATTTACCGGTAATTATTGGTAATTATTGGTAATTATTCCTAATTATTGGTAATTATTACTAATTATTGGTAATTATTACTAATTATTGGTAATTATTACTAATTATTGGTAATCATTACTAATTATTGGTAATTAATACTAATTATTGGTAATTAATACTAATTATTGGTAATTAATACTAATTATTGGTAATTAATACTAATTATTACTAATTATTGGTAATTATTGATAATTATTACTACTTATTGGTAATTATTACTAATTATTGGTAATTATTACTAACTATTGGTAATTATTACTAACTATTGGTAATTATTACTAATTATTGGTAATTATTACTAATTATTGGTAATTATTACTAATTATTCCTAATTATTGATAATTATTGGTAATTGTTCCTAATTATTAGTAATTAAATGAATAATTACTAATAATTAGGAATAATTACCAATAATTACAAATAATAACATTATTAGTATATTTTATTATTAATATTAAAATAATATAATTTTCTAATTTATATATACAATTCTCCTTTAATCTGTGCGTTTTCTATCTCCACATACAAATAATACATGTGAAGACAGCAAACACACAGATGAAAAGAGAACTGTATATATATAAAAAATTATATTATTTTAATATTAATAATAAAATAGACTAATAATGTAATAATGTTATTATCCCTAATTATTGGTATTTATTACTAATTATTAATATTTATTCTTAATTATTAAAAATTATTACTAATTATTCCTAATTACCATTAACTATGAACAATACTAATAATTTAAATTTATTAAGTAATAAAACAATATAAACATAATTAAATTACAACTAATTAAGAATAATTGAAACTAATAAAAAATTAAAAATAATATTAAATTAAATTGAACATAAATACCTTGAAAATTGATCTGCTCTGATCGTTCTTCAAAACTTTAATATCAGCTCCGGAGAAAAAAATTAAACTGAAGAAAAACTGAACTTTAGAAATATAACTTTGGGAGAAGAAGAAGATGGAATTTGAGAATGTTTTGAAAAAAAACGGATGTGGGTATTTATAGGTTAGATTATTTGCGACGGGTCCCGTCGCAAATACCTTAGCCGACATTTATTACGGTCAACGGGTAAATAGTTATTTGCGACGGGTCCTGTCGCAAATAACCACCTGCCGACATACTATTTGCGACGGAGGAATATTCCCGTCGCAAATACCTTTTACCGCCGCCGGTTATTTGCGACGAGAATATTCCCCCGTCGCAAATAGTTTTCCCGCGAAGTGGCGCGCAACGCGCGCCAGTTCTTTTGCGACGGGGAAAGCAATCCCGTCGCAAAAGCCTACTTATTTGCGACGGGTAAATACCCCCGTCACAAATAAGTTTTTAACAGGACTATTTGCGACGGGATCTACTCCCGTCGCAAATAACCCGTCGCAATTGCTCATTTTTCCCGTAGTGGATATTCCAAAGCATGTCCAGATAGACCAAGACCACCCATGTAAGTATTATTGGGCTTGGGGAAGATCGATAGATCTTTCAAAATTATTGAACTTTATTATCTAGCTAGAAAAATGTGTCTTAGAATAAATCAAACTATACCTTATTAGTTATATCTCACAGTGTATATTTTTTGTGCCTAATTTTTTTATATGATTTATGAATTATGTTAGTGCCTTGATTGATTGATCCATCTTACACTTATACCCATTTTATATTACTTGTTTATATAATGGTTTTTTATTCTTATACCCATGTTTATGAAATGTTAGGGTGTGTTGAGAATGTTATTCTAGGTATATGTACTCCATTATATCTGATCTTTGTTAATTAATGTTTTCAAAAACATGCTTTGTTTTGAGAAAACCAAAAGTAATTCTTAGAAATAGTTTTAAGTGATTTTTTTTTCAAAGTGAACTTGGTTTTGAAAATGAGTTTCAAACTAGGATTATTGGTTTGCATAGATAAAGGCCTTATATAGATTCATGGTGGTAACCTAGTGGGTTATATGACTCACACCCTATAAATTCATTTAGGTGTATGTATACCTTATTTTCTAGGACACAAGTAAAGGTAAGGGAACCATGTAGCTCAATGGCTCCTCTTGATCACCAGTGTCCTTATTTGGTTGGGATGGTAGAGGTGTGGTCTCACGGAGTTGGATATCATGGAGAAGTGTTAGTATTTTTTATTTTTGGGATTTTATGTGTTGAAATTTTGATCTTTATACCTATTTTGATATTTTTACTGGATATAATATGTATATATATTATTTATAAGTTGTGATGTGGTGATTATGTTATGATACTTTCTATAGTCATTGATGTGTTTAATCTATTGTATGTTATATTTTTTGATTTTGTTTATTGGTTGGTGTGGTTGCCCAATTCATGGATGGGTCATACAATATTTTCATGGGAATTTTTTTTTCAAATGGTTTAACATGATTTCTTGTTGTCTTCCTCCATACCATGGAAATCAAGAATGCACTTTGGCCCTTATGACATGCTGTCTCAGGTTGACCTGGGCCGATTCTCTACACTTTCTAACCAAAACCACTAAGATTTAATTTCACATTACTTATGATAATGACATATATATATGAGTATAAAAAAACCTCATTATATTATTTTTTATAATATCTTTATAAAAAATGGATCCATATAATAAAGTGTTAAATTTCACCATATAAGGTAGTGTTTAAAGATATTCATGTTGGTTGCACTTCATAATTCCCATTTCACGCATCAATTTTTTTGAAAAATAACACAATATGATCTATGTTTCTTTAATTAAACCATCTTTCATCAACCTCTAAACATATCCAAACTCTCAAAAACTACTTTCAATATAATATAAACCATCTATTCTACTATTTTACAAACATATATAACCCAAACACTAATTTTTTTGGGATCAAGAATATATCTCATGGGTTTATTGGTAACACCATGCACTCTATACTTATGATAGTCCTTGAAAAATTATTAATATAAGAATTAATAATCCAGAAAATAAACACCAGTCATTCAATCATCCCATGTGAGTTAAACCCATTGTAAGAAACAAGTGTAAAGAAATTATTTCATTATTTCTTTTACATTTCACTATTAACTTACTTTTTTGATCTTTTTAAACATCATAATTCTAATACCAATTGTTAACTAATGATAATTTATGTTTATGGAATCACTTGAAAAAATCACCCTCACTTGGATCACCCCTAAATTAATGATCCACATTCTCACATTTTTAATGAATTATCATAACCCTTTAAGTATATCATTGACATCCAATTTTTTTCTCCTTTGACAATAAACCCAAAGATTCAATATTTTTAGAGAATATTTTCTTCCATATAAAATTTCACAAGTCAAAATAATTAGTTCAATAAGTATAATGGTGAGGGGTGGGGGATTATATATTTATTCAAATAAAATGAGATAGCTAGAAGCCATGATTTAATGTATGCCTCTAAAAAACTTATGTTGGGTGTGATTTATTCATCACATCTACCACTTTATCCATTATGGATAATGAAATGAACCATTGATTTAAGGTTTGGTGAACAAGGAGGTGGATTGGCCTTCTATAATTTTAAAGGGTAAATGAATTTAAATTTCAATGATCAGACCATAAAAAGGGAGTTTTGGATGTGTTTGGAGGCTTAAATGGATGTTTTGGAGTTTGTGTTCATTTATAAAAGGCTAGATGAATGGATTTTATCATAGAGGCAGACCTCTAGGTTTGGTAGGTAGAAGTAGGAAGCTGCTAGAGTTCCAGTGGAGGGGAAAATGGCTACCATCCTTTCCCTTTCCACTAAAAATATGGTGACATTCCACTAGAGTGTTGGTGGTCTGTAAAGTGGTATATTACCACTATCTAGACCACTAGAAATATGATGGTATTGACCAAAGTTCCATAGGTATCTTGGGGAATTTTTTTATAGGATAAAAAATGTAATTTCTCCCTATTTTAATTTGGAATCCAACTTGGGGGTTACTTATTAGCGTAGCCATGTAAAGGGGGATAACTTCTCCCCCTCAATCTCTTCCTCTCCTTCATACCCCTTTAACCTGGGTGTTTCGAGGATGTTTCTTCATGCTGATATGAGGTAGATATTCCCATTTCCTCCCCCTCTTTTTTCCTCCTCCTTTTTTCTTTTATTCCATTTCCACCAGTTAAGGATTTGGGAGTGATTCTATCATATACTGGGGGATTCATGTTGAAATGAAGGTAATTTCAAATGTGGTATGTAAAAGAGGCTTGGGGAGGGTTGTGGTTTGATGTTTTACACCATTTTACTTGTGGCATATCACCATATGGTTTATTTTGTTAGGAATAAGATAAATAATGAATGTGTTTGTATTTTATTTTCAAGGAAATTTTTAAGAAAATCAATTCTCTTTGTATTTGGTGGAAATCATACTGTCTATTATTTTCTATAAAAATAAGACTCACTTTTTTCCATCGTAATGAGAAGAATCTATTCTGAAAGAAGTGGTTCTAATCAGATTCACCTTGGGTTCGGTATGGGAAAATATAAAAATGAGGAATTGATCATTATCTGGAATGAGAGAATCTATCACATGGAAAATGTATCTTTCTAGAAGTAAATGGTCATCAGATTCACTTTAAATTCAGTGTGAAAGAAGTGGCTATTTTGATGGAGAATCATAGTCTTTATGACTATCATAAAAAATGTGACGATGATTTTTTAATTTAAATTTCATATAAATCATTAGTTGAATTGATAACTTATGATTCAAGCTTGATAGAAGAAAATGGAAAATAGATCTTCCAAATTATACCCAGATTTATCATATCCAGGAGGAAGTGGAGTAAGAGATGGTGTTGATTCATTTTAGCGTCTGATTATCCATATAAGACATAATTTTTTTTCATACCTAGGATGATCATACTCAGGCTCAGAAAGAAAAAGATCATACCAAAAAATGAGCATATCCAGGCCAATCATACTCTAGAAAATCATATTCATAGAAGGGATTTCTTAAGGTCGATGGATCAAAAGAGAAGGAGATAATAAGACAAAAAATGTAGTCAACCATTTCAAAAGGGTTGAATTACTTTATAGGTTTCCAACTAGGTCAAAAGAAGAGAAGAAGATGGATTTTTGCATGTCAAGTAGGTTAATAGAAAAAGAGAAGGAATTTGCTGGATGTACTATCAAGGGGGAGCTCAACATTCAAAATAATGACTGTATCCAACATTTATAAGTGATATCCATTTCTTCATACATTTGTTTTCAATTGGTACAAAACTTTGTTTTAAAGAAATTAGATTAAAAAAATCAGACTCATGTATTTAAATTAGACTGGTGATTCAAATAAAATCTTGAAGAAGGAGATAAATATTGAATAAAAATCTAGAATCTTTTAGAAGAGTTGAAGAAGTCAAAATGCATCATGATATTTTAGGGTAAATTAAAATTTGGGTGAATTTGTGTGAGTGGGAAACATTTTAGGATTCCTGCCCAAACCTCTTGAGAGTCACTTATACAAGGAGAATTACTTTGTACTTTCTAATGGTTGGTACTATTCACTATAGTAAAGAGAGAAGCTTTGAGTTGTTAGCGAGATAAATAAGTTACTGTATTTATCTTTTGTTGAAGAAATTTTGACAGATAAGCGAAAGAGAAGATACATCGCAATGTTGTATTCAACTGATAACCGTACTAAGTTATTATTGTATTTAATTGATTACCATATTTGGATTGTCAGTTGTATTTGACTTATCATCATATTGGGATGGATTAATTAGATTCAATATTTTCTTATTCGGGTTCTCGGACTGAGGAAGAATTGCACTGAGTTTATCTGGCTTAGGAATTGAAGTGGTTCTAATTCATTTCTATTGTATTCTGAAATAAAATTGAATTGGAAGAATTGTATTCGAAAAGAAACTCACTCAAAGGAATCAAAATGGGAAAATATTACCCAGGAAAATCAAATTGAGTTACTCATAACAAATTCTAGGAAGTTCTTACCTTCTTCTGGGTAAGAAAGTGAATAATTTCATTTCAATTGGATAAATTTATGAAATTGAAAAGAATCACAGGTAACATGAGTTGTTATATAATCATTGTATTACCCTATTTATTCTAAAAGGGTGCACATTCACTATTGGAATTGTTTACATAGTGCTACATGAGTGTAAGGGTATATACTAATCATTGTAATCCAAGGATTGATTTCTAGTGGATTGTATGGTATTGGATCATTTCCAAACCATACCAAGGATGTTTCTATTCTTATTGAATAGTGATCCTTGTAAATACTTGTATTCCTTTGGATGTGTGTTTGAATTATTTTTAGAAAGGAATTGAATCTTTAATAGGAGGTAAAGTTTGTTTTAATTGAAGTAAAACATAAATTAAAAAGTATCAATGATTCAACCTCTCCCCCTCTCAGTGATACAATCATCCTGGCTGGGCACTTTCAAGTGGTATCAGAGTGCAGGTTCCCTTCACTTATTCTTTGTTGATGAAGAATTTGAATTGTGTGATCAGTAAAGGTATTCCTATCTTCAACGGAAAGAATCATCATATCTAGAAGTATAGATTTTTTCCATATCTTATGTATATTGGATATGATGTTTTGGAAGCTGAAACAAATGGGTTTCTTCCTATTGATTTCAAAACTCCTCTATATTTGTTGATAAGAAGAATATGAAGAATGATGTAAGGGATAAAAATGTTATATTATCATCACTATTTAAAAGTTAATTCTTAAGAGTGAAGGGTGTTTCCGCAAACAAAGGTATATTGGAAAAACTAAAAAATATATATAAATTCAATAACAAAGTAAAGTAGTAAAAGTTAAAAATCTAGAGATTAAAATATGAAGATTTTAAGATGGGTGAGCATGAATCTGTTGGGGACTTCTATATTAGGGTAAATTACATTGTGAGTACTATCATATGTCTTGTTGAAAAGTTAGATGACTCTAAATTTGTTGAAAAGTTCTTGAGAATCCTTCTCGATAATTTTGATGCAAAAGTTTCTTCATTGGAAGATAGAGAACCTCAAACATTATCTCTTAATGATTTTCATAGCACTCTCATCACTTAAGAAATGAGAAGGGAGAAAGATATAAAGATAAAAATAAAGGTTGATAGAGAAATTTCTTTCAAGTATTCTAAGAAAGAAAAGTCAAAGAAGATTCTTATTGAAGATGAATTTAGTGAATCTAACTCTAAAAATGAGGTATGTAAACATCTTGATGATATTTTATCCTTGTTTTCTAAAAATTTAAAAAGAGGTATAGGAAAATAAAAAGGGAAACTCCCCTTGAAATGTTTTGAACATGGATGTGATGGTCACTTTGTGGCTAATTTTACTCAAATTAATAAAGAAGAGGATAGAGATGAAGAAAAAATAAATCCAATAAGATCATGGAGGAAACAAGGTGATAAAGGAAAATCATATTCTATAGGGAAATATAGGAAATTATTTAATTCTAAAAGAAAAATATTCTTATCTAAAGTTGAAGAAGAAGAAGGAAGTGATTTTAAATCTGAAAAATTAGTTGAGTATGGTATTTTGAATACTTTTATTACAATAATGAATGATGAATAATTCAGAAGAAATAGTTCTAAAGAATAATAAACTCAACTTAAAATGAATTTGAAAGAATAATTGAAATAATGTTTGAGAAATATTAGAAATCTTGAAAATAAAAAAAGTTGGAAGATAAATGATCTTCAATAATAAATCAATAATATTTTTTCTGATGAGAAAGTGAAGCTGGTAAAAGAGATTAATTATTTGAAGAAATATATTGAAGAAGAAAAAAATTGTAATGAGCATCTGGAGGTTAAGTTAAAATTAAAATAAGAAGAGTTATAAATTTTCCAATAAAAAAATTATAAATATGAATTGAAAAGTAAGAGTTTCAAAAAATCTATCACTGAAGTTGGTGAACATTTTAAGAATTATAAACTGGATAAGGTTCAAGAAAAGTTACCTTCAAAGGGTAAGAAGAAAGATGGATTTTTTTATGAAAAGAAGAAATATAAAAAAATATGTATGTGACCAAAGTGAAGATTTCAGAATTTAAAAAACTTAATGAGTTCAAAAAAGTATTATCTGGATCTAGAAAAGTTTCAAATACTTATGATTCTATTAAGGTATAAAATAAATAGAGGAAGGTGACTGAGAAACTTATTCATAGTTCCAATCATTATGGAAGTTTCAGAGGAAAATAATCATTCTATGGATATTTCCAGTATTGTGGGGGATTTGGACACATGAAAAGTATGTGATAGTTCAATTAAAAAATTACTATTACACCTCAGTTTATAAATAGAAAAGGTTTAAGGGGAGTCAATATCATCAAAGAAATAATTATGAGAATGCTATTATGAAGAAACCTTAAAAGAAATAAATAAAGATTTAAAATAGGTTCTATCCCCTGGAAATTATTTTTGAAAGATGTGAAAAACCTGGAAACCTTGAAAAAGGATGTCTTGTCTTGTTACCAGCACAAAAAAAGAATCTTAATAATACTCACAAGTCAGAAGTGAAGAAAAAAAGAAAGGAGAAAAAGATCTTGTTGTTGAAACTATATTAAAAGATTCAAAGGGTGAATGGCCTTAGATACTTGACAATGGGTATTATTCTCACATGATATGTGACTTGAAATTGTTAAAGAATGTGAAAGATTTTAAAGGAGGCATGATGGAATTTATAAATAATGAATAGCATAAAATCAAAGGTGTTGTATCATCCATTATTGGAAAAGAAAAGATGACATCCAAGAAAAAATTGTATGTTTATGGGATGGAACACAATTTTATAAGTGTTTCACAATTGTGTGACGAGGGTAAAAAAGTTATCTTCAGAAAAGATGGGTTTTTTGTGAAAATTGAAGAATATAGAAAGACTATTACAAGAGGCCAACGTACAAAATGATTTTTTTTAGGTTTGTGAAATACATAACTCTTGTTACATGAGCTTGGTTAAAGAGAATCAATTGTGACATAAAAGTCTTAGACATATGTGTTAGATAAATATGATAAAGTTATCTAAAATATATAGTGTCTGATACATTCCCGACTTTCTAAGAAGAAGATATTGGTGTTGCACTATCTACTAGAAAGGAAAGATTACAAATGTTGTTCATAAGAAAGTTGAGATTTGTTCAAGACAACCCCTAGAGCTAATTCATTCTGATAGTTGTGGTCCAATGATAAAACAATAAAAAAATATAGATAATCACTTCATTAATTTCATTTATTATTTTACTCGCATTAATTGTGTTATATATATGAAACACAAATTGGATGCTTTAAAAATGTTTAAAAATTTCAAAAGGAAAGCTGAGAAAGAATGTGAGTATTTAGTGAAGAAGTTGTGAACATATAATAGTGGTGAATATAGAAGTTAAGAGTTTAAAGACTATCTTGAGAAGCATAGAATTCAACATGAGTATAGTTCACCATACACTCCCAAAAAAAATGTGGTTACTTAAAGAAAGAATAAAATATTGGTGGAAACGGGAAGAACCATGTTACTTGAACATGGCCTCTCTCATAACTTTTGGAGGAAATCCCTGAGTAATAATGTTTATATTCAAAATAATTGTTTCTATAAGACTTAATCAGGTATGAATTCATATGAATTGTTTTATAAAAAAACTCCAAGCTTTAAGCACTTTAGAGTTTTTGGGAGGCCATGTGTTATAAAAAGGAATGGTGTAAACTATGGTAAGTTTGAGAAAAAAAAGTTGAATATGGAATATTTCTTGGATATGCTCAATAAGAAAGAGGATATAGATTCTTCAAAAAACAAATAGGAAGAATCATTGATTAAGTTGATGTGAAAGTGATTAAATAATATGAAAAAGAGAAACATACTTAGGCAAACAAGGAAGTTGATAAAGTTGAAGAAAATAATTCTAAAAAGGATACAAACAATTATAATACTTATCATGAAGAAGAACTTGACTCATCTATTTCAAGCGATGAAGAAGATAATCGAAAATATAATCCTAGGATGAGGAAGTAAGTGGGGGATTAGAATATTATTAGTGATCAATATCAGAAGGTTCAAACAATAAGAACAACTAATCCAATTACACATACTTCTCTATATTCAAAAGTAGAACCGAATGACGTGAAAGAAGATTTTGAGAATCCATAATGGGTTCATTCCATGAATGAAGAGTTTGATCAGATTGAAAATAATGATACATGGGAACTCATTCCCAATCCTGAAAACAAAAACGTTATTGACACAAAATGGGTTTTCTGGAACAAGATGAATGAAGAAGGTGAAGAGATAAGAAACAAACCAAGATTGGTGTGCAAAGGGTATTCACAAATTGAAGGTATTAACTTTGATGAAAACTTTTCTCTAGTGGAAAGACTTGAAACAATCAAAATATTTCTTACTATTGCTGCACAATGAGGCTACAAGATCTTCCAAATGGATGTTAAATCCAAATTCTTGAATGGTGATCTTGAAGAGGAAGTCTATATTGAACAACCTTGTGGATTTTTATTGGAAAAAATGAAAGTTATGTGTGAATATTGAAGAAGGCCTTGTATGGGCTAAAAAAAGCTCCAAGGGTATGTTATTTTAAGTTGGATACATGCTTAATGAAAATGAGTTTTAAGAAAGAAATATTGGATAAAAATATTTATATTAGATAATTTCAATAGAATCATTTCATTGTAATTATTTATTCTACTGATATTATCTTTTATGGGAATGATAAAAGAGCTTGTGAAAGATTTTATGAATAAATGAAGAAGGTATTTGAAATTTCCATGCTAGGGAAAATGAAATACTTTCCTGGGTTAAAAATATTTCAAAAGGAGAAATACATATTTCTTTCTCAATAAATGTTTTCTAAGTAAATTCTTAATAGGTTTGGTATAGAAAACTAAAAAACCTATTTATACACCTATTTAAGTGGGAACCAATTTGAGTAAAGATGGATAAGGAAATGAAGTTGATTAGAAATAGTATCAGAAGTTGATCAGAAGCCTATTTTATTTGACTACCTCAAGACTCTATATTGTTTATGTTGTCACCTTCTATGAAATATTTTAGAGTGCTCCAAAATAATAAAATTTACTTGATGGAAAAATAATTCCTAGATATATAAGAGTAATAATAGAATTTAGAATCAGGTATTATAGCTCAGATATTATTAATTTGTTTGGGAATTCAGATGTTTATTGGGAATGAAATTTTGACGATAGAATATCTACATTTGAAGGAGTATTATTTCTAGGAAAGAATTGTGTTAGTTTGTATTCAAAGAAAAAAAATTCAGTAACTCTCAGTACATATAAATCTGAGTATGTTTCTTCCACTCAATCCACTACTCAACTTATGTGGATGAAAACTCAATTGGAAGATTTTTTTGTTAAAGTGAAGCTACCCTTGCTCTTGGATTGTGATAATAAAAGCACAATCAATCTCACTAGGAATCCTATTCAACATTCTCATTCAAAACATATTGATATAAAATATCATTTCATTAAAGAGCATGTGGAGAATAATGAATTGAAGTTGTAATATATTCCAACATTGGAACAAGTTGCTGACATATTCACAAAACCTTTAACAAAGGAATCATTTTATAAATTGAGGTTGAACATGGGTGTCCAACCTCTTTTTATCTAAGGTTGAGGTATGTGTTTCTATCCCCTCTCTCATCTTACCTTTGGATTGTATTGTCAAGCGGGGATAATTGTTTGATTAAATCAATGTATTTTATGTAAAAAGAGGAATTTGTGGGTAAGCTGTGAACTCAACATTGTTTTGTTAGTGAAATATTATAACTTTTTTTCGGAGTTGTTATAGGAAAAGGAATATTTATGTATTATATAAAGGATGAAGAAAATATGAGGTTGAAGAAGATTCAAATATGGAAAAAGAAAGAGGTTTTCATAATCAATACTTTTGGACAACATGGTTTTACTGTCCATTATTCTTATTTCCTACAATGAGTTAGCTCACATAGGCTTAAAATTATTGATAAGTAATCCATTTATTGAGGATACAAAGTTCAATAATTTATGAAGCATTGTTGACACAAAAACAAAAAGGGGGAGACTGTTAGGACCAAGATGAAGAATAAAGGTGTATGTCTTTTTTTTTCATGGAAAGCATTAAGAAAAGCACTTCTCTTATTATTTTGTGTAAATCATATTGACCATTTTTTTCTAAAAAAATTAGACTCACTTTTTTTCATCATAACGAGGAAAATCTATTCTAGAAAAAGTTTTTTTGATTGGACTCACCTTGGGTTCGGTATGGGAAACTATTGAAACAAATAATTGATTATTATCTAGAATTAGAGAATTGGTCACATGGAAAATGTATCTTGATAGAAGTAAATATTCATTGGATTCACTTTGAATTTAGTATGAAAGAATTTTCTATTTTGATGGAGAATCATATTCTTTATGACTATGATAAAAAATGTGACGATGCTTTGCTTATTTTTATTTCATATTAACAATTAGTTGAATTGAGAACTTATAATGAAATCTTGATGAAGGAAAAGGGAAAATAGGTCTTATAAATAGTACCCAGATTTATCATATCTGGGTGGAAGTGGATTAAGAGATGGTACCGATTAAATATAGAATCTGATTATCCATCTGAAGCATAAAAAACTTTTCATACCCAAGATTATTGTACTCAGGCTTGGAAATAAAAACATCGTACTAAGAAATGAGAGTATCCAGGCCAATCGTACTAAAAAAGGTTATAATCTGGAAAATCATATTCATATAAAGAATTTATTGAGGATAATGGATGAAAAGATAATGAGATAATGAGATCAATAATTCAGTCAACCATTTTGAAAGGGTTGAATTACTTTGTAGGTTTCCAACTGGGTCAAAAGAAGAGAAGAAGATGAAGTTTTATATCTCAAGTAGGTCAAGATAAAAAGAGAAGGAGTTTGCTGGATGTAATATCAAGGGGGAGATCTACATTAAAAATAGTGATCATATCCAAAATTAAGAATTGATATACATTTCTTCATAATTTTTTTTTCAATTGGTATAAAGCTTTGTTTTTAAGAAATAAGATTTAGAAAATCAGACTCATGTATTGAAATCGGGTTGGAGATTCAAATAAAATTCTAAACAAGGAGATGAATCTTGAAGAAGAGTCGAGAAGCTTTAAGAAGAGTTAATGAATTAAAAATGAATCCGTAGATTTTAGGGGAAATTTAAATTTGGGTGAATTAGTGTGAGCGGGAAACATTTTGGGATTCCCACCCAAACCTCTCAAGAGTCACCTATAAAAGGAGAAGTACTTTGTACTTTTTGATGGTTGGTACTATTCACTACAGTAGAGAGAGAAGCTCCAAGTTTTTAGTGAGAAAAATTAGTTACCATATTGATATTTTTTTGAAGAAGTTTTAATGTATAAGTGAAAAAGAAGAGACATCACAACATTGTATTCAACTAATAATCATACTTAGTGATTATTATATTCAATTGACTTCATCTTGTCAATTGTATCCAACTGATCATCGTATCGAGCTGGACTAACCAGCTTCAGAATTTTCATATTATGGTTCTCAGATTGAGGAATAATTTCACTGATTTTATAGAGCTTGGGAATTGAAATGGTTCCAATTCATTTATATTGTATTTTAAAAGAATATTGGACTGAAAGAATTGTATTTGGGAAGAATCATACTCAGAGGAATCAGACTGGGAAAATCATACCTAGGAAAACTAGACTGAGTTACTCATAATAAAGTCCAAGAATTTCTTACCTTCTTCTGGGTAAGAAAGTGAATAATTTTATTTCAATTGAATACATTTGTGAAATTGAAATGAAGCACATATAACATGATTTTTTACATAATCATTGTATTACCCTATTTGTGTTAAAAGGATGCATACACACTATTGGAATTGTTTATATAGTTTTACATGAGTGTAAGGGTATATCCTACTCGTTGAAATCAAAGGATTTATTTCTAGTGGATTTTATGGTATTAGATCATCTCTAAACCATACTAAGGACGTATCTATTCTTATTAAATAGTGAACCTTTTAAATACTTGTGTTCTTTTAGATGTGTGGTTGAATTTTTTTTCAACAAGGAATTGAATATTTACCAGGATACGAAGTTTGTTTCATTTGAAGTAAAAAATAAAAGAAAAAGTATCACTAATTCACCCCTCCCCTCTCAGAAATATAATCATCCTAACTAGACACTTTCATATTTAGATATTTTAGTGAATTGAGATGATTTTTCCATTGTTTCAACATTTCATGTTAGTAATTTTGCATGGATTAGGCCTAAGTGAATGTTATATATTGACCAAAAATTTTCATGCATAAATATTACATCTTTTCAGATGAATATTCAATATTTTTTCACAAATACACACCCTAGTACTGTAAAGATTCAATGACTTTAGATTCTAGATACAAAATCTTCTTATTTCATGAAATATCTTCAACATCTACCACAAATAACTCTCCATTCAGTACTCTTTATAGAAATACACTACTTAAATACTTTATTCATAACCTAGGGAAAGTAAACATAATAAAGGATGATCTTGAATGCTCAGTAAGGGTAAAAATGGGAGATATCAATCAATGATCACATGAAAGCATAAGATAAGCATATGGGTATAATATAATGATTATAAATTAAAAATTTCATACCCAATCTACCAAATATCATAAACATGAGTTATGAAATAAAGATACATCATTTCAAAAGACATGATTCATAAGATTATGAAATCAACATAAATCAATCTTGAACCGTACGTTCAATCCAAGGTATAGAAAACATTTCATAATGGATCATGCCTCAACAAATATTTCCCATATTGGATTAATCACATAGAATTTTTCTCATAATGGATTAAGCACATCGATTTGTTTCTCATAATAGGTCGAGCCTGTAACGTCCTGAGTCCGGAGCCCCTCCACTGGTGCCCCGTACCCAGTTCGTCACATGACCTCAAGCGCGTTTCCCCGAATGCCAGAGGCTGCTGACTAGCAGCGAGGGCCTTGGTGAGTCGGTGGGGAAACTATGCCCTCATTCGGTAAGGTATACAAGGTAAGAAAAGAACAATAAATAGCAGAAGTAGTAAACAACATGCATAACAACAGAAACCAAACAACGGAAACAATGTAGATATATAACTATGATGACAATGATGCATCAGGTACAAGTATCTAAGGAAAACAACAAACACAACAACGTGTTGAAATACAACTGAAACCAAGTGCAAAAAAAAAATAAAGTGAGCTCCTCAGTATCGCGAGCCACGGCTTGGTCCCATGCTCCCCAGCTCCTGGTGCAATCAAGATCCTGAAGAAGAAGGGCGCTTGCCCTTGTCTATACCTTTAGCAACATAGTCTTCTTGGGCCCAAAAGCATGACCCAAACAGGGTGTGAGATACAATCCCAGTAGGCAATCACCCAAAGATTTGTGCCTAACAGTCAATGAATACATGGCAGTAATAAAACAAGAAGCAGTAAACGGAAAAGCACAAACAGCTACAACCCATAGTTCTAACAAGTTTAGCACACAAGTAAGCAGCCAGCAACAAAAGAGAAAACAGGCAACCCTCTGGGTAGCTCTCACAGTCTAGCCCCTATGGTTCAACCTCTATGTACTAGAAACCCTCTGGGAGGCACACACAGTCTCACCCCTCTGGTTCAGCTACGTAATTAAGCAGAATCTCTGGGGAAGCACTCACCGTCAATTCCCCCTATAGTCTCGTATCGTGATAAAGGCTCTCTGGGGAAGCACTCAACGTCAATTCCCCCTATGGCCCATGTTGTAATTAAAAGACACTCTGGAGAATCCCTTCCGTCAATTCTCCACTTGGTCTCGCATCGTGATTAAAAGACACTCTGGAGAATCCCTTCTGTCAATTCTCCCTTTGGTCTGGTACTCTAGGTTCTCACAGTCCTGAGTAACTAAACATGCTCAGCGCATGTGTATCATCCAAGTAAACTTCAAGAACTACTTGGCTATCAACTAAGGCTCAACAGCAATAAATAACAACAGTCCACAATCCTACAACTAGGCATGACAACTGGAAAGATGCCAAACAGGAAGAACAAGAATGGAAAAGCAATCTAAGCACAACAAAATACTCTAATCACAAGCAATAAACTCTACTAAAGCAATCATTCAAAGCAGGCAAGTAATAAGGGAAAAACAGGAAACACGCAATACCCCGTTCAAGGGTATTGGTGGAAATTGCACAAAATATTCATCAACTTTTTACAGAAAGGCACAAACCACCTACCTCGATCCTAGGAGATCGATATACGTGAACCTCGATGACAGATTCCCATTAGAACGATGTAGATCTGAGAAAATGCACAAAATGTTCATCCCACGATAACTTTAAAACAAGGAGGAATCAAGAAACAAGGCTCAAGGAGAAGGAAGAAATCACCACTGCGATTCCAACGCAATCGACCGTGCTCGAATCGGAGAACGGATGGCGAGACAGGACTCCGTCGATGATCCGGCTGTACGGACACTCTCGGACGGTCGAAAACTGAAGAAGAAGACGAATATGGGGGTTAGGCACGACCCCGGTCCGTTTAATGAAAAAGAAAGAAAGTACACGACGTGTACTTCTAGAGTACACGACGTGTACTTTAAATTTTCTCCGTACTCTGAAAAATAGGCCTCCACCTCAGCCTTACACACCGTGTGTGTGCCCCGGACACGACCAACACATGGCTTCGAGTTGGAACAGAGTACACGGCGTGTACTCAAAAAGTACACGGCGTGTACTTCTGAAATTTCTAGAAAATTTATTTTCCTTAAAAACTCCAGAAAAAGGAAAAACATACCTGAACGAAGGTCCGGGTTCTTACAAACTTCCCCCCTTAAATAAATTTGTCCCTGAATTTCCCTAACAAGGTGGAGAAGAAGGATCCCCGAACAGCTCCGGCCACTGCGATCGTACATCGGCCTCCCTCTCCCAGGTCTCGTCCTGTACTCACCCGTGCTGCCATAGCACTCGTACCAGAGGAACAGACCACCCGCAGAGAACCTTCGTACTACGATCAACAATCCGGATAGGATGCTCCTCGAACGATGCATCTGCTTCAAGCTCAACTTCCTCAGGCTGAAAGATGTGAGATGGGTCTGAAAAGTAACATTGGAGCTGAGAGACGTGGAAGATGTCGTGCATGGCCCGATACCTCTGAGGTAGCTGCAACCGATAGGCGACTGGCCCCACTCTCTACAAAACCTCAAACGGCCCGACGTACCATGGCGAAAGATTACCTTGTCTCCGAATCCTCTTGTGTCCCAACCTAGGTGTGACACGTAAGAAAACCTGATCACCGACCTCAAACTCCAGAGGTCATCTCCACTGATCAGCATAAGACTTCTGCCGAGACTACGCTATAGCCATCCTCTTCTAAATCAGCTCTATCAGCTCTGAAGTCTCCTGAACAAGACGAGGTCCCAACAAAGCTATCTCTCGTGCCTCCAGCCAGCATAAGGGTGATCGGCATGGCCTGCCGTACAAAGCCTCGTATGGTGCCATCTGGATGGTCTCCTAGAAACTGTTGTTGTAGGCGAACTCCACCAGAGAAATATGCTTCTCCCAAGAACCGCCAAAGTCAAGGATGCAAGCTCGGAGCATATCCTCAAGCACCTGGATCGTGCGCTCAGACTGGCCATCAGTCTGGGGATGGTATACTGTACTCAAAAGTACCCGTGTACCTAAGGCATTCTGAAGTCCCTACCAGAACCGAGAGGTAAAACGCACATCTCTGTATGAAACAATAGAGCGCAGAACTCCATGCAGACGCACAATCTCTCTGATGTAAAGTCATCCCAGATCATCGACACTAAAGGTCTCCTTGATCGGCAAGAAGTGAGCAACCTTCGTAAGCCTGTCGACAACAACCCAAATAGCATCGTTCCCTCGAGGTGATCTCGGCAACCCAGTCACGAAGTCCATCGTAACATCATTCCACTTCCACTCCGGAATGGGTAACTGTTGTAAGATCCCCACTGGTCGCTGATGCTCTGCTTTCACCTGCTGACAAGTAGAACATCTCATGACAAAACCATCAACATCCTTCTTCATACCTGGCCACCAGTACTGGTGATGAAGATCCCGATACATCTTGGTGACGCCAGGATGAACTGCCCAAACTGAGGAATAGAAATCCCGCATCATCTCCTTGCGTATGTCTTCTAGAACCCATACGCATCCTTGGAAACACAAGATCTCATCCTCGCCCACTGTTCATCCAGGAAGAGGGTCCTCTCCTGACACACTCTCCTGTAGGACTAAGCCTTCCGAGTATGATAGCTGCCTCATCCGTACCCGATCAAGTAGCGTGGAGGTAACAGCTACAGAAGATAGAAAATTCTGTCCCCGTTTGTCGTGCACCTCTAGATGCATCTCAGAGAACAGAGCCATCAGCTGCCACTCAATACTGGCCTCCTGAACTGCCTAAATCTGAGTTCTCCTACTCAACGCATCTGCCACGATGTTGCCCTTTCCCGGCGTATAGGAAAGCTCGAATTCAAAAGACTGTAGATACTCAACCCACCTGCACTGCCTCAGATTCAGATCACGCTGAGTAAAGATATACTTGAGACTCTTGTGGTTAGTGAAAACCACAAAATGCTCTCCCAAAAGATAGTGTATCCAACAGCGCAAAGCATGAACAAAAGCTGCCAACTCCAGATCGTGCGTAGGGTAGTTCTTCTCATGTGGCCTCAGCTGCCGAGACCCATACGCAACGACTCCATATTACTGCATAAGCACAGCTCCCAGCTCGATACCCGAAGAATCACAGTAAACAGTGTAGCTCTTGGCTGGCTCTGGGAAGACTAGTATCGGTGCTGACTTCAACCACCCCTTTAGCTCCTGAAAGGCTGACTCACAAGAATCTAACCATAAGAACTTCACCCCCTTCTTGGTCAGACCTGTCAAGGGTGTTTCTAAACGAGAAAAGTCCCGAATGAAGCGTCTGTAGTATCCAGCCAGCCCTAGGAAGCTCCGTACCTCAAAAACATTCTTCGGTTTCTCCCAGGAAACTACAACTCTCACTTTCTCTGGGTCCACAGATACTCCTGTCTCTAAGATGATGTGACCCAAGAAGTGAATCTGATCCATCCAGAAGTTTCACTTCATGAGTTTAGCATAAAGACAATGCTCTCTCAGTGTACTCAGAACGATATCAAGATGGGCGGCATGGTCGTGTCGAGTGTGAGATTACACCAAGATATCGTCCACGAAGACCACGACGAAGGAGTCCAAGTAAGGATGGAACACTCGATTCATCAGTGCCATGAAAAATGCAGGTGCGTTCGTGAGACCGAACGACATGACTGTATACACGTAAAGACCGTACCTCCTCCTGAAGGCTGTCAGAGGTATATCTGATGGTTTAATGTGCAAATGATGATAACTGGACCTCAAGTCAATCTTTGAGAATACCCAGGCTCCTTGAAGCTGATCGAAAAGGTCATCAATCCACGACAATGGATATCAGTTTTTGACCGTCAACTGGTTCAGCTTCTGATAATCCACACAAAGCCGAAGGGTACCGTCTGCCTTCCTTGCAAACAGGACAGGAGAAACCCAAGGAGAAGTACTGGGTTGGATGAAACCCTTAGCCTGTAGCTCCTCCAACTGCTTCTTGAGCTCCTGCAACCCAGGTGTGGCCATCCTATAGGGAGGAATGGACACCGGTGCCGCTCCTGGCACAAGCTCAATAGAAAAGTCTACCTCACGCTTTGGAGGCAAACCTGAAAAGTCCTCTGGAAATACATCCCGGAAGCGATCAAACACTGGAGTAAAGTCCAACTGTGGAGTCCCCTGATCATCCAGATGAAGACTAGCAATTTGGGCCATCACTCCTCCTAGCCCAAGATGCTCGAGTACTGCCCGACTCACCCGAACATCCCATTCGCCTCTGTGAAGGAAAGATTCACCCTTTGGTAAAATGAAACTGACTCTGCGGTGATAACAGTCAACAACTGCCCAGAAGGGAATCAACCAGTCCATGCCAAGGATTACATCATAGCCTGTCATCTCTAGGACATAGAGGTCCCATAAGAAGCGATACCTTGCAACCTCGAGAGGGCACTCTCTACACTGGCGTACACTAGATGTCCTCATTCCCAAAGGTGTGTCTAGTGTCAACGAGTCGATAGAAGAAAAGATGCAGAGTCCAAGGATCTCCACAATAGCAATAGAGATAAAGCTATGCGTAGCACCAATATCGAAAAGGGCTGAAGATAAAACTGAGGCTACTAAAATCGTACCTCGAACAGTAGAAGGGCCGGGATCCTGCTCATGATAAGTCTGCTCCATGGCGAAAGACTGGCCTGCACTACAGCCATGTGCCCCTGACTGACTGCTCTGAGCTGAACCTCCCTGATGGTGATGAGGAACTGGTGGCTGAATGCCACGACCTCGACCTCCACCTCGACCCGAACGGCCGGAAGAACTCCAGTTCCCTGACTGGTGAGAGACTGGTGGGGATGCTCCTGAACGAGGAGTCATGGAAGAACCCCGGTCACCTGCTGCTTATGGGAAAACCTGGAAGAAACGCTGAAGGTGACCCATATTTCCGCAAGATTGGCACTCCACGGGGTCTCTCTGGCACTGCGACCTCATGTGACATACCCAGCCACACTGATAACACGTCACCTGGCTACCTGATGATGCATCTCGCTTCCTCTAATCACCGCACGTAGGCTCCCTACGATGCTTCTTGCTGTCATCTGAAGGAAATATTGCTCTGGAAGAAGAAACGCCTTGACTCGCAGCTTCAGAGTCTCTCAGATTGTGCTCCGCAATCAGTTCCTGGTTGACGATGGAAGTAATGGAAGTCAGCTGGAAGATGTTCACCTGTGAGAAAATCTCCCGCCTGAGTCCATCCTCAAACTTCCTCGTCAAGAACACCCCACTCCCATCCTGAAGGGGTGTAAAACGCTACAGCTCAGTGAAAAGAGAGGAATACTCCATGACCGATAGAGTACCCTGCTCTAATCTCATGAACTCCCGGGCTCGATCGGCCCTCAGGGTCTCCGGGTAGAAGTAGTCGTAAAACATGCACTGGAACTCCTCCCAAGTCATAGCCTGCTGCTGACCCGCCTGTGAGATCACGTCCCACCACGTCTTGGCGGAGTCTCAGAGAATGTAGGTGGCGAGCTTGACCCGCCTCTTTGGAGGCATCTCCAGATGTTGAAATATAGTCAGCAGGGCTTCTAGCCATGACTCTACAGCCTGAGGTCCTCCCTCCCCCGAGAACGTGGGAGGATGCTGCTGCTGAAAGACCCGCGTCAAGTCTTCCATAGACGAGGCAGGAGGCGGTGCTCCCTAGAAGGCATGCATCATCCTCATGAAACCCTCCCTAAACTGTGCATCGACACCCGCAACTGGTACAACAACTGGTGCCAAGGCTGGCTCGGCTGGGGGATAGACAGGAAGTCCCTGATCAGCCCTGTCTGGCGTCTGATCGCTACCTAACGACAGACGTACGACCAGAGGACATCTCGGAGGCATAGCTCTGAAAGATCAAAAGCACACCTTAGATCAGGAAAACAAGGATAGAGAACACAAGAGTACAAAACGGGAACAGGGGAAAAAACACACAAGATTGAAAAACATGACTACACGACGTGTATAAAACTACACGACATGTCTACTTAAACCACTGACATGGGCGTGTACTCTCACCCTACAAGTTGTGTACACTTAAAACTACACGGCGTGTTAACCCCCACACATGGCGTGTGCTTGAAAACTATTCCCCTGCCCGAGTCTCCTCACACGACTAACCCACACGATCCGACTCAACCTGAGACTACACGGCGTGTTCGAATAAAACACGGCATGCACTAGACGAGGATTCGACGGTCCGTGTTGTTGAGTACACGGCCGTCTACATGACTGGACCTTACACGGCGTGCTCCGAACAAGCAAGACATGCATAGGCGAAGGCAACACCGTCCCGTGTTGTTCGTGACATGGCCGGGTACCTGAGCAAGACTACACGGCATGTTCTGAACAAACACGACGTGTGGAAAAGAAGGTCACGCCGACCTGTGTTGTTCGTGACACGGCCGGGCACCTGTACAGGACTACACGGCGTGTTCCCTACGGACACGGCATGTTCTACCCGATCTTCCCCGGCCCGTGTTGTTAGTGACATGGCCGGGTACACGGCTCCAAACTCACACGGCGTGTACCAATGGTACACGACGTGTTCCCAAAGTTACTCCTACGACACCATGTTCTGGTCACACGGTCAGTGACACGGCCTGAAAACTACACGGCGTGTATCCAAAAAGTACATGCCATGTATTCTGGGTTTTTCTGGGCAGTATCTCAGAAACTGCGCAGAATTCCAGAAACACTAAAACAAGGGAAAAGGGTGCCAAATTATGATCTGTGAGGGCCCATAACACCTCAAGAACCAAAGTTCGGCGTTCATTTTAAGCAAGGAACAAAGCAACAGTTTTCTAACATAACAGCAGAGAATCTATAAATCATCTATCACAACAGCATGCAAAATCTACATAGAGCCTATCACAATAGCATGCAATCGCTAATGCACCCTAGATGGCATGGCAAGAATGTATGACATGTGATTCCTACAAGTGTTTATATGATGCATGAGATGGAATACCCTCATCTCATTGGGTTGCGACAGAAATAGAACCGAAATATCAAAACAATAACCGCACAAGTCATACGAATCACTCTAGGTGAAAACATACCAACCATAAAATCTCAAAACCAGAAAACTGTAATTAACGAGGTAGTATGGCTTTTCCCTGTACATGGGTTAGATAATCCCGAGCATAGATTAATGCCAAGTACTGAATCCATCCTATCCCTGGATAAGGCCTCCAAACAGTAAGACAAGAGAAAAGAACCCCTCTGATACCACTTTGTAACATCCCGAGTCTGGAGCCCCTCCACTAGTGCCCCGTACCCAGTTCGCAACATGACCTCAAGTGCGTTTCCCCGAATGCCAGAGGATGCCGACTAGCAGTGAGGGCCTTGGTGAGTCGGTGGGGAAACTATGCCCTCATTCGGTAAGGTATATAAGGTAAGAAAACAACAATAAACATCAGAAGCAGTAAACAACATGCATAACAATAGAAACCAAACAGCGGAAACAATGTAGATATATAACTATGATGACAATGATGTAACAGGTACAAGTATCTAAGGAAAACAGAAAACACAACAACGTGCTGAAATACAACTGAAACCAAGTGAAAAAGAAACAAAAGTGAGCTCCTCAGCATCACAAGCCATGACTCAGTCCCATGCTCCCCAGCTCCTGGTGCAGTCAAGATCCTGAAGAAGAAGGGCGCTTGCCCTTGTCTATACCTGCAACAACATAGTCTGCTTGGGCCGAAAAGCATGGCCCAAACAGGGTGTGAGATACAATCCCAGTAGGCAATCACCCAAATATTTGTGCCTAACAGTCAATGAATAAATGGAAATAATAAAACAAGAAGCAATAAATGGAAAAGCACAAACAGCTACAATCCACAGTTCTAACAAGTTTAGCACACAAGTAAGCAGCCAACAACAAAAGAGAAAATAGGTAACCCTCTGGGTAGCTCTCACAGTCTAGCCCCTATGGTTCAACCTCTAAGTACTAGAAACCCTCTGGGAGGCACACACAGTCTCACCCCTCTGGTTCAGCTATGTAATTAAGCAGACTCTCTAGGGAAGCACTCACCGTCAATTCCCCCTATAGTCTCGTATCGTGCTAAAGGCTCTCTGGGGAAGCAATCAACGTCAATTCCCCCTATGGCCCGCGTCGTAATTAAAAGACACTCTGGATAATCCCTTTCATCAATTCTCCACTTGGTCTCGCATCTTGATTAAAAGACAATCTGGAGAAGCCCTTCCGTCAATTCTCCCTTTGGTCTGGTACTCTAGGTTCTCACAGTCCTGAGTAACTAAACATGCTCAGCGCGTGTGTATCGTCCAAGTAAACCTCAAGAACTACTTGGCTATCAACTAAGGCTCAACAGAAATAAATAACAACAGTCCACAATCCTACAACTAGGCATGGAAACTGGAAAGACGCCAAACAGGCAGAACAAGCATGGCAAAGCAATCTGAGCACAACAAAATACTCTAATCACAAGCAATAACCTCTACTAAAGCAATCAAGCAAAGAAGGAAAGTAATAAGGGCAAAACAGGAAACACGCAATACCCCGTTCAAGGGTATTGGTGGAAATTGCACAAAATATTCATCAACTTTCTACGGAAAGGCACAAACCACCTACCTCGATCCTAGGAGATCGATATACGTGAACCTTGACGACAGATTCCCCTTAGAATGATGTAGATATGAGAAAACGCACAAAACTTTCATCCCAATATAACTTGGAAACAAGAAGGAATCAAGAAACAAGGCTCAAGCATAAGGAAGAACTCACCACTGTGATTCCAACGCAATCGACCGTGCTCGAATCGGAGAACGGACAACGAGGCAGGACTCTGTCGAAGATCCGGCCGTATGGACACTCTCGGACAGTCGAAAACTAAAGAATAAGATGAATATGGGGGTTAGGCGCGACCCCAGTCCGTTTAATAAAAGAAAAATAAAGTACACGACGTGTACTTCTAGAGTACACAGCGTGTACTTTAAATTTTCTCCGTACTCTGAAAAATCGGCCTCCACCTCAGCCTTACACACTGTGTGTGTGGCCCAGACACGGCCAGCACACGACTTCAATCCGGAACAGAGTACACGGCGTGTACTCAAAAATTACACGGTGTGTACTTCTGAAATTTCCAGAAAATTTATTTTCCTTAAAAACTCCATAAAAAGGAAAAACATACCTGAACGAAGGTACGGGTTCTTACAGAGCCCATCTACTTGTTTCCCATAATGGATCCATCACATCAATTTATTTACCCTCATGAGATATAAAACTTTACCTAATGCATTAGAGGGACATATAATTTGGGCCTACCCCATAACATAATGAAAACCATACATATGTGTGCCACAATATCATAAAATATTCATTATATCATCACATCATAACCCATGAAAATAAAACTGGTTTGATAAATATATTATTAGTTCATCATAACATAAACCATGGAAAATAAATGGGTTTTATAAAAATGTTATCATCATAGAAAATATATAGAAAGAATAATGATGGTATAATTGGATCATATCCCCAATAAAAAATAACTAACATCAAATTTTGTTATCATATATGAAAATTACTTTAAAAGAATGAATGAAATATTTTTTTGAGTAAAATACAATTTTCATTTTGAAACCACTTATTCAAAATATATTTTTTTAAAATATAAAGGAAAAAATTTTCTTTGAGAATATTATTAAAAACTAGAGAATGAATATCTAATTATATAGTGGTCATTATGATGTGAAATCACTTTCATTCCATATAAGTTAAAAGAAAATATTCCTTTCACATTTCTCTAAAAAGCAAAAACATAACTTGTTCGAAAAAAACATTCCTTTTAAACCATTTTAAAAAATTAAATCACAAGAAAAATTTCATTTATGCAATCATAGGATAATATTAAAAACATTATTTAATTTTTTTAAGAAAATATAGATGTGGAAGGAAAAGTTTTTTCGACTGAATAGTAAAATTTAGCTAGTTTTCCTAAAAAATACTCTTTCGATCTATTGAGTAATTAAAGGGATAAAAATTAAAGGAAAAAATGAATTATTTATAATTAAACATATAATAATAAAAATGAAATTAATTTATCATATAAGGATCATATAATTTCATTGCAGTAAATTCAAGCATAAACCATCTCGATTAAAATAGGAATAAAACACAAATCCCTTACCCCAAGTCTCTCATTTATCCATATGCATTTGAACCTCATATATTATAAATATAGATTTATTATACATATATTTGAGAACAATACTCATATATATCATACTATTTATGATTTTCTTATGAAATATTATCACCTATTTATTAATATTTTGTTATTAAAATCACTCTTCTAAGTGATAACTACTTCATTTTTTCATGCATGTTTCAGTTTAGTAGTCTTGATACTTAAACTTTGATCATGGTTCCACCATTTCAAGAATATTAACCATGATATAAATATAATTTATATTCATTTATAAAAGTTATAGATATAAAAATGAATTACACCATTCATGGAGATGGTAGGCCATACGTTTGCATGAATGTTGTTTTCACTTTTCAATGAATGGAAAAAAAGAAAGTTAAATAATAATTAAAATTTAAAAAATAATTATTATATAATATAAATAATATATATCCATAAAATCCATCTTCATTACCATACATGTAAATTGGAGATGAAAAAATGAATCACAATGCTTCGTGGAGGTGGTTGTCCACATGTACATACGAGCATCGTTATCATTTTCCAATAGTTTGGAAGGTAAGAAGTTAGATATGATATTATAATTACAGGAGAATAATTATTTTATAAATATAATATATAAACTTTAAACCCATCATAATAACTATCCTTTAAATATAGTGATGAAAAATGAATTGTCTCGCTACGTGGAGACAACAAGACGTACATTTTCATGAGCGAACTTTCACTAACTATTTGTTGAGAAAGAGGATGGATAGTGGTGGTTTTATAATCATAATAAAATTTTAGTATAATTATGATACTAAATTTATTATTTTATAATAAATACCATAGATTTATAAGAGGTAAAAGAATAATTAAAAAGGAAGTGATCAATTATGATGATTACCTATTCATTGAAATAAATCCTTTAGATCTATTATTAAGGATCTTAGGGTTGGTATTTTGGTAATAAAAGAAACTATATAATGTGGAAAATGAAGTTTATAAGGTATCTTGGCTGGGTATGTTTGATCTATAAGGCTAAAAGTAGCGTGAAGAAGAGAAAGAAGAGGCGTCCTTTTATAATTGAGGGGAGGAGCACTCTTGAGATTCTTTAAAAGATTAAAATATAATAAAGTCATTGACTAAGAAAATGCTTCAAAATGGAAAGTCATTTGAAGATAAGGTAGGATTCGGTTGAAATCCAATCAACCAATAAAATTTATATATGTTTAAGTAGTATTTTAAACATTATATTTTGGTTTAACCCCTTAGTTAACCTATTTTAATCTTAACCGCAATGATGTCTTTTTCACTCTTAAAGGGTTATAATTTTACTTATAATGTTAAAATTGGATCATAAATGGAAAATGGGTGATATTTCAGACTATATATTATCCAAATTGTCATATTTTAATATTATTATGAATTTTAAATAATTTAATATAATATTATTTTGATAAAATATCATTAATGTTAATTTTTGACACTACTCATTTAATTAGAAATAATGTACATAAAGAAAAAGTTTTAATTACAATATAATCATTTTAAACATAAATAATATGTTATATTTATCTAAAAAATTCATGGAACACTATAAATCACTCAAATTATATTACTTTTAATATTTTTAATATCATTTATTTTATTTTTCTATTAGTTGCATAAATATAGTATATGCATTGTGCAAGCATTTTAGATAATTATTTAACCACTAAAAAATAGAAATAAATTACTATCATGAATATAATTTCATTATGAAAACAATATACCTTTATGTTTTTTTCATAACTTTATTTTTTACCTATTTTCACACATAATAGATATTTATAACTAATAGAGTGATATTTTGTAACTTTCTTTGCTTTAAAAATTATATAGGAAATTTTCATGGAAAAATTTACATTAAAAAAAATAAATTTAAAGATTAATGTGATAAACGTTGAATTAAATTATTACAATAAAAATTAGGATGAAAAATTATGTCTTTATCACTTAGGTTTAGGCCAGAATAACCCGATTTACAATTTACTGAGGTGATAAATTTTACCACGATTACTATTCATAATGCCTAAAGATAAAAGGGACCTATTTACCAAATTAGGGAATCCTCATTACAAATATGGAATGAATTTTTAATATTTTAATTTATATAAGTGTAATAAATTAATTCAAAAATAAGCATGTAAAATGCGATGAAACCCGCTTTTTATAAAAATACATTTTTAAGTATAAAATTGGATTTATTCTTATCCCATGCCTAGAAAAATATTAAATGAATGTGAAAAAATTTGATTGAATATATAATATATAAATTTCTTTAAAATAATTCACCAATAGTTATTAACTTAATTTATTAAGATAAAAATACATTTTACACATAAAAATAGTTTTTATGATTTTTTTTCAAATGTTTTTATTTTTATTTATAATTAATTGATAACTAATGAATTCATTTATAAATATGTAACAATAAAATTTTCATATTTTATTTTTTACTATTCATACCCTCCAATCTAATATTTATGTGATAATTGTCATATTATAATATTTTAATAGTATATCACGGTTCATTTAAACTCGGAATTGCATGTAATGAAGACTATTGAAGGGGAAAAAAATTATTTGAAGAGAAATATTTCATAAAATATCTGGGTGTTACATTTTACCCACTTAAAATGAATTTATTACTCAATATTCATCTCTATGATACAAATAAATGAGGATCTCTCTATCAGGTTGGAATATAAGAAGTAACACAAGAGGGGGGGGGGTGAATTATGTATTTTCAAAAATCTTCAACAATTCTTGATTTTGAAACCCAATATGATTTATGTGGATATGAAATATTTTTATTTTATATGAAAATATTCAACATATAAATAGAAATAAAGAACATAGATTTTTATATTAGTTCGGGGCACAAAGATCCCATAGTCCACTCTACCAATCACCCTCTCTATGAGCTTGGTAAATTTCACTTGAATGATCCTCTTATCACAAGACCATAAATTTATAACTGAGTTCATGAAGATGACACCTTTACAATAAGAATAATAATAAATCCTTTTAGTTCTGTAGTAGATAATCGATTATTCACAACTTTGATCGAGAAGCTGATACTTCACCATAACTGAGTACGAGCAGTTGAAATTCCAATAAATTAAAAGAGTTTGATTTGAAAGGTTTGAGTTGTTCTTCACAGTTGCAGTAGAAAGAAACTAACAAATGATGGGTATTCTTATTTAGAAAATAATATATTCATGAATGAATCAGTATGAAGTTATCCTTGTTGAAAAAACATCTTCAATAAAGTAGCAACTAAACAACAGTAAAAGATTGAACATGTATATCTCTAAAATGATGCTTCTTCCAGAATTGATCATTCATTGCAACAACACTATAAAAGATAATTTCAATAATACATTATCATATGTGAATCACTTATCACACACACACACACACACATATATGAAGATATAATATGAAGAAATATATAGAATAGAAAACTTTCTTCGGTATTACCGATCCAAAAGAATAGCCTAATTGATCTTGGAAATTCAAATTACAATTGACCAAGGGAGTCATAAATTCTCATAGAAATAAGATAGATTTTCTCTAATGAAAATGTTTCTTTTAAATAATCAAAATGATCCTTGAATCAGTATTTAATTCTGACTTGACTGTTGCAGCAATCTCGGATTGAAAACAAGGCTTGAAAAACTTCACTGTTGAGAAGATAACGCATGGTTAAGATGCATATCATAGGGTTCCTCTATATAGCGTAGAGTTCCTTAACCATAATTTCTACTTTA
Organism: Viscum album; assembly: GCA_963277665.1. NCBI lineage: Eukaryota > Viridiplantae > Streptophyta > Magnoliopsida > Santalales > Viscaceae > Viscum > Viscum album. Next base: position 1,620,273,272 of record OY728150.1, read on the forward strand.
TGTAATATAGGGAATAAAAGTATCATAAGGATGATGATCCATATGTTTATACTTGTCAGCATAAAATCCTGAATGTAGTATTGATTAACTATATGTTCAACTTTTTCACACATAAGGTATGAATAGTAAATCTAGACTCCAACGTAGAGTTGCTAATCCATATGTTTGATGATTCTCCAAACATAAGGATGTTGATCCAAACAAAAATTGTTTATCATAGCATAGGTTTGATACCATACACAAGTGTTTAACTTCTCAATGTAACATAGGGTTGATACCATATGAAAACGTTAACTTCTCAGCATAACGTAGGGTTTGAAGCAATATTTCCAAAGTAATTCTCATAATGTCAAATTACTTTAACCCATATATGAATTCCTAAAAACTCATTCAATAAAACTTCATTATAAAATAAAAAATGGTATCTGTAAACATCAAAATCAATATAAATTATAGAGTATTGTTGAGACAATACATGCCCAACAATCTCCTCTTTTTTTATGATCACAAAACCCATCACATAATCCATAACAAAATTTAAAGAAAATTTAATATTTTTAAACGTACAAAAATAGGTAGAGAAAATATTTTGATATTTCGATTTCATAGTATTATTTTGATAAATAAAATAGATACTTGTAAATTAAATATTTAACCTAATAAAATGTTGTGGTTTTCAAATATTATCCCCTATCTCCCCATAGTCTTCATAGAAATTATACATAGATTTTATTACAAATATTCACAATTTCCTTAAATATTCTCCCCATTTTTGTGATATAAAATAGATGATTTTAAATAATAAATGATATAAAACACATTTAATATAGCACTAAACTATAATTAATAGTTATAAATACTGGCATAAGAAAAATAAATCTAGGATTGGCAGTTTAAAAATTGAACTAAAATAAAATATACTAAAAACATAATAATAAAGTAAATTTAAATGAAAAAAATTCAAATGTTTTTAAAAATAAAGTAAAATCCTCAGTAAATAAAAGGGTCTTCAAAATGAAGGTCTTTGGTTTGAATCGACAGGGACAGAGGGTTCATTAGTACGAGGAAGGGCTTGAAATGCACTACTAATATCAAGAAAATTCGAAATTAGGCTCTAGAAATGGTTTTTAAAGACTTTTGACCATTATTGAAGATGCTTCTTAAAATCATTTCCAAACATAAAATTCTCAACCCGATTAAACTTTACCAATTCATTCATATCTTCCTATGACTTAATGAATGAGGTCAACTTGTCCTTAATTTTATTAAGCATTGGTCCCAACTATGATTCACTTGAATTCAATTTACTAATTAGATTTCATTGATTTTATAACAACACACTTAAAGGAGTACTATCACACTAAAGAGTGTGTAGTCTATTGTTGAACTCAACTAGTACATAGGTAATATCTTCAAACTTTCTGAGCAGTTCTGGCAGTGTCTGTTGAGAGGAGATTGATGCTTGACTACTTTACTTAAGAGACTGAAATTATCTCCCTATCATCATTTTAAACTCATAAAACTATAATTTCTTAACAAATTCATCTCTTAATAAATTTAACACTATAGAAATATTTATGATAATCTATTTAAGGTCTCTAATAAAAATTAGATTCTATTTGAATTCCCTTAAATGGAGCTTATAAGATTCTAAATTAGATATTGGCACTAAAGAAACCTTGTATTCTTCAAATTTCTTTTTCTCAGCCACCAATTGTTCTTTGAGAAACAAATTCCGAGCCTCCAATAGATTGATCTTTATAACAAAGGCTTCATCCTAAGAATCAGAGGATTCAAGAGATCAAGTTTCAGGGTCAGAAATAACTTCCCATTGAATAACTTTTACTAAGTCCAAACTTGGATCTTCATTAGAAAATGATCTATTTCCTAAGGTAGATCCTCTAGAAAATTCAAAATTAAGAACAACTTGAGTTTGAGTATCAGGAATAACTTCCCTGATAATTTCTTGACTACAAGACTCTTGCTCAACTTTATCATCCATTGGATTCTCATGCTCAGCTACTCCTGGTACTTCATCTATAGTCTCTGGAACGAGCAATGTAATTCTTATTTTCTGAATAAGAGATTATTCTGGAATGGAATTACATTCTTCATCAGGGCTCTGTCTCATAGAGCCAACATAAGGAACCATCCTTTACTCCCCCTGAGCAGATGCCAATAACTTTTATTGTTGTTCTTCACCAACTGGTAGAATACTATTACAATAGTTTCTCCAGACAAATCCAAGATTCTTCATAGTTCTAGAATTCAAAGTATTGCTGTGGTGACATGTTTTCCAAAAAACATATTAACAATTTTTCCTTTTTTTCACAGTAAAAAGGAAATAATCTGTCTATAGGGATAATATCCCATCTTCACATACATGTGAAAGAAATGGTTTAGATATCATATCATAAACTGATAGAAATTAAACTTTATGTGATTCAGAAACAAAAACATGATATACATGTTAGGATACAAGACTTTTTCTAGATCAACAGTCCTAAGAAAAATTCCAAATTGAATAAACTTTATCAAAACTCAATGATCAGGAGTAAGATATTTCGTCATTACCTTCTTGATATTTCTTTTTCCAAATAATAAAAATATATCATCCTATGACAGATGTATTCCATTACTGATATTATTTAAATCAAATTGAAACTCCCCCTCATGGGGACACCTTAACATTTTAGCCATTTCCACAAAAGACAAAGAAAACTTAGGATCATTAATCTTAGAGATAATTGAATCTTCTTCGAATACAAGACTAAAAGAATAATTTTTTTAAAATTCATTTACTTCAATGTTGTAAACCATAGGCATGTTATCCTCTCTAAAATCATAAACCAAACCTTGAAATTACATTTATTCCTTGAGAGAAAGATTCATAGAATCTGAATAAACAAAATCAATTACCTTTACTTGGAGCACTTTGTAGTCTTTCCCTGAAGCATAAGTATTTTTTTCCGACTCAGCATCTATAGATGTTCGAGAGGTTTATATCTATGAAGGTTTTAAGATTAAAAGTATTAAATATTTTAGGTTTCATCACATAGGAATCAAAAGAATCTATGTAAACTAAAAGGACGTGTAGGAGAGGAGAAAGAGAGTGAGATAAGGCAAACAGTCTTCTCACACCGATTGAGAATGTACTCATTACTTTTTAATTTTGAAAATACAAGTAAAATAAAATTGAAATGAAATTATAAATTAAAATGTAATTGAATAAAACATATTAAATAAAGCTTACTAAAATAACAATAGATAGATTGTAAATAAATAAATAATCACTTAAACTCAAATATTCCTAACTCCCCCTTAATAAAATAAAAAATATCACTAGGAAGTGGTTTAGTAAAATATTCAACTAATTGATATTCAGTATTAATAGATTATAAAGATATATCCATTTTAAGGTCACGACCTCTTAGAAAATGATGTTTTATATCAATGTGCTTAGTCCTAGAATGACTTATATGATTTTTTTAAATTTTTATAGCACTAGTATTATCACATAAAATAGGTATACTATTAAAGTTTAGTTCAATATCTAGTAGAGTGTTTTTCATACACAATAATTTTTCACAAAAGCTGCTCATAGATACATATTCTACCACAACGGTTGATAAGGAAATTGAGTGTTGTTTCTTACTAGACCATGGAACTAAATATTTTCATAAAAAGTGAAAGGTTCCTGAGGTACTTCTTATATCTAATCTAAAACCTCCAAGTCAACATCTAAATATGAAATTAAATTAAAATCATAATTTTTGGGGTAAAGAATAGATTAAGAAATAGTTTCATTTAAATATATAAAGATTCTTTTAATAGTAGTAAGATGAGAATATTCTGGATTCTATTGAAATCTAGCATAAAGGCATACATAAAACATAATTTCTGGTATGCTACTAGTAAGATAAAATAAACTACCAATCATACCACTATATACCTTGTTGTTAACTGGTTTTCCAGCTTCATCCAAATCAAGTTTTATAGTGGTACACATATTAGTTGTATATGTATTACTGTTTTCAAGTCCAAACATTTTCAATAAATCAAAAACACACTTACTTTGATTTAAACATTTCCAAAATATTTTTGGTAAATCTGAAATCCTAAAAAAATTCAGTTCTACCATCATACTTATTTCAAATTCTTTTTACATTAAATTTTAAAAATCATGACAAACATTTTTATTAGTTGAACAAAAAATAAAATCATTAACATAAATTTTAACTAATAAAATATTAGAATAAAAGTTTTTCTTGAAAAGCGTTAGATCTTCCAATCCAACAGTAAATCCATTTTTCAAAATAAAATAACTTAATATTTTATACCAAGCTCTAGGTGCTTGTTTAAGGCCATAGAGAGCTTTAGTAAGTTTAAAAAAAGAGTTTGGTTTTTGAGAATTTTCAAAACCATGGGGTTGTTCAACATAAAATTATTCCATTAAATAACTATTTAAAAAGGTAGACTTAACATCCATCTGATATAATTTAAAATTCATATGAGATGCATAAGATAAAAGGATTTTTATGGCTTCTAATCTAGCTACAGGGGAAAAGGTCTCATCATAGTCTACACCTTCTTCATGATTATATCATTTAGATATTAATATGACTTTATTTTGGGTTATAATCCCTTGATCATCCTATTTATTTCTAAAGACCCACTTGGTTCCTATAACTGGATAATTGGCTGGTCTCTTTACTAGTTCCTAAAGTTCATTCCTTTTGAATCAATTTAGCTATTCTTGCATTGATACTATACAACTCTCATCTTCTAAGGCTTCTTCAATAGTCATAGGTTCTAACTAAGATAGAAAGACATAGAATTAATCTAGGTTTCCTATATTTCTTCTAGTTCTAATTCCTATGTCTAGGTCTCCTATAATAGTTTCTAAAGGATGGTTATTTAGAGTTCTAGACTATCTAGGAAAGAAACTTTCAGGTTCTTCAGTATCATATTCTTATGAATTGGACTGAATTTTATTAATATCATTTTAAAAATCATTTTTAGGGGTTTTAAGTCTCATGTTGTCAAAATATTCAGTAACTTCACCAGTTTGATATTTCTCTTTAATAAAAAGGTTAGTTTCATCAAACTTCACATGAAATGATTCTTCAACAATACTTGAATTTTTATTAAACACTCTATAAGATTTAGAGGTAGTAGAATATCCCAAAAAATATTCTTTCATCAGATTTTGGATCTAACTTACCAAGGTTGTCCTTAGTATTCAAGATATACACCTTGTATCCAAAAACTTTAAAGCACTTTACTTTAGGTTTTCTATTATTCCAAAGTTCATAAGGTTTCTTTTTGAAAATAATCCTTATTAAAACTATATTCATGATATAGTAGATTGTGGTTATAGCTTCTTATCAAATATAGGTAGGAAGACTGTATCCATTCATCACAGTCCTTTCCATTTCTTAAATAGTTTGATTTCTCCTTTCAATAATTCCATTTTTGAGGTGTTCTTAGTGTAGATAAGGTGTGTTTAATACCTAGATTTGAGAAAAAAGAATTGAATTATTGATTCTATAATTCTTCACCATGATAACTTATTAATGAAATTATTTTAAAACCTTTTTCATTTTGAACAATTTTTCAAAAAATTTCAAAAATAGTGAAAAATTCACTTTTGAGTTTTAGAAAATAAACCCAAGTAAATATAGAATAATTATCTACTAAAACATAAACATATAATTTACCAGCCAAAATTTCTACCTTTTATGGTCCAAACAAATCCATATGGATAAGTTTTAAAAGTTTAGATGTAATAATTATTTTAATATATTTGAAAGAAGATTTGTGCTTCTTGACAATTTGGCATGCATCACAAAATTTATCATTGTCAAACTTAAGACTAGGAAAATCAGAAACTAACTATTTCTTAGATAATCTATGTAAAAAATATATATTACAGTATATGAGTATTCTGTGAAAAATCCATGAGTAATTTTTCTTATAAATTAAACAATTAAATTTTTGTCTACATAAGGAATTCAAATCCAATGTATAAACATTATCAGTTCTAGGTGCTCTAAATTTAATAAACTTATCTTTAAACACAGAGCATGAATTTTTATAAAAGTAAACAAAAAATACATCGTCATAGAGTTGAGAGATACTTATCAATTTGTTCTTTAATACTTTCACAAACAATAATTTGTTGATTAAGATAGTATTTGGATCTCCAATAGTTCTAACTCCAACAATTTTTCCTTTGGAATTATCACCAAAAGTGACTAATCTTTCATCCATTTGAGTCAGTGTATACAATTTTTTTTAATCTCCACTCATATGCCTAGAATAGCCACTATCCATATACCGTATGACTTTTATTTTTCTATGACCTATTTCCTACAAAAGTAATTAAAAAAATGTTTGTTTTGGTGCCCATATCTTCTTGGGTCTAGTAGTGTTATCAAGCAACGATCCAAGAATCCATATCTTCTTTATTTTTCTATAATTTATATCACTTGATTCATAAAAAATTTTAGAAATAAAGGCTCTTTTAATAAAACTAATTTTAATATTTTTAAAATAGTAATTATTAGTGGAATGACCTTTTTCTCTTCAATTATAAGAGGTAGTTTTTTTAGAATTGGGCACAAAATAATTTTTATATAAATTTTATTTCTCACCCTTACTTCATATTCCAAAGATTTCCCTTTTAATGAAATTCTATCCAAGAATTTCATTTAAAATATTTTCTCCTTTATTAAAAACAAGAGCATCAATATTATAGGATTATACTTCATCTTATAATTCCTTGATCTTCTTTTCATGATTGATACTATTTGATATAGAGGAATTGAATTTTTCAATTAGCTCTTAGTGTTATTTTAGTATGGTATCTCTTTCACCTAGAAAACTACTATGAATTTTTTTATATATTTATGTTTATTTAATATGAAATCATATTTTTCTTCTAGAATAAAATAGTAGGCTGGAAATTTATCATTTGAGAAACTACTAGGATCAGAATCAGAAGAGTAATAAGTTTGTACCTTTTCCTCTTTAGCTATAAAGCACATATTGGATTTTATATTTGATTGATCCTTCACTAAATCAAAATTTTAAGGGCTAATTAAGTCTTCATATACACTCCATGTAGATTTCATTGATCTTTTTATTTTGTGATAATAATCATCATTTTTCTGATATCTCTTTTCTGGTCTTTTTCTTTCATCTTTTAGTTGAGGAAAATCAGGTATGATATGACCCAATTTCTTACATTCATAGCATTGAAATTCTCTTAGTTATTTATCATAATTCCTAAAGGATTTTTTGAATCCTATTTTCTTTTTGTATAATTTTCTAAACTTTATGGCTAGCTGAGCCATTCCATTTAAGAATCCAAGGAATATAATTTTTTCAATTCTTTGACTTCTTTCTTTGATTTTTTACTATGATTCTGAGATGTCACTTTTAGAGCAGTATTTTCTTTTTTACTATAATTTTATGATCTTTAGATTTAGCCTACATTTTTGATTCATACACTATTAGTGTTATAATTAGTTCTTTCATTTGTTAGATCTTTGATAGGTGATGATTGGTGAATTGCATCAGATATGACATTCCATTTAAAAGGTATTACTCTCATTACTTTCAAAGCTTGATCAAATTATTTTATGGGTTCATATAAGGCTATAATTTTATTGACAATTTCTATAATCCTTCCATTCATCTATGTGATTATTTATCCATAAAACATTCTAAACATTTCAAATTTTTGTTTACCTGTAGTAAATCTCATCTGTTTAACATTATCTATTCCTTCATAAGCAAATAAAATAGTTTTCTATATCTTATAGGCAATTGGAAATTTTGATACATGATTGAATTAATCTAGTAAAATAACAAAAATAATATCATTAATTACTTTAGAATTGATATCATACTCAGATTCTGTTGTAGCATCCCATGTTTCTAGTTTCTCAGGAATTACATATAGAGTAATAATTTTTGAGTAAACTTTGAATCCAAGATTTTTCAAATAGATAATCATTCGATATTTCTAGTATCCATAATTTTAACCATTAAAATATGGAGCATGCACCATTGACATTTATTCAATAGAATCCATCATTGAAATATTTGTATAGACCTTATACTTTTAGCTTACTATAGATTTATCCAAATTTGATACCAATTGTTAGGTCGGAATATATAAAGTAACACAAGAGGGGGATGAAATGAGTCTTTTAAAAAATCTTACACAATTTTGGATCTTGATACGCACTATAATTTATGTGGATATGTAGAATTTTTATTCTGTATGAAAATATGTAGCAGATAAATAGAAATAAAGATTAGAGTTTTTTATAGTGGTTCGGGGTACAAAGATCCCCTAGTCCACTCTAACAATCACTCTCTCTTTAAGCTTGGTAAATTTCAGTAGAATGGTCCTCTTATCACAAGACCATAAATTTACAACTGAGTGCAGGCAGATGACACCTTTACAATAAGACTAATAAAAATCCTTTTAGTTCTACATCTAAGAACCGATTATCCACAGCTTAAATCAAGAAACTGATACTCCACCACAACTGAGTATGAGTAGTTGAAACTCCAATAAATCAAAAGAGTTTGATTTGAAAGGTTTGGGTAGTTATTCACAGTTGCAGTAGCAAGCAACTAAGAAATGATGGATCTTTTTCTTTAGAAAATAATATCTTCAAGAATAAATTAGTTTTAAGAAATCCTTATTGCAAAAATATCTTACATAAGGTAGAAACTAAATAGTAGTAGTAATCTTATAATAGTAAAATATTGAACATGTATATCTCCAAAGTGAAACTTCTTTCAGAATTGATCATTCATTGTAGAAACACTATAAAAGAAAATTTCAATAATATAGTATCATATGTGAATTTATTATCACACACAAATATATATGAATAGATACTTTAAAGAAATATATATAATATAAAACTTTCTTCGATATTTCAGATCCAAAATAATTGTTTGATTTATATAGAAATTCAAATTCCAATTGACCAGGGGAGTCATAAAATTTCTATAGAAATAGAAGATATTTTATCTAATGAACATGGTCTTTAAAATAATAAAAATGATCATTGAATTTGTCTTTAATTATGACTTGACCATTGCAACAATCTCAGATTAAAAATGCAGCTTGCAAAACTTTTCTGTTGAGAACACAACATAGAGTTGAGATACGTAGCATATGGTTCCTTAACCATACTTTCACCTTTAAGTAACGTAGGGAACAAAAGTAGCACATAGATGATAATCCCTATGCTTATCCTTGTCATCATAAAATCCTGAATGTAGCATTGATTAACCATACATTTAACTTTTCCGCATATATGGTATGAATAGTAAATCTAGACTCCAATGTAGGGTTGCTGATCCATACATTTGATGATTCTCCAAACATAAGAATGTTGATCCAAATGAAAACTATTTAGTGTAGCATAGGGTTGATACCATATGCAAGCATTTCACTTCTCATCATAACATATGGTTGATACCATACTCAAGCGTTAACTTCTCAGCCTAACGTAGGGTTTGAAACAATGTTTCTAGAGTAATTATCATAATGTCAAATTACTTTAACCTATATATGAATTCCTAAAAATTAATTCAAGAAAACTTCATTAGAAAACAAATAAGGCTATTTTTGACCATAAAAATCATTAAAAATTATAGAGTATTTTTGAGACAATACATGCCCAACAATCTCTATTTCATCATATCCTCATGTTACCATGTAGCTTATTCAAATTTTTGATTTCTCTAGATAACTTTAACCAGGTGGTTAGTCTTGCTCTGTAGAACTTTATCTCTATGATACGATATTTCTACTTATTTTTTCTCATAGGAAAGATCAATCTCCAATGGTAAAACCTCTAAGTTCAATACATGTGAATGTTTGGTATGTACTTCTTCCAGAGAGATACATGGAACACATCATGAACTTGAGAGAGGCTGGTTGGAATTTCCAAGCGATAAGCTACCATACATACTCGATCAACAATATCAAAATGGAAAATATAACTAAGGCCCAAATTTTCCTTCTTTATGAATCTCATAACCTTCTTCCATAGAGAAATTCACAGGAACACATTCTCCCCATATTTTAATTCCATATTCCATCGATGATTATTAACATAAATTTTCTATCAACTATATGCTATCTTAATGTGATATTGAATGGATATAAATTTATCCACATTTTAATTATCTAGATTAGGTCCCAATATATTTCTTTATCCAACCACATCCCAACATGTTAGAGTTCTACACTTATTTTCATATAGGAATTCATAAGGAGCCATATGAATGATCAAGTGAAAGCTATTATTATAAGAAAAATAAACTAGAGAAAGGTATTGATCCCAACCACCTTTGAAATCAAGAGAAAAATATCTCAATATATCCTCCTAGGTTTGAATGGTTCTCTCAGATTGACCATCAGTATGAGGATTATACAGTGTACTTAAACTCAACTCTTTATCAAGAGCCTGCTAAAGACTTTGTCAAAACTTCTTGGTAAACTTTAGATCCTAATTATATATAATAGAATGTGGAAATCCATGAAATCTTACCACTTCCTTAATATATATTCTAGAAAACTGATCAAGATATAAGTATTATCTTATGGAAATTAAGTGTGTAAAATTTATAAGCTGATTGACTATAACCCAATTATCATTATGAACTTTTAATGTTTTGGTGAGTCTAATGACAAAGTCTATGCTGATGTTTTCACATTACCATTCTGGTATGAGTAATATTTGTAACATACCCTTATACTTTTGTATCTCATCCTTAATTTATTAAAAAACAAAACACTAAGATATATTCTCTGTGATATCTCTCTTCATGTTATCCAAACAAAAATACTCTTTCACATCTCTATACATCTTCACACTTCTAGGATGAATAGAGAATGATTAACCACAAGCTTCATCCAATAGAACCTTCTTTAAATATAGTATGGATGGAACACATACACGATTCTTAAACCTTATCATTCCATCATAATCAAGTTTAAATTCAAGAACATTTCTCACATTATTTTACATATCTACATATTCCTTCTATGACTATTTAATATTCACTTGGATAAATGGTTGAACACTCATTTGAGAAAGATAATATTTCTATCCTTCCTTAAATATTTCAAGATCCATCCTTTAAAAATCCAAAAATATTGGATCTTTTGTGATCCTCATCATAGATAATATAGCATGACCCTTTCGACTTAAAGAAACGGTCACCTTGTTTGCTTTCCCAAGGTGTTAATGTATTGGGCATTCATATTCTTTAGTCACATCCAACCATCTTCTATGGAACATATTCAACTATTTCAATGTGAAAATTTATTTTAAACTTTTATTATTAGTATATATATCGCACCTTTCTCCATAACGATAATTCCTCTATATTTTTAATGCAAAAATTACTGTAACTAACTCCAAATCATGAGTTGGGTGATTTTTATCATGAAACATCAGTTAGAATGTGGCATGGATATCACCATATAATTATACATTAAAATGCATCCCAATCCCTTCTTCTATGCATCACTATAGATTACAAATTGTTCTCCAATGTAAGTATAGGTTCACTAACTAACATTCTCTTTAGTTCCTTGAAATATTCTTCACATTCATCTATCTGCAAGAACTTAAATCACATTTGAGTCAACTTGGTGAGTGTATTAGATAGTCATGAGAAATCTCTCACAAAGAATCACTAATATACATCCAATACAAGAAAACTATGTATCTCAATTTCCATGTTCATTCTAGTCCATTTATAAATAACTTCCATCTTTGAAGAATCTATTGATGTACCCTCACTTGAGATTATATAACCAAATAATGTAACTTTTTGAATCCAAAATCCACACTTGGTAATTTTTACATATAAATTATCCTTCCTCACGGTCTTTATAAGAATTATCAAAATGATATTTATGATCTTCCTTACTATTTTAATAGATAATAATATCATCTATAAAGACTACCATAAACAAATCTAGGTAATCTCAAAATAATTTATTCATTAAATCTATGAAGATAATGGGGGAATTAGTAATAATAAATGTAATTAATATAAATTATTAGTTTCCATACATTGTATTGAATCCCATCTTGGGTATATCCTCTTTATTGAAACTCAATTGATTAAATATAAAACAAAGTTCAATCTTGGAAAAGTATTAAGCTTTATGAAGTTTATTAAACAAGTCATCAATATGGGGTAGATGATACTTGTTCATGATATTGATCTTGTTAAGTTCATGATAATAAATGTAGAGTCACATTGATCCATATTTATTTTTAATAAAAAGAATAGGTGAACCCCATAGTGATTCACCTATCCAAATAAATTCCTTTTCAAGATTATCTTGGAGTTTCTTCTTTAATTACAACAACTCAATCAGGGCCATTCTATAAAGAGTATTCAAAATAGGTGTAGAACTAGGTATGATTTCTATTGAAAACTCAACTTAAATATTTAGATGAAGACTTGAAAATTCTTCTTGAATGACATCAAAAAACTCCTAAATAATAGACATATATTCAATATTTAGTTTCTCCCCATCCATATTATATAAATAGCCTTTATGGATATGAATCATAACCCAGAAGATAGAAGTAAATTCCATTGAAATTTAATATTCATCCTCACACTGATAAATGATCATAGGTTCATTCAAAATATAAAATGTGACTTCCCTTCCTAAATAATTGATATGGGGTATATATAATGAAATATAATCCATTCTTAGAATCACACCAAATTCAAATAATGGGATAATCAAAATATTTAAAAGAATCATATTTCAACAAACTTCAACCATAACAGAACTATAGACTTGTGATGTGACCATCATACCATTTTGATTTTTTACTGTTAACTCAATATCTAATCATTGAGATAGCAATTCAATACCCTTATAAAATTTCTTATATATAAAAGAGTGGGTAGAAATAGAATTAAATAATAAATTAACTATTATATAGTGGATGATAAGTGTACCTTTCACCACATCATTTTCATAACTCAATTCAATAGTCATGATTACATGAGATTTCCCTTTTTCTTTGAACTTCAGAGGTTTTTGATGATGATTATAAAAAATATTAATATTCATGCATTAGTTAGAATAATTCCCCCATTCCTTGAATTTAAATTATTGGAGCATGATTGGTGCATTATACAGAGATATCTCTCTATTTTCATCATTAACTAACTTCTTCCCATCACCTTGATAATTGATTGCCTGATGACTTTCCATTCCACACTTAAAAAATTTACCAGTCCCTTTAATACAATTTCCACCATGTTTCCTTCCACACTAAGAGTATAAGGGAAATATCATATTCTTTTCTACATGATTTTTGGAGTTTCCTTTGAATCAAATATTTATTTTATTATCAAAACTATGGTATGGATAAGTAACTCCAATATATATTCCTACCTTGATAGTACATAAAACAATTTGTTCATAGCTACTAAACTCCCTTATCTATAATTCCATTTATAGACTTTGTTTTAAGCTATTTAATAATCTATCAGACTTAATTTTAGGTTGGATGATAATTATAGAATCATACCTCACAATTATTATGAAATTTTCTTTATAGGAACCAATAGATTCATCATCCTTTTTATTTAGATCAAGGAATTACTTCTCCATTTTTGTATGAAGAATATACGGAATTTACTAATTAAAAAAAATCTATTAATATCATCCCACTCCATGGAGTAAATTTATTCCAATTTACTCATATTATTGATAAGATTTCACCATTTATTTGATTTTCCTTCCAAAATATAAACAACCAAAATGACTTTTTTATGTTATTAACAAAGGAGAATAGAAAATATATTTTCAGTGGTACTGATGCATTGCTCAGTTACTAGTAGATAAGTGGAACCATTAAAATAAGGGACACATTACCTCATGAAGGGATCACCAAAATTTTGTTCCCTCTTTTTATCTTTTGGAAGTTTAGAAATATTAATATCTTTAGAAAGTTGTGTAAACATAGAAATATTATTTTTTATTTCATCTCAGATTAAAATTTGGTTTCTCAGGAGGGAAATAATTACATTATCCATTTCATTCATCATTGAAATGATTTCTTTGGGTTCTATCCATTGAAATTCACCACAAATCATTGCGTGAGAAACAATAATCTTAAAAGAAAACTACATAATTCTGAAAAATCACTTATAATATTTTTAAATAAATACAATTTATTATAAATCCATGAAATCATAGGTTTATACTAGGTTATTCATGATTATTTTCAAATATTTAGGATGTTATATTATACTTAGAATTATGACTAGGGTTTCATTAAAGGTTTATAATACCAATCTCCAAATATTGACTAAACCCTACACTGATAACAACTACAGTGACCCAAACTTTTCATACATAAATATTATATCTTTTTAGATGAATATTCAATACATTTTAGAAATACATGCCTGATGAATTTAAAGGGTTTGTTTCATTGGAGAATAGATACACAATATTCTTATTACATGAAAGATCATAAAATTATCCTACAAAGATATCCCAATTCAGTAACCTTCATAGACATACCCTACTTAAAAAATTTCTTTATAACTTGGGGAAGAGAAGCATAATAAAGAGAGATGTCAGATACTCAATAAAGGTACATATGAGAGATATAAATTGATTATCATATTAAAGTATAAGATAAACATAAGGGTATAAGATCATGATTAACTTAAAAATCTCATAACCATTCTTTCAAAGATCATAAACATGAGTCATGATATAAAGCTTTAACATTTTAAAATAAATGATTCATAAGAGTAATAAATCATCATAAATCAATCATGAACCATAATTTCATGTCATAAATGTGTGGCACCATCATAGGTATAGAAAAAATTTCATATTTCAAGGATAACTACCAATATCATCAAATAATAATGGATTAGACCTCAACACCTATTTCCCATAGTGGATTAAGCACATCGACTTGTTTCCAGTAATGGATTAATCACATTGACTTCTTTCCCATAATGGTTCAAGAACATTGACTTGTTTCCTGTAATGGATCAACACATCAACTTGTTTCCCATAGTTATCTCATGAGATATAAAACTTTACCCAATGAATTAGAGGGATATATAATTCTGGGACCACTCATCACATAATGAAAACCATACATATGTGTTCCATAAGATCATAAAACATTCATCATATCATCACATCATAACCTATGAAAATAAAACATGTTTTATAAACATCTCATCAATTCATCATAGCATAACCCATGGAAAATAAATAGGTTTCATAAACATCTTATCATAATAGACCATATAGAGAAAGAATAAGAATAATACCATTGGATCATATCCCTAGTAAAACATAATTAACATCAAAGGATGTTATCATAGATGAATATTCCTTTAAAAGAATCACTAGAATATTTCTTGAGGAAAATACCTTTTTCACTTTAAAATCAATTATTAAAAATTTAAATTTTTTCCAAATATTAAGGAAAACATTTTATTTGCAATGAATCTTAAAAAATTTTAAATTAATATTCAATTATCAAGTGTTCATTATAATATTAAATTCTATTCATTTCATATAAGTTAAAATAAAACATTCCCTTCATATTTTTTTTTTGTAAAAAGTCAAAAAGTACCTCATTTGAAAAATGAAAAAGATTCATTTTAAAACTTTTTTAAAAATTCAATCATGGGTAAAAATGTATTCATTATATTATAGGATAATATTAAAAAAATTATTGATTTTTTTATAAAATATGGATATGGAAGGAAATGTTTTTTGTCCAAATAATGAAACATAGTCAATTTTCCTTAAAAATATTATTTTGATATCTTAAGTACTTAAAGTGAGAAAAATTAAAGGAAAAAAAAAGAATTCTATATAATTAAACTGAGGAAAATAACAATGAAATGAATTTATCAGATAAAAATCTTATAATTTCCAGGATGGAAATTCAAGTATAAACAATCTCTATAAAATATGATTGAAACATAAATCCCTTACCTCAAGCCTCACATTTCTTCATACACATTCAAACCTCCTGAAAAATAGATATAGATTTTTTATACTTGTCTTTAAAAACCATAATCATATATATCATACCATTTATTATTACTTATTACATCTTATCAAATTTTTATTAAATTTATTTTTTTAAAATCACTATTCTTGGTGATAACTGCTTCTTTTTTCATGCGTGTTTTGGTTTAGTAGTCTTGGTCCTAGTAATTATATCATGGTTCCATAATTTACATAATTTTAATAATGATATAAATATCATATATTTTCATTATAAATACATATAGATTTATATTAATCTATAAAATTTATAGATAGAAAAAATAATTACAACGTTCATGGAGATGGTAGGCCGTATGTACGCATGAACGTTATTTTCACTTTTTAATGGATGAAATTTAAGAAAGGTAAATAATAATTCACCTTTAAGAAATAATTATTATATAATATATGTTATATATATTCATAAAATCCATACTTATCACCATCTATGTAAATCATATATGAAAAATGAATCACATCGCTTCGTGGAGATGAAAGTCCACATGTATGCATGAACGACATTATCGTTTTACAATGGTTTGGAAGGTAAGAAGTTAGATATGATATTATAATTATAGAATAATGATTATTATATAAATATAATATATAAAATTTAAACCCATAATAATAACCACCCATGAAATATGGTGATGAAAAATGAATTATATCACTATATGGAGATGGTAAGACGTACATATGCACAAACGATATTTTCACTTCACATTTGATGAGAAAGTGGGTGGATAATGGAGGTTTAAAAATAATAATAAAATTTAAGTATATTTATGAAACTAATTTATTATTTTATGATAAAAAACATGTATTTTGATTATTTAAAATAAAAATTAAAAAGGAAGTGATCGATTAAGGCAATTACCTTTTCTTTGAAAGAACTCCTACAGATATCCTCTTAAGAACCCTATGGTTGGTATTTTAAGAATAAAAGATCCTATATAATATGGATAATGAAGTTTATAAGGTATTTTGGTAGGTTATGGTCAATCTATATGGCTCAAAGTAGCGTGAAGAAGAAAAAGGAGGGGTTCCCTTTTATAATTGAGGGTAGGGGCACTCTTGGGATTTCTTAAAATAGTAAAATATAATAAAGTCATTATCTATAAAAATGATTAAAAATGGATAGGTATTCAAATATAAGTTAGTACGGGGTTTAAATAACCTCAAAAAATAATTTTTTTATAGGTTTAAATGGTTTTTAAACCTTATATTTTTGTTTAATCCCGTAGTTAACCAATTTTAACCTTAATCGTAGTGACAACTTTTTCACTCTTAATGGGTTATAATTTTACTTATAAGGTAAAAATTAGACCATAAATGGATAAGGGGAGAAATTTTAAAACATATAATATCCACATTATCCTATTTAAATAATTTCATGATTTTTAAATAATTTAATATAATATTATTTTGATAAAATACCATTAATTCTAATTTTGACACTATTTATTTAATTTGACTTAAAATATATAAATAAAAAATTTAAATTTAAATATAATCCTTTTAAACACAAATAATATGTTATATTTATAAAAAAATCATTTAACACTATAAATCACTCAAATTATATTACTTATAATATTTTTAAAACCATTTATTTTATTTTTATATTAATTGAATAAATATTGTATTAGTGTTGCACAAGTATTTAAGGTAATTATTTATTAAGAAAAAATTATAAATAAATAATAATAATGAATATAATTTAATTATTAAAAAAATATAAATTTTTATTCATTTATAACGTTCTTTTCTCTCTATGTGGACACATAATTTATATTTAAAAGTAAGAGAGTGGCATTTTATAACATTATTTGCTTTAAATATTATATAGGTCATTTTCATGGACAAGTGTCCATTAAAAAAATTAATTTCTAGACCAAGGTGATATGGGTCAAATTAAATTCATCAAATAAAAATTATAATGAAAAATTATGGTCTTATAACTTGTTTTTAACTTAGATTAAGCTGATTTACCATTTACTGAGGTGATAAATTTTACCATGGTTACTATTCATAATGCCTAAAGATAAAATTAAACTATCTACCAAATTTTAAAATGAATATTACAAATATAAAATCAAATTTTCAAGATTAAATTTATATAAGTGGCATATATTAATTTAAAAATAAGCATGCAAAATGTGATGAAAACTGATTTTTTGAAAAATACATTTTTAAGCATAAAAATGGATTTATTCTTATCCCATGCCTATAAAAATATTAAATGAATGTTAAATTTTTTTATTGAATATATAATATATACATTTCCTTAAAATAATTCAAAAATAGTGATTAATTTAATTTATTAAGATAAAAATACATTATGCACATAAAAATAATTTTTCATAAAAACAACTTTTTATTTTCAAATGTTTTTTATTTTTATTTCTAATTAATTGACAACTAATGAATTAATTTTATATATATGTAAACATAATTTTTTATATCTTAGTTAGTCTTATTCATAACCTTCAATCCAATGGCTAGGTGATGACTTATATATAATAATATATTAATATCATATCGCTGTTTGTTTAAACTCAGTGTTGCATGTAACACAGACTATCAAAGAAAAAATTATTTAAAGAGAAATATTTCATAAAATATCAGGGTGTTAAGGAATGTAATGAACCAATTTTCTTATTTTTTAGTGTTGTTACATTGTTTAGTGTGTTTAGTGTTGGGTTTTCCAATATATAAATTTTAATTTAAATGATTGGTTTATTAATTAGATAATGTTTATCAACGAGATATGTTATTATGGGATTATTGGTGGTAATTATGAGATCAGTGTTGATTTATTGACCACTAATTGAGGTAGGTGACCTTTATATTATCAAGTCTCTTACTCATTTTTTTATGTTTATGTGACATTATTATTATTTTTATTAGCTTAATTGTGTGATATGGTACGATCTTTATCCATAAATTGAGGAAATATCACATCATACAAATAGTCAATAAGGACCACATAAATTATTAAACATTTCATTGGTTGAGACTTAGTCGAACAAGTACTGGTGGCCCTATTTATGGATTATTTGGTGGCATGAGTGATGTTGACTCATTTTTTTTAAATAAAATGGTTTCTAACTTTAAATGGGTTTATTTAGTAAATAGGTTGGATTCAACATCAATTGAATCTCTTAGAATTTAATAACAAATATATACTTCTACAGTTTCAACCTCCTCAGGAGCAGTAACTGCAACTTTTCTTGATCAACCCTCCATTCCCCTATTACAGTAGATGTTATGAAATATGGTTATTTGAAATTATCACACCCTAAAATATACCATCTTTATTATTTTATTATTTTATTTATATTGGGTTTCATCATCAATTTCCATTTCAAACTGGTGATTTTTTTACAATTTTAAAGTTGCAACATAAGTGCATGACTGGAATACGATTACTACTAATCACGAGGAAAACCATATGGAGGCATGGAATTTTTAGAAGAGGTGTTTTATATGGTTAGATTATGGTTTTTAAAACTATGAGTCCAAACCATGTGAGTGTCTCGATGTATCTAGTGAGGGTTTTATGATTCGCACACAATTTGGAAATCCATGTGGCCAAACCGTGCAACTTACCTAGTTTCATTAAAAAGGGAAATACCTAAATTACCCTCCTAATTTTAAAACCCCAAATCACTCACCCTCTTCTCACATGACTTAGGATCATGAAGTATTCCCTTGGTCATACCTTCCTTGGCCCCCTCATATATTTTTAGAGTTTATTTTTCAATTTTAAGGGGCCCTCTCTTAAGGCAAGGTCCTTTCTTACTATATTATTCTTTCTTTATTGTCTTTATGTCTTTCCATTTGCTTGTATATCTCTTTGAAAAACCCTAAGGTTATTTTCTAGTGATTTTTTCATCATTTTTTGATGATAGGGTGTTTAGATCCTGTCTCAGGTCTTGTTCTTCCCATTTCTAAAGGTTTTATCGAATTCTCACATGGTTTAAGGTAGGTGGTTTCACAAATTTGATTTTTCTTCACACACCAAACATTCTTGAGGTTTCTAAATCCATTATTTCTTAAAATTATTATTTTTTTGTTGTAAAAATATTATATTTCAATATATATTATCCTTAAAGGGATAATATATTAAATATCATGTTTCACACACCATACCTAACTAAAACGAAAAACCTTGATATATTTTGAATATTAAATATAACTATTTAAAACTTATTCACCGAATTAAAAGGTATGAATAAGATTAAAAAAATTATAAAATATGGGAATAATGAAAATAATTTCTACTTTTAATATTAATGAAATTGAATTAGTACGGTTAAAATAAATAAGAAAATAATTTTATTCATAAAAATATATTCTTATAAAATTATTGTTTTATTTTAAGAAACTAAGTATATTATAATTAAATAATAATAAAATATTCTGATAATATTAATAAGATATTATTAATAAATTAATTATTAATTTAGAGGAAGTAATAATAAATATTAATCAACATTTTGAAAAGCTATTTTCCAATATAAACAATTTTCCACTGTATTTTGGGATTTTATTTAAATATTTAATTCTAAAATTATCAGAATTTAATTTGAAAAAATATAAATATTTTTTATTAATAATAATTATATATTATTAATATTTTTTTTATTTTTTCTAAAAATATTGATTTTAGGTGAATAATGTAAAATACCGTTTTTACAAATAACACAAATTTTATGAAATTATTGGCATATAAGTATGAATTTTAAATTTATTAAACCTTTTTATGAGATAAAATATGTATTTAATAAGTGAAATTATAATTTTAAAAATGACTTTTAATTCATAAACCCATTTCTCACATTTTATAATTTAATTTACATTTTAAAAAAAATCATCTTTAATACATTATATATTCAGTATTTTAAAATTAATTTTTATCACTTTTAAAATTTGAATAAATAATGGATTTAAAATCTGGAATAATTATTCCTAAATTATATAATAAGTTACATTTTATTTTTGGACATAAAGGATAAATCACCTAGGTAAAAACAAGTTACCATGATGAAAACTAAAATTGTAAAAATGAGTAACCTTAGAGGTAAAGGTACTAATATGTTTAAAACATATTTAAAATTGAGTGGTGTAAGATTGTATCAATATTATATCTTATAAAATAAAATATTTTTTAATTTTGGATCCAATTTTCTTGATATTGACTTTCCATTATTGAAATGTTTTGGGTATTTACAAAAATACCATCTCCATTCTCATATATAAGGGACTCTCCTCTCCTCACACCCCTTACTCAAAAATCAGATTATTTAAATATAAAATCTGCCAAAAACTCTCTTAAAAAATCATAGACACATTAATGAGGGGGTTTTTCATCTTAAAAAACCATTACCAAAGGTTTAATCCCCTTTACAAAGGAGATAATCCAAGAATTGTGGTATAAGTTTTGAACCTCTTTTTTTCTATTTCTTTATGCACCTTTTTTATTCCTAAAATTTATCTTAACAATATTTTAATGATAAAATAATCCTAATTAATATATTATTGTTTAATTACAATGATGATTTAATCATTAAACATAATCCCCTATTCCATTAAGAAAAATGAAAACCTGAATCATGCATTGTGCAGACTAACACCTTCACGACACAACATGTTTTGTTTTCCTTCACCACATTAAAAGGATGGACCCAATATGGAATTTAATATATAAATATTATATTTATGACATATTTTATATTTTTAAATGATAAACCATAATACTTATTTTCCCCATTCTATGGAAAATGAAATCATCATCTATGCATACGTGTGGACTACCGCCTCCATGGAACGATTAATTTTCAATTTTCATTTCATCATTTACTTATATGGATAGTTATGAGAATGGTTTGAAAGGATAAATATGATGTTTATGATATAAATAATGTTATTTTAAATAAAATTTAATATAATATTAATGATATTAATGATACAATATCATTATAAAATTAATCATCTTAAAAAAGAGAACTATGAAGAAAACAATTTATTCAAACGATAAAATTGTTTTGTATCCATAAATTATTCTACTAAATATTTATAATTATGATATATCATACTAATAAACACTAAATTATATAATTATTCTATTTTAATAATGATATTTTAACTTAATCACCTCATAATCATCCATTAATCGTGTTATATTCTTGTTTGGGTTGGTTTCACCACATACTTGAACAATGATCTAAAATTATATAATGGATTATCAGGAAAAATTAATTACTATTATAATATTATATAAATATTTAAATAATTTTTTTTGATTCTATAAAGAATACATCAATATTTAACTCATTAATTAAGAAAACACCCTTCATAGGTTAAAAATCACTGAAAAATGCTCATTATCAATTTCATCTTTAAGGATAATGAATAAAGTAATAATGAAATGAAATTTAAAATTAATAAATAATTATAAACCATTAATTATAGTAACATTAATTATTTTGTGAATATTAACATTGGAAGAAGAATGAATACCGACACCGTTCTTATAAAACTAGTTTAAAACAATCAATATTACCCACACCCGACATCAAAAATAGGTAATAACTAAGTAATATAAATGTAGAGAATAATTATAAATTAATATTATAAAAGTTTATATATATTATAAATTTTATTAAATAGGATATTAAGATATTTATGTTTATTATATAGTATCTTAGAGTGCATTCAACTAAGTGGGGGAAGAAGGTAAGAGTTTTTTTTGTCTCAAATCTCTCTCTTTGAGACTTGGTTTGTATTATGCACCCAATTTAATTTTTGTGGCATCTATTATTCCCAATTTATTTATTATATCATGAAATAAATTTCATTAATAATAATTTATGTTCAATTTAAGGCTATATATTTTAATAATTTTTTATGCTCCTTAAGTTATAACGGCTTCTTTGTCTCATTTTCAACTCCATAGGACATGTTTCATATTGTGTACCATAATTTATTTTATATGGTGTAATAACCAAAATAATTCTTTTAAATATGAAAATATATTCCATTTAATGAGTTTTTAATTCTATTTCAAGATGTTCCTCAGGATTATTTGATCCTTATGTTATAAACTCTGTAAGAGTTTTATCGACTCAATTTACGATTAATTGGGTCATAATATTTTTACTTGAATATAGTTTTCAAGATTTAATTGATAATATCATTCCCATATTTTATATAGTATTATTTTTTTTATCCGGGAAAATTAATTCTCATCATCAATTACCACTTCTTTGATAAAATGTTTTCTGAAATAAAAGTGTAGCATTGGTAAGAATAACTCCCACTCTGACCAATAAATCTTTCCTTCCATGTATATAATTTAATTCCCAATAATATTATCCTATTTTATGGGAAGTACAATATGAATTATTTTCTATGATTCTCGTAATTCTTTTTATCCCTTTTTAAAAGGGAAATTTAATAATAATTTCATAAAGTGAGTTTTCAAACAAAGTTATTTGATTTTTTAAAAAGGTTTTCCATCCTTTCAAAATAAAATATTTAATATTCCACCCCACATTTATTTTTATAACATTTATGTATTTTAAAGGATACATTATTGAATTCTATTTTTCAAAATAAAATGTTTTAAATTTTTTCAATTCACTATTTTCCAAAAAACTTATTAAAGTATCCCACAAATTATTCTTTTTATAATAATATTAATTTTTTTGAAAGAATCTTTTTATGTTATATTTTAGGTGAACACATATCTTCATTAGCCATATCATTTTATCTGAAAATTTTCCTCCGTGTTTTCATGGTTTCTAAAAGGAATTATTTTTCACATTATTCTATAAAATATGACTTTTAAATTTATTTTAAAATCATAAGTATATTTCTTATTTACAAAGTGATTTTTATAAAACTCCTAAATTCTTTTATCTAATTCAATTTACTTTGATACATATTATACCTGATTCAAGGATATTATTCAAATATTAACATCCAAATTATTTATTTTTATGACTTATATAATATTATTTTATATAGAAGATATGACTCCTTTTGAAAAATTATATTTCTTTTGGTATCCTATGATTTCTTAAGTTTATGTTATGTGACATGTTTAAGAAACACATAATATTTCCATGGGTTCATTAAGAAATATTTATGATCAATCTTAAGTGGAATACATACGTATGTATAATGATGTTTGGGGTCTTATATCACCCTAAAATGAATTGGTTTAAGTTTATATCTCATTAAATAGTTAGGCATGGATATAATAAGTTGGTTCACCCAGGAATGTTCATGATGGGTTTTCTCAAACTTTTAGGGATGAACATAAAGATTTTGTTCACATAGGAATGGAAATAGGTTTTATCACACAAGTTTTCTAATTATTATGGTTCTTTGATATTTCCAAGATTTTTCCATGATATTCCATACTTTTATTCTTCTTCTTATGCCTAATTTATTCTATCAAGGCTCATATTTATCAACTCATGTTTCTATGACTCATGTATTATGATACTATAAGAATTTTTACATGATTTTCTATCTATTATTTTTTGGGTATAAATATTTTATATATCATTATTATACACATATTCTCATATTATGAACACTTATGATCTTTGATCATTATCACTTATATTTACCATTACCAAGCACCTGAGCTCACACCTTTCTTATATTTATATTTCCCTAGGTTATGGAAATAAGAATAGTTTGAAACTTATAAATTTGTAACTTATGTGGAGAGTAAGTGGAATATATTTAATACTTGTTATAGACTAATCAATTACTTATATAGAGGGAAAATGTATGTTAGTTGAAAAAGACATGAGTTTTTTAGTCAATTTTTTCCCAATTCTCCAAAACATTAAAACTAAAAGGTATTGGGATATTTTTGTAAGGAAATATTTTCTTTATGTCATGAAATTACTGGATGGTTAGGTTTGGGATTTTATAGTTTGTATCAAATCAGATTTTAGATAAATTTAGAGATTAGGGTGATATTGAATGAGGTTAAATTA
Source organism: Viscum album (assembly GCA_963277665.1). Classification (NCBI taxonomy): domain Eukaryota; kingdom Viridiplantae; phylum Streptophyta; class Magnoliopsida; order Santalales; family Viscaceae; genus Viscum; species Viscum album. The sequence goes on from OY728150.1 coordinate 1,620,298,415, forward strand.
GTAATTTTAAATGTTATCAAAGGTTGATAAGTTAAGGTTGGTTATAATTTAAAAGGTATAGATAACCATTTAGGTCAGTGTAGGAAATATTATAGGGATTAGGATAATATAACATTAGTGAAAAACATTGGGATATGTTTAAGGGATAATTTTAAGTATATGATATCATCCTAACATTTTAGTAAAGTAGATATTGTGCAGTTATCCTAGAAAATACACCCATATATGGATACTACATATGGATATATGATATGAAATAAATGTAACTTGGGTAATAACCTTGAAAAGAAAATATTTGGAATTAACCCGATCTTCACCTTGTGGATGAAAAAGATGCCTAACTACACACTTGGTTTGACACTCCTAAGGTTTATTCTTTGGTAAATCACATTCTCTTTACAAACCATTAGGATATATTTATTTCACTAATTATTTTAAGGGATAAGGTTAATAAGTATGAGGGAAAACCACTTAAAGTAATTTAGGTAGAACCAATAGATTTATAATATCAACCAAGTATTACATAGTTTAAATAAAAGTATAATTGGGTAAAATTATTTTTTTATTAGATAATACATCTTAGGATCATTCTTTTATATTCATATACTCCGATGTTTTTTGATATTATCATAGCCATTTGGGTTTTATTATTTTGTTAAAATAGGATCTTGAAGATGAATATGAGAAAAGTATGCTTCCAAAGACCACCATGCATTACAACTGAATAATGTAGCATACTTATGTGGTTAAGAATATTAGTATAATCCTATTATGATAAAAAATTATTTTCTTAGTCTTACCCAAGGTAGTGAGGTTGATACCATAATAGAAATTAATTATTAATAATCATATATATTTTAATTAATGAATGATATTTATCGATTGTATTTTGACATATTATAAAAGTTATGAGGGTTATGTAGAATACCTAAGGAATGTTCTTTAATATATATGCTTTAAAGGTATTGAAACATATATCAAATGGAATTTATAACCTTGAAAAGTGATTTTATGAAAAGGCTATATTTTTTTTGGATAACTATCTAAGAACACATTATTGAGGTATGGATAGATCTTAAGATTAAAATAATATTTATGTTGTAGTAATAAAGGGTTGATTGATTTTGAGAAAAGTGAGTTTAATAATATTATAATTTAGTATTTATTAAAATAAAAAGTAATCCATGATTTTTTGATGATATTTATCTAATTTTTGGGATTATGATATATATTGACTATTTTGTGAGCTTATAAACTAGTGATTACTACATTTTATGGTTAAAAATAGAGTTAATTTTTGGAGGAATATATAATTTAACAGTGTTTCAATTTTTTAGGGATTAAAATGGTTTTAAGATAGGTATGTTATGGATAATATATGAATAGTTTATATCTACATTGTGATACATGATTATATGAATGATTAATATTTTTTGAGGAAAGATATGTAACTTGGTATAGCCTTAGAGAGTAAGGTAGTTTTCATATTAAAATCCATTTTTCAAATGATGGATGTGTTAATATTATCCTCATCTAATTTATTTAATGGGTAATAATTAAAATTAGAAGGAAAAAATATACTTAAGGTGGGGGAGAATGTAACAAACCCATATTTCATTATATATTCTCTTTAAATAAATAATATATTAAGTAACATGTTTCACACATTGTACCAAACTAAAAAAACCTTGATATATTTTTAATATTAAATATAAATATTTAAAACCTAAAATTTGAATTAGTGAGTATAAATAGGAGTAAAAATATTGGAAAATATCAGTATAATTAAAATATTTTTTACTTTTAATACTAATGAAATTCAATTAGTATAGCTAAAATAACTAAGAAAATTATTTGGTGCTTAAAAATTTAATTTGTCTAAAAATGGTGTTTTGTTCTTCAAAAAACTAAATATTTTATGGTTAAATAATAATAAAATATACTGATAATATGAATAATATATTACCAATAAATTAATTCATAATTGATAAAATATAATAATAAATCATAGTTAACATTTTAAAAAACAATTTTCCAATATGAATAATTTTCCACTATATTTTGGAATTTTATATAAATAAAAATTTATAAAATTATAGAAATTTAATTTGAAAAAATAAAAAAACTTTTTTTGGATTAATCCTAATAATATAATTTTAAGATGATTTTTTTGGGATTTTTCTAAAAAGATTGATTTTTAGGTGTATAGTGAAAATACCATTTTTACAAATAACTTGACTTTTATGAGATTATTAGTATATAAATTTGAATTTTAAATTTATGGAACTTTTTAATAAGAACAAATATTTATTTTATAAGTTAATTTTGGTTTTAATTTATAAAACCATATTTAAAATTTTATAATTTAAGTTATATTTCTCAAAACAAATTATTTTTAACACATTATAAATTTAATATTTTAAAATCAATTTTTATCACTTTTAAAAATTGAATTAAAAAATGGATTTAAAATATGAAATAATTTTTTACAAATTATATAATAAGGGTAATTTTATTTTTGAGCATAATTTTTAAATTATCTAGGTAAAAACTAGTTACCATGGTGAAAACTAAAATGGTAAAAATGAGTAATCATAGAGGTAAAGGGCCTAACATGTTTAAAAAATGTTTTTAATTTAGTGATGGCAGTGTGTATCAAAATTATCACTTCTCCAATCTATTATTTCTTAATTTTGGAGGCACTTTCCTTGATAGCTACTATCCATTATTGATTTTTTTTGGTATTTACAAAAATACCATCCCTCTTCTATTATAAAAGGGGCAGTCCTCTCCTTACCCCTCACTCCAAAATCCCATTATTTTAACCCAAAATATTCCAAAACCTCTCCTAAAAAATAATATAAACCTTAAGAAGGTTTTTTTTATTCTAAAAAATCCATCCCTCAAATGTTTAATCCACTTCACAGAGGAGATAATCCAAGAAGTGAAGTATAAATTCATAACCTCTCTTTTTTCTATTTTTTATGTGCCTTTATTCTTCCTAGAATTTATTTTCACCATATTATATCGATAAAATTAGTATCATTTTTATACTTTTATTTTATTAAAATTATGACACAATCATTAACCCCCTCACCTTTTCCCTTATGAAAAATGAAAAACTGAATCATGTGCTGTGCGAACTTATGACCCCACGACACAATGTAATTCATTTTCTTTAACCACCTTTAAAGGATATTCATAATAATAAATTTAATATATAATTATGATATTTATGAAAGATTTTATTTTCTTAAATGATAAACTATTTTTCTCCTTTTCCCCATTCTATGGAAAATGAAATGATCATCCATGCATACATGTAGACTACTATCTTTATGGAACGACTAATTTCCATTTTCCATTTCATCAATGACTTAAAAGTATGGTTATGAGAAAAAATTTAAAGGTTAAATATGATTTTTATTATATGTATAAGGTTATGTTAATACAAATTTAATATCCTATTAATGTTATGAACATTAAAAATCGTTATAAAATTAATCGTTTTAAATAAGAGAATTAAGGGGAAACAATTTATTCATACTATGGAATTATTTTTTATCCATCAATTATTCTTATAATTATTTATAATTCTGATATATCACACTAAAAAAACTAAATTATATCATTATTATATTATAATAATGATTTTATAACATAATCTCCTAATAATCATCCATTAACCATGGTATGTTCATGTTTGAGTCGATTTGACGATCTACTTAAACAATGTTAATAAATTATATCATGGATGATTATGAAAAATTAATAAATAATATAATATTATATAAATATTTAAATATTTTTTTATGTAATGGATACATCAATATTTAACTCATTAATTAAGAAAACACCCTTCATAGGTTAAAAATCAATGAAAAATTCTCATTGTTGAATTCATCTTCTAGGATAATGGATAAAGTACCCATGAAAGGAAATTTAAACTTAATAAATCATCATAAATAATGTTTTTTAGTACCATAAATTATTTTTTAAAGATAAACTTTGTAATAAAATTTAATATCAACACTTCTCTTACGAAACTAGTTCAAAATGATCAAGATTACCCACACCCGACATCAAAAATAGATAATAACTAAATAATATTAGTATAGATAATAATTATAAATAAAGGTTATAAAAGGTTATGTATATGAAAAATGTTCTTAAATATGTCAATAAGATATTTTTTTATATATGATCTAAGAGTGCATTCGACTAAGTGGGAAAACAATGTAAGGGTTTTCATTTAAAATTTCTCAATTTGAGACATGTTTTGTATTATGCACCTAATTTAATTTATGATTTATATATTATTCCTTATTTAGTTATTATATAATTAAATACCTCTCATTAATGGTAATTTAAGTTCAATTTAATTCCCTCTATTTCAATATTTTTTGATTCTCCTCAAGTTGTAAGGGTTTCTTTCTCTCATTTTCAAATCCATAAGACATTTTTGATATTATGTGCCACAATTTATTTTATATGGTGTTATCACTTCAAAATTTATTTCAAATATTAAAATATATTCCATTTCATGAGATTTTTATATCCATTTCATAATCTCTCTCTCAAGCTCCTTTGATCCTTACTTGACCAATTCTGTAATAGTTTCATCGACTAAATTTAGGATTCATTAGGTTAAAGTATTTTTACTTGAATAAAATTTTCAAGATTTCATTGATCCTACCATTCCCATATTTCATATAGAATTTAATTTTTTTTCTCTAGGGAAATTAATTCTCATCACAAATGAACACTACTTTGTTAAAATGTTTTTAAAATAAAAGTATAACATTGATAAGAATAACTCCCACTCTTACCAATGAATCTTTCCTTCTATATCAATAATTTATTTCATGACAATGTTCTTATATATTTTTGGGAAAGATAATATGGATTATTTTCTTTTATTCTCATAATTATTTTTATCCTTTTTCAAAATTAAAATTTAATACTATTTTTTTGACACGGGCTTGCATACAAAGGTATATGAAAAATATATTTTTTAATTTTTTTCCATCCTTTAAAAATTAAATATTTTATCTTCAACCTAAAATTTATTTTTATAACATTTAAAATTTTTGAATGATCCATTATTGAAGTTTCTTTTTAAAAATTAAATGTTTTCAATGTTTTAAATTCACACTTGATGAAATAACTTTTGAAAGTAACCCAAAAATTCTTTTTTTTTATGGTAATATTAAAAATGATTTATAAATACTCTTTTTATGTTTTATTCTCTATGAAAACATTTTCACTGATTATGTAATTTTTATGAAGCCTTACTTCTAAACGTTCATGGTTTCTAAAAGGAATTATTTTTCTCATAGTTTTATAAAATATTTATTTTAAAATTATTTCAAAAGTGAAAAGATATTTCTTTTTTTAAGTGTTTTTTTAGAAACTCAAACAAGTTTTTTTTTCATCTAAGTCATTGTACTCTGATACATATTATTATTGATTAAAGTCTATTATTAAAATATTAACATCAAAATTATTTCTTTTAATGAATTATGTAATTTTATTTTCTATAAAAGATATTTTTCTTTTTAAAAAATGATATTTTTTGGCATCCTATGATTTCTTAGGTTCAGAATTTGTGGTAAGTTTAAGAAAAGAATTATATTTCCATGGGTTCATTAGGAAATTATCAAGATTGATTTTAATTGGATCAAATATGTATATATAATGATGGGTGGGGTACTATATCACCATATGATTCATTGGTTTAAGTTTACATGTCATGAGATAGTCAAGCAAGAACATAATAAGTTTGCTCACGAAATCATGGATATGATGGGTTTTCTCACATTTTCAGGCATAGAAATAGTTATTTTGTTCAAATAAGTGTAGATATGATTGGTTTTCTCAAACATGATTTCCTATTTTATGGTTGTTACATATTTACATGTTTTTTTCCATGATATTATATAATTCTATGCATATTATTATTCCTATGTTATGCTCTCAAGGATAATGTTTTTTGACTCATATTTTTAGTCTTTTGAATCACGTTTTATGTCATTTTAATAAATTTTCCATGATTTATGATCTATGATTTATTGGATATAACTCTTTTATATATTGTGATTATACCCATATGCTTATATTATGGTCACTTATGATTATTGACTATTATCTCTTATTATTTCCCTTACTGAGCATCTGACCTCACCCCTTTATTATGTTTCTATTTACCCAGGTTGTGAAGATAAGAAAAATATGAAACTTATAAAAGAGTAACTTATATATAGAGTAATTGAGAGATATTGAAGACTTTTCATGAATCAATTAGTTTCTTATATAGTGAAAAAATGTCCATTAGTTAAAAAAGACATGAGTGTTTTTAGTTAATGTTTTGTCCCAATTCTCTAAAATTTTAAACCCAAAAGGCCTTGGGATTTTATTATAATGAAATATTTTCTTTAAGTCATGAAAATAATAGATGGGTAGGTCTAGGATTTAATAGTTGGAATCATAGTTGGGTTTAGATAACTTTGAAGATTAGGGTGATATCGATTGAGGATAAATTATGAATTATAAATGTCATCAAAGGTTAATAAGTTAAGGTTGGTTATAATTTCAAAAGTATAGATAACCCTTTAGGTTAGTTTAGGTAATATTTTAAATATTAATATAAGATAACTTTATTAAAAACTATTATGATATGTTTAAGGTATAAGTTTAAGTATAGGATAACTTCACAAAATTTTGGTAAAGTTTAGATTGTGTATTTTTCCTAGACTGTACATCCCTATATAGATACTACATGTGGATATAGTATTTGTCCTAGATGTACCTAAGGGTAATAACCTAGAAAAGGAAATATTGGGTATTAACTTAATCGTCACCTAGTACATGAAAAGGAGGCTTAACTGCACACTTAGTTTGATAATCCCAGGGGATATTCTTTGTTCAATCACACTTTCTTTACGAACCATTATAAAGTATTTATTTTCCCTATTACTTTAAGAGGTTAGGTTAATAATTATGATAGAACAAAACTCAAATTAACCTAGGTAGCACCAAGATATTTTTAAGATTAACCAAGTATGACATAATTGAAATAAAAGTATCATAGGTTAAAATGATTTTTTCATTGGAGAAGACATCTTGGGATTGAGTTTTTATATTCATATACTCTGATTCTTTTGGATATTATCATAATAATTTGGGTTTTATTAATTGGTTAAAACAGGATCATGAATATGAAGTTGATAAAGGCATGTATCTAAATCCCACTATGTATTATAACTGAATAAGGTAGCATACTTAATTGGTTGAGAATATTAGTATATTTCTATTATGATAAAAAGTGAGTTTCCTAGTCCTACCCAAGCTAGTGAGGTTAATACCAAAATAGAATTTAATTCTTGAAAATCATAGCTATTTTCATTTATGAGTGATATTTATCAATACTATTTTGATATATTATAAAAGTCATGGGGGGTTATGTGGAATATCTAAGGATTATTTTTCAGTAGATATTCTTTAAAGGTTTTTAAATGTATATCAAATCTAATTTACAACCTTGAAATTTTTTTTATGAAAAGGTTATATTTTATTATATAACCATATAAGAAAAATTTATTTTGGTATGGATAAATATTAGGATTATTATAATCTAGATGTTATGGTAATAAAGGGTTGATTGATTTTGAGAAAATTGGGTAAGATAGTATTGGAGTTGATTGTTTTAAAATAAAAAGAAATCAATGATGTTTTGGTTATTTTATCTAATTTTTGGGATTATGATATATATATCGACTATTTTTTCAGATTATGAACTACTGATTAATTCATTTTAGGGTTAAAAATAGAGTTAATTTTTTAGAGGTATATATAATCTAACAACGATTTAATGTTTTGGAGTTTCAAATGATTTTATGTGAGGTATGCTATACATAATATATGAATAGGTTATATACATACTAGGATACATGATTGTATGAATGATTAATGTTTTTTGAGGAAATATATGTAACTTGGTAGATCCTAAGAGAGTAAGGTATTTTTTATATTAAAAGTTATATCCAAAATGATGGATATGTTAATATTAGCATCACAACATTATTCAATGAGTAATAATTAATATCATGAGGAAACAATTTATTTAAGGTGGAAAGAATATAACAACCTAAGATTTACCTATATATTCTCCTTAAATAAATAATATATTAAGCACTATGTTTCACAAAGTGTACCAAACTCAAATGAAAAACCTTAATATATTTGATTATTAAATATAACTATTTAAAAACTAGAATTTGAAATATTGTATATGAATAGGAGTAAAAACTTAAAATTATATGGGTATAATGAAAATAAATTTTATTTTTAATACTAATGAAATTAAATTTTTATAGATAAAACAACAAAGAAAATCATTTTATGCTTAAAAATATGTTTTTTTTTTTCTAAAAATGGTGTTTTATTTTCATAAAATAAATATATTATGATTAAATAATAATAAAATATACTAATAATATTAATAATATATTACCATTAAATTAATTATTAATTAATAAAAATAATAATAAATAACTTTTAACATTTTAAAAATCTATTTTCCAATATAAAGCGTTTTCTAATATATTTTGAGATTTTATTTAAATATGAAATTATAAAATTATAGAAATTTAATTTAATAAAATAAAAATAATTTTTGTATTAACCATATCAATATAATATTAAGATTATTATTTTGTATTTTTTTAAAATGATTGTTTTCAATGAATAATTAAAATACCATTTTTACAAATAACACGACTTTTATGACATTATTAGTATATAATTATGAATTTTAAATTTATTAAACATTTTTATAAAACCAAATATTTATTTTATAAGTGAATTTATAATTTTAATGTTACGACCTGACCCAGCTCACCCCTGAACCAGTGGCCAGACCGGTCGCTACATGACCTCAAGCGCATCTCCCCATACACTATAGGCTACCGACTAGCAGCGAGGGTCTAAGGATAGTTAGCGGGGAGACTATAACCTCTTATTAGAGTAAAAAACAGTGGAAAATATCATCAAATAACAAAAATAGTGTGAATAATGATAAAGCAATATGATACATAATTTTATAAATCTTGTATAAAAAAATGGCCAACACCAATGTTATACAACGCATGCATGTTATGATTCTACAACTATAAAAGAAATAAAAAATACATCATGATTTACATATCAATAAATAAATAAATAAATTATGACTCAAGCCTCGAGGGATATCTCTTTAAGAATCCCGAGCTTCTGCTCGGTCCTCTTCTTCTATCTCCCAAGTAAATTCAAATAGCACAAAACTGCAACTAAATAGAATCTACTCGGGTACCCTAGTGCAATGGCGGCTAGAGTAGGGTGTGATATATAAATCTTAGTAGGCCAGGACTACTGGTGTCTACCCCAAATTAAGATAATAAATAAATAATTTAAACCGTGTGAAGGCATACAAAAATAAAGTAACCAGTACAATGTAATTGTATACCTAAGTACCTGCTTCAGCCCTCTGCTGGTGTCTGAACCTGTATTATAAATTTTTCATGCATTCACAATAGTCACTACACATTAATTTTCAACTATCAAATATTCAATCCTCATTAAATTATATAAGACTCATTAATTGATATTCATTATTTAACCGCATAAATCCCTAGGTTCCCCTGGACACCCGTATCTCAATACTTGCCTTAGCCATGCTAGGATCTGAACCATTTTCCATATTCAATGAAAAATCATTAAATCACACCATCTTTCATTAAAAATTTAATTCAGTTCATATATGACCAATTAAACCCATAGTCCACTGTTAATTAATGAGTGTAGAACGTCATGTCTAGCACCCTCGTGAGTATTTGGAGCATGAGTCCTTGTCCGATAAAATAATATTTGCATGAAAGCTAGGTGTAGAACTTCATTTCTTACACCATGTGATTATTTGGAGCATCAATCCTTATCTCACAACCTATTTATCAATCATACATATATATTTATCATTAGTGTAGAACTCCATGTATAACACCCCCGAACCAACCATTAATTAATTCATAAATTAATTAATCAAATTCGCTAATTACTTCAACAACTAATTAACAACATAAAACTCCCATAAAATAATTATACAATTAATCAACCATTAAAAATCTAAATTTTAACACCACAGGATTCCATGGTACACTTCTCTTTCAATAATACAGTAGCATGTGTTGTACGCAACTTCGAGTTCTAACACACACCACAACCAATCAAACTAGACATTATGAATAGTAATACCCAATTTTTGAAATTTTATAAATTTTATATTTCAAAATGGACTTCATTTTTGGATTCATAATATCAAAATTATCTTAGGGTGATTTTTTGGTACTTTTCTGATAACTTTCATAATCTGATGAATAGTAAAAATTACTAAATTTTAATTAAAAACAACTTTTTTAATCGAAATAATTAATAGTGATAAATTATAAATTTGAGTGTTTTTAAAGTAAAATTAGATTATATTTTTACCATTTAATCCAATTTTGGTCATTGGACATAATTTTACATTTAAACTAGACATAAACAAGTGTCAATCTTTTGATAGTTATTATTTCTTAAAAGCACGCTTTTTGTTTTAACAACGAGAATTAATTTTAAATTAATTTCTGCCACTTATGTGTTTTGAATTTAGAAAAATGGATTCCATATTTAGAATCATGATTTCCAAATTGTGTAAATACGTAACTTTTATTTTTCGACATTTTGAGTAATTACTTCGGTAAATATTTTATTTACCATGGTTAAAGGGTAAATCCGGTAAATAAGGGTAAAACAATAATATTATAATAATTTTAAATTACCTTAAAACGTGTCCTAAACCTATTTTTTGATACATTTCCGACCATGGGCATATTTGGGTTGATTTTGGGACCCCATGGAGCCACTTTTAATTGATAATGACACTTTATATTAATTAAGTAAAAGTAAATACAAAAATGACAAAAGCATATATATTTTAGAAAAACAATTTTTACATAGGGTTATATATGTTATATTTTCAACTATAAATATTAATTAGAAATATAAAAATATTTTCTACATAATGGTATTTTATTTATAATTTTTAGACATTGAATAATTAAATTTATTTATGACACAATAATGATTCAGTATTTTCCTTATTAATGAAAGAATCAAATAAGTGGTATTATAAATGTTTAAATAAATATAATTTAAAAGTTTTGATGACATCCAAAACTTTTATTGGTTAATATGACATGTTTGGATTACTTAAATGAATTTGGTTTGGATTAATAAAGTTTTTAAGACTTTAACAAAAATCAATTATTAAATAGTGTCAAAATTGACATAAAGGAGTTTTTTAAAAAAATATTATATTATTAATTGATATTCTATTCCTAAAAATATAAGGTTCGGAAAAATGACTTATATAATTATAGGTGTATCATTAATGGACCACTTTGGGGTCTCTTGGAAGTATATATCAAGTTTATTAACTATATAATATAAAAATACAAAGAGAGATGGTACATGTCAAACTAATTAACTAAGAGTTAAAACTAAAAGATAAGGTTAATATAGTGACCGAGACCTGTCTAAAACCTATTGGTTGAGTGGTTTTCAACCTATCCCTACATTAAACTTTAAATAATACCCTTTGGATCCATTAGAAACCAAATATGAATTTATTATAAAATAATATTTCTAGCTTTTCCTAAGGTGCCTCTCACCCCACTTATAAAAGGGCACTCCCCCTTCTCTCTAATTCATACCTTCAAAGCCTTTTGGATCAGCCAAAACCTGCCAAAATATTCTCTAAACTTCCCTAAATTAAACCTAGAATCCTTAGTTTGATCATAAATCTAACCTAAGGACCCCTTTTGATCAAATCAAAAGGAAGAACCCGAAGAAGAGGTAATGGTTTCACCACCCTCTTTCAAGTTCCTTTATTCTTCCACTTCTTATTTATTTGTTATTTACATTATAAAATAAAAACTCCAGTATCTTCTATATACTTTGATTTTATTAAAAATATAGTACAACCATATTCAGTATTCTATCCATCCTTTGAATGACATGTCACCATACGTGTGTACGTACGGCCTACCGTCTCCACGTCATGGTGTAATTGTTATTCAAAACATTATTATTTGGATGGGCATAATAATGATCTATAATTGATTTAAATAATGAATATAACAAGATAATTATTCTGTATATATGATATATCATCCAATTATATATTATTTTAATATCAAAAGAATGATATTGTCACTCGTGTGTACGTACGGACTACCGTCTCCATGAAGGCGATGAGATTCATTTCCCATCGTATCCATTCAAGTATAATTATCATTTGATGATTAAAAATAAGGTTTAAGGACTTGATATCATTATGGATATGAATAAGATACAACCTATCCATAAAAAACACGGCTTATGTAAAAAAACATATAAAAGAAAACGAGTAAGTTAACACCCGAAACGACGATAATACTAAGATATTATTAACAAAGCAATGTTAAAAGATCATATATGATATCATATTAATGTATATGATTCTTGTATAATTTAATAAAAATTATTTCTCCATTATACAGGAGGTTAAACTACCCTCAACTAAGGAAAAGTACAAGGTAAGGGTTTATTTCACAATCTCTTCATTATCCGAGGTTGTTTATACGTAATTATCTACTAGGACCTCTTTATCATCCACTTCCATATTTCTTAAAAATGTATTTCAAAACATTATTACTATTTTATAGACTATGGGTTAAAGTCAATTATACCCTTGTTTGACCTTTTATAAGACATTTATATAGTAATCTTTCTGTCATTTTTCAAACAAGGTCCTTTTTAACCTTTTCAACAAAATTAAGGTAAGAATGTCTTTTTTTCAACTTATACGGAGGGTGAAACTATTTTCCACCATTATAAAATCTTCAAAGCTTCCTTTACAAAATATAAGAATATTTTCAAAGTAAATGTTTTATTTTATAATTATGTGACTTTTAAATGATTTCAAAAAAAGAGATATTTCTCTCAAATAGTTTTGATTTCATCTATGTCATCATCCTTTGATGGATTTTAAGCTTATTTGAAGTTGATTTATTATGATACAAAACTTCCATATAGTATAGAAGGTTTTGTGATATGTTTGACTGTGGATGTGTTATTTTTATACCATTCATGGTTTATGGATAAAGTATTGACATTTTGTATGCTAGTTTTAATGTGAATGTTTATGTTATGTTTAAACCTGTTCATATGAGGAATGCATTGGACTTAATAAGTGACGGGTGGGGCCCACTATAGCCTATCAATGCATCAGTAGGTATCATGAGACAAACTAGTGTCTTGGCATAATGCCTTAAAAAAATCTTATTTGTAGTCTTGGCACAAGGCCTTGACTAAGTGATTATGAAAGTCTAGCATTATGCATTCCATCATTATGAAAGTGGTTATTGATATTACATGTAATTATTTGATTAGTAGAATATCCATGTGAATAAGTAAATGGAATTATTTCATTTTATTTTTTCCATATTATACTGATGTTAAATTTTAAAAGTCTTTTGTTTTAGTTATACATTGCCTTAAATGTTTATGCTTATTTATGAAAGTTTCCTCTATATTGTTATCCTTACTGGGCATCTGAGCTAACCCCTTTCTATGTTTTATTTTTCTCAGGATGTGAAGAAGTATTTTATGAATGACCTATAGGGATAGTATGAGGGGATATGAGTGTGGTCTATGGAGACAAGATGTTGTTGTAGTTTTTTATTTTATGATGTAATGTAAACTTTATGAATGTATCTAGTGATTCCAAGGCTACTAAACTAATAGGTATTTCGAGACTTGATCTTTTGTGATCATGCCAATGTTATGTAATAATGCACCAACTCTGGGTAACTGGGGTCGGGGTGTTATAGTTGGTATCAGAGGAAGTTTAGTACAAACCTTGGAAGCTAGATTTAGATACACTCTAATTAGAGCACATAACCCTAAGATTGGATTTGAGGATTAATATAGAAGAACTTCCTAGAATTTTGGTATTGTATATATTTTGTGAGTTTTCAGAGCAATACATCCGTGTCTAGATACAAGTAGGTATAGGTGGCTCTGGCACATATGTACCTAGGGGTAAACCCGAAAACACCGCTTTGATCTAGACTCGAACGAGAACTGGTGCACGACAACAGGCCTTGCTGTACTCTTGGTTACGACACTCCTGGGGGATATGTTTAGGATAGTTCTCATTTTATTTACAATACATTATGAAGTGTTTATAAGTATATACTTCCTCAAAGAAAACATTTTTATGATTATGGATTATATCCATAAACTGTTGAATTTATGTTAAGTGTTTTACAAGTTTGGAATTATGTATTTCGATTTATAAATTGATCTAGTTTATTCCATTGTTTAGAAATGACGCCTAGTGGAAGGAATGGAAACCGTATCAATGCATGCACTCTATGTAGGTATTTCCCTCCCGCTTAAGATAATTATAGTGGAGCTGGTGATACAACTGGTGTTGATCAGCTTATCACCATACTGGGATAACTCACTCAGGTTATGAATAATAACCTTACCCGTATGGAGCACCCTGATCCACAACATGGAGGTTCAATGTTAGATCTCTTCATGAGGCAACAACCACCAAAATTAAATGGTAGTACAAATCCATTAGTAGCTGAGCAATGGATAAATTTCTTAGAGAAAATATTCTATGCCTTGGGGAGTAGCGAAAGGGAAAAACTTATCATGGCAGTTTACCGCCTCACTAGAGATGCTGACCAATGGTGGTCATTGATTCGAAACACAAAGGAGGATGATGAAGTATAAAATATAGAATGGAGGGAGTTAAAAGATATTTTCTTAGAAAAATACTTTCCTCATGACCATCGAGGAGATATGGAAAGACAATTTCTGAGTTTGAGACAAAAGGAGGATGAGAATGTCGCAAAGTATGAGGCTAACTTTACAAGGTTAGCGATGCATGAAAAATATTATATACATAACCCAAGGAGTAATATTGATCATTTCTTTGATGGGTTAAAACCATTTCTCCATCGAGCATTAGTCTCACAATCCTTCTCGTCATACGAAGATATTGTCTCATGTGCTATCAAGATAGAAAAGGAATTATCTAAGTCTTATGACTTTAAAGAAAAGAAAGAGAAGAAGAGTTCTATTGATTACTCTAGAAATGGAAATAAGGGGAAGAAGGGAAAATTTGAATATCCATCCTGTATTAAATTTGGGAAGAAAAACCCTGGTACTTGCTTGAAGGGAATGGGAGTCTGTTACAAGTGTGGTGAAAAAATCCACAAAACTCGTGATTGCAAGGGAAAGAAAGAAGCTACCAATGTTCAATGCTACAATTGCAGGGAGATGGGACATTATGAAAATGAATTTCCTAAGCGTCAGGGGAACTTACCTCAGAAAAGGACAAGGGATCAATTCCAAGCTTATGATATCACTACTGCCGAGGTAGAAGCTCCGAAAGACATGGTGGCAGGTAATTTAATGGTTTCCTTAAGTTTAGAAAATGCTTTATTTGATTATAGATCATCGCATTCTTTCATATCTTCATAGTTTGCTAAGAAAATTAGATATTTACAATTTGATTTAACAAAGGAGTTTTCAGTCAAAACTCCTAAGGGAAGTATCATTGCAACAAAGTTTTGTGAATCAATCCCCATTAGAGCACATAAATGTTCTTTATCTACTGATCTCATCATCATAACCATGATTGAATTTGATATAATCCTTGGTATGGATTGGATTTCGGACCATGATGAGAATATTTATTGTAAGAAGAAGGAGGTTATGATTTTTGATGATGATGATAAAGAACACCTTATCTTTAGAGAAGAATTGTCACCACCTGATTCTTATCTAGATCTACCCCCAATAGCTCAACTAAATTCAATTATCGGGGAGGAAGAGAATGAAATAACTATGGGTGAGTAAAGTAATGTTTAAATATAGGATGTACCTATTGTGAAAGAATATTTATATGTGTTTCCGGAAGATTTACCTGGACATCCTCTAGAATGAGAAATTGAGTTTTCCATTGATTTAATTCCTGGTTCAAGGCCTATATCAAAGACCCCTTATAGAATGGCCATTGTGGAATTAGTGGAACTAAAGAAACAACTAGAGGAATTGAGTAATAAGGGATTTATTCTCCCTAGTGTTTCTCTATGGGGATCCCCTGTCCTTTTTGTTAAGAAGAAAGATGGATCTATGAGGTTATGTATCGACTACAGCGAAATCAATGCTATAACAATAAAGAAAAAGTATCCCATACCTCGCATTGATGATTTATTTGACCAACTTCATAGAGATCAATAATTTTCAAAGATTGACCTTCGATCTGGATATCATCAGTTGTGTGTGAAGAAGGAAGACATTCCAAAGACAACATTTTGAACCAAGTACGGGCATTACGAGTTTACAGTAATGCCTTTTGGATTGACTAATGAACCCTCTATATTCATAGATCTAATGAACAGAGTTTTCAAGGAATATCTTGATGATTTTGTAGTGTTATTTAGTGATGATATCTTGGTATACTCTAAAATCTACAAATATCATGAAAATCACTTGCGCATTATCCTGAAGACTCTTAGAAGACATGAATTATATGGGAAGTTTAGCAAGTGTGAATTCTGGCTTCAAGAGATTTCTTTTCTTGGCCATATTTTCTCTAAGTATGGAATTTCCATTGATACTTCTAAGAAAAGAGCAATCCAAGAATGTCCAGAACCAACGAGTATAACCGAGGTACATATTTTTATTGGTTTGATAGGTTATTATCGGCGTTTCGTCCAGAATTTTGCCCGATTGGCTAACCCATTAATGAAGCTCACACGTAAAGGGGTTAAATTTATTTGGACAAAAGAGTGTGAAGAATATTTCGAAGAACTGAAGAGAAGAGTAGTCAATGCTCCTATATTGACTCTACCATCGGGGAATGATGAGTTTGTTATTTATAGTGATGCTTCAAAGAAAGGACTTGGTTGTATCCTTATGCAGAATGATAGGGTTATTTCCTATGCATCACGACAACTAAAAATTCATGATAAAAACTATCCTACTCATGATCTTGAGTTAGCTGCTGTAATCCTTTCTTTGAAGATATGGAGACACTATCTCTATGGTGAAAAATGTGAGATTTATACTGATCACAAGAGTTTGAAGTATATTTTCTCACAAAAAGAACTCAACATGAGGCAAAATAAATGGCTTGAACTACTCAAGGATTATGATTTCATGATACACTACCACCTGAGGAAGGCAAATAAGGTGGCAGATTCTTTGAGCAGAAAAGATCATGGAGTTTTTAACAAAATGAGAGTTGAAAGGGATCCAATTTTCATGGATCTATTGAAGATGGATATGGGAATAACCATGGAAGGTGAAACATAAATTATTTTTCAAATGGTTGACAAACCATCTTTACTAGAAAGGATTAAGAGTTCTTAGACCGATGATGAATAATTTCAAAAGAAGATTAAAGCTGTGAATGATGGGAGATTGAGTGACTTTGTGTATGAAGAAGGAATTTTGAAATTTGGGAAGAGACTTTGTGTTCCCGATATACCTGATCTAAAAAGGGAATTTTTGGATGATGCTCATAGTTCCAATTTCTCTATACACCCTGGGAGCACAAAAATGTATAGAGATTTGAAGGAATTTTTTGGTGGGACAACATGAAGAGGGAGATTGCTGATTTTGTGTCAAGATGTATTGTTTGTCAACAAGTGAAAGCTGGAAGGCAACGGCCTGGAGGATTCATGCAACCTCTTCCCATAACTGACTGGAAATGGGATAATATTACAATGGACTTTTTCATGGGACTACCAAAGACTCATAGAAAGAACGATGCAATATGGGTCATTGTTGATCATGTTACCAAGTAAGCACATTTTCTTGTTATAAAAGAAGATCTATAACTTGAACGTCTAGCAAGGCTATATATTAATTAAGTTGTGAGACTTCATGGAGTACCCCTATAAATTGTTTCTGATTGTGATCCATGTTTTACATCAAGATTCTGGAAGAGTCTTCAGAAGGCCTTGGATAATGAACTTAGTTTGAGCACTGCCTACCACCCTCAAACAGATGGACAATCAGAATGGACTATTAAATCCTTAGAAGACATGTTGAGATCTTTCTCACTTGACTATTAGGGTATGTGGGATCAATATTTACCTCTGGTAGAAATTTCCTATAACAATAGCCTCCATTCGAGTATTCAGATGGCACCACATGAAGCGTTATATGGAAAGAGATGTCGCACCCCAACCTGTTGGGATGACGTTGGTGAAAGAAAACACGTAGGCCCAGAACTGGTGGAGGAAATGATGGAAAATGTGAAGGTAATCCAAAACCACATCAAAGCAACTCAAAGTAGGCAGAAGATCTATGTTGATAACCGAAGAAAGGATTTGGAATTTCAGGTAGGAGATCATGTTTTCTTGAAGGTATCTCCATGGAAGGGAGTTATAAGTTTAGGTAAGAAAGGTAAATTGAGTCCCAGGTACATAGGACATTTCGAAATTCTAGAACGAATTGGGGCTGTAGCTTACTGTTTGGCAATACCGTCAAGTCTCTCTAAAGTTCACGATGTGTTCCACGTATCAATGTTGAGAAAATCCATGCCTGACCCA
Source organism: Viscum album (assembly GCA_963277665.1). Taxonomy (NCBI): domain Eukaryota; kingdom Viridiplantae; phylum Streptophyta; class Magnoliopsida; order Santalales; family Viscaceae; genus Viscum; species Viscum album. The sequence continues at coordinate 1,620,317,113 of OY728150.1, forward strand.
ACGAATGTACTCACCTATGATGAAGTAGAACTGGAACTTGATCTGTATTATTGTGAAGAGCCCATCAAGATTATTGATATCAGAGAACAAGTGCTGAGAAACCAGATGACTCATCTGGTAAAAGTTCTATGGAGAAACCATAAGTTGGAAGAGGCAACATGGGAACCCGAGGAACTTATGATGAAGAACCACCCGAGTCATTTCATGTGGTAGTATTCTAGAAATTTTGAGGACAAAATTATTTGAAGGAGGGGAGAATGTAACACCCCAAGCTTCCATGGTATGCTTCTCTTTGAATAATATAGTAGCGTGTGTTGTATACAACTTCGAGTTCTAACACACACCACAACCAATCAAACTAGCCGTTATGAATAGTAATACCCACTTTTTGAAATTTTATAAATTTTATATTTCAAAATGGACTTAATTTTTGGATTCTAAATATCTAAATTATCTTATGGTGAATTTTTTGTACTTTTATAATAACTTTTATATTTTTTAATGAATAGTGAAAATTACTAAATTTTAATTAAAAACAACTTTTTTAATCAAAATAATTAATAGTCATAAATTAAGAATTTGAGTGATTTTAAAGTATAATTAGATTATATTTTTACCATTTAATCCAATATTGGTCATTGGACATAATTTCACATTTAAACTAGACATAAACAAGTGTCAATCTTTTGATAGTTATTATTTCTTAAAACATGCTTTTTGTTTTGACAATGGGAATAAATTTTAAATTAATTTATGCCACTTTTGTGTTTTGAATTTAGAAAAATGGATTCAATATTTAGAATCAGGAGGTCCAAATTGTGTAAATAGGTAACTTTTATTTTTGACATTTTGAATAATTACTTCGGTAAATATTTTATTTACCATGTTTAAAGGGTAAATCTGGTAAATAAGGGTAAAAAATAATATTATAATAATAATAAATTACCCTAAAATGTGTCCTAACCCTATTGGTTGATACATGTCTGACCATGTTTATCTTTGGGTCGATTTTGGGACCCCATGAAGCCACTTGTAAGTGATAATAACACTTTATATTAATTATGTTAAAGTAAATACAAAAATGACATAAGCATATATCTTTTAGAAAATTTTTTTTACATAGAGTTATATAAGTTATATTTTTGACTATAAATATTCATTTGAAAGATAAAAAGATTTACTACATAATGGAAATTTATTTATAATTTTTAGATATTTAATAATTAAATTTATTTATGACACAATAATGATGAATTATTTTACTTATTAATGAAAGAATCAAATAATTGGTATTATAAATGTTAAAATAAATAGAATTTGAAAGTTTTGATGACATAAAAAATTTTATTGGTTAATATGACATGTTAGGATTAATTAAATGAATTTTTTTCAAATTAATAAAGTTTTTAAGAATTTAACAAAAATTAATTATTAAATAGTTTCAAAATTGACATAAAGGAGTTTTTAAAACAAATATTATATTATTAATTGATATTCTATTCCTAAAAATCTAAGGTCTGGCCAAATGACTTATATAATTATAGGTGTATTATTAATGGACCACTTGGGGGTATATTGGAAGTATATAGTAAGTTTATTAACTATATAATATAAAAATACAAAGAGACATGGTAAATGTCAAACTAATTAACTAAGAGTTAAAACTAAAAGATAAGGTTAATATAGTGACCCAAACCTGTATAAAACCTATTGGTTGAGTGGATTTCAAGCTATCCCCACCTTAAAATTTAAATAATTCACTTTTAATCAATTAGAAACCGAATATGAATTTATTATAAAATAATATTTTTAGCTTTTCCTAAGGTGCCCCTCACCCCTCTTATAAAAGGGCACTCCCCCTTATCTCTAATTCATACCTTAAAATCCTTTTGTCTCAGTAAAAACCTGCCCAAATATTCTCTAAAAATCCCTCAATTCAACCTAGAAGTATTAGTTTGTATAGAAAGCCAACCTAAGGAGCCTTTTTGATCAAATAAAAAGGAAGAACCCGAAGAAGAGGTAATGTTTTCACCACCCTCTTTCAAGTTCCTTTCTTCTTCCACTTCTTCTTTCTTTGTTATTTCCATTATAAAATAATAAATCCAATATATTCTATATACTGTGATGTTATTAAAAATATTTTGCAACCATATTCAGTATTCTATCCATACTTTGAATGACATGTCACCATACGTGCGTACGTACGGCCTACCGTCTCCACGTCGTGGTGTAATTGTTATTCAAAACATTATTATTTGGATGGGCATAATAATTATGTGTAATTGATGTAAATAATTAATATAACAAGATAATTATTCTGTATATATGATATGCCATCCAATTATATATTATTTTAATATCAAAAGAATTATATTGTCTCTCGTGTGTACGTACGGACTACCGTCTCCACGAATGCGATGAGATTCATTTCCCATTATATCCATTCAAGTCTAATTCTAATTTGATGATTAAAAATAATGTTTAAGGAATTGATATCATTCTAGATATGAATAAGATACAACCTATACATAACAAATATGGCTTATGTAACAAAACATATAAAAGAAAACGAGTAAGTTAACACCTGAAACGACGATAATACTAAGTATTATTAACAAAGCAATGTTAAAAGATAATATATGATATCATATTAATGTATATGATTCTTGTATAATTTAATAACAATTATTTCACCATTATACATAAGTTTAAACTTCCCTCAACCAAGGAAAAGTACAAGGTAAGGGTTTATTTCACAATCTCTTCATTATCCGAGGTTGTTTATACGTAATTATCTACTGGGACCTCTTTATCATCCACTTCCATGTTTCTTAAAAATGTATTTCAAAACATTCTTACTATTTTATACACTATGGGTTAAAGTAATTTATACCCATTTTTGAATTTTTATAAGACGTTTATAAATGAATCTTTCTGTCGTTTTCCAAACAAGGTCCTTTTTAACATTTTTGACAAAATTAAGGTAAGAATGTATTTTTTTAACTTATACGGTAGGTGCGGCTATTTTAAGACATTATAAAATCGTTGAAGCTTCCCTTAAAATCTATAAGAATATTTTCAAAGTAAATGTTTTATTTTATAATTATGTGACTTTTAAATGATTTAAAAAAAAGAGATATTTCTCTCAAATAGTTTTGATTTCATCTATGTCAAAATCCTTTGATGGATTTTAATATTATTTGAAGTTGATTTATTATGATGCAAAACTTCCATATAGATTTGAAGGCTTTGTGATATGTTTGACTGTGGATGTGTTATTTTTATACCATTCATGGTTTATGGATAATGTTTTTATATTTCACATGCTAGTTTTAATATGAATGTTTATGTTATGTTTAAACCTATTCATATGAGGAATGCATTAGACTTAATAAGTGACAGGTGGAGCCCACTATAGATCCTCGATGCATCGGTAGGTCTCATGAGACAAACTAGTGTCTTGGCATAAGGCCTTGACAGAATCTTATTTGTAGTCTTGGAACAAGGCCTTGACTATGTGGTTATGATAGTCTGACATTATGCATTCCATTAATATGAAAGTGGTTATTGATATTGCATGTGATTATTAGATTAGTAGAATATACATGTGAATAAGTAAATGGAATTATTTCATTTTATTTTTGCCATATTATGCTGAAGTTCAATTTTAAAAGGATTTTGTTTTAGTTATACATTGCCTTAAATGTTTATGCTTATTTATGAAAGTTTCCACTATATTGTTATCCCTACTGGGAATCTGAGCTCACCCATTTCTATGTTTTATTTTTCCCAGGATGTGAAGAAGTATTTTATGAATGACCTACAGGGATAGTATGAGGGGATATGAGTGTGGTATATGGAGACAATATGTTGTTGTATTTTTTTATTTTACGATGTAATGTAAAATTTATGAATGTATCTAGTGATTCCAAGGCTACTAAACTAATCGGTCTTTCGAAACTTAATATTTTGTGATCATGACAATGTTATGTAATAATGCACCAACTCTGGGTAACTGGGGTCGGGGTATTACATCAATAGTTAATAATTAATTAACAATTAATTATTCTTAACCACAAGCAAGTCAACTGGATAATTAACTCAATATTTAATTATCCCAATTCCTTAACCGAAAACATGATAATTAATTTACCAATAAATTATCCTTATTCCCTTACTAATCCAATCGATTAGTTAAATATACCAAAACTATTAGTTAATGCAACAATTAAATAAGTACACATTATCATTAATTAATCCTTCAATTTATTAATATACAAAACAAATAACATCCTATAATTAATTTTCCAAAAAAACAATTATCTCAATCTAAATATCAACTATCCATAATTAATTTCCATAATTAATTATTTAAATAAATTACTACAAAATCACATAATTAATTCACTATTAATTATGTCAATTTATCCAAAATGACTTATCACATTAATTAGTTTTTTAAAAAAGTTAATTTATCACATCATTTACATTTAATTAATACATAATTAATTAACATGTTTCACCAAGTTCAACATCCCTTAATTAATTCAATAATTAATTAACACTATTCAAGTGCCTCATCATTCCATGATTAATTAAACAATCAAATATTCATTTCATGGAATCAACCTATAATATATCAGCACTAATATAAAGATATATGGAAAACTCAAACCATAAGAAAATATAATATAAAACTACCATTACTTTTTGGTTTGAAGGCAACACACTTCTATTAAGGGGTTTTATTATAAAAAATTGATATTACTTATCAAAAAAATCACTTATGACATTTAGCAATTTAAATCATTAAACATGATAAATTCACATTAAGAGGCATTCAATTTAAATACTTCACTACATGGATTTAATTTCTAATAAAAGTGAAGTAGGAAATTTATTAATGCATTTATAAAATTGAGGACTTGGAAAGGGACCCTACCTCGGGGTAGAATAAATTCAATACTCAGTAGTTTGACATATGGCGGTAACCAATCCACAACTGGTCTACAATCTCAGGTGCACACAACTTTACAGACACACACACACACACACACACACATGTGAGTTGTCTCCGAAACAATGTTGATGAACTGAATCAGACCGAACTACCTTGCCTTCAGTGAAGCTCACTGGAATGCGGACCAATGGGTCCTGAGAACCCTGTTGCACAACCATAGAATCGAAGAAACAAGGAAACCCAATTAAACATGAGCCTTAGGGTTTTGGTTGAACATAAAAGGAGATAGATGAGTGAAATGGAAGATGAAAATCATGAAAAATTTGGAGATAGACTCACCTTGACATGGAGAAAAATACTCGTTAAGACACCGGAAGGATCCGAGTGCATGAATAGGAGCCAACAAGGGGGGTGTAGCATGCCTCACAAGGGGGTGGGGGCTTGGTGCGTGTCACTGCTCCTATAGTACGCCTCCTCCTTCGTTCTCTCTCAATAAACTAGTTAACACCCTAATAAACTAATAGATATAATAGAATAATAATAAAATTTATTATTCTCATTTAATATAACATTTCTGTATTAATTAACCTTTAAATAAACATTTCATAATTAATTTTTAAATCCCCCATTAATCATCCAATTAAATTATTGTATAATTTATTTAATTAAAAAAAATACAATAATAATAATAATATCCTTATTATTATAATTATTAAATCTTTCTTTTATTTAAATTAAATAAAAACCAATTTTAAAAACCGGGTAACTGCGTAGCTAACCTGCACAGTTTGACTAACCGTGTAAAACCCGATTACACCCTACTACTCATTTACATGCCTTTTAATATTACCCTTCATTGATAACCACTAACTCCTCATTAACACATTATTTAATTAAATTCATTCACAAAATTTAATTAAATAAATCCCCCACTTCATGTTATTTAATTAAATTCTCTCAAAACAATTTAATGAAATTAAAAACTCCAACTCATCTTTATTTAATTAATTCTCTCAACACAAATTAATTAAATAAAACCTCTACTTCGTAGAATTTAATTAAATTTCTATGGTCCTTGAATTAAATTAAATGAAACCCCCAACAACTTATTTAATTAAATTCATTTCAACCTCAAATTAAATAAATGAAACCTCCATATTAATAACCATTATTATTATTATTATCTATTAAAAAATTTCTTTGATAAAACCCAAAAAAATCCCCACTACACATCATTTAATTATATTCCATTTAACTCAATTTAGTTAAATTAAACCACTATTTTTCAATAATTAATTAAACCATACTTTTCCTTGTATTTAATTAAAAAAACCCCAAAATATATTATTATTATTCTTTATAATTATAATGACAACCATAACTAATAATAATTATTATACTCATAAAACCATAATAATAATAATCACATTTTTATTATTATTTAACCTTAGATAAACCCCAACACCTTTATTAAATAAAACACTTCTTTATTAATTCTGAAACTACTTATTTAATTAAACACATCTCATTAAATCTGAAACTCCTTGTTTAATTTCACATAACTATTAATTTTTATTTAATTAAAAATTTCTTTGAGATACCCAAAAGCCACATTAATTTCACAAAAATGTTACACCCCATTAATCATGCAATTAAAATATTTTATCATAAATGTTACACCTCATTAATCATGAAACTAAAATATTTTAACATCCAAATAATTTAGGACACCATAATAATAATAATAAAATTATTATTATTAACACATTATTCTATTTAAACATAAATCTCCCATTTAATATTATTTAATTAAAATAAATAAAATATTAAACTGGGTAAGCTGCACAGGTTGGACCACAACCATGTACAGCCCATGCAGATATATTAAAGTAGAATTTTCTAGATCTAGTGCTCCTGAGACTTATCAGGACACCTGTGAAAATTATCAGGTATTCACCCAAGTCCAAAAACAACACCTTTAAGTGTTATAACACTCAGAATAATGTTTCGGAGATCGGTTTAAAAATCGACTTGTTGATACATGGAAAAAAATTGAAAAACCTTCATAATTTAAACCTGATTTAAAAACATGGGAATTTAAATTTAAAAATGTTGGTTTTAATTTATAAACCTATATTTTACATTTTATAATTTAAGTTATATTTTTTAAAACAATTTTTTTTAACACATTATACCTTTAGTATTTTAAAATTAATTTTTATCACTTTTAAAAATTGAATAAAAAAATGGATTTTAAATTTTAATAATTAGTTACAAATTATAAAATGAGGAAAATTTTATTATTGAGTATAATGGTTAAATTATCTAGGTAAAAACTAGTTACCATGGTGAAAACTAAAATGGTTAAAATGAGTAACCTTAGAGGTAAAGGGGATAAAATGTTTATTTTTTTAATTGATTAGTAAAGGTTTGAATCAATATTTTATCTTCTCCAATATATTATTTATCAATTTTGAAGCTAATTTACTTGATATTTAATTTCCATTATTGATTTTTTTGCGTATTTACAAAAATATCAACCCTTTTCTCTTATAAAAGGGGTTGTCTTATCATCACTCTCCCTCACTCAAAAATCCGCTTATTTTGGCTAAAAATATATCCAAAAATCCCCTAGAAAATCTTATACACATTAATGAGGTTCCTTTATTCTAAAAAAACTACCCCTAAAAGGTTTAATCCACTTCACAGAGGAGATAATCTAAGAAGTGAAGTATAGGTTCCTAACCTCTCTCGTTTTTTCTACTTATTTATGTGCCTTTATTATTCTGAAAATTTATTTTCATAATATTATAATTATAACATAAATATAATTATTATACTTTTATTTTGTTAAAATATGGTAAAATCATTAACCAACCTCCCCCTTTTCATTAAGAATAATGAAAATGTGAATCATGCATTGTGCGAACTTCCACCTCTATGATGCAATGTGATTTTTTTTCATTCACCACCTTACAAGGATGGTCATAATATGAAATTTAATATATAATTAGGATATTTATTACATATTTTATATTCTAAAATTATAAATAATATTACTTATTTTTCCCATTCAATTGAAAACAAAATCATCGTCCATGCATAGGTGTGGATTACCACCTTCACAGAATGATCAATTTCTATTTTTCATTTCATCACCAAATTACAAGGATATAAATGAAATTGATTTTAAAGGATAAATATTATTTTTATTATATTAATAAAGTTATGGTAATATAAATTTAATATCCTTTTAATGTTATGAACTGAAAATAATCATTATAAAATTAACCGTCTTAAACATACAAACTAAGAGGAAATCAATTTATTCATACTATTATATTGATTTATATCCATAACTTATTCTCATAATTATTCATAAATATGATATATCACAATAGTAAACACTAAATTATATTATTATTCAACTATAATAATGACATGTTAACTAAATCACCTCATAATCATCTATTAATCATGGTATGTTCATATTTGTGTCGGTTTGATGATCTACTTGAACAATGTTATTAAATTATATCATATATGATTATGAGAAATTAATTACTGATATAATATAATATAAATATATAAATAATTTTTTTGGGTTATGAAAAGGATACATTAACATTTAACTCATTAATTAAGAAAACACCCTTCATAGGTTAAAAATCACCAAAAAATTATCATTATCGATTTTACATTCTAGGATAATGACTAAAGTAATCATGAAAAGAAATTTAAAATTAATAAATAATTATAAATAATTCATTTTTTTACCATTAATTATTTAGTAAAGATGAACTTTATAAGAAAAATTAATTCCGACATCGTTCTTATGAAACTAGTTCAAAACAATCAAGATTACCCATGCCCAATATCAAAAATAGAAAATAAACTAATAATATAAATATAGAGACTAATTATAAATGAATTTTATAAAAGGTTATGTATATAAAAGTGTTATGATACAAGTTTTTAAGATATTTATATTTGTTATATAGGATCTCATAGAACATTCCACTTATTGGGGAAACAAGGTAAGGGTTTTCATTTCAAATTACTCGATTTGAGGCATGTTTTATATTATGTACCTAATTTCCTTTATGTTGCGTATATGATTCATAATTGAGTTATTATTTCATGAAATAAATTTCATTAATTTAATTTAATCTCAATTTAAGTCCCTATTTTTCCTGATGTTTTGATTCTACTCAAGTGGTAAGGGTTTCTTTCTCTCATTATCAACTCCATAAGACATGTTTAATATTGAACACCATAATTTATTTTATATGGTGAAATAACTTCCCAGTTTCATTAAAATTTAACACCCTATTTCATGATCTTTATCCCAATATCCTTTTATCATTACATTACCAATTTTGTAAGAGTTTAATCAACTCGATTTTTGATTCATTAGGTCAAAGTATTTTTAATTTATTATAATTTTAATGATTTAATTGATCCTAACATTCCCATATTTCATATATTATTTAATATTTTTATCTGGTGAAAATAATTATCATCATAAATAACCACTTCTTTATTAAAATGTTTTCCAAAATTAAAGTGTAACATTGGTAAGAATAACTCCCACTCTTACCAATGAATCTTTCCTTCCATGTCCATAATTTCCTTCCCACCAATGTTATTTTATCTTTTTGGGAAAGCTAATATGGATTAATTTATTTTATTTTAATAATTATTGTTATACATTTTTAAAAGTAAAATTCAATACTCTTTTTATGGTGTGGGTTTTCAAATGAAGGTATTTGAAAATATTTTTTTAAAGAAGGGTTTCCATCATTTCAAAATCAAATGTTTTATCTTCCACATAAAATTTATTTTTATAAACTTTATAAAATTTTAAGGATCCATTATTGAAGTTTATTTTTTAAAATTAAAAATTTTCAATGTTTTAAATTCAACCTTTATAAAATAACTTTTTAAAGTAACCCATAAATTCTTTTTTTACTATAATATTAAAAATGTTTTTCAAAACACTCTTTTTATGTTTCTTATGCATGAACACATTGTTTCTATCTATGTAATTTTATATAAAACATACCTTATACATATTCTTAGTTTCTAAAAGGAATTATTTTTACTCTAGTTTTATAAAATATTTATTTTTAAATTCATTCAAAAGAACAAGGATATTTCTTATTTCTAAATTGGTTTTTCAAACCTACAAAAAGTGTTTTCATGTAAGTAATTTTACTTTGATGCATATTATGATTTATTCAAGGAAATTATTAAAATATTTGCATCCACCTTATTTCTCTTGATGACTTACGTAATTTTATTTTCTATAAAATATATGAATCCTTTTAGAAAATGATATTTTTTATATCCTATGATTTCTTAGGTTCAGGTTTTCTCATAAGTTTAGAAAACACATTATTTTTACATGGGTTCAATAAGATAAATTTATGATTGATTTTAATTGGAAACAATATATAAGCATAATGATGGGTAGGGTCTTATCTCACCATAAAATTCATTGGTTTAAGTTTATATCTAATGATATAGTTAAGTATAGACATAATGAGATTGTTCACCCAGGCATGGGCATAATGGGTTTATCAAATTTTTAGGTATAGAAATAAAGAGTTTGTTCACATAGGTGTAGACATAATGGGTTTACTCACACAAGTTTTACTATGTTTATGGTTATATATTTCCTAGTTATTTTCTATGATATTTTAAAAATTTATTCTTATTATTATGCCCATGTTATGCTCTAAAGGTTTATGTTTATTAACTAATGTTTCCATAATATTTTGAATCATGTATTGAGGGTCAGTCGGGCCTTGTGCCTTGGGCATACGAGTCATGTACAATTTCCCCTTCAACCCTTAAAAGGGGGATTATCCATAATAAAAAATAAAAAATAAGGACTTAGGGACATTTGGGTTTTATATTACGAAGACAAGAAAATTATAAAAACTATATAAGATTAACTTATGTCGATAATAAGTGGGAGATATTCAAGACTTTTTATCGATTAAAAAATTGATTATATTTTGGGAAAATGTTTATTAGTTGAAAAAACATGAGATTTTCAGTTAATGTTTTGTCTTAATTATCTAAAAATATAAACCTAAAAGGTATTGGGAAATTATTATAATGAAATATTTTCTTTAATTCATGTAATTATCAAACAGTTAGTTCTAAGATTTCATATTTAGAGGGTTTTGACTCAAATATAAATTTTTGGTTAAAGAATATAGACTACTAATTTAGATCTCAATAAAATAAGAATTTTGGTCGGAGTAGTTCACTCAAGAGGGGAGGGGTGAATTGAGTGACTATAAAAATTTCTGTTACAAATATATTATTTAAAAGAATTGGTTTTCCCCAGATTTAGATACATCCCAGTTAATCAAGGTTATACTGTTATAAGAGTTTGACTGTTTAAACAACTTCTTAGAAGATTGATTAATTATCAGTAATCTTAATATGTATTATTAATATTACTTTTGAAGTTATCCTACTAAGACAAATCAGTTATAACTTATTTCAAAGACTAACTATCAAAGTGAAATTAGAGTTTTCTGGATTATGTAATAAAGCAGTAAAACAGTGAAGACTAAATTTAAATGGCACAATGGATATAAAATAAGTGGTTCAGTCTCAAGACGAGACTTAATCCACTCCACTTGGTGATCACCTGCCACCAAGCAGTTTATATAAATAAACTTTGATCCACACCCTGGATCGGGGTTAACAATAGTACACAGACTGTCCAGGTCACACAGGGACCTTTTCCACAGTTTTCATGGGTAAATAAAAACAATAACCAGGCTACACAGGTACCTCTTCCACAGTTGTCGTGGGTAAATAGAAATAGAGAGTTTGGTGTAAGGATTTGAAAATCCTTCAGTTTATCACAGGAGTCAGTGTTTGTGTGGAATATACAGAGTACACACACTGATCAAATGGTAAGTAAAATAATCACTAAGATAGAGTAGATATGAGTTTATAATGCTCTATTGATTTGAATTGTAGCTCTGGACTCCTTCAATTTAGCAGAAATTCTTCTGAGTCCTTCTATGGTTTTTGTCTTGAAAAACAGAGTGTCGTAATTCAGCTTGTGTTCTTCACGAGCTTTGACAATGTGAAGATGTTCTCTGGATTCTAGTGTACTTCATATGTTATTCAGCAGATTCAGATTGCATGCATGTAAAAATGATTTCTTTGAAAATCTTGAAAAGTGTTCTTCGTGGTCATGATCACACGCTTGTTTTCTGTTCAGTTTCGCACTCTATTGTCGTTGGGCACTATCTACTATTTATCTTAGAATGCATGAGATTTAGCCGACATGTTCCATGTGTTTCATGCCTCGTACCTTGTAATATGTCTACAAAGAAACATTAATCATGTCATTGCATTAAAGGCATCAAATATGACCGTTAAACATTAAATTGAAAGATGACAAAATAGTTTAAGAAACAGTGTCATAGTAAGTTGAGAAAATGGTGTCTCCTTCACGGTGTCTGAGTGTCACGGTTTGAGTGTCACGGTGTCTGAGAGTCACGGTCTGAGTTTCATGGTGTCTTGTGTTCGCGGTGTCTTGGTCACAGTGTCTCGGTCACGGTGTCTTGTCTTCACGGTGTCTTGGCTTACGGTGTCTGATCTTTACGGTGTCTGGCTTCACGGTGTCTGATCTTTACGGTGTCTGGCTAACTGTGTCTGGATTCACAGTGTATGATCTTTATGGTGCTTGGCTAACTGTGTCTGGATTCATAGTGTCTGATCTTTACAGTGTCTGGCTAACTATGTCTGGCTTCATAGTGTCTTGTACTTAGGCACATAACAGTATTCATACTTAAACAAAAATATGCATAAATTGGATTGAGCATACCAATTATAAAGCATGAGTGAATTTCAAACATAAATAAACATGATTGAATAAGATGTGTGATCATTAATGAGATTTGGGATTGTTAAAGAGATTTGTGATAATTAAAGAGATTTTTGATCATTAAAACAAGATTAATACATGAGGAGTCCAATAATCTCCCCCGTTTTGATGATCACAAATCATACACAGTTAAAGTGGAAATTAGATGCAGCGATAGAGAAAATAACATATAGAAAAACATATATCTTCTCTCCCTTTTGGGATTATCAAAAAGTTAAAATAAGTGATTGAAATAGTGTGCATTCCATTAAAAATAAGCAGAGTGTAGTACATCAGAAAGTAGAAATACAGAAATGAATGACATCCCCATAAAAAAGTAGTAAGCACTGGTCTTCTTCAGGGATTGGCCTTCTCTTTGACTTTATCAGCAGTAGAAGAGGAATCCATATGGGTAGTGGTTGATGTAGAAGAAGGCAAAGAGGTGGTAGATATAGAGGGTAAAGGGAGACCTTCGAAAACCGAGGGAGCCAATGTAAAAGCAGTGGAAGATCTTGGTAGTTGATGGTCAAGAATGGAAGGCCGAATTTGACTAAGATCTTGGCCAACAGACATGGTAGTTGAGGATAAGGCATAGGTAAAAGTAGGTAGTCCAGGTCTGAGAGGAGCAGCAACTGGAGCAACAATTGCTGTACTCTAGACATGGAGATATGGTCTCAGAAGTTTGATAAAGTCTACAATAATTTCTCCACCATATTGTATGGCCCTTTCAAAGTCATCTTTGTTTTCCATGAACTTTTCCAACCAATTTGGTAAACTCAGTTAGCTTCTGGACTTGATTTTTGAAGGCTTTGGTTACAAGAGGAATTCTCTGATTCTCTACAAGGTATTTGAAGGGGTTTGTCATATCAGTCTTGGAGAAAATCCGGTTGAAATAGAAATCCACTTTCTTAGAAATCTTTTGTTGGGCATCATTTGAAATCTTGGAATAGATTTGCACAAAGTCAAGAACTCTATCATTGTTCCTGACAACTTCAGATAAAGAAGTCACATTGAAGCCACTTAAAGCATTCTGAAGCTCTTCTTGGAATATAGATCTGAGCAAAGAACTGTCCAAGGAAGGTGTAGAGGATTCACCAGAGGTATGAGAAGCTTTGACGGCTGTGGTTAGATACTTCAGCTGATTCAATACCTTTTTAAGACAGCCAGTGTACTCATTAGTGAGTTTATTTAGGTTCACCACAAGATCTCTCATTTCTTTCAACAATTGTTTGTGACTTTCTGCAATCTTTTCATCAAAGGATAACAGGTAAGGGTGAATCTGAGACACAACATCTCAAGAGATTTGAGACACAGAAGGTTCTAGAGAGGTAGAAATAGGTTCTAATCTGGAATGCAGTTCTTTATGCACATCTTCAACCATGCTTCTCAGGTTTGAGACTTCACTGCTGAGCAATTTAATTTCAACTCGAACTTCTTAAATTTCATGGAGAATTTTGGGTTGGATCTACCAAATAATCTTCTCCAAAATAAGTGAGGAATATATCTCACTTAGATGTGTCACAGCACAAGGTTGGAAATTCAAAAGCTTCTCAACTCCAGACAAGATAGTGTCTCCAAAATCCTTCAAAACATCCTTAATGACAAAAGACAACTGTGCAGGTAGAGGTTCAGGTGCAGGTTCAGGTGAAGGAATTGGTACAGGGGTAGGTTCAGGTTCTAGTTCCTTCTCAGGGAAAAGGATAAAAACTGACTTAAACAGTGAGGAAAGATCAATCCCAATGGCAGTAACTTGCTGATATTCACTCACATCATAAAATCTAGGTAATTTGTACTGAGTGTCCACATGAATATACTCATCCGGATGTGATGCTTCATCAGTCTCAAGATTTCAGGTTTCCTCCCCCTCAACAGATGCTTCCTTTTTAGGATCGAGAGGACCAGGAGCTAGTTCAAAATTCACAGTTTCATCTCTTAATTCCTCATTCATCTCTTGTCTATCCAACTGAAAGGCTATCTCCATCCTCTCTTCACCAGAGGGTATTATCTCAGGAACAGGTTGTTCCTCTGGGAGATCTTCCAGATTTTCTCTTTCCATAACAGGGAGTTGTTCTAGATTTGTTTCTTGTACAACAGGGAGTTCTTCTACTACAACTTCTTCCATGGCTTACTTCTGAGATTCTGGGACACTTGATTCTCTTTCAGCCTCAGGTTGGATTTCCAGACTGACATCATCTCTAGGGGAAGGAGGTTCTTCTTCAAGAACAACAAGAGGAATAATATGCCTTTCTTCCTAAAAAAAAACTTCTTCCCTATGAGGTACTTTATCTCCTTCTTCCTCTTCTTATGAATACTCACCAAGTTCATCTGGTTCCAAACCAGGATCAACAATGTCATTCAGCCTTGATGGATAATCCACAGGATTAAGATTCTCATAAATATTATCATTGTCTTCCACCCACTCCTTTTTCCAAGGATTCCAGTTTATTTTCATTCTTCTGATGATGGGTTTAGAGAGACAGTACTCGCAATCCACAATCACTTCTTCATTGGGTCCAACTACTACTTTGGAAACAAGCATGGCTGAAATCAGCCGAGAGTATAATAGAGAGGTGGATTTGGATGTAACCTTGATCAATTCACACATATGGTGAATGATGTACTTGTACAGGTTGATTTTGTATCCATTCTTCATAATATGAATCAAGAACACATCTTGGTACTTTAATACAGCAAAGTCACCTTTCCCCGGACTAACCAAATTTTGAACAAACTTAAACAACAGCCTTGTTTCCCCATCAAGTTCAGCAGCTATGGCCCTTCTCTTGGTGCCATTCCCGGTTAGGGTTTTCAGCGCATCTTCGAGGTCAAAGAAATCAGTTGTAGGTGGGGGTTCTCTCTGATAATCATCACAAATTCCTTCATGAGGTATCCTAAGGCATGCAACTCATAACCTCGATGATAAGGAACATATTTGGCCATTAATCCAGCTCCTCACAACAAATCTTTCACTAGATTCAAAAGAAAACTGTGCGTACTGATAGAACTGAGCAACTAACCTCAGATAAATGGGTCTATTTTCCTTTGAGAACTATTCTAACCATCCTTGTTCTCTTATCACTTTCAGGACTAGATATTTTCTAGACAAGATCCATTCAGGGAAAATTTCTTTCTCAGGAACAACACTTTGATTTACCAAGTTCGGATTCAACGGTCCTTCAGGCGTCAGCTTAGGTTCTATCTTCTTTTTCTTCGAGCTTCACTTCTCAGGTGTGGATGAAGACGATCGCTTCATTCTTGAAATTCACCGAAGGTCGAGAGAGAAAAAGGTTTGCATGATTGAAAGGGTTTGAAACGAGTGAGTAGGGAAAATTTCGGGTGAAGAACCGAGTTAAACTCTTTGTTTTATCATTTCGGAATGTCAAACGTCACAAAAAAAACGCGGTAAAGTAAAAGAGGTGAAATAAAAATTACCGTGATACAGGTTTAAAGGAATTCATAAATAATTTTCATGGTGAGACAATGAATGGTTGTTATAGTGAGACAGTGATCGGTCGTCACGGTGCGACAGTGAGTGAACTTTTCAGTGCACGTTACGGTGAGACAGTAAATGTCAGACCATTAGTACAAAGTGCTAACGGTGAGACCATAAACATGAGAGATAATAACTTAGAAACCGTAATCATTAAATAGTAAAGTAAAACATAGTAAAATATTGAACAACAAGACAAGTAAGATATCTATTTGAGATTTATCATGCCAAGGTCATGTATGATGTAGTCTATTCTCTCAAAATTTAATGGTTTAGTGAATATATCAGCAAGTTGATATTCAGTACCAATGAATTACAAGGTAATATCACCTTTTTGATAATGATCTCTCAAAAAGTGATGTCTTACATCAATGTGTTTTTTCCTAGAATGTGAAACTGGATTTTTTGAGATGTTAATAGCACTTGTGTTGTCACAATTTATTGGTACATGTCTGAATTGATATCCATAATCTAGTAATGTGTGTTTCATCCACAAAATTTGTGCACAACAACTTCCATCAGCTATGTATTGAGCTTCTGCAGTAGATAATGCAACAAAGTTTTGTTTCTTACTACACCATGATACTAGTGACTTTCCTAAAAAGTGACATGTTCCAGAGGTGCTCTTTCTATCTAACTTACAACCACCGAAGTCAGCATCAGAATAACTAACTAGTTCAAATGATTTTCCTTTAGGATAGAACAATACTAGATTGGGTGCATTCTTGAGGTATTTGAAAATTATCTTTACAACATTTAAATGAGATTCTTTAGGATTTTCTTGAAAACAAGCACACATACACTCACTAAACATAATGTCAGGACGACTAGAAGTTAAGTAGAGTAAACTTCCAATCATTCCTCTATAAGTGGTTTGATCAACAGATTTTCCATCTTCATCAAGATCCAACTTACAGGTGGTACTCATGGGAGTGTCACTACTTTTAGTGCTATCCAATCCAAAACGTTTTAGAAGATCTTTAGTGTATTTATTTTGAGTTAAAACAATTCCATCATTATTTTGAAAGATTTGAAATCCAAGAAAGAATTTTAGTTCACCCATTAAGCTCATTTCAAATTCATTTTGCATCATTTTAGAAAAATCAATACATAATGAATTCTTTTAAGATCCAAAAATAATACCATCTACATAGATTTGAACTACTAAAACATCATTAGAAATTCATTTTATAAAGAGGGTAGGATCAGCTATTCCTTTTGTAAAACCTTTGGAAATAAGAAAAGTACTTAATCTGCCATACCAATCTCTTGGAGCTTGTTTTAAACCATATAAAGCTTTTGATAGCTTGAAAATATGATTGGGAAAATGAGGATTTGTAAATCCAGGGGGTTATTCAACAAAGACATCCTCAGCTATATACCCATTTAAGAAATCACTTTTAACATCCATTTGATATAGTTTGAAATTCAGATGAGCAACATAAGAAAGTAGGATTTTGATGGCTTCAAGTCTTGCTACTGGAGAAAAGGTCTCCTCATAGTCGATTCCTTCTTCTTGACTGTAGCCTTGTGCAATTAATCTATCCTGGTTCCTAAATATATTTCCAGCTTCATATACTTTATTTATAAAAACCCATTTAGTGCCTATGATGAAAGTGTCCTTGGGTCTTTCAACAAGTTTCCAAACTTTTTTTCTTTCAAACTGATTAAGTTCTTCTTGCATATCCATTACCCAAAATTCATCGTTGATGACATCATCAATGTTTTTAGGTTCAAGTTGTGACAAGAAGGCTTGATGTTCAACCTGATTTCTAAGAGAAGATCTAGTTTGTGTTCATTTCTCTAAGTCTCCTACAAAAACATCTAAGGGATGGTTTCTAAGGGTTCTAAACTTTCTAGAAAAAGAGGGACTAGTGATTTCAGGTTCATCAACAGATTCTGGTTCATTATGACTCGATTGAAGAGAATTTCCAGAATTGGAAGTTTTCAAAGATTCTTTCACAGAGGAATTTGAGGATTTTGAGTTGATGTTAAAATTTGATACATCATCCTCCATATTTTATAGGATGGTTCTAGGATCATGTGGATCTGTTTCATCAAACTTGATATGAACATATTCTTCCACACATTTAGTTATATTATTGAATACTCTATAAGATTTACTTAATATTGAGTAACCTAGGAAAATTACTTCATCACTTTTGGATGCAAATTTGTCAAGATTATCCTTAGTGTTGAGAATAAAGAATTTTCAACCAAAAACTCTAAAGTAATTAACCTTAGGCTTCCTATTATTCCAGAGTTCATACGGGGTCTTTTTGAGAATTGGTCTAATCAAGACTCTATTGATTATGTAGCATTTTGTAATAACAGCTTCAGCCCAAAAGTAAATAGGTAAGTCATATTCACTAAGCATAGTTCTAGAAATTTCTTGCAAGGTTCTATTTCTTATTTCTACAACACCATTTTGCTGAGGTGTTCTAGGGGTAGAGAAATTGTGAATATAACCATTTTGTGAGCAAAAGGATTCAAACTCTTGATTTTCAAACTCATGGCCATGATCACTTCTTAAAGATTTAATTTTAAGGACACTAAGGTTTTCTACAGATTTGGCATACTTAGTAAAATAAGAGCAGGCTTCACTTTTGTGAGCCATGAAAAAGGTCTAGGTATATCTAGAGAAATCATCTACCAGAACATAAACATAGTGCTTCCCATTTAAACTAGAAACTCTAGATGGTCCAAACAAATCCATGTGAACCAATTTGAGAGGTTGATAATTAGAAACTTCTTTCTTTGGTTTGAAAGAGATTTTGTGTTGTTTTGCCTTTTGACAAGGATTACACACTTTTTCATTTGGAAAATCAAGTTTGGGCAAGTCTTTAACTAGGCCTTTTCTAGTTATTTTTCTAAGGGAGTGAACATTACAGTGTCCTAGTATCTTATTCCAGAGCCAAGATTCTTTATAAAAAACATTTAAGCATGAAAATATTTGAGAGGATAAGGAATCTAAATTAACAAAATAAACATTCTCATTCCTTGATGCAGAAAATACTAATTAATCTTTAGAGTTAAAGACATTACATGCATCATTTTCAAATTTAACATGATATCCATCATCAAATAATTGTGAGATACTAAGAATATTATATTTTAAGCCATTAACAAACAATAATTTAGAAAATAAAATCGAATTAGAGTTACCAATCTGGCCTAAGCTAATGATCTTCCCTTTGGCATTGTCACCAAATGTGACATGTACTCCATCTACTTTTATCAGATTCTTAAAGCATGAGTAGTCTCTTGTCATGTGCCTTGAACATCCACTGTCCAAGTGTTAGAACTGGGTGTGCAACAAAAGCCTCAAACAAGTGGTTTTTAAAATTTTCCACCGACGGTCGACGTAAACTTGTCGACATCCGTGCAAAGTAGCTCGGTCAAAGCTGAGGACCTCGTGTGAAGAGTTTTAAGCAAAAAATTAATCCGTAAAATACCTAGTTTAAATCCAAATCCACACATGATGTCTGCTCTTCATTGGCGATTGATGCTCGAAGAATCCGAATTCAAATTCCTCTAGATCGTCCACATGCACTTCAAGGAATCTGCGGGATCACCGTTCGTCGTAATCCAGGTGCTAGCACGGATTTGCGACGATGCCTTCGACGCTCCAACGACCACCGCATTGCATCACTAGAGATGCCTGAGAGAGAGCTCCATCCAAGCTCCTTGGATCCAGAATATCTTTATCTAGAGTGTGGGAGAGAGGAGAGGAGAGAGAATCTCCATGAATAGTGTTTGGAAAATTCCCCTCCTCTTCTATTTATAGTTCTCAATTAAAATACCCTGTATCACCTCACCGGCCTCGAATACTTAACGCACTATCAGCGGCATTTTATGACTACTAAACTGAGCCATAAATATCATTATCATTTAATTGTAATATATTAAAATATATTACATGATAATAATTAAGTCATTAACCCAACTCGTCGCTCCCATAAATATTAATTGAACCTTGAATAATTTAATATTCTTCAATTAATATTTTTTCATGTATTTACTTAAAACTTGTAAATACATTTAATAAATAAATTCAATAATCATTATTCTAAACTCTAATAATATGAATTTATTTATTGAATTGATGATCCTCTAACTTTGGACAAATCCCGGACCCCTGTGGTGGGGCCCGCCATGTCCAAAACCCCTATTCAACTGAATATGGAAGTTTCTTGAATACGCTATTGTGTGTGACCCTCTAGGTCCTTATTTCGATAGATGTGAATAGTATTCACTGACCAAAAGCGGGATCTAGAAACCCATCATATCCCTTGAAGAAATAAGGATTGTCATAGCAGCGACAACCAACCTACGAACACGCACTGTGTAATATAATCTCTTTGTCTGTAATATCACATAAAGCAGGATGCACTCACGTGTCATCGCCATTTTCTTGCTTTATAGTTTGTTGATTTAACTAGATGGATTTACCCTTGACTTCCATGGCTATGGTCTTATAAAGGTACTGTCATCCATATCAACATGGCCTGAGAAATATTACTTCCATAACCCGAAAGCGACAAATCCTTTCTTGACCATTCAACCAATGCCATGCTACCAACGACGTACCCGACACTAACTACCTCACCACGACTTCATCGCCATGGTTTTCATATTGCATCAAAGTACGTAATCAAGTGACATATATTGGTAATGATCTCATGTCAGGAGACCATTACACACGATCGTAGATAAGAACATCCAATGACACCCGAAACATGTGGTGTTCCTATTGGCAGGGCAGTCCTCATGATCTCACTTCTAGAGATCACCAAGTGTGAACTTCATGAGAAGAAGTCTCAATGCTTATAATCCCCCAGCACCTGATAGTCTAACATATACTGTGTCCAATCAGTAAGATTTATCTAGACTATAGAACATATATTTAAGATTAATTTCATAGTATCTAGAGGTTCTCATTATAGCTTGGGAACTGCTATAACCTTTCGATACGACAATTAATCTTTGGACATTACCATTTTAATAGTGGACGCAGAAAAGTCTACACTATAATGGTAAGATAACATCATGCATACCATACTATATACACGATATGGTAATCAAAAGCACATAATAGTTGGGTCTAGGGAACCCACTATTTCAACACTCCCACTTGCACTAGAGCCAACTTGATAACCAAACTTGTTACCTACTCACATGATAAGCATCATGTTTCTGCTGAGTAGCGGCCTTAGATGATGGGTCCGCCATGGTTCCACCACGTGGCTATTCTTCTATAGTGACCTCATATCTTTGATTAAAACCTCTCAAGAGATGGTATGCTGAGTATATCCCTTTTTTCCACTGTCATAACATGGCATCTTGACTATTAAGAATATCATAATTTAGATTATGATAATAATTTTCTCACCAGGTGCGATTCCAAGAACTGGAACAGATTGTTGCATATTTTCTTCATAGCTACCTTAGAAGATGCAACATACTCAGTATTTGTAGGTATGGTTACCACTGGCTAATATGAGCTTGAATCTCTCATCACCATTAGCCTAACTGCAATACTAGATCACATTGATCTATAGAAGACTAGTTTATATCCCCAAAAACTAGTATCCTTTCTTATCCACTTACCAGGTACATATCTTTTTTACTTGATGAAGTACAATTAGATAGTTCTGACTACATCCCTTGTAGTGATCCTGAATATAACTAATATCTACCCAAAATTTCTTGGCAATATCAGTTATTGTACATATCTTAGCATGCGTGATTGATCCATCACTACAATGAATGGATTTCAACTCACCACACTTATCTCTTCCATGTCATGGACAGGTCAACATGGAGAGATTATGCCCTATGACATAAGAAACAATTCATCTCTTGAATTATTCCAACATGTATTTTTCAATACAATGTCACTATATGTACGATTGACTAGGACCAAGCAACCTATAGATATACCTTAGTAGATCCTGTTCCCTAGAAATTAGGTTGCTACTTTAAGTCAATCATTGGAGAGTAAATTTCATTTTGGTCTTAACTAACTTTCAGACCAATGTTTGTTTTCCATATGTTAACAAACATATTTTTGCTTGGAAAACATTGGTGATCCCACTAACCTCTCGTAGACACATGAAAATCATTTTTTTTCAAATTTATATACTATGATCATGTTGCTTACTTTAATCCTAAACCAGATTTCAGTAACTTGTAACCTTTATCAGCATTCTATGATGTGACCATCGCTTTCTAGTTGCGTCGTATAGACACCATCCACAATTGGTGGTCATGACATCCAATTCTAAATAAATTGATCATAGATATTAGCTATGATAAGTAAAATTCTAATGGATTTAGACATAACGACTTGGTGAAACCAATTGATCCTTATTGGTAATACACTTGTACCATCCATGTATCAACTCACGTGAATACCCACCACAATATTCAAAATAATAATCCCCTTTTGTACATTGATACATGGAATCCATTAATTTAATTTTAGTTGGTCTTATCAATTTTAGCTAATTTCCATATACTTATTACTTGTAAGAAATATTATTCAATTTGAATAATAGATCACCGATCACAGTGAATATAAAAACCATCACCATGGTTTTATCCTTCCTACACAGTATGTGTCTCCAGAACAACTTTGTTCCACATGGGCTTGTGGAACTAGTTCCTATGCCAACTATTTTGTGCATCTTGATCATTGACTAAACACAAGTCAATATAGATCCCACTATCTCTAATAGAGATGTGCACCCTTAAATAGATATGTAGTCCCTTACATGACTAAAAATTTTCTATCTTAGGGACTTATGTAATATCCAAAGAAATCGTTAGGATTATTACACTAAATGCACAATGTGTTTGTCTTGATGCAAGTTTGTTTATATTCAAACAAAATATTTTCATCCAAATGCATGTCCTTATGAAATAATGGACTTCTATCATACTATGACTCGTATGATATCCATTTGTCATTATAGTTGGCATATGTTTATGGGATATCGCTGTTATTTGCAAATCATTTCATGAAATATAATGGAAGTTTCTGCTAGTTCCAACATTGATATTACTTACATCAATACTTTGATGTATAAAATGTGCGTTTAGGAATTAATCCACACTAAATTTTGTTGATCAATGTTGATATGTAAGACTTCATCATAAATCATCATCATTAACATCAATGTCATGATGTCGATATGGTAATGTGAATTTAGGAATTTCTCCACGCTACATTATCATGATTGATGAATGCTTTGTTGAGATATTCTTTGGTATCCCATCCCGAAGCAACTCATATCTCCTGACCATGAAAATACTTCACTTTATTATTCCTTTATTTCTTAAAGAGATCTTATGAAGCATATATACCTCTAGATTATACTTGGAATATTTCACGCTTACGTGTTGAAATATTTCCAAAATCTTTGTGACATACCTTTATTTCTAAAGGATTCTTTGTCCAAACTAAAGACATCGATAATACCATAAGTATTTAGCTGTGCTGAGCCTAAATACCATACTTGGTATATTCATGATGTCCATTATTAGTATTACTTGACAAAGAATTATCCTGTCACAACTGGGTATAAGTCTTACATTTATATTCATCACTAATTGCATATGATTCATGTATCACTGAACTAGTGATTGGTTTTACCAAAAACAACATTCATTGCAAAATCTGAAAGAGTGTCTCCTTGCGTCCAAGGACACATGATATTAATGTTTGTGGTTATAGTCAATAATAGTTCAACATGAATCTTTCACTTGGCAATTAAAGAAGTCGTGTACTTCTCACCACTGGCCTAGGTATCACCCTTTCACAGCCACTTGGAGAATACACCTGACTAATAGTAATGTTTCTATACTTACTTGGTTATTGTATTTAAATACAAATATATAAAAAGCATATAGTATTAAATACCCAAGTAGTAAAAGGAAACATTACATTGATGAATATGCCTAATGTAGAAGCGACAACTTGCTTCTTTAAATCATTTTATTGCTTTTAAAATTCCATAGTATTATTTTATAATATGCAATACAAATAACCTCTGTTAATACCTCATTATTTGAAGGAAGTTGCGAATATGTCATTGGAATTAAATGCCTTTGACCTTTTCACATTGTCTTTCAATTTATCCTCCATAATAATTAAAGCTTAATTGTCTTTTATTCTTATTCACTTGGTGAACCATACCTAGATAGTTAATGAAGCGTTTACTCAATACTTGTTCTTTTTGTAACTTAAAACGAGACTTGAGTAATGTGATGAAAATGATATTTAAATATCATGATCAATATTTAAATTTTCACATGCTCGTGTAAACTTCGCCTTATTCATATCATTGTTTTTCTTTCTCTTTGAAAACTTCTCAGAGATGAGACTTTATGTTATATTATCTATGTCCTGGTGTAGCGACCACAACTAACACTAGATGTTGATGAAAGTATAATGATATAACTATCATGTTCTTTGTACATTAGTCTCCTATAATCAATTTTCACCCTCGCTTCTTGAGGTAGTTTAACAGTGTTGGGGACACTGACACCTTGAGTTTGCTATATCATAGTACTATACGCACGTTCCTGTACTATTCATGGATACTCGTGTCAGTGTGGAAATTTACCTTTTCCATTATTTATCGTAGTTTAAATTTGTGGTATAAATTTCCATTTTTCTACAAAATTTTTTTTAGCAGATTAGTGCCTTTTATCTGGATTACCGGTTTAGACATTTTGATTAATTACTTAAATCATTTAATGTCTCCCACTATTTAATCGGATTCTAGGAACCCTCTGTGATAGAATCAGAATACTCTGTCACTTGAGTATTCTAGTGGAAAGGATCCCGAAACCACCCCTCATAGTCTACAAGCTAAGGCTACGCCACTACTTGGAGGGTTATATGTAGGCTTTTGGCTGGCCGACCGCTTTAACTTGTGATTCCTTGATCTGTTGAGTGAAGTCCTAGCTTCTTAAAATCAAAATTTGATTTACTCAATTCTTTCCTCTAAAATGATAGCAAATTAGCTATGGATAATCCTTACAAGCACTTTAGTTAAGTCGACCCATCATTCTTATAAGGACTCCCCAGTAGTAATAGGCACCCTTAGCTAAGGCATGACCGACACCTAAAACAGCTGGTTTTGTCCAAATTTGAATGATGGAAGGTTATTTAGACTTAATATATCTTTGAGGGTTTTATTATTTTTAGTGCGACGAAAGAAATCCTTTTCTATTTTTATAAGCACGTACCATGTGATCGCACTCACAACTGACCATGCAAGAAATAGAAAATTCATCGCGTCACATGTTCATTTTATCTTGCATGCTTGTTTATTATTATACTATGTTGTCGTGCAATAAATTACACATGCACAAAAATAATAAACCATGAAAAAAATAAAATGAACACCTGATCATGAGCCGGTACTATCGGTTGATCCGTTGAGTGAATAATGGACCAACCGAAACCCTAGGGGTAAATACCTTTAGTCAGATGGCTTGCAACTTGAATAGCAATGTCTGCTCATCCAATGCATCCAACTCATGTCTGGTGTGTCGCCATCACTTGGCACGAAATGCGTCACCGGTCATCTCGTCATTATACAATTGTACTCACACATAGGCGAGGGGGTCTCGGGGTATAAAAATACAACTCTGAGAATGGGCGCGCATGCCCTCATACATATACCGACTTTGAGACAACACACAGATCACCTTTTTATTTAAAATAATTATTACAAAATCATTGCAATAAATTAATAAATAAAATAAAATAAAATAAATAAACAAACACCAGAAATGCATTGGTAGGTCGACGGCTCATGACCAACATATACACATTAAACTTGCTTATATTAAACTAAATGAAAATTAAAATTAAACTTGCATTAAAAAAATAAACTTAAGGGCATATTATTGAATTAAAATGTCACTCTGATTATAATTCAATAATTTAATCGTTCGGTCCCGATTAATTAATTTAATTTTAAAACTAGATTAAAATTAGTTAATTAATTTAATTAACACCTAATTAAATTAATTACGCTGCATTAATTTATTTAACCAAAAATTATTAATTAATTAATTTAATTAACTATTGTAATTAAATTAATTATTAAAATTAATTTTTGACATTAAATAAAATTACCCGAGTCCCGTTAACTTGGGAAGTGGTGTGCGGGTTGGGGCGAACTCGCGCACGCCCATCTTGGACTTGTTTCGGGACAACGCAGGCTTAGAGAGTACCTGCTCTCTAGGAGGACCGGGCGGTGGCCGAAGTTTCAAACTGCGGTAATGAGCCTCACCGCTCGGGGTTACACCACGGGACGTGCGGAAATTAGACGAGACCGTGGCCGCGGTGCTCGAACGAGGGGACAACTGACTCTCTCATCAAGGAGGAGGAGGCACCCTGGTTCTGGCCGGACTTGGGGAGTGATCCAGAAGGGCTTGGTGCTGTAGCTGTTGCGATGAGGAGAGGAGGAGACCCGACAGATGGGAGGCCGCGCACAACATGGGGCGACTCGAGTAGGAAAACCGAGCGCGGGGGGGGGGGGGGGGGGGAGGGGGTCACAACCTGGACATGCGGGGCTAGAAGGTTTGGTGGGAAGAGAGCCTCTGGAACGCTGCTACATGCAGGGGTCAAGGTGCGGGGTTAGCCCGCTGCTGCCGCTGCTACTTCGAGAGGAGGTCCTGCGCCTGAGTGCCCTTGCTGCTGGTGTGACTTTCCTCCATGACGGGAGAGAAAGAGGCGGCCTCAGCAGGGAGGCCGACTGCTGGAGTCGGCTCCTGTGGTGCTGCCACGACTGTCTGGAGCGGGTAGCCTGGGTGTGGCCAACATCTGGTTGCAAGGGGAGAACACCGATCCAAGAAGGCGGTCGCGGGGTGTTGTGAGGATGAAGCAGGAAGGGAGAGTCGGGCCGCCATGACTAGAGCGGGTGCTATAGTGCATCGGGGAGAGGATGCCCAAAAAAAACATTTCACGGCCTGCACATGCAGGCCGTCACCCCCCCTTCCTTTTTTTTTTATTTTTACAAAATAATTTTTTTTCTACTACCTCTTTTTTTATTGTAAATCTAGACTTGCAAAGTCTTTCCAACCCCCTTTTTTTAAAATCCAAGACCCGCTTTGCAGGTCTTTCACCCAAATTATTTTTTATTATTTTATTTCTTAAGTCTATGTTTAGACTTAGAAAGAATAAAAACTTATAATAATAAAATATTATTATAATAGATTTTTATAATAATAAAATTAATATTATAATTAAACTATTATTATTATAATTAAATTATCATAATAATAATCATTAAGGTTCACCGGAAAACACTATTCCAGTAATCGTATGTCCACCTGGTGATAAAAAAACAACTGGTTTAATTCTGATTTTAAACTTCAGATGGCCACATATGGGTCATCCGATATCGGATTCAAACGCGTTCTAAGACGTTGGGACTATAATGATTCCCTTCATTATATTTTATGCAAATTTAATTTATTTGTCTTAAAATCGACACACGCTCCCTCTGATACCGCTTGTTGGAACCGGGCGTGCAGCAGAAGCCTCAAACAGATGGGTTTTTTAAATTTTCCACCGAAGGTCGACGTAAACTTGTCGACGTCGCTGTAGAGCAGCCCGGTCAAAGCCGAGGATCTCATGTGAAGAGTTTTAAGCACAAAATTAAACCATAAAATACCTGGTTTAAATCTGAAGCCACACATGACGTCTACTTGTTGTTGGCGATCACTGCTCGAAGAATCCAAAGTGAAATTCCTCTAGATCGTCCACACGCGCTTGAAGGAATCCGCGGAAGCGCCATTCTTCGTAATCCAGGTTCTATCACGGATTTTCAACGATGCCTTCGAAGATCCAACGACCACCGCATCACATCACTAGCGATGCCTGAGAGAGAGCTCCATCTGAGCTCCTTGGATCCAGAGCATCTCTCTCTAGAGTGTGGGAGAGAGGAGAGGAGAGAGAATATCCATGAATAGTGTTTGGAAAATTCCCCTCCTCTTTCTATTTATATTACTCAATTAAAATACCCAGTATCACCTCACCAGCCCCGAATAATTAACGCACTATCAACGACATTTTATGACTACTAAAATGAGCCATAAATATCATTATCATTTACTTGTAATATATTAAAATATATTACATGATAATAATTAAGTCATTAAATTGACTCATCACTCCCATAAATATTAATTTAACCTTGAATAATTTAATATTCGTCAATTAATATTTTTTCATGTATTTACTTAAAACTCGTAAATACATTTAATAAATAAATTCAATACTCATTATTCTAAACTCAAATAATATGAATTTATTTATTGAATTGGTTATCCTTTAACTTTGGACAAATCCCAGACCCCTGTGGTGGGGCCCGCCATGTTCAAAACCCCTATTCAACTGAATAGGGCAGTTTCTTGAATGCGCTATTGTGTGTGACCCTCTAGGCCCTTATTTCGACAGTTGTGAATAGTATTCACTGACCAAGAGCGGGATTCTAGCAACCCATCATGGCCCCTGAAGAAATGAGGATTGTCATAGCAGCGGCAACCAACCTATGAACACACACTGTGTAATATAATCTCTTTGTCTGTAATATCACATAAAGCAGGACACACTCATGTGTCATCGCCCTTTTCTTGCTTTATAGTTTATTGATTTAACTGGATGGATTTACCCTTGAATACCATGGCCATGGTCTTATAAAGGTACTGCCATCCATATCAACATGGCCTATGATATATTACTTCCATAACCCGGAAGCGACAAATCCTTTCTTGACCATTCAACCAATGCCATGCTACCAACGACGCAACCGACACAAACTACCTCCCCACGACTTCATCTCCATGGTTTTCATCTTGAATCAAAGTGCGTAATAAAGTGAAATACATTGGTAATGATCTCAAGTCAGGAGACCATTACACATGATCGTAGATGGGAACATACAATGACACCTGAAACATGTGGTGTTCCTATTGGCGGGTCAGTCCTCATGATCTCACTACTAGAGATAACCAAGTGTGAACTTCATGAGAAGAAGTCTCAATGCTTAGAATCCCCCAACACCTGATAGTCTAACATCTACTGTGTCCAATCAGTAAGATGTATCTAGACTATATAACATATATTTAATATTAATGTCATAGTATCTAGAGGTTCTCATTATAGACTGGGAACTGCTATAACCTTTCGATACGACAATTAATCTTTGGACATTACCATTTCAATAGTGGACACAAAAAAGTCTACACTATAATGGTAAGATAACATCATGCATAACTTACTGTATACATGATATGGTAATCAAAAGCACATAATAGTTGGGTCTAGGGCACCCACTATTTCAACACCAAGTACCATAGATTCTTGCAGGAGATCATTAAGCAGCTTTCATATAACATGATCAAGAAAAGATATATTTTGGTACCCATACTTTTTTGGGTCCAGTAACATTAGTAATAAGTGCTTTAGGAACCCATATTTGTCTCATAGGTTTCCTATAAGCATTATGTAAAGTGTTTGAAAAATAAACTGTATTCGGTCTACAAAAACTTGAAACAGTAGAGTATGTATCATAACTCAAGCTAGATGAGTTGTGTCCTGAACTCAGAACAAAATTATATGTCCTAGACTTAGAAATAAAATTCGTTCTACCAAGGTTTCTTTTACCAGTTTGATAACCAATACCAGTATTGTATTTAGGGGAAATTTGTTTTCCTAGCATTTGGGTAAGGGTATTTTTCCCATTAGTAAAATTTTCTAAGTCACGTTTTAATTTCTCATTAGACATTTTTAATTCATTGTTTTCTTTGAGTAGTTGAGAATTTTTCTCCTTTTTAGTAGTAAGTTTAGATTTAACATTTGAAGAGAGAGAATTCTGTTTCTTCAGTGATTTATATTTATATTTTAATTCATTGCATGTTTCTTTAAGCATGTTACAGTATTCAAACATTTCTTCATTAGTAATATTTTTAGAGTCACTTTCCTCTTCAGAATAGTATGAATTATGTATAGAAGAGTTCAGTGTTACCTCAGATGTGTTTGTCATAAAACACATATTGGCTTTGTTATCCTGTTTATCATTTGATGTCTCTAATTCGATTGAACTATCCTCAGAGGCACTCCAAGTTTCTTTCATTTCCTTTTTGTACTTCTTGTACTTATCCTCATACTTATTCTTATATTTGAGCTTTGGACAGTCAGCCTTTATATGTCCTTTTCACTTACATTCATAGCATACAATTTCATTACTTTTTTCATTTCTTTTCCAGTCATTTTTCTAGTTTCCTTTTTGATCATACTTGCCCTTGAAGTTAGGCTTTCTGAAAAAGTTATTCTTTTTGTAAAAACGCTTGAATATTCTGGCCATTTGAGCCATATCCTCATCACTGTCAGGTGATGATTGTTTAGTGGTGGAACTTTCTAAAGAATATTCCAGTTTCCCTTTGTCTTTGTGCTTTGAGAAGGTGGTCTTGGATGCTAAATATTTTCTCTTTGGTTCATCCTACTCTTCTTTTTTGAATTTCAACTCTTCCTCATACACTATCAGTTTCCCAATGAGTTCTTTTATAGGTAGGTTGCTGATGTCACACGATTCTCTAATTGAGACAGAGGTTCCCCTCCATCTGTCAGGTAGACATATAAGGATTATCATGATATGTTCTTTGGCAGTGAGTTCTCTTCGAAGAGAAATCATTGTGTTGACAATCTCATTGAACCTAAGATACATGTCAGAAATAGGCTCATCAGGTTTCATCTTGAAATTATCATATTTTAAAGTATAAGTATTAAGTATCATTTCCTTTACACTAGATGTTCCTTTAT
Source organism: Viscum album (assembly GCA_963277665.1). NCBI lineage: Eukaryota > Viridiplantae > Streptophyta > Magnoliopsida > Santalales > Viscaceae > Viscum > Viscum album. The sequence continues at coordinate 1,620,348,314 of OY728150.1, forward strand.
GTGAGACAGACAAGGTATCCCAAATTTTATGGGCAGTTTTACAAGCAAAAATCCTATTAAATTATTCATCTCCTAAGGAACAGTATAGAGCATTCATGGATTTGCAATTGTTATTATAAGAATGTTTTTTAGGTTCATACCATGTAATTCTATCAGTCACAGGAAGTTTGTATTCATCTATAATTGATGACCAAATTTCAAAGCTCATACTCTCTAGATGCATTTTCATTTTAATTTTACATTGAGCATAGTTGGTTCCATTAAAGAATGGTGGTCTATTGGTTGCAACACCTTCAAATCTATTATACATATTAACAAATTACTTTAAAATAGCGAGAAATTTTGAATTAACAGAAATTTACAGATCTTTAAAGTACAACTATAATCACAATTGATTAAGATTACACATATTCCTAATAAAGAAACCTCTGATACCAAATATTGGTCGGAGAAGTTCACTCAAGAGGGGAGGGGTGAATTGAGTGACTATAAAAATTTCTATTACAAAAATATTATTTAAAAGAATTGGTTTTTCCCAGATTTAGATACAAACCAGTTAATCAAGGTTATACTGTTATAAGAGTTTGACTGTTTAAACAACTTCTTATAAGATTGATTAATTCTTAGGAATCTTAATATGTATTATTAATATTACTTTTTAAGTTATCCTACTAAGAAAAGTCAGTTTTAACTTCTTTCCAAGACTAACTATCAATGTGAAATTAGAGTTTTCTGGATTATGCAATAAAGCAGTAAAACAAAGAAGACTAAATTCAAATGGCACAATGGATATAAAACAAGTGGTTCAGTCTCAAGCTGAGACCTAATCCACTCCACTTGGTGATCACCTGCCACCAAGCAGTTTATATAAATAAACTTTGATCCACACCTTGGATCGGGGTTAACAAAAGTACACAGACTGTCTAGGTCACACAAGGACCTCTTCCACAGTTTTTGTGGGTAAAAATAAAACAATAACCAGGCCACACAGGGACCTCTTCCACAGTTGTCGTGGGTAAATAGAAATAGAGAGTTTGGTGTAAGGATTTAAAAATCCTTCAGTTTAGTATAGGAGTCAGTGTGTGTGTGGAATATACAGAGTACACACACTGCTCAAAAGGTAATTAAAATAATCACTAATATAGAGTAGATATGAGTTTATAATGCTCTAGTTATTTGAATTGCAGCTATGGAATCCTTCTATTTAGTAGAAATGCTTCTGAGTCCTTCTTTGGGTTTTATATTGAAAAACAGAGTGTCGTAATTCAGCTTGTGTTCTTCACGATATTTGACAATGTGAAGATGCTCTCTGGATTCCATTGTACTTCGTATGTTCTTTAGTAGATTCGGATTTCATGCATGTGAAAATTATTTCTTTTAAAATATTTCAAAAGTGTTCTTCATGGTCGTGCTCACACGCTTGTTTTCTATTCAGTATCGCACTCTATTGTCGTTGGGAACTCTCTACTCTTTATCTTAGAATGCATGAGATTTATCCGACATGTTCCATGTGTTTCATGAATTATACCTCGTACTATGTATACAAAGAAACATTAATTATGTCAGTGCATTAAAGGAATCAAATATGACCGTTAAACATTAAATTGAAAGATGAAAAAATAGTTTAAGAAACAGTGTCATAGTAAGTTGAGAAAACAGTGTCTCGTTCACGGTGTCTGAGTGTCATGGTCTGAGTGTGACAGTGTCTGAGAGTCATGGTATGAGTGTCACAGTATGAGTGTCACAATGTCTTGTCTTCATGGTGTCTTGGTCATGGTGTCTCGATCACGGTGTCTTGGCTTACGGTGTCTGATCTTTACGGTGTCTGACTAACTGTGTCTGGCTTCACGGTGTCTGATCTTTACGGTGTCTGGCTAACTATGTCTGGATTCACGGTGTCTAATCTTTACTGTGTCTGGCTAGCTGTGTCTGGCTTCATGATGTCTGATCTTTACGGTTCCTGGCTAACTGTGTTTGGCTTCACGGTGTCTTGTACTTAGGCACATAACAATATTCAGACTTAAACAAAAATATGCATAAATTTGATTGAGCGTAACCATTATAAAGCATGAGTGAATTTGAAACATAAATACACATGATTGAATAAGATGTGTGATCATTAATGAGATTTGGGATTGTTAGATATATTTGTGATAATTGAAGAGATTTGTGATCATTAAAACATGATTAATACATGAGGAGTCCAACAAGGAATATACCATATGTTTGATAAAATACCTAAAAGGGTTTTAAGTATATTTTGATGATATAATTGGTTTTTTGGATTTAAAATAATTCCATATGATTGTGTTAAGGTAATGAGATGTTGTTCGAATTGGTTTCTTATTTCTTGGGTACTTTTGGTGACATATCTTATTGAATTCATTGGTTTTGATGAGTGTATTGATACACATTTCTCATTGGTATCCTTTGTGATTCCTATAGATATTTATATTTATATGTGAATGTAGATATATACCTATATATGTATGTATGTACATATATATTTTGGTGTATGAATATATATACGTAATTTAATATGATGATTTTCTTTCCTTTTTAGGTTTCTAAATTGTATTTTAGTTTCTGAAGTGATTTTCAAAAATTGGTTTCCAAATGAAGTTTTTGAAACAGAATTATTAGGCCCATTGGGAATTTTTAAATGGATTCTTAAAATTATATTATATTTGAAATGTTTTTTTCTAGATATACTGTGTTAATCTATTTTATTTTGTATTGTATTCTATTTGTCTGTATTAGTGTGTATATCCAATGATTTAATGGGTCATAATAGAATTTTTGGAGAAATATTTATACTCTAAAATCATTTTTTATTAGCAGAAATCATGGAAAACAATTTCTACTAATGTATTTGATGGTTGGTGTCTTCCTGAGAGGATTGGGGATGCCCCTCAGTATGTCTCGGGCTGTTTCGAGCATCAAATGGATGGATAAATCAGGTTGGTTCATAAAAAAAATGGTATAAAATACCATTATTCTTATATAACTAGCCTCTTGGAGTTCCATTTTTTATTTGGGATGTCTGATATATTATAGATTATGCCTATTATATTTTGATAGGATAGAGTGGGGAGAGTGTCATGAGCTCTTACTTATCCCAAGCCTCATGGGTTTTCAAGCAGCAAGTATTGAATTTTGATTTTATAGGTTTATAGTGTATTTTGGATTATATTTATGGTATTTGAGAATATATTGAAGTTTTATGAGTGTTTTAGAGGTTTTTCTAGTTTTGGAGATGAATAGGAAGGACGATTTAGAGGTGAATGGTTAGATGCATGGTCTAACAAACCATGTGGTTCATATGCATATGGATATATATAAACCTTGTGTAAATTTTCATGGTTTGCACACAATTCATCAAATTGTGTATCCAAATTGTGATCATCCACTATCTTCCCTCTAAGATACTATTTTGAGCTCTTTTTGATCTTGTTTCATCTTGATTTATGCATGTATGTTATTAGGGTGACTCTTGAAATGAAATGAAAAGAGTTTGTGGTCAAGGACCTATGAATATTTTAAATAAATGATTAGTGTGGATTTAAAATATATTAAACGGTAAAATTAAATTATTTAAATTGAAGTGTGGGGTTTAAAGTTGTTTCCAAAGGAATTTTAAAATTTTTAAATTTAAATGTGAAATTTTAAATGGATTCAAAATAGAACATTAAAATTGTACTTAATATTTTTTATTTTCATCTTGGTTTATTATCTTAAAATTGATATTTTTTTGGTTAGGTTTTATTTGTGTTTGTATTGTTATTGACTTGGGACTTATGGTTTCTTTTCTATTTTGAGTATTCTCCCTAGAAAATTCTCAAATAATCATAGGGATTCTAGAGTGGTTTAAGGATATTGATGAAATATATCAATCTTTAGAAACCCCTAAATATTCAAGAGTGATTATTGTTATAGGTTTTTATGGGGTATTCATTTAGATCTCAGTGCTTGGATAATTTTTTACAAGCTCATCTGGTTTAAAAACTTAGTGTATGAGGATTTCTTAGTAGAGTTGGTATCTAAAGGGAAACCCATGATATGTCTTAGCCCTAACCTTTCAAATTTGGTAAAGGTTTCCTATATGGAGAGGAGTTTAAACCAAAGGAACTAGGGTTGGGTATATACTTTTATTATATTGCTCCCTTAAGGTAAAATCATTCCCTCATGTGCTTCTAGTTTTTTCTGTTTGGGAACTCTAAGACCTATTTTTTGGATGTTCTAAAGAACTATCATCACTGTGGTCTGTTGGGAAACCTTCAAAATTCTCAGAAATGGAATCATCACCCAAGGAAGGATTCTTGAAAACCTTTAGATCTTGATAATGGTTCAAAAATATTTTGAGTTATCTCCTCTTTCCTAATTTCATTTTCTTCACTTGGTGTGTGTTTTTGGGATTCCTAGTATTATTTTATTATCTAGGGAGTTAGTGGTTATCCTTGTGGAATTTATGAATATACCTTTATTTTTTTGTTTTCTGAGTCTCATAGGTTAGGATTTTGAGTGGTTCCCCCTTTTCATTTTGTTGATCCACCATGTTAGAGAATTCCTAAATGTAAGGGAGATCCAATATGGATATACGTATTATAGTTTTATTATTGTATCAGTCAGGTGTGAGCGTGTTATATATATATATTCATATATAGTGGTTTAGTTTATTTAGTGGAACTTTGTTGATTCTTTTAGAGGTGTATTTCTAGTTTTTAAGAGCGTTTGTCTCATTTTCCTTTCCTTTCAAAACTTATGGATTTATGGGGGAAAGAAGTGGTATGGTGGGGATTTTATCACAAACGGATCTCTACCATTCTTATTATATTATTATTTTATTAATAATGAGTCTTAACCTTAAGTTTCACGTCGAACCAGTATAATTTTTTTAAAATTTTGAAGTAACAACATAGGCACACAGTTGGGGCTTTCTTACTACTAATCACGTGAAAAACAACATGGAGGCATCAACTATTTACATGATTCATTTCACATGGTTGGTGCATGATTTTTAAAACTATTATTCTAAATAGTGTATCTCAGTATTTTTAGTGAGGGGTGTATGGATGGCACATAGTTTGGTAAAACATGAAAATAAATCATGTGGCTTAACCAGTTTCATTAAAAAGTGAAATTATTAAACTACCCTCCTAATTTTAAATCCCAAAACCACTCACATATATCCTCACTTGAACTAGTATCATGAAGAATCCCCTTAGATTCACATTCCTTTCCCCCTTATCCATTTTTGGATTTTCTTCTTCAATTTCAAGGGGTACTCCCTCAAGGTAAGGCCCTTTATTCATCTCTTCTTCTATATTTATTATTTTTATTTATTTTACTTAGACTGATTATATATTATAAAAACTCTAAGGTAGGTGTTTGATAATTTTTCATCAGTTTTTAATGTTAGGGTGTGTTGACCATGTCTTGGTTCTTGTTCTTCCAAATTCTGAAGGTTTCATCAAATGCACACAAGGTTTGAGGTAGGTGGTTCCATGAATTTTCTATTTCTGTACACACCACACATACTTAATGTTTTTGAATGCATTCTTTCCAAAAATTGGCATTTTATAGGTTTTTAGATTAATGATAAATACATAGTTAAATTATATAAACTTTTTATTTTTATTTCAAGGAAATTAGAGTATGCCATATGTTTGATGAAATGCCTAAAAGGGGTTTTAAGTGGATCTTGATAGTTTAATTAGTGTTTTGGATTTCAAATACTTCTATATGTTTATGTTAAGTTCTTGTGATATTGTTTTATTTGGTTTTATATTTTTTGTGGACTTTTGGTGATTTAACTTGTTGAATCCCTTAGTTTTGACGATTGGTCTAATATGAATTTCTCATTGGTCTCCTTAGTGATTCCTATGAATGTTGATATATATATGTATATATAGATTTTCACACATATATGTATGTGTATTCAAACATATATAGGTGTATGGATATATATATATATATATATGTAATTTCATAGGATGATTCTATTCTCTTTTTAGGCTTCTAAATTTTATTTTAGTTTCTGAAGTGACTTTCAAAAGTGATTCCCAAATAAATATTTATTAATGGAATTTTTAGGATTGTTTAACACTTTTAAAGGGATTATTAAAATTATATTTAATTATAAATGTTGTAAAGACCTGAAAATTTCAAGGAAATTTTTTTTCTTAAATTCTTTGAAATTTTACGAGTCTGTAGTTTCTGACAGCGCTAGATTCCGAGGCCCGGTGTGCCCGAAATCAATTCCCGAAGTTTTATTCGGGTACGTTCAATAAACATATGTGCGGGTTATTCTATCTTTTGAACCAGTGCTCAGAATTGAAATTCGAGGACACCGATGAACTCGCAGCGCTGATATTTGCTTAAGGAGACCTTTACCGCAATTGTATTTGGTCGAGAGCGAAAGTTAATTTTTGGGGATTAAATAAAATTTATTTGTTACATAATTTTATTTTAGGTGGTGGTTATTTTCCTCCAAAGGAAAGATGGAGGTGGGGCCCACACCCCACATAACTTCCCATGGGAGGATATTTCATGGTGGGACCCACACGAGTTCAAACCTCTCAACTCCCCTTGAAACCCCCTTTAACTCTTAAACCCCCCATTAATTTATTAAGGCCAAGACCCCTCATTTATTTTGGTGGAGCCTCTCCACCTCCCTTCCCTTAATTGTTCCAACACAATTAATTAATGCCATAATTAATTAATTTGTGGTGTGATGAATTCTTTTGAATTCATTTGAATTGCATGGCATCATTAAAAGATGAGGGAGCCATTTATTTTATTTGGCTTGGAAAATATTATGTTGGGAGCCTTTGGGGGAATTAGAAAGAAAGTGTTCTTCCATGAAGAACATCTCCAATGAAGAACGATGTCTTCTCTCGGCTAAGAATGCCGATTACACCAAATAAAGACGACGTGTCTTACTCCTCTCCAACAAGGACTAGCAAGGGAAGACGCCATCCGCGAAGAATTTCGCCAACAACGACGCTTCCTCCTCAGACGCACCCCAATATCAACGAATCGATGTCATCGTTAACGAACGAACTTCGAATCAAGGTAGGGGGTTTTGTATAATTTTAATTGAATAAAATTATACACTCGTTCTTGATGATTGATTTGGATTGTCTTTGGACATTTGATATCGACTAACGTGGAGGGAGCGGTCCAAAAAAACACGGCCCGATGACCCTCCGTTGATTCTTCATTGTGTTAATAATAGAGGTGGAGCTGGGAGGGTGTGGTGCCATCACACCGTGCTGGAGGAAGAGAACACAACCATGAGGCGGTGGCGACTGAAGGCGGGGACAACCAAAGGCCGCAGCCAGGCCGGACCGCGGCGATGGAGGACCAGAGCCATTGCACCGACCGCGTGGAGGAAACCGCGGCCTGCATCCGTGGGCCGCTTGGATGAATCAAACCAGCCGGCCACCTTCTAGCCGGGCTGGAGGACTGCGACGCTTCATGGCGCCGCACTGTGGAGAAGACCGCGGCACACAACCGCGGGCCGCTTGGCGGGCGAACCGGCCAACCGCCTACCGTCCGAGCTAAAGAAACCGTGGCACCACTTGGCGCCGCATGGGAGGAACAACGACCCACTATGCGGGCCACTCACGCCGGACAGAACCGTCCTACTTCAGCCGGCCGGGTATGGAGAGGCGGCGGCGCCGGGCGAATCGGACCGGCCCGGTCCGCAGGCTGGGTCCATAGGTGGGCCACGCCCCACCGGGCCGGGCTGACCCCCCAGCTAGGTCGGACCTACCAAACTGGGCCAGGCCGACCCCCAGCCGGGTCAGACCCACCAAGTCAGGTCGGACCGACCCGCTAGCCCACTGGGCTTGACGGGCCAGGCCCGACATCGCCTAAATGAAAATATCTTCAAGACCGCGCGTCTGAACGACGCACCGTCTGCGAAATTGGGACCCTTTCAATGAGGAGGTCCTCTTGTGACACTCTAAGTGAGTTTTGGACAAATTTGGAAAATTTCTGGGTTTGGATCGAGTTTAAATCCAACCGGGCTCCTAGAACAGAAAAGCTAATAACTCTCAGACCGGGCGTCCGATTGATGCGCCGTCTGCCACGTTGGATTACTTATGATGAGACAGAACTTTGGGATACATAAAATCAGAACATCGTGATAGTTTATGTGTCTACCCCCTTTTCTCAAGGAGCAGACCCTCCCGAAATCGAGCGTGCTATGTGCTGGAACCCTAGAGCTGGCTATGACTACGATGACTACTTTACTGGAATCCTCTGTGGGTTTGAAGACGACGAATACTGTAACAGAATCCTGTGTGGGTTCGACAGTTCTGACTTCTGTTCCTATATCTTGTGTGGGTCCGAAAGAATAGCTGGCCTGTATCCTATGTGGGTCCGACAACTTAGACAAGATAGCTGGTCCTGTATCCTGTGTGGGTCCGACAGCTTAGACAAGATAGCTGGCCTGTATCCTGTGTGGGTCTGATAGCTTAGATGATCCAGTGGCTACATCTGATCATCAATATCTCTCTACTATTGTGGAATACCTGTGTGAGCTAAGTCATGTCTTTCAACCATTATCATCATGGTGATTGACTTTACTTCCTTTGTGGAATTGGTTTGTGCTTGGGCTCAAGAGTTGGAGCTGGACTGAGATTGGTAACTTAGGTATATGTATGGGCATATACCTAAGTAGGGTTTGCTGATACTTCGTGTTTGTATCTTTTTTATTTTGTTTATCCTTAGTGTATATTGTGAGACCTTACGGGTCTCAGGGTCCCTACTGAGTATCGTTATACTCACCCCTTCACGGGCTATGCCCGCACCTCGTTGTGTTGGATACAGACAAAGAAGAGCGCTGACGGAGGCCGAGAGCGCCATGACTGGACGGTACCTGGAGGTGGACCTTGCGACGAGTCGGCACACAGAGGAGACTGACGAACGTGAGTGCTGAGGTGTCCATCTGTACCTACCCTTCAGGTAGGAATCCTGGAGGATGATCCAGGAGTAACTCTTTACTTCAGCTATTTGTCCCTTTTTACTTGTACTTGTTGTTCAGTTGGGTTTGTATACTAGCCCATATACTTTCTAGAACACTCTTTTTTATTCAGTTTTACTTAGTGTTTACTTCCTTTTGTGTACTCTGTTGTGTTTTTTTACTTTTATAAAGGCAATGCCTTCCCAGCTTAGGGATTTACGCTTTTGGTGCTAGTCGCCAGCCCTTGGCCTATGGAAGGCAGGCTTGGGGTAGTCACGACACGGGCCCCGAGGACGGGTCGTGACAAATTAGTATTAGACGAGTCATTTCTACCATAGAACTCAGGACTCTGATCATTATTTTCTGTTAAGCAATAGTGTTAAGAGTATTGAGTGTGGTTTTCAGTCCAGGGAGTCCAGTGTTGGTGCGATGACTGACGTATCCATACACCAGGACCCTGACCTCTGATTCTCGACTCAGTGCACAAAAACACTGATTGCGCGTGTGTTTCCTTCGAAAAAGTTTTCTTTGTGATTACTTTGTGTTATCTCACTAGGTATACAGTTTTAACCATGAAACACATTTTTCTTTTTAGGATGACCCCACGAAGGCAGCCATCTAGGGTTCCGAGTTACGTACGAGATGGTAGCCCACCGAGCGATGAGGCCTCAGTGTAGGGCCCCATCACAACGGAGGTACCGGTGGTATCACTACCCACTGGGCCACCGATACCACCAGCTCCTGCAGTAGAGAGTGCACGTCGTCTGAGTTCGTTGCACAAGTTCCAGTGCCAGAGGCCACCCAGGTTCCAGAGAGAGATGAACCCACAGGTAGCTGAGGATTGGCTAGAGGCTATCGTGAGAGTTTTCAGATTTCTAGGGACACTAGCCGACCTTATGGTGATCCTTGCCGTGAGTCTCCTATACGCAGCAGTAGGTAGATGGTGGAGCCTGACGCTCCAGGTGCATGATGAGGCATCACTACTCTGGGCAGACTTCGAGAGCCTATTCTGGGTGGAGTTTGTTCCAGCCACCCTTCGAGCGGTGCAGATTCAGGAGTTACTACATCTATAGTAGGGAAGCATGACAGTAGCTCAGTACTCAGCGAGGTTTACCGACCTCTCATGATACTCCAAGGATATGGTGCGGGACTCGTTCTTCAGGGCCCATAACTTTGAGAAGGGACTCAGGCATGAGATCAGGGCTTCGACGATTCCCCTCAGCATTTTGACACAGGCAGGGGTACTGAAGTGATCCCTTCTAGTGGAGAGTTTTCTTGCTGAGCAGTCACCAATGGTGAGACCCACCATAGGGTGACATGTAGTGGAGTCTTCTTCATCCAATAGTAGATAGATAACTCATAGGTCCAAGTGGACCAGACTATCAGGTGGGCGATCCCAGGATATAGGTTCAGTTGTGCGGGGCACACGAGATAGAGTCAGCTATACGAGGAGCAGGCAGTGCTATGCATGCGGTGGGCAGGGTCAAATGGCTCGTTACTACCCGACCCACCATTCAGATGAGAAGCAGACAGTAGAGGGACCTCCCAAGCAGAGGCAGAGGTTCGACCATGGTGGTCCACCAGGAGAAGGCAGACGAGACAAAGGAGCTGGCCGATTAGTGGGTGGTGGATGACGTTTCGAGGATCTACCACCACCACCACCACCACCAGGAGGTCCACCCCAACCACAAGGAGCTGGCAGACAGAGGTGGGATCAGCTCCAGGAAGTCGAGGCCTACAACTACGACACACCTGAGATGATTCTAGGTACTACCTATGTCTACTCCACCCTTTCTACAGTACTCATAGACACAAGTGCGAGTCATTATTTTATTGTCGTTGCCCTTGTTCGGAGCTCGGAGATTCCTATAGAGCCATTGGATCGATCCTTATGGCTAGAGACTCCTACGGGAGAAGACTCGATGATTACGCACTAGTGCCGGTAGTGTGAGCTTACTCTAGGAGGCGAGAGCTTCAGCTGGGATCTTCTTGTAGCGGCGTCAAGGCCTTACGAAGTCATCTTGGGTATGGACTAGTTATCCACAGTTCATGCTCATATTGACTATATTAGGCACAAAGTGTGGTGTATCCACACGGATGGGACCGAGTTCACCTTCACCGGTGAGAAGGGAGCCTTAGCAGCATAGGATGGAATTACGAAGAGGAGGGGGCAGCCGATCACACATCAGTTGGCTAGTCCTATCCTTAGAGCGGTTGATGCACGGAGTCCAAGTTAACCTATTTTGGTGGATCAGTACGCGAATGTTTTCCCTGAAGACATTCCAGGACTACCTCCTCGCATAGAGGTAGACTTATATATTGATCTGTACCCCAGGACAGCACCGACATCTTCTCTAGAATATCGGATGGCTCCCACCGAGCTTCGTGAGCTGCAGGTACAGCTGAAGGGATTATAGGGGAAGGGATTTATCTGACCCAGTGTTTCACCCTGGGCATCTCCAATTTTGTTTGCCCAGAAGGTGGATGGGATCTTGTGACTATGTGTCTACTACCGTCACCTAAATCAGGTGACCGTGAAGAACAAGTACCCACTCCCGAGGATTGACGACCTCTTTGATCTGCTCAAGGGAGCACGATGGTTCTCGAAGATAGACCTCAGGTCAGCCTATCATCAGCTCAGATTTCGAGACGAGGATGTGCAGAAGACGTCCTTCAAGTGTTGGTATGGACACTACGAGTTCTTGGTTATTCCCTTTGGCATAACCAACTCTCCAGTAGTGTTCATGAGTCTCATGAACATGATCTTCCAGCCTTACCACAATCGCTTTGTCGTAATCTTCATCGACAACATAATGATTTACTCAACTACTTAGGAGGATAACGCCTACCATTTGTGGGTAGTACTTGATAGACTTCGAGAGAACCGGCTTTATGGTAAGCTCTCGAAGTTCCAGTTCTAGATTTGAGAGGTTCACTTCTCGGGTCACGTCATCTTGGAGGCTGGAGTTGCAGTGGATCCAGCGAAGATCGAGGTAGTGCTTTCTTGAGAGCCTCCCAAGAGTGTGATAGAGGTGCAGAGTTTCCTGGGTTTGGCTAAGTACTATCGGAGATTTGTGCCAAACTTCTCTAGAGTAGCAGCACTGCTTTTAGCATTGACGAAGAAGGGGAAACCCTTCGTGTAGTCAGATAGATGCCAAAAAATATTTCAGGAGATGAGCCAGAGGTTAACCAGTGTGACCATCTTGAGGCTACCCGAGGAGGGTGTAGGGTATGCAGTTTACTACGACACATCAGGGACCAAACTCGGGTGTGTCCTGATGTAGGAGCGAGCAGTGATCACATATGGTTCACGGTAGTTGAGACAACATGAACAAAACTACGCTACCCATGACCTGGAGTTAGCAGTAGTGGTCTTCTCCTTGAAGATGTGGCGACACTATATGATGGGCAAGCGTTTTATAGTCTACTCTGACCACCAAAGTCTCAGGTATATCTTCTCACAGAAGGACCTGAACCTGAGATAACGACGATGGATCGAGTTCCTCCAGGACTATGACTTTGAGATAATCTATACTCGTGGGAAGGGGAACGTTGTAGCAGATGATATCAGTAAGAGATCAGGCATTCAGCTGCTAGGAGAGGCGACAGAGCAGCTGGCCGCGTTGCATATATCCTTTGTGGATAGAGATGGAGCAGCCTTTTTTCAGTTCTCATAGTCACTCCTCCACTTCTTCAGTGATTCAGAGAGGCACAGCGTGGGGATGTTGACTATGAGATGCGACGTGCTCAGATATCCTCAGGGCATGCACCTGATGGATTCTATGAAGGTGGGGAGCACGTCATTCTATTCAGAGAACGTACCATGGTACTAGTTGCACTACAGGAGGAGGTGTTGAGGGAGTTCTAGACTTCCCCTCTAGCAGTACATCCAGGAGTGGAAAAGATGTATCAGAACCTCAGACGATAGCACTGGTGGCCAGGTATGAAGAAAGTAGTAGCCGAGTTTGTCTCTTGATGCCTCACTTGTTAGCAAGTGAAGGCATAACACCAGGTTACAACAGGCTTGGTTCAGCCCTTAGAGGTCCCAGAGTGGAAGTGGGATGTGATATCCATGGATTTTGTGATGGGACTTCCACATACATCCAGAGGACATGACTCTATCTGGGTGATCATTGACCAACTCACCAATTCATCCCACTTCCTACCGATCAGAGAGCTGGGTTTGGTATAGAGATTGGGAGGCCTCTACGTACAGGGAATTGTGCATTTACATGGAGTACCTTCTTCTATTGTCTCTGACCGTGACACATACTTCACTTCCCGGCTATGGAAGGGTTTACAGAAGGATTTTGGGATGCAGCTTTGCTTAAGCACCGCCTTCCATCCTCAGACAGATGGTAAGACTGAGAGGACCATTTAGACTCTCGAGGACATGCTCCGTTCATGTGTCCTCGACTTTGGTCGCAGTTGGGAGGATCACTTTACCTTGGTGGAGTTTGCGTATAACAACAGCTACCACTCCACCATCGGGATGACAAGTTACGATGCACTGTACGACTGACCTTGTAGATCACCTCTGTGCTGGACTAACCCAGGGGAGTCAGCACTTGTAGGACCAGAGATGGTACATGCTACAACAGAGAAGGTGCAGATCATCCAGGAGCGGATGAAGACTACACAGAGAAGACATAAGTCCTATGCTGATAGGAGTCGAAGACCACTATATTTTGAGGATGGCGACCATGTCTTCATACGAGTCTCACCTTGATGAGGTCTATGGAGATTTGGATGAGGCGTCAAGTTATCTCCGTGTTTTATCAAGCCATTCCAGGTCCTCAGTAGAGTAGGCGAGATGGCTTACCGCCTAGACCTTCCACCTCAGTTGCACTGGGTGTACGATGTCTTCCATGTATCTCAGCTGAGGAGATACGTGCAGGACCCATCCCACATCATCGACCACGGGAAACTGGACATCGATGACAGAGCGACTTTCACAGAGGTTCCAGTGGAGATTGAGGATCGATAAAAGTGGGTCCTACGTGGACGGTCGATTCCTTTGGTGCGCGTTCGCTGGCAGCACGGGAACCTCTAGGAGATCACATGGGAGCGGGAGGCTTAGATGTGTGCTCAGTACCCCCATTTGTTTCCCTAGTGTGTGTTGTAGCTTTACGGGTACATAAATCCCTGAGGTGGGGGTAATTTTAAAGACCCATAAATTTCAAGGAATTTTTTTTCTTAAATTATTTGGAATTTTACAAGTCTGCAGTTTCAGAAGGTGCCTGATTTTGAGGCCCGGTGTTCCTGGAATCAATTCCTAAAGTTTTGTTCGGGTACGTTCCGTAAACTTACGTGCATGTTTTTCTATCTTTTGAACCGGTGCTCGTAATTAAAATCTGAGGACACCGATGAACTCGCAGCACTGGTATTCTCTTAAGGAGACCTTTTACGCAGTTGTGTTTGGTCAAGAGCGAAATTTAATTTTTGGGGATTAAATAAAATTTATGTGTTACATAATTTTATTTTAGGTGGTGGTTATTTTCATACAAAGGGAAGTTGGAGGTGGGGCCCACACCCCACATAACTTCCCATGGGAGGATATTTCTTGGTGGGGCCCACACAAGTTCAAACCTCTAAAATCCCCTTGAAACCCCCTTTAACTCTTAAAATCCCCATTAATTTATTAAGGCCAACAACCCTCATTTATTTTGGTGGAGCCTCTCCACCTCCCTTCCCTTAATTGTGACAATACAATTAATTAATGAAATAATTAATTAATTTGTGGTGTGATGAATTATTTTGAATTAATTTGAATTTCATGGCATCCTTAAAAGATGAGGGAGCCTTTTATTTTATTTGTCTTGGAAAATATTCTATTGGGAGGCTTTGGGGGAATTAGAAAGAAAGTGTTCTTCCACGAAGAATATCTCCAACGAAGAACGACGTCTTCTCTCAACGAAGAACACCGATTCCACAAAAGAACGATGACATGTCTTCCTCCTATCCAACTGGGACTAGAAAGGGAAGACGCCGTCCATGAAGAACGTCACCAACAACGACGCTTTCTCCTCGGATGCACCCCGAGATCAATGAATCGACACCATCGTCAAGGAACGAACTTCGAATCAAGGTAGGGGGTTTTGTATAATTTTAATTGAATAAAATTATACACTCGTTCTTGATGATTTCTTTGGATCGTCTTTGGCCATTTGATATCACCTAACGCGGAGGGCGCGGGCCAAACAAACATAGACCGATGACACTCTGTTGATTCTTAATTGTGTTAACAATGGAGGCGGAGCCGGAAAGGCGTGGTGCCGTCGCATTGCGTCGGAGGAAGAGGCCATGACCATGAGGCGACGACGACTGAAGGCGGTGGCAACCGAAGGCCGCGGCCAGGCCCGTCCGCTACGGTGGAGGACCGACGCCGTTGCGCCGACTGCGTAGAGGAAACCACAACCCACATCCGAAGGCCACTCGGACAAACTGAACCAGCCGACTGCCTGCTGGCCGGGCTGGAGGACCGCGGCGCCGCGCTGCAGAGAAGACCGCAGACCACAATTGCGGGCCGCTCAGTGAGCGAATAGGCCGGCCGCCTGCCGGCCGGGCTGAATAAACCACGACGCCTCTTGGCGCCACGTGGGAGGAACAACGGCCCACTGTGCGGGCCGCTCACACCAGACAGAACCGGCCGGCTTCGACCGGCTGGGCAGGGAGAGACGGCGCTGCTAGGTGAACCGGACAGGCCTGCTCCACGATCTGGGTCCGCAGGTGGGCCGCACCACACTGGGCCAGGCCGACCCCCCAGCCGAGTCAGACCCTACAAACCAGACCGGGCCGACCTCCAGCCGGGTTAGACCCGCCGAGTCGGATTGGACCGACCTGCCAGCCCACTGGTGTCACATACATAGCTTATTTTAAATGTATTTTTATTTTAATTTCCATTAATTCTTTGTTTTGGGGGGTTTCCAAAGTTTTTATGGAGTATAGGTGAGTTTTCATGAATTGGGTCAAACCGTGAGCCCAATTCCAGATTTAAAAATAAATTTTGTTTCTTTTATAACTTATTCATTTTTTAATATTTTTCACTCATTCCAACTCCTAAATGTCCTAACCTAACATATTAACACCAAAATTAAAATTTGGAGCCTTTGGAAATCCATAACAAAGATGTATATGGGTTTTATTTAAGGGATTGAGCCTGCCCAAAAGGCCAATTCCAGTTTTAAAAATAAAATTTGATTAGTTAATAAATTATTCATTTTTAAGGGGTTTTCGGTGATTCCAAGCCCCAAACACGCCTCTTGAACCCAGCCGCGCATCCAATATCCTCCCACACCCGTTTCAGCTCATTTTCATCGCGGTTTAGGTCGAATGTTCTTAAGAACTCAAATTTCGGGAAGATTTATAAAGGTAATTTGTTTCCTTCATAACTCCTTCGATTCTTACTCTTTTTCCCCCATTCAAATTCCTAAATGATATACCTATTCTTGTTCGAAACTCCCTTGAAGGTTTGAGTATTTTAGAAATCAGCTACTGGTATTTTGGGGGGTGATTTCTCCAAGATATTTTAAGTAAGTTGTTCTCCTCTTTTCTTCATTCAATTTGTTTAGGGTTACATCCAATTTACTTAGGGTTTCTTCCTTTATCATTGAGGTTCCTTATGTCCAGGAAGTAGGGTTTAAAAATTAGGGTTTTATCTTGTGTTTCATGTTCTGAAATTCTGGTTTTAGGTCTGGTTTACCTTCCTTGAGGTGCGGCGGTGGTGCGTTTGAGTTTTCGCACAAAGGATTCAAGGGTTTCCTTGGTTTTGGTAGGTGATTCCATTGTTTATGAAATCTTTGTGAATTGGATACTGTTTTTATGGTATTTTCATGCTTATTGAATTTTATTATTTCTGAAAAATATAGTTTTAGTGGTGTTTGTATTTAAAATGAATCCTAAAGGCCAATTTCATGTGAAATTGGGGGTTTTTCATAGAAATGTATTATTAGTTTAATTGGGGCTACCCTATAAGTAACTAGTTGATTTTATTGAAGTATAATAGGGATAAAAATACTGTTTTAAATTATTGTCCCTTGTGTTTGTTGCTGAAAAATCTGGTTTTAATGGTGTTTGTGAACCACATGAAATTCTAAGAGTTGTGTTGTGTAAAAATGGAGACTTTGCAATGATGTCGTTTCTTGAACTATATAGGGTTGCCCTAAAAATGATTTTGTGTTTTAACTGAAATGTAGTGGGATATCCTTTATGTTTTGGAAACTTAAATATGTGCACATAGTATGCAAGTGAGGTTTACAAGGTGTTTTGTGTCCGAAACACTATGAGATTTTTGAGGAATTGTTTTATGAAAAATCTAAGGGTTTTGTTGCGTGTTTTAAGTGGTATAAAATGTGATAGCTACTGTATTGGTTATGATTGACCAGTAATGATGTTTTATATGAAAATTTATTTATGTTGCATGCTGAAATCGATTGAGCACAAAAGGGGAAGCCTGGGTACCTAGGTGGGGCGGATTTGTACTAGTACGGCTAGTGGACCGGATGGGTTTTGTCCCTGTTTCACTTAGCATTTGGATAACGACAACTCTAACTAAACTATGTGGATGATTATTTGGGACCACTAGGTTATGGGTGTGTTCCCTACTAGTGGCTCGTGCACGAGAAATGATTTTTCTATGATTACTTTACACCGAGGTACGAGGTACATAGGGCCCAAGACAACCTAGTGCCTAGGGGTGTTCCCAATGTTGTTGCTCATTGGATTTGTAGTATCTACCCATGTCTTAGGGTGTGTTTGGAAGTAAATTACAGTATATAACATTTCTATTTTAATGTGTTAGTATTCTAAAAATTTTGTATTGAAAACTATTTTCAATTAGAGGTTTCATTTCTTGAAATTTGAACACTACTTTTCCTTGCGTTTGAAAACTGCTTGCTTTTTCACATTGTATTTCTTACTCTTTGGAATCATTGGGTGGTATCCTACTGGGCTTAGGCTCACACCCTAATTACACCCCTTGGGTGTAAGTAGACTTGGTTATGTTTGATTCAGGTAAAGGAAAGGCTAAGGGTGATGGCGGTTCATGGTGTTAGTTCCCATTCTTGGTGCGGAGTTGTGGAGATAGCTTGGGGGCGATGACCCCTTGTCGTGTGGAGTACTTGGGGCTGTCTTAATGCTATAATTATTTTTATTTGGACCACTTGTATAATCTTTAAACCAATGTACTCGGTTCTGGTTTTCACTTAAGTCTTGTTTGGCTCAAAAATTTCAGATTTATATTATGGAATGTTTTTAATGTTTTATGCTTTCATACTCGGGTAAATCATTCCCAAACCTATATTAATGATACCCGGGCACTTGTGCCAGCCCGTGGGGATAGGGAACGCCCTTCGGGTCATGTCACGGGCTGGGTTTGGTGCCGGTTTTGGCGGTGACCAGATTCGGTTCGTGACAAAATGGTATCAGAGGAGGTTCGCTCCTTGGGTCATGTTATTTGGGGAAGAGTCTGCATAGTCTGGAGCTAGGATTTTTGGGACTTGAAATTTAAGTCATGGGTAGTGTGCCTGGCCAGCACACCTCATGAAGGGATTCAAGTCACCATGGTAAGTATGGATTTATTTGAGTGCTTTGGTTTTCTTGGTTTAATGATGACTATGGGAAATGAAAAGAGAGTTGGGAGAATAATCTCAGTGAGCTCGTAGGGCCTGGAAAGCCATGTGGATCCATGGATATTTCCCTAGAATACTCTCTGTGACGGCGAAGTGATTGGAATATGGCTGCCAACCATATGTCCAAGTCACCCACCGAAACTAGTTTCCTCTTGCATTGTTTTGTGCTTTAGTTTTGAAATCTTAGCACTTTGGTTTTAAGGTGACTTGGTTTTAAGAAGCGTAAAGTTTTTATGAAATGATTTTCAAATAAAGAGGGAATGGTTTGGTTTATGAAATGGCGGAACTGAATTTTCAGAATTGTTTTGAAATGTAAAATGGTGTGCTTACACCTCTTTGAAAGTAGGAACTATATTGAATTTGGTTTTGAAATGTGTTTCCAATAGAGTTTTCTAAACAATTAGAGTGTGTTTTAATGGGATGATATGTTTCAAAATTGATGTGAATAAATTGAAAGTGAGTTCTTTTCTAAATGGTTGTGTCCTTATGAAATGTTTTGTAAGATGTGAATTGGGATTTCGATCTCATTGTTAGCAGTTTTGAGAAAAAGGTTGGGTTGGTTGACCATTTTGTTTTTGAAAAGTGGAAGGAAGTTTTGTTTTACCCTTTGGTATTTCCATGAGTGACCACATGCATGGGGTTATATGGGATGATGGATGGTTGATGGCACGACTGGATGAGTGCTGGGATGGATATGAGGAGGGTGCCCAATGTGGCACAAAAACATGCATGTGTGAGGCCCATGGGGTACCATTGGTGGATACGCTTACTGCTAAACCGTTTGTTTTCAAAGAATTGGTTTTAAAGAAAAACATGATGTCTTGATGAATAGTTTGGTATGGTTTGTATTATGGGTTTTTGAAAATGTTGATGTTGTGGGATGTTTTGAGTTCAAGAACCCCTTCTGTTTGAACTGTGTTTTGGGTTTATGTTTGGTCGGTAAGATGTGTTGCAGGGATGGTTAGTGGTCTCTTTTGAATTTTTTTTTTGGGATGCCTTTACGGTGGTTCCCTTCATGTGTTTGGATCTGGTTTGTGGCATGTTTTGACCAATGGACCAGCTTGGTTGGGTCCTTGGGTTCTCTCATTGGATAAGGTACGCCCCCATTAAGGGTTAATGCACAACTGAAGTGCAACCCGTTTTGTTTCGCCATTGGAAAATCCTCCAGTTGATCAATATAAATAAGATTTTATCGAACATTTCTTTTATTGAGTCTACACCCATTCATTTCGCTGATTTGTGGATCCTCTTGTAGTGGGATAGTGCTTGGGGAAGGTTGAAACAGACCTTAGTTTCTTAAGTTTCATGATTCACCAAAGGTGGGAGTGTTCTTTCGTTGTTAGTACAGATGAGTGTCTTGATGGTGTCTAAGAGGGCCTCTGGGTTATTTATAGTTTCTTTGAAGAAAGAGTTATTATTAAACGACCAATTTTGAGATTTAGGTCATGATATGATATTGTGTCCACTTTTTGGACTTATCTGTTGTTTATGGACTTTGAATATGGTCCCGTTCCATGTATTGTTTCTATCAATCATCAGGGTCATGTTCGGTGACGTATTGTGATGTTGTGTGCTCTTTTGAACATAAAGGTGAAGGTCACACAATCCTTTAAGGTTCTATGTTATGTTGGGATTGTGTCTCCCTTGGGAAAAACATCAAATCCTCTATCTTAGAGGAAGGTGTTTATACGTGTCTTTCCTTTCTATTGTTTCTCACCCAAAGAAACAAGGTGCGATGTGTGTGCATCTTCTGATCCCTTGTTTCAATGAAATGTTTGGTTTTGGTAAAGTGGGTTATGGAGTGTGTTATGTCTTGATAAACCCATCGGGGTATGCAGTGTAGTTGTTTGTGGCACCGAAAGAAGAAGTTCCACATAGGGGTTTCAATAGCCTAACTGCGTGGTCGAAGATGCTTCAATATTTTGAGCTCCAGCCATAGGTCCCGGAGAGAAGCTGGCGCGTAGTCAGGGGAAACACCAGTGTCGTTTAAACACTTGTACAAAGTCCTATCCTCAGTATGAAAGATAGGAACAGTTTAAACCTATGGTTTCATCATCTTCCTTCTGTTGTTCTCGTTCGGTGGAAATAGGTAGAGGGCCTTGTACCCATGTCATCGCCTAATGTTTTTCCCTCCCACGTTGGTTTCCATTGAGTCATTGGAGAATGGTTGGAAATTTGGCTAGAAAGTTTGAGCACACATTTTGTGCATGATTAGTAGTGTCAGTGTGCTAGGAATCCACATTCAAATAATGATCAGCATAGTTAGTGCATGGTTTCCCAAACCGTGCGGTCTGACCCTGCACCCTTTCCAAATCTTAAAAAAAAAATTGGGTCTTTTTGTGTCGGCCCATGCTGGTCAGTTAAGATGGTTGGTTCTTGTGGTGGGAAGACCCACTGTGGGTATCATGTATATTATTTTGTAAATTTCTAATTTATGTATACCCCTTGTACTAGGGAGTCTGTTTGGGCCTCCCCCTATTAGTGTCTTGATTCTGTCTCGAAAAAAAAAAATTTAAGTTGTCTCTTATGTTGGGGAGCCCATTTGTGTCTCTTCATACGAGTAACTCATATTTTTCCTTGGTTTTGTATGGGAAGTAGGTATTATCATTTGGAGATATCTAACTACCTACATCTTTCTTTGGTAAAAATTGATATTGGAGAGTGACCAATGGTTTAGTAATAGTAGGGCAAGTGTAACCTTGTTCGATGTTGTTGTTTATTTGGGTAAATTGATTGAGTATTGTTCTGATTGTGTTTGAGGAGTTTTCATTTGGGATAAAGCATGAATGTGCTTAATAATTTCAGAAAAGTGGTGTATGTTTTGGCTGTGAGAGTATTCCTTCCTTCATTGATCACTAGAGGTGTTATGGCCTTTGGGGGAGAAACCTGGCAAGAGAGTACCTCTTGGTTTCTCAGTTGAGTTTGGTTGTTGCTTTGGCCTTACTGCGACTTTCCGGGGTGGAAAGTTTTCATGGTGGGGAGAATTGTCACATACATAGCTTATTTTAAATGTATTTTTATTTTAATTTCCATTAATTCTTTGTTTTGGGGTGTTTCCAAAGTTTTTATGGAGAATAGGTGAGTTTTCATGAATTGGGCCAAACCGTGAGCCCAATTCCAGATTTAAAAATAAATTTTTTTTCTTTTATAACTTATTCATTTTTTAATATTTTTCACTCATTCCAACTCCTAAATGTCCTACCCTAACATATTAACACCGAAATTAAAATTTGGAGCCTTTGGAAATCCATAACAAAGGTGTATATGGGTTTTATTTAAGGGATTGGGCCTGCCCGAAAGCCCAATTCCAGTTTTAAAAATAAAATTTGATTAGTTAATAAATTATTCATTTTTAAGGGGTTTTCAGTGATTCCAAGCCCCAAACACGCCCCTTGAACCCAGACGCGCATCCAATATCCTCCCACACCCGTTTCAGCTCATTTTCATCGCGGTTTAGGTCGAATGTTCTTAAGAACTCAAATTTCGGGCAGATTTATAAAGGTAATTTGTTTCCTTCATAACTCCTTCGATTATTACTCTTTTTCCCCCATTAAAATTCCTAAATGATATAACTATTCTTGTTAGAACCTCCCCTGAAGGTTTGAGTATTTTAGAAATCAGCTACTGGTATTTTGGGGGGTGATTTCTCCAAGATATTTTAAGTAAGTTGTTCTCCTCTTTTCTTCATTCAATTTGTTTAGGGTTACATCCAATTTACTTAGGGTTTCTTCCTTTATCATTGAGGTTCCTTATGTCCAGGAAGTAGGGTTTAAAAATTAGGGTTTTATCTTGTGTTTCATGTTCTGAAATTCTGGTTTTAGGTCTGGTTTACCTTCCTTGAGGTGCGGCGGTGGTGCGTTTGAGTTTTCGCACAAAGGATTCAAGGGTTTCCTTGGTTTTGGTAGGTGATTCCATTGTATATGAAATCTTTGTGAATTGGCTACTGTTTTTATGGTATTTTCATGCTTATTGAATTTTATTATTTCTGAAAAATATAGTTTTAGTGGTGTTTGTATTTAAAATGAATCCTAAAGGCCAATTTCATGTGAAATTGGGGGTTTTTCATAGAAATGTATTATTAGTTTAATTGGAGCTACCCTATAAGTAACTAGTTGATTTTATTGAAGTATAATAGGGATAAAAATACTGTTTTAAATTATTTTCCCTTGTGTTTGTTGCTGAAAAATCTGGTTTTAATGGTGTTTGTGAACCACATGAAATTCTAAGAGTTGTGTTGTGTAAAAATGGAGACTTTGCAATGATGTCGTTTCTTGAACTATATAGGGTTGCCCTAAAAATGATTTTGTGTTTTAACTGAAATGTATTGGGATCTCCTTTATGTTTTGGAAACTTAAATATGTGCACATAGTATGCAAGTGAGGTTTATAAGGTGTTTTGTGTCCGAAACACTATGAGATTTTTGAGGAATTGTTTTATGAAAAATCTAAGGGTTTTGTTGCGTGTTTTAAGTGGTATAAAATGTGATAGATACTGTATTGGTTATGATTGACCAGTAATGATGTTTTATATGAAAATTTATTTATGTTGCATGCTGAAATTGATTGATCACAAAAGGGGAAGCTCGGGTACCTAGGTGGGGCGGATTTGTACTAGTACGGCTAGTGGACCGAATGGGTTTTGTCCCTGTTTCACTTAGCATTTGGATAACGACAACTCTAACTAAACTATGTGGATGATTATTTGGGACCACTAGGTTATGGGTGTGTTCCCTACTAGTGGCTCGTGCACGAGAAAAGATTTTGCTATGATTACTTTACACCGAGGTACGAGGTACATAGGGCCCAAGACAACCTAGTGCCTAGGGGTGTTCCCAATGTTGTTGCTCATTGGATTTGTAGTATCTACCCATGTATTAGGGTGTGTTTGGAAGTAAATTACAGTATATAACATTTCTATTTTAATGTGTTAGTATTCTAAAAATTTTGGATTGAAAACTATTTTCAATTGGAGGTTTCATTTCTTGAAATTTGAACACTACTTTTCCTTGCGTTTGAAAACTGCTTGCTTTTTCACATTGTATTTCTTACTCTTTGGAATCATTGGGTGGTATCCTACTGGGCTTAGGCTCACACCCTACTTACACCCCTTGGGTGTAAGTAGACTTGGTTATGTTTGATCCAGGTAAAGGAAAGGCTAAGGGTGATGGCGGTTCATGGTGTTAGTTCCCATTCTTGGTGCGGAGTTGTGGAGATAGCTTGGGGGCGATGACACCTTGTCGTGTGGAGTCCTTGGGGATGTCTTAATGCTATAATTATTTTTATTTGGACCACTTGTATAATCTTTAAACCAATGTACTCGGTTCTGGTTTTCACTTAAGTCTTGTTTGGCTCAAAAATTTCAGATTTATATTATGGAATGTTTTTAATGTTTTATGCTTTCATACTCGGGTAAATCGTTCCCAAACCTATATTAATGATACCCGGGCACTTGTTCCAGCCCGTGGGGATAGGGAACGCCCTTTGGGTCATGTCACGGGCTGGGTTTGGTGCCGGTTTTGGCGGTGACCAGATTCGGTTCGTGACAACTGGGCTTGACAGGCCGGGCCCGACATCGCCTAAATGCAAATATCTTCAAGACTGCGCGTCCGAACGACGCGCCGTTTTTGGCACTGGGACCCTCATAAAGAGGCGGTCCTCTTGCGATACTCTAAGTGAGTTTTAGACAACTTTGGAAAATGGCCGGGTTTTGATCGAGCGTAAATCCAACCGGGCCCCTAGAATGGAAAAGCGAATAACTCTAAGACCAGGCGTCCGATTGACGCACTGTCTGTCGCGTTGGATTCCTTATGATGAGACAGAACTTCAGGATACATCAAATCGGGACTTCATGATAGTAGATGTATCGAACCCCTTTTCTTGAGGAGTGGACCCTCCCAGAATCGAGCATGCTGTGTGTGGGAACCGAGCGTGCTGTGTGTGGGAACCCTAGAGTTGGCTGCGACTGCGACGACTACTGTACTGGAATCCTCCATGGGTTCGACGACGACGAGTACTATACCAGAATCCTATGTGGGTTTGACAGTTCTGACTTATGTTCCTGTATCCTATGTGGGTCCGACAGAATAGCTGACCAGTATCCTATGTGGGTCCGACAGCTTAGACGAGATAGCTGGTCCTGTATCATGTGAGGGTCCGACAGCTTAGACGAGATAGTTGGCCTATATCCTATGTGGGTCTGACAGCTTAGCTGGTCCTGTATCCTATGTGGGTCTGACAACTTAGATGATCCAGTGGATACATCTGATCATCTATATCTCTCTACTATTGTGGCATACCTGTGTGAGCTGAGTCATGTCTTTCAACCATTATCATCGTGGTGATTGAATTTACTTCCTTTGTGGAATTGGTTTGTGCTTGGGCTCAAGAGTTGGAGCCGGACTGAGATTGGTAACTTAGGTATATGTATGGGCATATACCTAAGTTGGGTTGGTTGATACTTCATGTTTGTATCTTTCTTATTTTGTTTATCCTTAGTGGATATTGTGAGACCTTGTGGGTCTCGGGGTCCCTACTGAGTATTGTTATACTCACCCCTGCACGGGATATGCCCGCACCTCATTATGTTGGATGCAGATGACAGACATCGCTGACAGAGACCGAGAGCACCACGACTGGACGGTACCCAGAGGTGGACCTTGCGACAAGTCGACACAAGGAGGAGAATGACGAACGTGAGTGCTGATGTTTCCATCTGTACCTACCCTTTAGGTAGGAATCCTAGAGGACGATCCAGGAGATACTCTTTACTTTAGCTGTTTGTCCCTTTTTACTTGTACTTGTTGTTCAGTTGGGTTTGTATACTAGACCATTTACTTTCCAGCACACTCTTTTGTATTCAGTTTTACTTAGTGTTTACTTACTGTTGTGTACTCTACTGTGTTTGTTTACTTTTATAAAAGCAATGCCTTCCTAGCTTAGGGATTTACGCATTTGGTGCTAGTCACCAGCCCCAGGCCTATGGAAGGCGGGCTTGAGGTAGTCACGACACGGGCCCTGAGGACGGGTCGTGACAAATGTTTTTTTCGAAGGGATTTTTGGAAGACCCTACTACTTTCAAATGATAAAGTCTTGGTTAGAACCCTGAAACATTTTTATTTAAAAGTGTTCACCTCCATGAAAATACTCTACCTTAGGAAGGGATTTCACATGATCAGGTATAGGGAAGTGGAATTAGAAATAGTGATTGGATTATGTTGATTCATAATTGATACATTTTATGTATAGGATGGATCACTTAATCTACTTATTATCATCATGGGATCTTAGGTTCATTATTGAGGGATGAGAGATATTCCTATATAGCCCCGACGAGATGTAGTAGATACCCTATGGAACCAGAGACCATGGGGCGGGCATAAAATTGGTGGGTCACGTTGAGAGAAACCAGGTGGTTACTGATATAATATTATTGACTAGGTTGATAGATGATTCCATCTCAAGTATGTCTAGGGTCTCCCCATAATATGTTTAATAATTTACCATTATTATCTATCCTTTATGGTTTCTTACTTATTATATTTTTACACATCATCACTTACTCATTTTATGGGTTTTCTATGACCTATTGAACTAGTTCAACTTTTAAATTATGTTTCCATTTCTATTATCTTGGTTTATTCCTTAGTTCCCTTGGCATGGCTTGAGGGTGTTTTTAAAAGTGGTTTGAAAATTGTGTTTAAAAAAGGGGTTATTTGTTTAAGGATTCTAAAGAATTTATTTAAAACTTATTTTTAGTTTTAAAGATAATTTTTATTGGGAAAGATCATGATTGATTTTTTATAATAGAATAAAATATATTTTTTATATGTATTTCAAACTAATATTGATGGTGTATTTTAGAAAAGGAAATGTATGGACTCTCTAGTGATTGCCTATTAAGATTTTTTACGATCACAACCTTATTGTTCCACTTAGAATTGGTAGACTTGATTTTTTTATATGTTTATCTATAGTTCTTGATCGATATATGGGTGAACTGATTTATAGATGGATGGTGAATTAGAGGTCACTTGGAGATAAATTCAGGTATCTTAACATTTTTTTGATTTCTATTATATTTAATTGTTGTATCAAACAAGATGTCCTCTTGTATCTTGTATCTTGATTCTATCCCACCACTATTGTTTATTTATATTTTGAGTTTTATGTAGTAATATTTTTTTGGCTATGTGGAGTTTCTCTATTTTATTTTTCATTTGTTTACATTTTTCTATCTTAGTGTGGACATCCAATTCCTAGCTGGGTCATGCCAATTTTTTTGGAGAAAATTTTCAACATTTAAATCTATGTTTATTAGGTGAAATCATCCCCAATTATTCATATTTATTACTTTGATTATTTTTGTATCCTAATGGTATCAAAGACACCCCTCAAGTATGTCTTGGGCCGGTTCAGGCATTAGATAGATGAACAGATTAGGTTGGTTCATAAAAAATGGTCTTAAAGACTATATTTATTAGATTAATAGGTTATTAGAGTACATTTTTTATATTTTGGATGTTTGGTATATTAGAGATCAGGGCCATAGAAATTCAATAGGTAGGAGTAAGAAGAGTGTCACAAGATGTTACTTGTATAGAGCCTCGAGTTTCCATAGGTTTTTGGGCAGTGAGTCATGAATTTTGATTTTTTTATTAGTTTCCAATGTATTTTGGTTTATATTTATGGTATTTGAGATTATTTAAAGTTATATTAGTGTTTTAGGGATTTCCACGTTTTGGAGGTGAATGGGAAGTATGAGTAATAGGCGCATAGTTAGCCTGGACAATATAGAAAAATGTGTAGTTACTATACATATGGATATTTATAACCCCAGTGGAATTTTCCATGGTTAGCACATAGTTCTCAAAACTATGTGGAAAAATAATTAACATATACTATACTTCCTATGAAATATTGTGTTTATATTTTTTTCATTCTAATTTCATCTTGAGTTATGTTAAAACTTTTTTGGGGTTTCTATTTAAAAGAAAAGAAATGAGTTTTTGGTTGAGAACCTTTGAATATTTTAAATAAATGATTGGTGTGGTTTTAAAATTAATTTAATTGGGAAAAATAATGTTTTTAAATTGAATTATGATGTTTAAAGCAGATTATAAAGGAAAATTTAAGATATTGAAATTTAAATGATTTTTTTAAATGGATCCAAAATATAACTTTTAAATTGTACTTAATTATTTTTGTTAATTATTTTGTTTTTTTATTTTTAGTTGACATGTGTTCTAATTGGGTATGATTTGTGTTTGCATTGTTATTTATTTGGGCCTTACAGTTTCCTTGTTATTTAGAGTATGCCTCCCAGAAAAGTCTTGAATAATCATAGGGATTTTAGAGTGTATTAATGAGATTGAGGAAGACTTTCAATCTTTGTAAACCCTTGTATATTTGAGAGAGAGTGTTGTTCTAGGTTTTTTGAATGACCATTGTTTGTATTTTAGTTCCCAAGATATTTCTTCTAGGATCATTCAGTTTAAATACTTGGTAGATAAAGATTTCTTAGTGGAGTTGGTTTTTTAAGGGAAAGACATGATGAGTCTTAGAACTATCTCTTTTGGATCTAGTAAAGGTTACTTATCTAGAGGGAGTTGAAATTAGAGGAACCTGGGTTTGGTGGATCATCTTCTTCTGTCATATAGGTAGAATCCTAGCCTCATGTGCTTCTAGTGTGGTCAGTTTGGGCACTCTAATCCCTCTTTCTCAAATGTTATAAATATCCATCACCACCATGAACAGTTTATACACCTTAAAAAGTTTAGTAAATAGGATCATCACTTGGGTAATAATTCTTAGAAATCATAGTATATTTATAGTGGTTCAAAAATCTTTTGTGGTATCTCCTTTTTTCTTTTTTCCTTTTCTTAATTCATCTTCATATATATTTTTTTCTATTTTTGATACTTGGTGTGTCTTTATGGGATTATCTATGTTCTTTTCTCATTTTAAGAGTTATAGGTTATCCATGTGGAATTTATGAATATCCCTTTATCTTTTTGGTTATCAATTTTCTTGGGTTAGGACATTGAGTGGTGCCTCATTGAAATTTTTTTGATCCTACATGTTAGTGAATTTATAAATGATAGGGAGATACACTCTTGATCTCTATATTTTTCTTTTGTTATTATATCAGTTATGCATGAGTGTTTTTGGATATAGATTCATATGTGGTGGTTTTAGTTGATTCAGTGGAATTTTGGGGATATGTATAGAGTAGAATTTCTTTTTTTGTTGTTGAATAATTTGAATAGTTTTATTTTTATTCTAAAAATTAGTGGATTTATAGGGGAAGAAGGAGGTATGGAGGAGGGTTTATTTCATCATGATCTCTTATATCCTTATTTTTTTTATATTGAGTCTTATCCTTGAGTTTCAGGCCAAACCAATGTGAAAATTTTAAATTTATGAAGTTGTATCATAGGTGCATGATTGGAATACATTTACTAGTGTGAAAAATCACATGGAGGGATAAAAGTTTTAATATAGGTGTTTCTCATAGTTATAACATGTTTTCCTAAGCCATGTAGCCAAATGGTGTAAGTTTCTCTGTATTTCTAGTGAGGGGCATATAGTAGGTGCACAATTTGGTAAATCATGTGGATAAACCATGTGACTTACCCAATTTTATTAAAAGGGAAATTTATAAAATAACCACCCATTTTAAAACCCCAAATGAATCACCCCTATCCTCACTTGAATTAAGCACACCAAGGACTCCCTTGGTAATACTTTACTCGGATCACTCTACCATTTTTGAGTTTATTCTTCAATTTAAAGGGGTACACTCTAAAGGTAAGGTAATATATCCCACTCCTCTTCATTATTTCTTGTCTTTATTTCTTTACCTTGACTTAGTTATGTATTTAACAAAACCTAAGGTAGGGTTTTGATGATCCATACTTCAATTTTTTATTTTAGGGTGTGTGGATCATGTCTCGAGTATTTTTATTCCCATTACCAAAGGCTTCATCAAATACTCACATGGCTTAAGGTATGTGGTTATGTGGCTACGTATTTTATTTACATAACATATATACATAAAGTTTATAAATGCATTATTTCCCAAAATTGGTGTTTTTAGAGTATTTTTACTTAATTATAAATAATTGGTTTAAGTATAGAGAATATTAATTCTTATCTTAAGGAAATAGGTGTATTCCATATGTTTGATAAAATACCCAAAATGGGGTTTTAAGTGTATTTTAATGGTTTAATTGTTTTTGGATTTCAAATAATTACATATGATTATGTTAAGGTATTGATATATTTTTTGATTTGGTTCCCTATTTCTTGTGGAATTTTGGTGATTTATCTTGTTGAATCCCTTGGTTTTGAAAAGTGTCTTGATAAGAATTTTTCATTAGTCTCCTTGGTGCTTCCTATGAATATTGATATATATATGTCATGTAGATATGTACCTATATAAATATGTGTATGCATACATATATAGGTTTATGGACATATATATGTAATTTCATAGGAAGATTATCATTCCCTTTTCGGTTTCTAAATTTTATTTTGGTTTCCTAAGTGAATTTTAAAATTTATTTCCAAATAAAGATTTTTAAAGGTAACTCTTAGGCCTATTTGTAAATTTAAAAGGGATTATTAAAATTATATGTTATTAGAAATGTTTTTTTTCAAAAGTTTTTTTAGAAGATGCTACTACTTTCAAAAGATTAATTCCTGATTGGAACCTTGAAACATTTTCATTTATAAGTGTGCACCTCCACAAAATGCCTCCACCTTATTAAGGGTTTTAGAATGGTTGGTTATTAGGATGTGGGTTAAACAATGGTGATTAGCTTGTTTTGATTCTAGATTAAGAAATTTTATGTATAGGATACCTCATATCCCACATATACTATCATCATGGAATCCTAGGCATCATAGTGAGGGATGAGATATGTTTCTATCTATTTCCAATGAGATGGAGTCGATCCCTTATAGTGTCAGATTCCATTGGGGTGTTCCCCACTAGTAAGGATAGTTAAGATAATCCATGTGGTTATAGACTTAGGATCATTGAATATGTTAGAATATGATTCCATCTTAAGTACATCTAGGGTCTCCTCATAGGATGTTTAGGAATTTACCGTGATTATATATCATTTATGGTTTCAAACTTATTGTATTTTGATACATAATTCATTATTCATCTTATGGCAATTCTATGAAATATTCCCCTAATTTAACTTTTATATTATGTTTTTTCTTCCATTATATTGCTTCATTTATTGGTTCAATTGGTTTAGTTTGAGGGGTTTTTCAAAATAGCTTTGAAAATTGTAATTTAAAAAGAGGTTATTCATTAAAGCTTTATACAGAATTTATTTAAAACTATTTTTTAATTTTAAAGATGGGTTTTTTGGAAAAGATCATGATTGGTTTTTCATAAAATAATATGAAGTATATTTTATCAGTATTTTAAAATAGTATTAATGGTAAGTATTATAAAACTAAATGAATGGAATCTCTAGTGATTGCCTACCATGATCAGTTATGCTCACACCCTTCTCCTTCCACTCAGAATCGGTAGACCTGAGTTTTTTTCTAGTTTAGATATAGATCCTAATCACTCTTGGGGTGATAAAGTTTATAGATGGATGGTGACCAAGAGGTCACGTGGAAATCTGGCCAGGTATCTTGGAGTGTGTTTCTGGTTAATTTTTTGGTTATTATTTTCATAATCCATTCCTTACTCCTCTATCTTGGAACTTACTTTTGTCCCACTATTTTTTTATTCATATTTTTGAGTTTGATGTGTTTATGTTTTTTGGCCATGCTATATTGAACAATTTTATTTTGTATTTTTTTTTTATTTTTCCATCTTGGCACGGACATCCAATGCTTGCGTGAGTCTTTCCATAATTTTGGGAGAATTTCCACTACTTCTAAATCTTTTTTTATTAGGAAAAATCACCCCTAATGATTCCCAGTGATTCTTTCAATGATTTTCAATGATTTTATGGGATCAGGTATGACCCTCAAATATGTATCGATATGGTTTGGGTGTCAAATAGATGGAAATATTGGGTTGGTTTGTGAAAAAATGATATTAGATCCTAGGTTTCTTAGAGACATATTTTCTTGGATTTCCCTTTGTTATTTTGAATGTCTGGTGTATTATAGATGAAAAATATCTAAATTTGATTGGTAGGAGTATAAAGAGTGCTGTAAGATCTTACTTATCATGAGCCCCAAGTTTACATGGGATTTTAGGTAGTGAGTCTTGAATTTTAATTTTTATTTATTAGTTTCCATTGTATTTTGGCTTATGATGATGGTATTTGAGATTATATTGAAGTTTCATGGATATTTCTAATGTTTTTAATGTTTTTTAGGTGAATAAGATGGATGATTATTGACACATGGTTATCCCACATGGTCTATAAAACAATATGGATTTTGGGAATCTAGCTATGTTGAACCCCAATAGAATTTTTCATGGTTAGTGCTCTATCCATCAAATTATGTATCCAAATCATGCATACCCACTAACCTCCCTATAAAATATTGTGTTTAGATCCTTTTGGTATGGTTTTTATTGAGTTGTGTTTAGATGTTATTAGGGTGACTCTTAAAATGAAATTAAAATCATTTATAGTGGAGGGATTATGAATATTTTAAATAAATGATAGGTGTGAATTTAAAATGTATTTAATTGGGAAAATTAAATTTTTTTAAAATTAAGTATGGGGTTTAAAGTGGTTTCCAAATGAATTTTTAATATTTTGAAATTTAAATGTGAAATTTTTAAATGGATTCAAAATATAACTTTTAAGCTGTACTTAGTGATTTTTATTAATTGTTTTGGATTATTATTTTGAATTGATATGTGTTCTAGTTGGTTATTATTTATTTTTGGATTGTTATTTATTTTGGAAGTGTGGTTTCTTTATTATTTAGAGTATGCATCTCAAAAAATTTCCAAAGAATCATAGGGATTCAAGAGTGGATTAAGGTGATCAAATAAGTATTTAAATATTTTTAAACCCCTAAATCATTGAGTTTGAATGTTATTATAGATTTTTTAATGGTCTTAATTTTGATATCATTGTTTGGGATCTTTCTTCTGGGCTCATCTAGTTTAAAGACTTAGTGGATGAGGCTTCGCTAGAGGAGTTGGTTTCTTAAGGGACACCCATGATGGGTTATATCCCTATATATTTTAGATATATTAAACATTAACTATTTAACATAGAGTTAAAATTATAGGAACTTATGTTGGGAAAATATTATTCTTCTTTTAATTCCTTAAGGTATAGAACAACCTCATGTTATTCTAGTGTGGTTTATTTGGGCACTCTAGTCCCTCTTTCTTGGATATTCTAAATAACCATTGCCACTTTGATTTGTTGGTACACCATAAATAGTACCAAAAATTTAATCATATCCCGAGTAAGGATTCTTAGAATCCTCAAGATATTCATATCAATTCCAAAATCTTTTTAAGTATCTACTCTCAACTTATTTCATTTTCTTCACTTTTCTTGCTCTATCGTTTTTCATTAGGATCCTTGGTCTATGTTTCGAGGATTCCTAGTATTATGATCTCATCTATATAGTGAGTGGTTGTTATTTGAAAACTTATGAATATCCCTTCAATTTTTTCTGGATTATTCTTATTTAGGACTTCAAGTTATGCCACCTTTTTATTTTGTTGATCAACCGTGTTAGTGAATTCTTAAATGGTGGGGAGATCCATTATGGATCTACATATCATAGTTTTCTAATTGGACCAGTTATATTTGAGTGTGTTTTGGATATATATTAATATGTGGTGGTTTTAGTTGATTCAATAGAACCTTGGAGACTTGTTTAGAGGCGTCTTTCTCTTATCAATTAGAGCGTTCGACTCCTTTTCCTTTTCTTTCAAAACTTGATAGAGTTTGGGGGGAAGAAATTGTATTATGTGGAGTTTATCACACCTAAATATCTCCCATAATTATTATCTTAATCTTTTATTGATATTTAATCTTACCCTAAATATTTACGTTTAAATGGTGTAAATTTTTTAAATTTTTATAGTTGTAGCACATGCACACAATTAGGTAACATTTATTACTAATAATGGAACAAACCTTGTACAATATTGTAATTTTTTGTAGATGAATTTAACATAGTTTCCCAAATCATGCTTCCAAATAGTGTGAGTGTCTCATTATTTCCAATGAGGGGTGTATGGTTGGAACATAGTTTCGTAAACTATGCGGCTAAACCACATGGCTTTCCCAGTTTCATTAAAAGTGAAATTTATAAACTACCCTACTGATTTTAAAACCCTAAACCACTCACCTATCACCTCACATGACCTAGGTGCATGAAGTAGTCCATAAAGAACACCTTTCTTTCCCCCCTTATCCATTTTAGAGTTTCTTATTCAATTTTAAGGGTTACTCTCTCAAGGTAAGGTCCTTTCTCCCACCCACATTCCTTATTTATTATTTTTATTTCTTTACCTTAGTTTAGTTATATATTTTTCAAGAACTATGGTATGGGTTTAATAATTTTTTTTATTTTTTATGTTTGGGAGTGAAGATCATGTATTGGATCTTTTTATTCATAGTTTTTAAGGTTTAATCAAATCCACACATGATTTGAGGTAGGTGGTTCCATGAATTTTCTCTTGATTCACACACCATACCTACTTGAGATTTTTAAATGTGTTATTTTTTAAAATTTGTGCCATTTAAAGGGATTTATATAATATATAAATATGTTGTTAAAGCATATAAATTATTGATTTGGATTTGAATGAAATATGCATATACCATTTGTTTCATAAAATTACTAAAGGGGGTTTTAAGTGTATTTTGTTGGTT
The DNA here is from genome assembly GCA_963277665.1 of Viscum album. Lineage (NCBI taxonomy): Eukaryota > Viridiplantae > Streptophyta > Magnoliopsida > Santalales > Viscaceae > Viscum > Viscum album. The sequence continues at coordinate 1,620,382,752 of OY728150.1, forward strand.
TAATTTTTGTTTTGGACTTAAAATAATTCTATATGTTTGTGTTAAGGTATTGAGATGTTGTTTGATTAGGTTTCCAACTTCTTGTAGACTTTTGGTGATTTATTTTGTTAAATCCCTTAGTTTTGATGAGTGTCCTGATACAAATTTCTCATTGGTCTCCTTGGTGATTTCTATGAATATTGATATATATAAATTTTTATTCATATATGAACATATATATGTATTCACCTACATACATACATTGGTGTATGGACATATATATGTAATTTCAAAGGATGCTTCTCTTACATTTTCAGGTTTCAAAATTGTATTTTTGTTTCCAAAGGGAATTTAAAAATTGGTTCCCAAATAGAGATTTATAAATGGAATTTTTAGGCTTGTTTGGAAATTTTAAAGGGATTCTTGAAATTATATTAGATTATAAATGTTTTTTTTCAAATGGATTTTTTGGGAGACACTACTACTTTCAAATGATTAAGGCCTAGTTAGAACCATGAAACATTTTTATTTAAGAATGCTCACCTCCATGGAATCAATTTACCTTATAGAGGGTTTTCACATGGTTTGGTATAGGTAGGAGGGATAATAAATGGTTATTGGCATGTGTTTATTATTAATTGAGACATATTATTAATAGGCTACCTCAATTCCCACGCTTATTATCATCATGGGATCCTAGGTGTCTTAGTGAGGGATGAGAGATTCTTTTATCTAGTTCTGATGAGTTATACTAGATACTCTATGGAATCAAATACCATGGGGTGTGTAGAGGTGTTCAATTGATGAGGATGGTTGAGATTAACTAAGTGGTTACAAACTTATGATCATCAACTAGGTTGAAAGATGGTTCCAGCCTAAGTACGTCTATTGTCTCCTCATAATATTTTTAGGATTTTCTCATGATTATACATCCTTTATGGTTTCCTACTTATTGTATGTGGATATATCACCACTTCATAATTTTATGGTTATGATATGGCTTATTCCATTAGTTCAAAATTTATATCATATTTCTGCTCCTATTATATTGTTTTATTCCTTAGGTCTCTTACTATGGCTTGTGGGTGTTTTCAAAAGAGGTTTGAAAATCGTGTTTTAAAAAGTAGTTACTTGTTAAAGGTTTTTAAATAATTTATTTAAAAATTATTTTAATTTTTAAAGTTTTTTTTGGGAAATCTCATGATATGTTATTCTTAAAGTAACAAATATATATTTTATATGTATTTTAAAGTAGCATTGATGGTCTTATTTAGAGAAGGGAACTCATGGGATCTTAGTGATTGCCTATTGAACTTTGTTAAGATCATAAACTACTTGTTACCCTAAGTGTTGGTTGACCCAAGTTTTTTATAGGTTGAACTATAGTTCCTGATTTCTATAGGGGTGATCTAGTTTATAGATGGATGGTGAATAAGAGGTTACATAGAGATCAGGCCTGGTATCATTGAGTTTATTTTTGGTTTCTATTTTTTTATTAGTTATACTCGAAATGATATGCTATTGTATCTTGGATCTTTCTTATATCCCACTTTTTTTTTTAATTTATATTTTTATTTTTATGGGGTTAAATTTTTTTAGCTATGCTACATTGCTCTGTTTTATTTTTCATTTGTTTATGTTTATCTATCTTAGTGTGGAAATCTACTGCTTGTGCAGGTCATACTGAAATATTTGGAAATTTTTTATACTTTTAAAACTATTTTTATTGGGTGAAATCATCACAAACAATTAATAGTGATTACATAAACACTTTTAGTTATCCCTATGGGATCGAGGATTCCCTTTAGGCATGTCTTAGGTTGGTTCGAGTATTATATGGACAGAAAGATCAGGTTGGTTTGTGAAAACATTGTCTTATAGACTAGGTTTCTTGAATACCTATATTCTTGGAGGGTCCTTTAGTATTTGTAATGTTTGGTAGATTAGATATTAGGGCCATAAGAATTAAATAGATAGGATCAGGAAGAGTTTTGCGATCACTTACTCATCCAGATCCTTGAGTTTCTATGGGTTTTTGGCCAATGAGACTTGAATTTTTATTTATTGGTTTCAAACTTATTTTAGATTATTTTGTGGGTATTTGATATTATATTAAAGTTATATTTATGTTTTAAAGTTTTTCCATGTTTTTCAAGTAAATGGGAAGGATGAGTTAGAGGCACACAATTTGCCCGCACAGTCTATAAAATCATGTGGTGCCTGTTCATTTGGATTAATCTAACTCTAGTGGAATTTACCATGATTGGTATAAAGTCCTCCAAACCATGTGACCAAATCATTCACTTGCACCAGCCTCTCTATGAAATATTTTGTTGATATTTTTTCGATCTAATTTAATCTTGATTTATTTTTAGACGTTATTGAGGTTTTTATTTAAATGAAATGAGAAGATTTTTTGGTTGAGGAACTATAATTATTTTAAATAATTGGTTGGTGTGGATTTAAAATATATTTAAGTGGTAAAATTAATGTTTTTAAATATAAGTGTGTGGTTTAAAGAGGATTCCAAAGTAAATCTTAATGTATTTAAATTTAAATGTGAAAAATTTAAATGGTTAAAAAAACTCAAATTGTACTTAACATTTTTTATTTATCATTTTTGATTATTATTTTGAATTCATATGTGTTATGGTTTGGTATTATGTTTTTGTATTGTTATTTATTTTGGCCTTTTGGGTTCATTTTTATTTACAACATGCCTCCCAAAAAACGTTTTAATTAATCATAGGTATTCGAGAGTGGATTAATGGGATTGGGGAATTATTTTAATATTTGGAAACCCTTGAATATTTGAGATTAAGTGTTGTTATAGGTTTTTTTAAATGGTATTAGTTAGGATATCAGTGTTTTAGATATTTATTCTCGGATCACATGGTTTAAATACTTAGTGGATGATGCTTTTCAAGTGGAGTTGGTTTCTCGAGGGAAATCCATGATAGGTATTAGCTCTATCTATTTTAGATCTAGTAAATGTTCCATATCTACCAAGGATTTGAAACTAAAGGAAATTATGTTGGGTGTATCTTTTTTTGTCACTACCTTAAGGTATAATACCACCCTCATGTGCTTATAGTGTGGTCAATTTGGGAACTATAAACCCACTTGATCATATTTTAAAAAGTCCAATATCTACTAAAGTCAGTTAGGAAACCTTAAAAAGTTCTGTATATTGAAGCATTTCTCAAGGAATAATTCTGAACAGCCTTAGGATCTTAATAGTGTTTGAAAAATCCATTGCGGTATCTCATCTTTCCTTCTTTCCTTTACTTCAAGTGTTTTTCTCTATATTTTTTCTAGTTGTGATACTTGGTTTGTGTTTTTGGGTTTCTTAGTGTTCTATTCTAATTTGGAGAGTGAGAGATTATCCTTGAGGAATTTATGATTATCCTTTAATTTTTTTTATTTCTCGAGTATCCTAGGTTAGGACTTTTAGTGGGGCCTACTTGACATTTTTTTACCATAAATGTTAGTGAATTTATAAATTACAAGGATATCCACTATGAATCTCTGTATTGTGGTTTATTCATTTGATCAATTAGGTGTGAACGTGTTTTGGATATTGATTCATATGTAGTGATTTAGTTGATTTAGGGCAATTTTGGGGATTCTATTAAAGGAGTATTTGTCTTTTTGGTTAGATCATTTGAATCACTATCCTTTTATTTCATAAATCAGTGAATTTATAGGGGTAAAAATAGGTATGGTGAGGAGTTTCTCACACCTTGATCTATCATATCCTTAATATTTTATTATTTTATTAATATTGAGTCTTGTTCTTAAGTTTTAGGTCAAATAAATGTGGAAATTTTAATTTTTTTATGTTGAATCATAGGTGCATGGTTGGAACACATTTACTACCAATCACGTAAAATATCATGTGGAGGCCTACACATTTTATAAGACGTGTTTTGTACTATGGGCACATATTTTCCCAAACCATAAAGGTAACCATTGTGAGTGTCTCAGTATATTCAGGGAGGGGCACATGGTAGGTTCATGGTTTGGTAAATCATGTGACGAAACCATGTGAATTACCTAATTTCATAAAAAAAATTACTAAACTAACATCCCTATTTTAAAACCAAAAATGACTCACCCCTCTCCTCACTTAACCTAAATTCATAAAGGAGGCCCTTAGGTACACTTTCCTTGGCTCCCTTTAACATTTTGGAGTTTCTTCTTAAAATTTAATGGGTACTATCTCAATATAAATTACTATATACCACTAATCTTCCTTATTTATAGTCTTTATTTCTTTACATTGGCTTGGTCTTATATTTTACAAACCCTAAGGTAGGGTTTTGATTATTTGTTTTATTTTTTTAATGTTAGGGTGTGCGGATCATGTCTTAGGTCTTGTTCTTCTTGTTCCTGAATGTTTAATTGAATCCTCACATAGTTTGAGGTATGTGGCTAGATTCCTCTTCTTTTTATTCACACACCATAAATTCTTGGGGTTTCAAAATGAATTCATTCCTAAAATTTTTGTTTTTGAGGGTTTTCACTAAATTATAAATAATAAGTTAAAGTATATAAATTATTGATTTGGATTTCAAGGAAATAAGCGTATTACATATGTTTGATAAAATATATAAAAGGGGGTTATAATTGGATTTTTATGGTTTAATTGGTGTTTTGGATTTAAAATACTTCCATATGATTGTGTTAAGATCTTGAAATACTGATTTATTTTGTTCCCTATTTATTGTGGAATTTTAGTAATTTATCTTGTTGAATCCCTTGGTTTTGACAAGTGGTTTGATAAGAATTTCTCAATTACCACCTTGGTGATTCTTATTAATATATATATATATATATATATATTTGTATATATATATTCACCTATATATTTGTGTGTACACATATATAGATTGGAGTATGGACATATATATTTAATTTCCTAGGATGATTATCTTTACTTTTTGGGTTCCTAAATTGTATTTTTGTTTCTAAAGTAACTTTCATTTTTTTACAAATGAATCATTCTAAATAGAATTCTTAAGCCCATTTAGAACTTTAAAACATATTCTTAAAATTATATGGGATTATAAATGTTTTTTTCAAAGGTATTTTTGGAAGACACTACTACTTTCCAATGATTACGGTCCAATTGGCACCTTGAAACATTTTCATTTAAAAGTGTGTACCTACATGGAATCCATCCACCTTAGGGATGGTTTTCAAATGGTTGGTTATAGGGAGGTGGGTTGAGTAGTGGTGATTATATTATTTTGATTATTGATTAATAAATTCTATATATAGTTTACCTCACCTCCCATGATTATTATAATCATGGGATCCTAGGCATCTTAGTGAGGGATGAGAAATGTTCCTATCTAGTCCCAATGAGATGATATAGATCCCTTATAGTGTTATACACTATTAGGAGGGTGGGGGGGTATTCAACTAGTGGGGTTAGTTGAGAGAATCTAGGTGGTTATAAAATTAGGATCATCGACTAGGTCGATAAATGATTTGAGCCCAAGTACATCTAGGGTCTCTTCATGGTATATTTAGGAAGCAACCATGATTATCCATCCTTTTTGGTTTCTTTATTATTATATTTAGATAAATAAAACTTCCTCATTTTATGGTTCTTCTCTGAATTATTCCCCTTGTCACAATTTTATATTATGTTACTACTTCCATTATATTGCTTCATTTATCGGGCCCCTTGGTGTGGTTTGAGGGTGTTTTCAAAAGTGGTTTGGAAAGTGTATTTCAAAAATAGGTTATTTGTTAATGGTTTTTGAGGAATTTATTTAAAATGTATTTTGTGTTTTAAATATGGTTTTTTTGGAAAACTAATGATTAGTTTTTCTTAAAGGAATAAAATTTATCTTTAATATGTATTTTAAGCTATCATTGATGGTCAATTTTAGAAAAGTAGTTGCATAGACTATCTGGTGATTGCATACTAAGAAATATTATGCTCACACCTTAATTTTACCACTCAATATCAGTAGTCTTGAATTTATTTTATAGGTATAGATATAATTATTGATCCCTTAAAGGGAGAGCTATTTTATAGATAGATGATGACCAAGAGGTCATGTGGAGAATAGGTCAGGTATATTTTAGTTTGTTTTTGGTTTATTTTTGGTTATTATTTACATCATCCTGGACTTCCTCTTGTATCTTGGATCTTACTTTTGTCTCCCTACTACTGTTAATTTATATTTATATTTTTATGTGGCTATGTTTTTGGCATTCTATGAAAATATATTTTATTTTGTATTTGTTTTTTATCTGTCTGTCTAGAAATGGGAATCCAATGCCTAAGTGGGACATGAAGGATTTTTTAGAGAAATTACACTGCTTTTAAATCTTTTTTATTGGGATAAATCAACCCTAATAATTTCTAATTATTCTTTAAATTCTTTTAGTTATCCTAATGGGATAAAGGATGATCCTTATGTATGTATCAGGCTATCTTGGGTGTCAGATGGATGGACATATCAGGTTCATTTGTGAAAAAATGGTATTACTGACTAGGTTTCTTATAGACCTATGTTCTTAGAGTGCCCTTTTTTATTTGGGGTGTTTTTAGATTATAGATTAAAACCATTAAATTTTGATTGGTAGGACTGAGAAGAGTGTTACAGTCTCTGACTTTCCTCAATCTTTGATTTTCCATGGGTTTTCAGGCAGTGAGTCTGGAATTTTGATTTTTATTTATTGGTTTCCATTGTATATTTTATTATCTTGATTTAATTTATTATTATATTAAAGTTTTATAGTTTTTTTGAGGTTTTCTAGGTTTTTTTGGTGAATAGGAAGGATGAGTAGAGAGACACCGTTAACCCACACGATTTGGAAAACTGGGTGGTTCCCATGCATCTGACTCTATTTAACACCATTTTAATTTTTTATGGTTGGTGAAATGTTAAAAAAACCATGTATACAAATCATATAAAACCACTAGACCCCCTTTGAAATATTTTTGGATCCTTTTGATCAAGTTTTTTATTTAGTTATGTTTGGATGTTATTAGGGTGACTATTGAAATGAAATAAAAAGATTTTTGTGGTCTAGGATCTATAAATATTTTAAAAAAATGTTTAGTGTTATTTAAAAAAATATTTAAGTGTAAAAATTAATTTTTTTAAATTAAAGTGCGGGGTTTACAATTGTTTCCAAATGAAGTTTTAAGATTTTTGAAAATTAAATACAAAATATTCTAATGGATTTAAAACCAAAATCTCAAATTGTAATTAATGATTTTTATTAATTATTTTGTAATATTATTTTTAATTGAGTTGTTTTTTGGTGGGTTATGTTTTTTTGGATTTGTATTGATTTTGACCTTGTTATTTTTTATTATTTAGAGTATACATTCTAGAAAATTTCTAAAGAATCACAAGGATTCAATAGTATATTAAAGGGATTGAGAAAGTATTTAAATATTTTTAAACCCATTAATATTTGAGTGTGAGTGTTATTTTGGGTTTATTTAAAGGGTTTTTTTGGATCTCAGTTCTTGGGATTTTTATTTTAGTCTCATCTAGTTTAAAGACTTGGTGGATGAGGCTTTACTATAGGAGTTTGTTTCTAAAGGGAGACCCATGAGGGGTCATATTCCTATATCTCCCAATGGTTAAAAAGGATACCCATCTAGTGAGGAGTTTAAACTATAGGAACCTGGATTGGGTTGATATTCTTAATATGTTTCTTTATTAAGGTATAATAATTCCATCATGGGATTCGAGTGTGTTCAGTTTGGGCATTCTAATCCATCTTGATCAAATGTTACAAAGTCCCATAACCATTGTGGTCAGTTGGGACACCTTAATTTTTTTTTGTAAATTTAAGTATTACTTGAGGAATAATTATTTCAACCTTATGATATTGGTAGTGCTTCATAAATATTTTAAGTTATCTCCTCTTTCCCTTCTTTTCTTAATTCATCTTGATATATCTATTTATTAGTTGCGTTCCATGGTGTGTGTTTCTGGGATGATCATTGTTTTATATTCATTTTTATAGTGAGTAGTGTTCATTGAGGAATTTATGAATATATATTTGTTTCTATATATTTCTCGAGTCTCTAGGGTTTGGACATCAAGTGGTTTCTCCTTTTCATTTTTGTGATCCACAATGTTAGTGAATTTCTAAATTTAGGGGAGATCCACTATAGATATTTATCTCTTGTTTTTCTTATTGAAATAGTAATTTGTGATTGTGTTTTGGGTATATATTCATATGTGGTGGTTTTAGTTGATTCAGTGGAATTTTAAAGATCTGATTAGTGGTGTATTTCTCTTTTTGGTTGGAGCATTCAACTTTTTTTCCATTTCTTTGAAAAAATGATGAATTTATAGGGGTATAAAGAAGTATAGTTGTGATGTTTTTCACACCCAACCCCTCTAATCCCTATTATTTTATTATTTTATTGATATTAAGTCTTACCCTCAAGTTTTAGGTTAAATCGGTGTGAAAATTTTAAAAATTTTATGTTGCCGCACTGGCACACGGTTAGCACAAGTTTACTACTAATTATGAGAAAAATCATATATAACCATTCAATGTTTAGTAGATATGTTTCACAGAGTTAGAACATGGTTTCCCAAAATATTTAGCTAAACAACATGAGCGTCTCAGTATGTATAGTAAGGGTTTAGGGTTAACACAAGGTTTGGTAAACCGTGGATCCAAACTATGTGACTTACCCAACTTTATTAGAAATGGAAAATTTTAAACTACCCTACCAATTAAAAACCCCAAATAACACACCCCTATCTTCACTTGACTTAGGAACATGAAAGAGGGTATTGGGAACACCTTTCTTGACTCCCTCCTCTATTTTTTTGAGTTTGTTATTCAATTTTAAGTGGCCCCATCTCAATGTAAGGTTCTTTCCCCCTCTCATATTACTTATTTATTATTTTTATTTATTTCCCTTAGATTATTTATCTCTTTGATAAATCTTATGGTTGGGATTTTATTAATTTTGATTTTATTTTTGATGTTAGGGAATATGGGTTATGTATAGGGTCTTGTTCTTCCCATTTCTGAAGGTTTCATCTAATCCACACTTGGTTTGAGGTAGTTGGTTTAATGAATTTACTTTTTGTTTAAAAACATACATGATTGATGGTTATAAATGTGTTATTTCCTAAAATTAGTATTATTTAAAGGGTTTTGATTCAATTATAAAATATTTAGTTAAAGAATATAAATTATTGATTAGAATTTCATGGAAATAGGATTATACCACATGTTTGATAAAATTTATAAAAGGGGGTTTAAGTAAATTTTTATGGTTAAATTGGTGTATTAGATTTAAAATAATTTCATATAATTGTTTTAAGGACTCTAGATATTTTTTATCTATTTCCCTATTTATTATGAAATTTTGATGATTTATCTTATTGAATCCCTTGGTTTTGATGAGTGGCATGATTCAAATTTATCATTGGTCCCCTTGATTCCTCCTATTAAAGTTGATATATATATATATATGTATATGTAGATATTCAACTATATATTTATGCATGTGCATACATATATAGTTGTCTGTACAGATATATGTAATTTTATATGAGTTTCCATTTCTTTTTCTGGTTTCTAAATTGTATTTTGGTTTCCAAATGGACTTTTAAAATTAGTTTCCAAATGAATCTTTCTAAATGGAATTATTAATACTATTTAGAAATTTGAAATGGATTATTAAAATTAAATTGTATAAGAAATTGGAAGATTATATTACTTTAAAATGATTTAGGTCCAATTGGAACCTTAAAATGTTTTCATTTAAAATCATGCATCTATATGGAATCCCTCTATGTTAGGGAGGGTTTTTTGTATGGTTTGGTGTAGGAAGGTGGGATGCAAAATATTTATTATCTTATGTTGATCATTTATTGAGACATTATATATATATGATATGTCACCTCCCAAACTTATTATCATCATGGGATCCTATAAATATTAGTGAGAGATTGGAGACATTTCTATTTAGTTTTGATTATAAAAACTATAATCCCTATGGAATCATAGTCCATGGGGGGTGCCATTAGTGAGGCTAGTTGAGAGCACCTGGGTGGTTATAGACTTAGGATCATTTTTAGGTCGATATATGATTCCAACCTTAGTATATCTAGGGTATCCTAATGGGATGTTTATGAATTTACCATGATTATATATCTTTTATGATTTATTGGTTATTGTATTTGGATACATCATTTATTCCTCATTTTATGGTTCTTCTATGAATTATTCCAATAATTCTAATTTTATGTTATTTTTCTACTTATATTTTATTGTTTCATTTATTATGTCACTTGGTGTGGTTTGAGGGTGTTTTCAAAATATGTTTGAAAGTGTGTTTTATAAAGGGGTTTCTTGATAAAGGATTCTAAAGCATTTATTTAAAAAATATTTTTAGTTTTAATGATTTTTTTGGAAAAGTTCATGATTGGTTTTTATTAAAGGAATAAAATTTATCTTTTATCTAGTTTGAAAAGTAATATTTATGGTTTGTTTTATAAAAGAAAATTCATGGACTCTACAGTGATTTCCTATCAAGCCCTGTTATGCTCAAAACCTACTTATTCTAATCAACATTAGTAGAATTGTGTCTATTTTAGAGGTTTATTTATAGTTCTAGATCACTCTAGGGGTGATCTAGTTTAGGGATATATGGTTACTAAGAGGTCGTGTGGAGATTGGGTTGGGTTTTTTTTGAGTTTCTACCAGTTTTTATTGTGGTTATTAGTTGTATTATCCTTGAAAAACTCCTGTATATTGGATCTTAATTTTATTCCACAATAGTTTTATATTTATATTTTTATTTTTATGTGGTGATATTTTCTAGATATGACATGTTGCTCAATTTTATTTTGTATAACTTTCCTTTTTTCCATCTTGGTGTGGACATCTAATGCTTGGGTTGGTCATTCCATAATTTTTGGAGAAATTATATCAATGTTAAATATTTTTTTATTGGAAAAAATCATCAGCAACGATTCCCAGTGATGGATTTTCTACTTTTAAATAGTGTAGGGGGATCAGGTACATCCCTCAGGAATATCTTGGGCTAATTCAGGCATTTAATGAATGTAAAAATTAGGTTTGTTTATGTGAAATCTATTCATTTTGGAGGATAGGAATAAAAAAATCTATTATTTGAGACATTGTTATTTTTATGTTTTATTAAACTATATTCTAATTTAGGAATCTATGAACTGACTACTATTGAATAAGATGGATATTCCCTTGATAATTCAACCACTAATAGGCTAGTCCTACCCGATTCTAAAGGACCAGGCAACCAAGTGCTTCCAAAGAAGTTATCTATCCATTTATTTAGTATTAATAATTATTTTGATATATTTAATAAGGGACTAAAAGATATAAAGGGTGAGGTTTGGAGGATAATGTGCTCTAGGAAGAAGAATAAACCTGTTTAAACTATTGCTTCAAACCCAACCTGGGTCACCGTTGAGATTTCAACAAAAGATTTAAAGACTCCCTTAGATGGCGGGTCATTGGATACCTTAAAATATGAAGAGGAGTTGTTTATCTTGAATCATTTACACTATGGGCTAGGAATGAAATAAATAAATAAATATATTTATGCCTATGATGTTTTTATTAGTTTTAGGGGAGAAATCCAAGGGGATTTATTGAATCAACATGGGGAATAAATCTTGGCACTAAAAATAATATTCCACTCTACCAAAACCCATGATGATAAGGTTTTTGGGGTAGGATATCTGATATAAGGATACTAATAAATCACTATTATAGGGTAAAAAGAAGGATCATGGCCCCAAGGTGTTGGGAGAGCCATTGGAAGGCTAGAAAACTATAGATTTCTTCCCTTCTCACTTATCAAAATAAAATGAAAGATATATGGAAAATATTTGGAAAGGGTTCAAAGGATGAAAAAAATTAGGGAAATTACTTAAATATCAAGTTTTCACCATATGTGGATTTAATGTTAAGGGGATAGAGGATCCTAATTCCTTGGATAAAAATATCACTAAATGGTTTTACTCACATATGAAAATTTATATTTCTGTGTTAGATAATGAATTTTTACCTCTCAATGATTATATCACCATATTAGATTTAATATTTAGAACCATTAAAGACCTATCCCAAATTCATTTAGACCTTGATTTCAAAGAATTGACCTAGAAATATTGGTATGAACATAGCTCAGTCATTGGAGATAACTGTTGATTGAAGGGTACCGCTTGTGGTGCGCTTGTGGTGAGTCGACCCGACCCGACCCAACCAGACCCGACCTGAAGGGTCCCGCTTGTGGTGTGCCCACCAGCGGCCGGCTCAACCAGCCGCCCTCCTCTGTCTGCCGCGGCGCGATAACACCGCGCCCAGCCCTTCTGACCGCCGCAGCCTAAGTGGCCGCGCCTTCTTCCTCTGGTGCGGTGCGATGGCACTGCGCCCCTATAGCACTACCGTAGCCCGCCTGGCCATGGCTCAGATCTCCATGTGGCACAACGACTCCACGCTCCTCCAGCGGCACGGCGGCCCTTGCGCTACCGGTTCCTCGTGCGGCCGGTGCTTCTCCGACCGACGATGCTCCACCGCAATCCTCCCTTCTGGTGGCACCATTGCACCACCGCCATCGTCAAAAAATGAGATAGAATGAAGGGGGAGGGTCGGGCCATGTTCGTGTGGACCGATCCCTCCTCGTTATGGTGATAACAATTGGAAATTATCAAACCATAAATTAAATGAAGAAGAATGGGAATAAAATCTACTCAAATCCCCTACCTCGATCATCGATGGAGGTGGTGCATGGAAGAAGATGAAGTCATTGATGGTGGTGTCGTCAGTGTTTCTCACGCCCTCCCAATTCTCAATATTGTACGTCGGAAAGTGTTCAAAGGTGATGAAGTTGAAGATGGCATTCTTCGCGTTCTTCATTGGAGAGTTATCCTCCTTCCCCAAGCTCCACCCAAAAGATTATGCCAACCAAAATAAAATAATAGTATATCCTTTATTTTAATTGTTGGCATGAATTCAAATGGATTCAATTAATTAATTTCAAGGCTTAAATTAATTAATTGAGGGATTTGGAACATTAAAAATAATGGGGGAAAGTGAAGAGTTTTTATCCCACATAAATGGGAGGTTAAAGGGGGTTTAAATCCCGTATGGGCCACTCCAAGGATATCCTCCCAAGGGATGTTATGTGCAGGTGGGACCCACAACCATCCTCTACTTGGAGGTTTAAACCACAAAGAAATAAAAATAAGCTAACTCTTATTTTTATTTAACTTAATTAAAAACCCTCAAAATCTACCTTCCATTCTCGTTAGAATGCAACTGTGGTGAAGGTCTCACTAAGAAATCAATGAAACTGTGAGTTCAAAAGTGCCTCTGGATTTCAATTCCAGGCACCGTTTCAAAAGTTATAAAATACCGCTCATACGTTTATTGAACGTACCCGAAAAAAACTTTAGAAATTGATTTCGGGCACACCGGGCCTCAGAATCAAGCGCCGTAAATTTTCCCGGGCTCGTAAAAATCCCACGAATTTAAGAAAAATTCTTTCGCAGAATTTTGGGGTCTTTACATATTCTCTTAAGAATAAGTTTTTGTAAAACTTTGGGCCCACTAGGGCTAGCCCTTATGGTCGGTCCATGGGAGGTGGCTCACCCAGGGTGGCTGAGCCTAGACCTCAGCTCATGCCTGGGCCAGCCCAAGTTCATGCTTAGGTCACCCGGGAGGTGAGCAGGAGTTTCGGGAGCCAGCGCAGGAGTGTGCAGTGCGGGCGCAAGGCCGTGGCGAGCATGGGTAGGCCAAGGCCTGCGGGGGAGAAGGGGCCCATGTATAAGGCCCCCTTTGTGTGTGTTGTGTGATTTCTATTTAAGTCTTGGGAGGCTTAGTCTTATATCGGAGGCGGAATCAACTTCCCGTTTCGATGTGGGAAGCAATTATTTAGGAGAAATGAAATCGTGACCATTGGATCCCTCATCGCATGATCTAGGCCGTCGAAATCGACCCCACGTCCGACTTTCAGCAACCATGGAATACCACCACATTTAGGTAGAACGTTCAATCAGAATCGGACATAATCTGAGCCGTCCACTCCCCTTTTGAACCACAGTCGCATCTCAGCCCTTGTTTTCAAACTAGATTTGATCCGGGATATTGATTTTCCTCCTAGTTTTCCACTCAAATCGCTGTCTTCCTCTTCAGTAGCGTACTATGCACCAGTAACCCTATACCCTTTAGTCCATCATTTTTCTTCTTCCGTGACACTCTCCTTCACCTGGTTTCCACAGAGGTCCTTTCCCCATTTTTTTAAGTTAGGTCGGCCTCAGATCCGATGCAAGTTGTTTAAATATATATATATATATATAGTGTATAGGTTTGGTTATATAAAACTTCACCAAGGCATTTGAATAACCCTCCTGGTTCCTTGCACCCGAGCCTCCAGCGGACCTCGAATCCTCCTCTTCCTCCTCCAGCCCTCCTTACACCAATGTAAGGGGGATTTTATCTTCCTTTTTCATGCAAACCAGGTTTTATATATATATGTGTATACATTTATTATATATATATAAAATATATATGGATGTATTCAACTATATTAAAACCCTAACCTCCTTCTTTTTCCTCCTGTTTAGAGGTTAATAAGACCTGTAAGGGATACTTTGTTTTAATCCTCATAAAAACCAGATTCTATATAAATATATACATATACAGTTTTGTATACACATGTATATGAAAACATTGAACTATTTTAGAAACCCTAAATTCCATTATTTCCTTATGTTTTGAGGCTTATAAGTTTTATTTTGGGTGTTATTTCTTTAGTTCTCATGAAGTCAAGTTTTTATTAAATGTATATATAAATACAGTTTGTATATACACATACATATGAATCCAACCCTTTACTTTAAAACCCTCATCTCCTCCCTTACCTTCTGTTTTGAAGTTAATAAGTTGGTTTTGAATGTTTTATGTTTTTATTTTTCATGAAAAACAAGTTTATATTTGTGTATATACATATAGAGTTTATATATATGTAGGTATATAAGTACATACCAAGTATATGTATGCTAATTCAGTTTACAAACTTCCATTTACCAAGGTTAATTATGTTTTAAAGATCCGATAACTGTGAAAGGAATTTTTTTTCTTAGATTTCATGCAGATTAAGTTTTACATATATACATATATATTGTATAATTTTAAATACATTTTGATTGTGTTTCAATTAAAATTCTAAACCTCTAACCCTCTATCATACCCTCGGGTTTTCAAGAGCCATATGTTTTAAGAGGAGTTCTTTTAGTTATTATTTCACAGTATATTTTCTTCAAGGTTGGGATATAAAATATATATGGATGTATAAGTAAACTTAAACTTTTTTACTGTGAAATTAAGGTTTTCGAGGCCTAAATCCTATGTATAACATAGTGAGTTATAGGTTTGGGAAAGAGTTTAAATTTTTGGTTGTGAAAATTTTAGTTTTTCAAATTTTTACAAACAGTTACTATAAATTTATATATATACATGTATATGTTGTATAAGTATAATTTTGAAACTAAGTACACGGCTATAAATGATGATCCAAACCTTCAATATGTACACTCATCATTTCCAATAACCCCATAATTTCATTTTCAAAGTTCAATTCCACAATGTCAAGGAATTTTGTAAATTTTTCCTTTGTAATAACTTTAGAGAAAAATGTTTAAGTAGAGAGTCTTGCCGTGTCTTTTTGAAATTCAAACCAAGGCCTTATGTTCTTTATAAAATAATGATTCTTTTTACTAGTAGATATCTACTTAGGTCAAATTACTAATATTTATATACACTCGCATCTGTGAACCATTTATCAGCATGTTTTTTCGATGATGCATGTGTCTCCTTGGAATATTTTCCTTAATTATGTGTGCATCACTGATATTTAGCACACTGTATTATGCATGTACTGCTTTGTCATCAAATATGTGTTTCCTTAGTAGTTTCCATATCATATTTTGTGTGTTTTTCCTAAAACAATGCTCACCAAATAATAATTAATGAATCTAATAATCTGTTATTTGTAGTGGTATGGGACACCCCAAATAACAACACCTTAATCGGGTATCCAAGGTGGTATGGGACACTTTGGATAAATAGCCCCTAAGACTTAAGAGGATTGTATTGGACATATTATGTGATGGGTGGGGCCCCATATATCCCCTCGATGCATCATAAGGTCTCATGAGACAAATCACGGTCATGGCATGAGGCTAGGCAACAATTACGGTTCGGGTGAAATTCCATGAAATAGATGATTATGATCTTGGAACAAGGCCTTGACGTGGTCTGGCATTATACCCTCCTATTAATGTTTTAGTAAGTGACCAACTATGGGATTTTTCTGACTAATAGAATATCCCTGGTTTAGAGCCTATTGTATGCACAAATAAATTAAATTCATTGACATGTTATGTTTCAGAATTTTTTTTAGACTTGGTCCATTTATCAGCAAATTTTATGTCTCATCATGTGAGAAATTATGGATAATTTTATCATGATATGTGCACCAGTATATGTTACAACATATTGATTATGTCTTCTTCACTCAAAGCTTGTCTTGTTAGTAAATTTCATAACCCTTCATGCTTTACAGAGGAACATTATTTCCTTTTTTAGAACTGCGTACTCTGATCATGTTTTTACATTTTAAGTTAAAAGTTTTCTTTTATTTCAAGATTAATTGGTTTTATTTAGAAAAAGGTTTAGGTTTACTTTGAACAGTTATTTTCAATTAATGGAAGTTTTATTTCCTTATTTTAAAATGTTTTTAAAACCCCTTACTAGGAATTCTTTTGCTCACCCTATGTTTTAAATGAAAATTCTTTAGGTATCAGTCATGTATTCAATAAAGTTTCATAATGCAGCCGGTTTACCAAAACCTGAACTTCACGACCCTCTGTAGCATGGGACATGATGTGATTTTTTTTTAAATAAAGGTAATGTAATAATTATGGTACATCATGTCTCATGGGCACTGGCTCTGGGAACTCGGGGGCCGGGGCTGTCATAGTTGGTATCAAAGGATAGGTTCAGACAATTCTGGAATACCAGGTAATAGAAATATATAGCTATGACTGAACCTTACTAAGTGATTTTGTTATAATTTCCAGATGGCATATGAAAATGTGCCTACCAATCTACTATCACTCCCCGTTGAGGCCCTAGATACCATTGTTTCTTTAGATAACTGAGAGAATTTTCTTAACTATGCCCATATCCGCATGACATGCAAACACCTGTACGATGTGTCAAACTCACCATGGGTGCTTCGGCTACACCAGGGGTTAGGATTGGATTTCCTTCCAATGATGATGACCCAATTACCCTCCTATGTATGCCAGGGAAGGTACCATTAGGGACTTTTCCAAGTGTTCACAACAGATGAGGACTTTGGCTTTATGGCCCTCAACACTTTTCAAGAAGCTGCTGCTACCGGTGACCTCCGTGCGGCCTATCATTGTCAAATCTTGAACTACGGCTTCTGGGGATAGTTGTTGGACTTTGGAATGTTTGAAGATGAGTCCACCCGACTTTCTTGCAGGAAAAAAGTGTATTTTGACATCTCCCAACTTCATACCCCTCATGCTACACTCAAGAGACATCACAGGTGCCCCCATGAGTTTAACCCTGAATGCTCAGCCTGTGTTTAGTTTGAGGAGATAGGGAGTTTTTATTCTCTGTGTGGAGTTCATATAGTAGGTAATTATGGGAACTCAAGCACTGATGTTTAGTAATAAACTTATGTTTTATTTAAATATTATCTTTCCCATTCCTACCTTTATTTTATTTGAACTTTCAAAGTGAATTCTCATTAATATGTTTTCATATGGCTAGAAGAACAAATATCTCATCTCTACCCAATGATATATTGGAGGATATCTTAATCAGAACTTGCACTATGGACTATCCTTATTTCCTCAAACTATGAGGATCATGTCAACACATGTTTGAATTTTCTAATAGCCCTGAGATCCTTAGTTCCTGTCAAGGGAATGACCATGTCTTCCACTTCATCTCCATTAACCAACTCCCCTGTTATATGTGAAGGGGGAGATACTTCGAGAGTATTTTTCAGTGTTTCACTCTGGCACAGAGTTTTTCTGCCAGAGCATGTTTCCTAGTGGCTGCCCAAGATGGTAACCTCAGAGCAACATTTATGTTTCAGATCCTAAACCTCTGTCTGTTTAACCGCATCATTCTAATCGAGTTTCTCGAGAAAGATTTAGTCTGGAGGGGCATCAGAGAATATTTCCATTCGGACATCTCCAAAATTTTTACCGCTCTAGCCTCCTTGTGAAAGCCTAAGTGTAGAATGCATGAGACTAAGTTTAAAATGTACTGCTTGAGGTGTATCTGGTCTAGAGAAGCAGAGGAAATGAATACCAACCTGAGTATTCCATTGACCAAGACAAATCTCCCATTTTGGTGATGATAATCATCTGGGAATTTCTTTTCTAGTTTGTGAATAGAATTGTGAGGATGCAATTCTTTGTAGGGGGAATAATGTAACACCCAAAGAACTTGTGTTTCATATAATGGTAATTTATATGTTTTATTGTTATCTTTTACCCAAACAAAACTTATCTCTTATAGAAAAATAATAATATGATGCAACATAATAAGCACACAAAATGGACGCAAGGAGTTTTATTCAAATAAGAGCATAGTAGTGGTTACAATAAACCGAGATTAAGAGGGAAAACAAACTAACCAAATATACCTATTAAAAACCCTATCAGGATTATAGGGAGACCTACCAAAACAACGAGAACCCCAAGAAGATAATAGGGATCCTTAGCATCCGCCATAATGAACATAAGAACGACCAAAGCCACTGCAGCCACACTAAGCACCAAGGGTATGACGCGGACCATCTTCTTCTATCAACTTGAGTGTTAAGATACCCTAAGTCTTGGATTTATAAGAAACTAATGTGACCATTGCCTTGGGAAACTATGGAACTCTAATGGCTATAAAAAAAATATGTTGGCCATGTCAGTTAATTAATTGAAAACATATGAGTATATTTTAGACCTCCAAGTAATTAGGTTATGGAATTGGCAATTATGAAACTATTCCTAAAAACAAACTTTATAAGGGAATAATGAAATGTTTTGAAAAATACATTGGTGATTTTGAAATGTAATTCAAAACATGTTGCAATTAAATCAAATGTATTGTAGATATTTTAAGTATCTTCTACTATGTTTAAATTCTTACTAATTAAATTATATTTTAATTAAGCTATGTTTTCACCACCATAACACTAGAATTAGAATTATCATTTAATTAATAACCTTTTATGTTAAAGGATTATTATTTTCGTAGATGACCTTAAAAAATACTTTTAGGACAAAATTTAATTTGTAAACATTAACCTTATAATTTTTAATAAAATCCATGTATAAAAAGGATATTTCTATAGTGTATAATGTACCTTAAAACTTCATGAATATATATATATATATATATATATATATATTCTCTTAAGAATACATTTTTGTAAAAATTTGGGCCCGCTAGGGATAGCCCTTATGGTCGGGCCAAGGGAGGTGGCTCCCCTAGGGTGGCTGAGCCTAGACCTCAGCCCATGCCTGGGCCAGCCCGAGTTCAGGCTTAGGTCACTCGGGAGGTGAGCAGAAGTTTTGGGAGTAAGCATAGGAGCGCGCAGCACGGGCGTAAGGCTATGGAGAGCTTGGGTAGGCTGAGGCCTATGGGGGAGCAGGGGCCCGTGAATAAGGCCCCCTTTGTGTGTGTTTTGTGATTTCTATTTAAGTCTTGGGAGGCTCGGGCTTATATGGGAGGCGAAATTAGCTTCCCGTTTTGACGTGGGAAGTGATTTTTGAGGCAAAATTCAATCGTGACCATTGGATCCCTCATCGCGCGATCTGGGCCATCAAAATCGACCTCGCGTCTGACTTTCAGCAATCGTGGCATACCACCACATTTAGGTAGACCGTTCGATCGGACTCGGACATAATCCGAGCCGTCCAATCCCCTTTTGATCCACGTGCGCATCTCAGCCCTTGTTTTCAAACTAGATTTGATCCGTGCCATTGATTTTACTCCTAGTTTTCCACTCAAATCGCTGTCTTCCTCTTCCGCATCGTTCCATGCACCAGTAACCCTATACCCTTTAGGCCATCATTTTTCTTCTTCCGTGACACTCTCCTTTACCCGGTTTCCATAGAGGTCCTTCCCCATTTTTTATAAGTCAGGTCGGCCTCGGATCTGATACAAGTTGTTTTAATATATATATATATATATAGTATATATGTCTGGTTATATAAAACTCCACTGAGGCATTTGAAGAACCCTCACAGTTCCTTGCACCTGAGCCTCCAGCGGACCTCGACTCCTCCTCTTCCTCCACCAGCCCTCCTAACTATAATGTAAAGGGTATTTTCTCTTCCTTTTTTCATGCAAACCAGGTTTTATATATATATGTGTATAATTTTTTATATATATAAAATATATATGAATGTATTAAACTATATTAAAACCCTAACCTCCTTCTTTTTCCTCCTATTTAGAGGTTAAGAAGACCTATAAGGGATAATTTGTTTTAATCCTCACACAAAACGGATTCCATATAAATACATACATATACAGTTTTGTATACACATGTATATGCGCACCATGAACCATTTTAGAAACCCTAAATTATTTTCTGGCCATCTGTTTTGAGGCTTATAAGTTTTATTTTGGGTGTTCTTTCTTTAGTTCTCATGAAATAATGTTTTTATTAAATGTATATATAAATACAGTTTGTATATACACATACATATGAATCTAACCCTTTACTTTAAAACCATCATCTCCTCCCTTACCTTATATTTTTAAGTTAATAAGTTGGTTTTGAATGTTTTATGTTTCTATTTTTCATGAAAAACAAGTTTATATGTGCGTATATACAGATACAGTTTATATATATAGGTATATAAGTACATACCAAGTATATATATGCTAATTGAGTTTACAACCTTCCATTTACCAAGGTTAATTATGTTTTAAAGATCCGATAACTGTGAAATGAATTTTTTTCTTAGATTTCATGCAGATTAATTTTTACACACACACACACACAGATATATATATATATATATATATATATATATATATATATATATTGTATAATTGTAAATACATGTTGATGGTGTTTCAATTAAAATTCTAAACCTCTAACCCTCTATCATACCCTCGGGTTTTCAAGATCCATATGTTTTAAGGGGAGTTCTTTTAGTTATTATTTCATAATATATTTACTTCAAGGTTGGGATATAAAATATATATGGATGTATAAGTAAACTTAAACTTTTTTACTATGAAATTAAGGTTTTTGAGTCCTAAATCCTATGTAGAACATACTGAGTTCTAGGCTTGGGAAAGAGTTAAAATTTGTGGTTGTGCGAATTTTAGTTTTTCAAATTTTTACAAATAGTTACTATAAATTTATATATATACATGTATATGTTGTATATGTATAATTTTGAAACTAATTACATGGCTAGAAATGATGATCCAAACCTTCAATATGTATATGCATAATTTCCAATAAATCCATAATTTCATTTTCAAAGTTCAATTCCACAATGTCAAGGAATTTTGTAAATTTTGCCTTTGTAATAACTTTAGAGAAAAATGTTAAAGTAGAGAGTCTTGCTGTGTATTTTTGAACTTAAAACCAAGGCCTTATGTTCTTTGTAAAATAATAATACCGTGTACCAGTAGATATCTACTTAGGTCTAATTACTCATATTTATATACACTCGCATCTATGAACCATTTATCAGCATGTTTTGTGGATGATGCATGTTTCTCCTTGGAATATTTTCCTTATGAATTAATTTAGCACACTGTATTATGCATGTACCACTTTTTATTCAAACATGTGTTTCCTAAGTAGTTTCCATATCATATTTTGTGTGTTTTTTCTGAAATAATTCTCACTAAATAATAATTAATAAATCTAATAACCGGTTATTTGGAGTGGTATGGGACACCCCAAATAACAACACCGTAATTGGGTATCCAAGGTGGTATGGGACGATTTGGATACATAGCCCCTAAAACTTAATAGGATCGTATTGGACGTATTATGTGACAGGTGGGGCCTGCTATAGTCCCTCGATGCATCGGTAGGTCTCATGAGACAAATCACGGTCATGACATGGGGCCTAGCAATAATTACGATTCGGGTGAAATTCTTAGACATAAATGATTATGGTTTTGGCACGAGGCCTTGACACAGTCTGGCATTATACCCTCCTCTTAATGTTTTAGTAAGTGACCAACTATGGATTTTTTCCGACTAGTAGGATATCCCTAGTTCAGAGCCTATTGTATGCACAGATAAATTAAATGCATTGACATGTTATGTTTCAGAATTTTTTTAGACTTGGTCCATTTATCAGCAGATTTTACGTCTCATCATGTGAGAAATTATGGATAAGTTTATCATGATATGTGCACGAGTTTATGTTACAACATTTTGATTATGTCTTGTGCACTCAGTGCTTGTATTGTTAGTAAATTTCAAAACCCTGCATGCTTTACACATGCACTTTATTTCCCTTTTTAGAACTGTGTACTTTGATCTTGTTTTTCAATTTTAAGTTAAAAGTTTTCTTTTATTTCAAGATTAATTGGTTTTCTTTAGTAAAATGTTTAGGTTTACTTTCAATAGTTATTTTCAAATAATGGAAGTTTTATTTCCTTATTTTCAAATGTTTTTAAAACCCCTTAGTGGGAATTATTTTGTTCACCCTACGTTTTAAATGAATTTTTTTTAGGTATTAGTCATGTCTTCAATGAAGTTACAGAATACAGATGGTTTCCCAGAACCTGAACCTCACGATCCTCTGTAGCATGTGACGTGATGCGTTTTTTTAAATAAAGGTAATGTAATAATTATGGTACATCATGTCTCATGGGAACCAGCTTTGAGCACTCGGGGGGCGGGGCTATCACAGTAAGGCCCATTTTCATGTACTAGGTTACCCTGAGTAAGGCCCAAAACACCTTCTCGGAGTTGTCACCCTTAGGTATATCTGTGCTAAAACCATATCCACTTGTAGTATCCAGACAAGGATGTATTGCTTGGAATACCCACATAATCACTATATTACAAAAATTTTAGGATGTTCTTGTATACTTATCCTTAATGTTTACCTTAGGGTTGTGCTCCCTAATTTATGTTTTCTAAATCTAGTTTCCAAGGTTTCCAATAAACTTCCTTTGATACCAACTGTAATTCCCCAAACATAGAATCCAAAAGTCTGTACATTATTATATTACATTTCCATGATTACAAGGAATAATATTACCAAGGACTGATCAATTTAGCAGTCTTGAAAAGCCATATTACATACATGATACCCATAATAAATTTTGAAATAGAAAATTCAATCATGATTCATAATAAAATAAAATAAATTGAATCCTTGAAAACCTATATAAAGATTTCTTTTTCATAACATGGGGAAAGGAAACATAATAAGGGTGAGCAAAAATGATCAATAAGTGTAATTAAATCAAAATAAATAAGGAATCAATGGAAATAAATTAACATATAAAGGTAAAAATCTATTAACACATTCCATTCAAATAACTAGATAGGGAAATATCAATATGGAAAAGTAAGAAATTGAAAAAAAATTCCATTAAATCAATGAACTAAAAATGAAATTCATCCATAGATATGTTGATGGAAAATATCATAGATAAGTAATAACTGAATTCTCAATAAAGTTAATGATTGATTACTAGAAATCATATTTCCCAACAACATGATACCTTTACCATCAAGAGATGGTTTACCTATTCTAATTTGGCCAACTGATTCATCTCATAAGACTACTAATCGATCTAGGAGATATATAAAGTTAGATATCCATTAATAATTACATTTCTGAAGAATTATTCATATCAAATAATGAAAATAGATAATATGACTTATCAAATATCTATATTGAATAAATAATATGGATTTATCAATAATTCCCCAGTTAATCAAATAAGTATCAAAGTGAAAACCACATGTAAAAATGAAATATAGTTTAGGAAATATTAATTTAAATTGTATGAGAATATAAATATTTGAGTAAATTTACAATGAAAAAAGATTAAAATAAATTTATTGTTTCAAGATAAAGTTAATGATCACAAAAGGAAGTGAGATTGAAAAGATAATCATTAAGAACATTCTTTAGGGGAATAATCTTTAAACAATCCAAATTGTCCCATTCCAGTTTGAAACATTTAAATCAAAATCCCCATAATGGAATAATATTAAATAAAACTTATAATATCATGAGATTAAGGACATTCATGTAAAAAGGTAGTATATACACCAAATAAAAGTGAATTTGTGTATAAAAACAAATAAGTCTCAATATAATGTAAATTGAGATGAAATTTCTTACCCTGCATTTCCTTTTGGGTGAACACCCTTTAACTTATAATGAAATAAACTTATGTTAATTATCTACTTGAATCATAAAATTTTTAATGTTTATCATTACTTTTATTTCACTTATTACCATGATTTATACAACTACTTAAAAAATCAAGTTTACATCGGGTGTTTTTAATAAATTTGGTTTATGTGACAAAAACAACATTGGTAGGTCAACTATGGCCAAAGGGATCATTATATAACATATAAAGAATAATAATCATGACATTATTATTTATTTATACATAAATTATACTCTTAAAATCAATAATTAAATATGGTTATAAAAAATGAACCAATGGTTTAATCATAGAGATGGTAAGCCGTATGTACTCATGAGTAACATTCCCATTTTTCAATGATCATTATGAAAAGAAGGTTAGTAATATTATATCATAAATAACATATTATTTAATCATATATACTTATATATATAATTATTGTGATTTAAAAGGAATCACATCATTTTGAGGGGGCGATATTCCACACGTCCACAAACCATGTTATCTCTTTTTAAGTGTGTGAAAGGGTAATAAAGAAAATGATATATATTATATTTTCAGAAATAAAATCATGTCATGAATATCATATATTATTTTTCTATGTCACAATTTTTTAATTATAATAATTCTTTATACATTCCATGTATCGTGTGAATGAATCACATGTTTTAGGAAGTGGTAGTCTACACTTCCACAAACAATGTTATCGTATTTACACAAAAAGGAAAGTATAAGGGTGTATGTTGTTAAATAATTATAGAAGATTAAATACATAATAAATATAATATATATAATATATAAATATATTTCCCATTATAATTTCCAACCATGAATGTTGGTAATGGAAAAATGAACATTCATCGTTTCATGAGGCGGTCGTTCGCCATACACAGAAACATTATATTTTTTACCCATTAAATGGATGCGTGTATAAGTGTAGGTCAAAAAATTATCATAAAAAAATCCAAGTATATTTATTATAATGTGTTTTTATATAATAATAGAATAAAAAGAGTTTAGGTAGTGGAGAATGGAAATAAAACTAAAAGATTAAGGAAAGATGTTACCTCTTATTTGGGTAACTCCTTTTGGTTTGAACCAAAGGCTTCCTTGGATTTCTTTATACCTAAGGGAAGGATTATAGGATTATTAGAGGTATGTTTAGGATCTATTTTGGAATATCTTAGTCAATCCAAAGTGGCTTTATAGGTGTGAGGGAGTGGGTGTAGAGGATGACTTTTTATAGTGGAGGAGGTGTGACACTCTTGTAATATTTTGACAAAGGAATTCCATACAAATTTTCACATTAAAGTGGCTACTGTAATGGTAAAATTTCAATAAAAGTGGGGATAGGATCTAAATATATAATTAAAATGGATTTTTGACAAGTTTATAGGTCATTTTTCGCTTAAGATTAAGGTTGATCCCTTATTAAGCTTAGTTTTATCTCAATCATTGTAATTAATTTTAATTACTTTCACTAATATTTTTGGTAAAAAAATAAGTTTAAATTATTAAAAATTAAAAATTATTATTATTCCAAATATTTAATCTGATTTTCTAAATTCAAATCACATAAGTGATAGAAATTAATTTAAATTTAATCCCACAAATGGGATGATAATGTTGGGTTTTAACGTAAAATTGTCCGAAAGTTTGCTATGTTTTTATAGTAAATTTCAAGGTAAAATTGATTCCAATAACCTAAATTAGGTTAATTAATAAAAATATTATCTAATTAAACTTTAAAACCAATTGAAAATATTATTTAACCTTATAAATAAATTATATGAAAAATTTGTTTTAAATTAAAATTTAGTATTTTTCATTATTCGTTAAAAAATGAAACTTCAGTTAAAAATAAAACAAATTCACTATAAACTAATTTATATGTTTCTATTTTAAACATGAAGTTTATTTTGAAATATTAAACTTATAAAATAGTCAAATTTTTTATTTAAAATGGGTTCTCTTTTAAAAGGAGTTAAAAGTGTCTTAATAAAAACATAGGTTTTTATGTGCAATATTGAATTTGTTCTTATCTTATGATTATCAAATATGTTATATGAATATAAAAAATATTTTATTGAATATATAATATATATATTACATTAATATCACTCAGTAATTTTAATTAATTTAATTTATTTTCGTAAAAAAACTTCTTATGCATAAAAATAGTTTTCTATAAAAATATTCACTTTATATCCAATTGGTTATTATATTAATTTCTAATTATTTTTTAATAAATGAATCAATTTTATATTTTTTTAAACCATATATTTTCACAAGTTAGTTAATACTATTTATAAATATTAATCTAATGTCTATGTTATATCTTATTATAATAAATAATATTTTAATAATATATTGTTATTCGGTAGAACTTGGTCTTGTATGTAACGCAAGCCATTTGAAGAAACCCATTATTGTGTGGGAAATATGCTAAATAAATATCATTTTCATTACAAGATATATCATATATTTAATTTATTTAAAATATTAAATACATTTTAATGTCTTGGGGTATTATATTCCTTTACGCGCTTGGTGATGCGTGTGATACACACTATCAAATACAATGTTCTTACTTTATAATTTCAGGGTGTTACAAGTATTAAGTGGATTCTTGATTGTGGTTTATCATCCCACATGATTGGTAACATGAGTCTTATTAATAATGTGAAATAAAGAGTTAATCGAATGATTTGGTTTGGAAATTATGGAGAACTAAAAAGTAAAGGAAATGGTAAATCTTATTTGGATTGAGATGAATTGATGAATACTAAATTTATCTTTGTCGATGGTCTACAACACAATTTTTTTGTGTGATTCCGTTTTATGACTCAATATTAGAGGTTACTTTTAATAAAATATATTTCTATATTAAGGTAAAAAATTAAAATTATTGAATGTAGGGATATAGAACAAATTAAAACTTGTATCAGGGAGAAAACAAGTAGAATAATGATTTCCTTATTTTAAAAGAGGAGAAAAGTTTATGACATTGAAGACTTGGCCACATTAATTAGTAGAGTATGGAGAATCTATCAAAGATAAAATCCAATATTTATATTCATTATTTTAAGATAAATAGAGAAAATACATGTGATGTATAATTAAAGAAAAAAATAGTGAGAATCATATCCAAAGAAGAATCAAGCATCGAATCTATTGAATTTGGTCTGCACCAATGTATGTGGTCTAAATAATAAAGATAATACTTGAGGTGATAAATATTTTATCCTATTTTTTGATAACCACAATAGGATTGGATATACTATTTTTATGTATTATAATAAAAAGTTTTGAACTACATAAAGATATTTAGAAAAAAAGGTGGAGAAGTAAACTTAAAGAACAATGAATATTACATGGTAAGATAATGTATTTGAACACACTTCGATTGAATTTGAAAATTATCCAGAGAAACATTGAATAAATCTTGATGTTTTGGAAAAAATTACTCCATAATATAATTGATTTATAGAATGGATGAATTGTATTGTAAATAATATGTTCAAGACCTCATTGATTGAGAGTGAAATCTCATTACACTATTGGAAATAAGCTATTCAAGTGTCCATGTATTGATCATTTCTCAGTCTTGGAGAATAAAATATTCCATCTAAAATTTGGTATATAGAGAAAGCCTCATTGAAACATCTTAGAGTATTTGGAAGTAAATATTTCATTTAGAATATTGAGTAAAATTTGGAAAATTATGGTGATGGAGCATATCAAGGATTATTGTTAGGCCACTCATCAAATAGTAAATAATAAAAATGTTCTAAAAAAATACCCAACAATATTATTAAAATCATTAACTATAAAGTTATTTAAAATAAATTTGGATAAAATTATAAATATCATGTTCCTAAAGAAGTAAGTGAATAATAAGAAGTATATGTACATTATATTGAATAAAAAATCCTTAAAATGATGATGATTTTGAAGTCAAATAATAGAATGAACATGATGCTAAAGGAAGTAAATATGTGACTCAGACAAGAAGAATATGAGTTATATTTTATCCATTCAGTGTTATTGAAGAAAAATCATCTCTAAAACAGACTCTAAGAATGAGAATAATAGAGAACACTACAATATTATTAGAGTTGGAACCAAATTCATTCGAAGAAGTAGTATAAGATCAATCATGGGTGAAATAGATGAATTATGAGTTGGATAAAATTGATAAGAATCAAACATTGAAGCTTATAGATAGACCTAGATATCACAATGTGATAGGAAAAAAGTGGTTATTTTAAAAAATATGAAGAACATAGAAGAGTGGTCCAAAATAAGGCAAGATTGGTTTGAAAAAGGTTTTCTCAAATTAAAGAAATTTATGTTGAAGAATTATTTACAACGGTAGTAAGAATAGAATCAATAAATTTTTTTATGATAGTAATTATTAAAAGGAAGTTTAAATTTTATTAAATGGATATGAATACAACATTTCTATATTTATTTTTGAAGGAAGAAGTATACATTGAAAAAATGATAGGATTACTTATTAAAGATTAATATTTAAAGTTGTACAGATTAAAAATAAATTTTATGTCCTAAATAAAGCACCTATATCTTTGTATGAAAGGATGGAAATGTATATAAGAAAGTTGGAGCTCAAAAATAGGATGGGTTAATCACAACCTCTATAAAGAATCCTCAAATTAGAAGAAGTTTATAGTTATAGTGTATGTGGATGATATTATATTTAGTGATAATAAAAAAAATTCCATGGATAACAATTTAAAATTTATGTGTTCAAAATTTGAATTATCAATTATTAGAGAGATTATTTATTTTATTAGGATACAAGTTTATAAAAAATAAGGGAACACGTTAATCTTACAAGTGAAATATGCATGAGAGTTTCTAAATAAGTTTAAAATGTATGATTGTAAACCAGTTTCAACTATGTGAATAGTTGGAATGAAACTTTGAAAGAAAGTGGAAAATAAGGGAATGGACTAAAAATTTTATAATATAATTATTGATAATATATTATATATTAATTAACAAGGATCATTATCTTTTTTTCTATATTTCTAGAAGAATGATTTCATATATTTTTAAATGAATAACATATCTAATTGGTAAAGTGGATAATAATCCATATTCAATGAATATTAGACTAAGGTTTATTTTTAAAAGTAATATAAGATATATATTTGGTGGTTTATTTAGATATATATTTTGATGGAGATATTTCATGACAAAAAATCATATGTGGAATAGTTTTATTCATTAGAATAAATTGTGTTGGATAGATAAGTAAAAAGAAATTCGGTGTATCGTAGTGACCAAAATACTAATAATATAGTTTAGTTATTAAGTCTTACACACAATTGATATGTATGAAGCTACAATTGGATGATCTTGGTTAAGTAGTGCAACAAACAATGTCGATTCAGTGTAGAATAAATATTTCCATAAGTTAAAAAATAACCCTATAAAACACTCCCACATAGAACATATTGAGATCTATTTTTTAATTTATAAAGGATAATATGGTGAAAAACATTATTAATTAGAGTTTTTATGTTACTCAATATCACTTAGAAGATATATTTTCAAAACCACTTGTTGTAATTGTGTTCCAAAAGCATCATTTAAACCTTATAGTTTAACCGATTTTCTCAAACTAAGAAGGTTTGAAAACTGATATCCTTATTGCACATAATTATTTAGATGTATAATTCATGTTTTCCAAGTATTAATATTCTTTTGTGTGTAATAAAAGAGGGAGTTAAACAATCCATGGGGAAATTAAAATAATAATTTCGGTTTGATAAGAAAAATATTGAAAACATTTTATAATTTGGCACATATTCTTGTTTCTTAAAATGATATTTGTATCACATAGGATTAATTTTTTTTAAATGAATAACATATCCTTATTTTATTCTTGGATATTATTATATATGGAAAAGTATAAACCTTTTGAATTTTATTTTCAAAGTGGGAGAATGAATTCAAGTGGATATTTATCTTATAGGGGAGAAAGTGTGGATGGATTATCAAGTGTAATTGATAATAAGGAACATGATAAACTAGTTTTTTATATGGATTAACATGGGTGTATTGAAAACAATATCCTATGAGGGATATTTTCACAACCATATGTTATAATATTGAATTTTTTGTTGATTGGAAGTCAATTAAAGTTGCATGTTGTTAGAATTTTGAGGGTGTAAAGTCATATAAATTCAAGAGAATATAGGGTAATTGATAGTGGATATCTAGAAGAAGAGAAGAATAGAGTAGGGTGTGTATTTCATTTAATATCTAGGATTAAAGAGAAAGTTGTGTCTAGACTAATTTCTATAAAATATTGGGTTTGGAAATGAGATTTTTTTGTGCATACCTATGATGACCTTGAAGAGAATATCAGAGCATCATGGAGAACACTCATTACTATTTGGTGTTATATCTTTTATTTTTATCTCTGATTTTTCCCCATGTGTCAATAATATCTCTTTGCATAACCCTTTTCAATGGTATTGAGCAGAAGATAGGGAGAGTATGTAGACCTTCAATGAGTTGTGTGATTTCAATAAATATTTTAATAAAAAACCAGTGGATTATTAATTATTTGTTATATCAACACATCATTGATATGTAGTCCTTGGATGTAGCCTAGTGTAGGAAAACTAGTAAAATACTAGTGTCCATGATTATTTATTTATATGCATGTTGTTTATGCTTGTATGATCATTGTGATATATTTAATGTGTCTTTTAAAACATGAGGATATGATCCAATAATACTCATGATAATAAAAAAATTAAATTCTCCCTAATTCACCTCCCCTTTTAGGCTGTATATTGGAACCTTAGGTCACAAAAGGCTATTATAACCCATCTATAGGGGAACGTGAATCATGTATCATGGGTCAGGGTGTTGTGAGACCATCTAAAACCATCAAACTATTCATAAAAAATGGCTTTTCTTAAATACCTCTTATATATAAACACCATAAACTTTCAAACTAAGATAATAAATCATCAAATTACATGTATAAACAATCATGCTATAATTTAAATGTGACATAACTCAATATTACAAATAAACATGGAATATCTAACAAAATTATCCACAGTTAAATCACAACATGGAAAATAACCAAATTTATTAACTTCAAGAGAAAAATGGAATAGATAATAACATAGCCATTATTAAGTGATACTATTTTATAAAATCATATAAAGCATCAATTGTGACATAAAAAACAATCTAAAGTTTACTATGTCTAACCCAAAAATTTCATTAGTTAAGGTATAAAAAATAACAAGTCTATACTAAAAGAAAATCAAGTGAATGATAAAGTGTATAATTAGTCTTAAACCTTGAATATTCTTAATAATACATGAAAATGTATAAAAAGTGACATAATGACCAACTTATTATAAGAAAATTGATATGTCAAATTTCTTTATCAAAATTATTTTCAACTTTTAAACTCAATTTTGGAAAAACCTTTGGTAAGAATAGAATTCAATTAAATTTAAGTTTTATATGAATTAACCATATTTTAAATAAATAATAATAAAACTTTTAAACCATAATACATAAAACAATAAATCTAATCCATAGTGGAAAGGTATGTTTTAGAAAAAATTTATAAAAGATGAAAAAACCATGGTTTTAGTTTGATGGAAGAAACTATATCTATATATAAATTCTTAATATAAAATAGTTCCACACTCATTTATTTAAAAAAATCTCAATTATAGTTTTAAAAACTTTAAGATCCATTTATAGAAAAAAGATTTTGGTGAAACTAAGTAGGTTAATGAACCAAATCAATCCTTTCAACTTATTTAACAAAAAAATTATCTCATAACCAATGAAATAAATTAAACAAGGTTAAGTATGAACATTTTACTTATAATTTATTAAAGTTAGATAAAAAATATCTTATTTTATTTTTAAAACATAATAAAGAGTGTGAAAAATAATGATTTAAGAAAATTAGGTTACCCTATTCAATATTTAGGTTCGAAAAAGCCTTTTCATATTTACTAAAAAGAGTTAAAGAGTACATACCATGAATAGAGCATAATAAAATTCCTTTTAACCAAATATCTTGTCAAAATAAGATATTAATGACTTTAACAAAATAATTTCAAGTGGAATAACGAAAATATATGCCCATAACCATCCCTTTTATGAATTTCCAACTCTACTAAATTCCATAAGTGTTTATAATCATAAAATTAAATAAATTAAAGCATGTAATAATTAAATAACAAAAGATAAAACTCTATGTTCATGGAAGGTAGAATTATAGAATAAAAAAACATGGTTAATATAATTTATATAGACAACTAAAAATTAATAAATAATGTAAAAAAAATATTAATGAAAAAATTAAATATTAAAAATTACCAAGATCCATGTAAGAACTTGATAATACATAATAGAAAACCCATGAAACAAACCATTTATAACATGAAAAACATTATATATCTAAATTAAAAATTAATATAAATGATAAATAATTTTCCAAGACTAAATTTTCACCAAGATTTAAACCAATTTTTTAAATCAATAAAGTATAAAACAAACCATTACTTTACTTTATATATAACCAACATTGAAAATATTTAACATGTTATATTAGAATACCATTGAAATTCATTCTTTTATAGTTATCAAAATAAATGTTCAAATTTATTATCAATTTGGAATAAAAGTGGTAGGACTGCTCTAGGAATAACATTAGAATTCACTCAAGGGGTTGATACCATCAAACATAAATATTATCAAGCTTCTTATACTCCATAAACAACTAAACAACACATACTCATAATTTAATAAAATTATTTCACCAAATAATTCTCATTAAAAAATCACTATAAATCAATATTGACTAATCCTAATTAAAACCTAAAGATATAACTTATCAAATATATCAAACAATATAATAAAAAAAATAATAAATACAAAAAGTAATACAAATAGACATCATTTGAGTTATTACCCAAATCATAAAATACCTTGATTAAATCACATGACAATACCCTGGAATCAAAAAAAAAAACATTAAAGGAAATAAAAAAACTCATTTAAGATTTCTTTATCTAAAATAATAGGAAAACATAAACCAAATTATTATTTCAACATACCTTAGTGAAATATAAAATCAAAATCCCTAACTAGGGGGAAGAAGATTAGGAAAAGGAGAGTAAAAGAAGAATAAATATGAATATATTGGATAATTAATTTTCTTTGATGATGAGACACCACCCTTAGAATCCATGTATTAAAGAGGTTATAAAGATAAAATGAAAGAACCCATGAAGAGAAAATTAATAGGATCATGGATGGATAGGGAAACATGGATTCAAAGGGAACCCCAAAAGGGTTTAAGATATTCAATGAAAAAGTCTGAATTACCCTTAATTTAAGGAATATAGGAACCAAGACTACCGAGTACCCATTACTAGGCCACCTAGTGTTAGGTATGATGTGATAACTATTTTCTAGTCAAGTGTTGGAATCTCTGAATGTTAAGTATCTAAAATTTATGCTTGGAAAAGTTATATGGATACAATACAACTTCACCATGGGACATCTAGATTTAAAAAAATAGAAAATTTGACCAGACATAGAAGAATGATTTTTTGTCGAACACAATGGATCTATCTGAATGATCAATGTTCAAAAAATAGAAAAGATAAGACTATAGTTTAGAGTATTAAACAACATAGTGTAGTCCAAGTATATGAAGCAGAAAATGCATCATCTGGACACATGTGATTAGTAGTCAATCAAGTCCATAGGAATAAGTGATATAGATAGAAGGGGAAGCTTCAATATGTAGCACATAGTTCTAGAGGTAGTGATGAAATGTAAAGAATTTAATGTAGAGTGATGTGCAATGTTCACTGGGTGTTTCCAGTCAAGGAAACAAATTCTATAGGGAAACATAAGTTGCAATAATCAATAGTGGGTTTACCATGATAGTTGGGTGGTGGTGGGAACTAATGGAAAATTGAACCCATTTATATAAATCGGGGTTAAACCATATATAAAACATGTTTGGCATGAATCATGCATTATCAGATGGAGTTTTGAGTTAGCACATTCATGGGTTGAAGGCCTTATGGTTGAAGGCTAGTGGTCACTGTTTGGACATAAAAAGCATATAAATGAATGGAAAAAATCAGAAGATGGATTAACCAGAGGGATCAAATCCTTCGATCCATGGATATTCATTATGAAATCATTTATGGTAGGGAATTTTAATGGAAAGGAACTGGTGATTACCATCCATGAGTTTGGGTATGGTATAATATTATCCTTTTAACTTGAATGATTATATTTTTCAATTAATAAAAGATGTATAATTTTCTCTTGGATGTAGGAAACATTATTTGAAATACATAATTCATTGTTTCCTTGTGTTTTCATGTTGTATTCATGTCAAGTTCTTATTTTTTATCCATTATATGGAATTAATATCTTGAATTATAAGGTAGTTAGAATCTACTAAATGATGAATTAGTATGGTTACTAGGGTTCCTGGTATTCCTAGTTCAGGACACTAAGGATATAGGGGATTGTCCGATCATCAAAGTGTATCACACTATGTTTTGTAAGATATGTAATCTGGTGGTGAATTTATGATTGTAAAAGGATAATGTCTAATGGTTAGACATTAGAAGATTCCCAACAAGTAGTATTAAATCCAAGTTATAAAGTATCTGGTGAGTAGTTTATATTGGACTCGGATGGTGTCAATTTGATAATAGGGGAAACACAAGAGGTTTTTGGGAATATCAAAATTATTCCTAATTGAATCGAGTTTGAGGCATGTCCCATTTTCAAAGAAACATATAGATCTTTGTTGTAAGATTGCTGGGTTCCCATTGGTGAGGCAGTTTCTATACTTCCAGAATAATGTTACTAGTTAAGATGGTAGTGGTACCTATAGTGTTTATAAGATATTAAAATTTCTCTATGATGTTTTAGTTTGGTGTCATGATCCTATTCATCAAGTTGGAATTCATATCTTAGTGTAAACCACTAAAAATTTCCATAAATAGTTTTGACCCCATACATTATTTTTATTTGGTAGGAGTTCACCAATTTAAAAAAGATAACATTTATTGAATAAGTTATAGATTGATGATTCAATGGTGGAAGTGAATGATCTTAGAGGATACTAATGTTTCTACTCTTGGATGTTTTATAAGTTTTTTTGGATGGTAAGTAAAATTAAAGTGAGGAGGTTGGTAGACTGGAAGAATGTGATGACACAAGGATTGTTCCAGATGGTAGTAGTTAGGTGACATGACACATATTTACAAAAGAAGGATTTAGAAGTAAAGTAAAAGGCACTAACTTTTCAAGTGTTATATATTCAAGTTGATGAAAATTCATTTGGTTTAATGAAAGTGATATTTCAGTAGGACTCTTGGGAATGGAAGTTCATTTCCTATAATGCACAACATCCATAGGTTACAAAAAATCCCATTGGCTAAAAGTGGTGGTTGTTAATGTTACCAAGTGTTCTCTAATCCAATTATATCTAGATAATTAACTTTGGGATTATCATTTATCAAAATATTATAGTGATAAAGTTTATATTTCAGGAGACTTAAGGATATGATGGTTCTATATGGACAAGGATAAGAAGGCGTGTAGCACAATCCTGGACAATCTAAAGATGAATCCATTAATTTTTTTGGTAAAATAGAAGAATGTTTTTTGGAAGGTTTGGAATTCACATTGGGGAATTAATGGTTATGGATGAGTGTGGAAAATATTTCAATCTTTTGAAGAAGATTCAAAAGGATAGTGGAATATTGAGGAATAATACTAATAGAAGATAGAGTTTTTGGAATGGTTATCATAAGCACATGGAAGTGAGAAGGGAGAATCAGAACCTGGTTAACTTATGGTGATATCACATGGTTCATTATACTTAACATACCTTCATCAGTTAAGTTTCATGATAAGTTTGGGTGTTTTTCCTTAGAGAAAAAGTCTAATAATCCATTATAGTATTTTTATGAAGAACCATGAAGGGTGATATGGACTAGATAATATTTTTGTGTATGAGAGTTAATGGATCAAAGGGAGACCTAGAAGGTATAAAATTGTGTTTTCGTACATTTTTAGGAGACTAGATTGGAACATGTGTAGGGTTACATAGAGTAGATGTTTAAAAATCCATAATAATATGAATGATTTATGGGGATTAATTTTATTAATAGTTTTCCTGATGGTTTATTTTGGGGTTAGAATCTAAAAATGGCAGTATATGATGTTATTGGGTCAGGTTAAAACATACGACATGGATATTTTCTTATGTTTGGGGAGATAAATTTAAAAGATACTCTATAGTCTGTAATATGGATAATTATTTTTCTCCCATATATAAAGTATTCATAAATTTTGAACATGGCCACACTAATGTCAGAACATGGATAACCCAAGTATAAGGCACACGTTCTCTTATAAAGGGTGGAAATGTAGAATCTGTTTGATTCCAACATTGTGTAATGATTATTAGAATAATGTTAGGTGACAAAAGCCCCTTCTAAAAAGGATTTTGATATTGGACGTATTGAAATCAAGGATGGAATATAGTGAGAGAAAAAACCAAAAATTTATTGGTTGTACTATAGGATGTTTCAGTGGGAGTTCACCATCTAATGATATCAAGATTTATGGAAGTTAATGCTCTAACTAGAATTAGGTCATGATGGTATTGTTGTAGTTTTTTGTACCAAAAAAATATTAAAATATGAGTAATCTCAGTGAAAGAGTCTTTGAAATAAATAGTTTTAGAATGAGCAGGGATGTGTCCATGGTATATGACATATTAAATTGATGAGACTTCAATGAAACTCAGATGGAAGCATAGGTTTGTTTTTTCTGGAGGAATTTCATAAATACATTTAGATGAGATCATGATCTTGATGGATGAGGATTAAATTTATTTACTAGGTCCTGGATGATCAAAAGTGATATAGAGGAGCACCTTTCAAGTTCTAAAAAGGGTGAATGGATACTGATCAGTGGGATTTTGGAAAAATATTGAGAATAGTATTTAAGTGGGATATTTTTGGACCTAACCTGTGGAAATAATTTTCAATTGGTAAATTTTCATTTTTGGTATAATAATTTTTTTCTTGTAAAGTTTTAGAAGATAAAAATGTCAATTCTTTATAAGTTACACTTAAGAAATTTGGATGTTGGCAATACAACTTCACCATGGGATGTCTAGATTCAGGCTATAATGGGATTTTATGAAACATAGCTAAATATATATCTTTTAATATACATAATTGATCTTATTGAAAAAAATGTTCAATGGATGGGGATAATTAGATGATAGATCCCCAGAAACCAAAACATAGTTGAGTCTGAATGTGGGTAATAGATAGTACATCATTTTGATGTATGAACTCAATGAATGAATATGTATAGAGGAAGGAGTGATACAAACTAAAGGGGATGTTTTTGGATGCATCACAGAGTTCCGTAGGTAGTGATGGAATGTATATAAGTAATGGTGGAATGACATACGTTGTTCATTATCTGTTGATGACCAAAGAAATGGAATATATAGAGAAACATAAGTTATAATTATCAATGACGGATCTATTGAAATACTTTAATGGTAGTGGGACTTGATGATTGGTTGGGAATCTATATATATATTGAGGTTGAACCACATGAAATGTTTTCCTAACATGCATCCTATATCATAAGATGGAGTTTCGAGTCATTACATCCATGAGCTAGAGGAGTTTGGGAAAAAGGATATCAATTTCTATCCAAACATCAAACACAAATGAAATGAGAGAGAAAAATTATAAGATAGATCAGTTAGAGGGATCATATCCCCTCATCTATAGGTATTCATGATGTGAGAACTAACAGAAAGAAATTTTCATGGGAATTCATTGGCGGTTGTCATCTATAAGTCTTGATTGGGTATGATATTATCCTTATAACTCAGATGGGTGCGTGTTACAATAAATGAAATGTACAATATCCTCCCATATAATTTTAAAAAAATTTATGAATCACATAATTAATTGTGTCCTTGTGCTTGCCAATCATATGCATGGTTCAAGATTTGTTTTCTTGATAGTTTTACAGAAGGAAGAACTTTAATTAGGAGGGTACCCAGACCAAAGGAAGGGTAACATGGTGTGATTGTAAGGGTGACTAGTCTTCCTAGTTCCAGACGCTGAGGTCATAAATGATCATGTTATTGTTGAAGTGTCCAATTATATAATCCACAATCTATAATTTCTGGTGGTGAACTTTCATAAGTTGAAGGATAATTTATGGTGTTAAGAAATTGGTAGATTCCAAAAAAATAGGTACTCAATGGTCCCACCAAAACCAGCCTATTCTTATTCAATCCATTGGGTACCTAATATCTACTATCAGGTACCTAGTATCATTTTTAATTTTAAAATGTAGGTGACACCACCTCCTGTTCTATCTAAACACTTAAGTCTACTAAGAAAGCTCATACCATACATAAAACACATAATATTTCATTCTAAAAATTTACAATGTTTGAATAAATCCCAAAATAAAGGATAACCCCTAGAACATATTCCAAATTCAAACAAACTCCCATTTTTCATCACTTATATTATCACCATTAAAATAAATTTTCGATTAATTTAATTCACCAGTACACATGTCATTACCAAATATGTACTTTAATACTATTTTACCTAAAAATAAAATTAATAATATCACCAAAAACTCATTATATCACATAAAAATCATTTAATAACTAATTCCCCAATGTATAAACTAAAGGATACCCCACACTTCTGATACATGAATCCTAAATCTAATAAAAATCACAAGATATCCAAGATTCAAAATCTAAGAGACATACTAGAAAAAAACTAATTCATATCCCAAAACACTTATTATACTACCAATGAATTACTTTCAATATTAATACCAACACTAATACTATAAGGTTCCATCACCAAAATAAGTAATAACATACCAATAATTCTAAAATTATCATCAATTTAATCATCTTCATCCTACTGGAATTCCCCAGAATAAAAAATATTCCCTATGTTTTCCCATAATTCTCTTACCACTTAGTTTCCAATTCTTAAAATATTTATTCATTTTAAAAAAACTTTATGAAAAATAAAGCTTAATATCATTCAAAATCACATGGTATGTTCATTTTAAAAAACATAGAATACATGGAACCAGTCTACTCTAAAAATTCAATTTAAAAAACACTTACCCTATTTAATTTACCAAATATTATCACTTATCAAATAAATATTACATTTTTAACCACTTTTATTATTTAAAATATAATATTACAAAACAATTTTCTTTATTTTGAAAATAAAAATAGTTTTTTTTATAACTTCCAATGCATGATAACACATATATCATATAGTATAGTAGGGAAACCACAAAGAGAATGCTCAAAAATAAAATACTAAATAGAGTAAAAGTATCATAAAAAATGATTCATATCATCATAAATAAATTCTAAATGTGAATCCCTAAGTAGATAAAAATATTAAATTAGAATAAATTACCAAGAAAAAAATTAATCATTACTACACATGAATTACAATGCAAGGAATAAATCATAATACCCATAAAGTATATATATGGGTAAATTTAGTTAATTAAATAACCCCTAATAATATATTCAAGTAAACACTAATTAATTTATTAGTTACTTATAATTATTTAAGTCCATTCACATATAATGGTTATAATATAAATAAGACGTACATGACCTAATGTTCCATTAGACAATATGATTTATAAAAAGTTATAAAATTTGGCTCCTAGATGAGTCCTATGTTTCTTATCTAGTTCTAATATATTACACATCAGACACTTAAATAAAAAACTAACTCGAACCTATTATGCCTAATTAGTATCCAAATGTACTCTAGTAACTCGATCTTATACCATAAAGAGGTTGATTATACTTTTTAAAGGTTAATTCTCAAACCCTAACATTCCCATCTCCTAACTAATAAAGGTAAAAATACTTGTAGAACTTGCACTATATTGATAACACTTGAAGAGACATTGACCCAAATACCCAAAAAGTTCATGCACTAGAATTTCACTACCCTTGGAGCATTACCTAATCCCTATTGTCTATAGAATAACACCACCAGTCTCAGTTTTTCATTGGGGAATGATTTACCCATTTCTTTGAAGAATAATTCATGAATGATTTCTATCAAAAAACCAGCATGAAGCATTTATAAGTTGGATTTTCCTAGACATATCCGTACACTTTTCTTAGCACATGAAGAAACTTTCAAGTCAAAATTATTTTGAATAATAATAACAAAGTAGAGCAACTCTATATATGAATGAAACCATAACCAAATAATATGAATTCCAATATAAAAATGGTCTATATATATCATTATTTATAAATAGATACTAAGACATATAAAACTAGAAATAAAAATTATATATTCTAATTAAGAACTCTAACTAATATTCTACTATCTCCAACATTGATGTGGAGAGTGAATTCGCTCCTATGACATACCCACCCCAAAAATCAATGAACATCCATTAACTAAAAATGCACTAGTTCATACATAAAATGTAACATGAGAATTGTATGTCCACAATAGTGACCATGTTGGGTGTGATCAGAAACACTTTATAGGGCACCACCAATGATTTCCCAAATTATTCAAAGAATCAACCGATCCATGCATGAACATGCATACACATTTATATATATATATATATATAGTAAAACATTATTTAGAAGACAATCATTAAAGCAAAAAAGAAATGAATAATTATTGATTAAATAGGATCACTACTATGGAAAATAAATCATTATAGTAGGATATTCCATACCAGAAAAACTTTATTAAATCCTATCCCAGAATATGAGATGAACATATATAATGATTCGAGGTGAAACGCCCATCCTAGGGGAAAAATATATTGTGACCGCCTAGATGTAAATTTTCTATAATTACATGATTTATAATGAATATTTCATTATATATTTTTTTATGATCTATTTGGTTTATAAATTTAGATAATTAAGAAAAATCATTGACAAATAAAACCCACATATTTCTCAACTAATGGAATTTTTCTACACTATATAAGAAACTATTTAATCCATAATAAGTATTCAACATCTTTCAAAAATTCCCCACACACACTAATCTTCTGGAAATATCATGTGAAACACTTTTATTTATAACTTTTGGAAAAGGAAAAATAATAATGGTGAGATTAAACACTTATTAAGGTAAATCATATACTAGAATTTATTATAGAATAAAAAACTAATGATTAAAATGATATGAAATAAATTATAATCCAATAATTCCATATAATGGATCACATGATCTTGAAAAAAATCCATGGTTAACAATATAAATAAACACACAAAAAATATAATAGATTTTAGGGTGATGGAATTAATAATTTGGGACCTATAAAGGCCTTATTACAAGAAATTACACACCATCAAGGCATAGTGCCAAGAAATATATTTTATATCAATACCACAACCAATAAATCTAAATAAATAAGTAGGAATATACTAAGCCCAAATGGCCCAAAGGCCTTCATTTTTATTTATTTTTAATAACCCCCTTTCAAGGGATGATGGGGAACCCTTACAAGGCTTGTAGGATTAGAGATTACATGGATCATAGGCTTATGAGACATTACATGACCTAAAGGACTTAGGGAATTCAACCAGACTATAACTACAAGGAACTGCCCCTCCCCAACATCTACATCATGATGATATATCTTAAACTTTGCATGGATGTCCAGATAAGATTCCCAAGAAATCACAAGCTGGTCCCAATGGCGTTTCCATACCCTCTCATTCTTCCAAATCCATTGGTTCTGCTATGGTGATTGTGCATGCTCTGAATTCTCCTCGCAGGAAGCTTCTTTTTGTAGAGTCTGTTTGGGGAAACTGCATTAATCATGTGGCATGAAGGCCTTGAGGTGGCCTGAAGGCCTTGTGGTGGCCCGAAAACCTTACTACCCTAAGGGCCTTGGGTGGCTCGAAGCCCTTGAAGGGCTCGAAGACCAAACCAGTGGCCGATGGACCAAACATGTGAATAGTTCTGGCTGTTAAAGTAATGGGTATATGGTTAAGTAAATATATTCCCCAAATAAATCAATGTATGGGTGTATTAGTGAATTCCCTTTAATCAAATGAATGAAAAATAGTGTGTTCATAAAGGAAAGGCATTAGAATAAAAGTCATTCTTATATATAGTGGATGATTAGGAAAGAAAAAAGTAGAAATGAATTTCCAAAAATTTAATCCCCCAAAATAAAATAGTACGAGAAGATTTATAATTTAATTAAGGAAATGAAATATTAGGGTGGAAGTGAAGATTCTTTGAATAAATAATTTTAATGTAAGGTATTATATATTAAAGAAATAAAATTTAAGTTATCAAAATCCCTTAAAACTTTAGAAATATTTCAATTAAGACACCTTGAAATAGTGGGATTTAAATTGAAACATAAATACCATAAATAAAAGTTAATTCATTGTATAATACATCAAATAGTAAGTATCGACACCATTTAAATAAAATTATATGTATAATACAAAACATGTTTCCAAATAAATAATTTGGATAGAAAACCCTTATAAATTTTTGTAAGAATTAAATTAAAAGGATACAAAGGATGGATTTTTAAAATACTTGAAAATATCCATAAAAAAATTAATATAAAAAATAAAATACAATGGGGTAGTAAATACACCATATAAAAGAAAACATGATGTGCATTATCAAACATGTCCCATGGATTTGAAAATTTAGACCTGAACCATTATAAATATCATAATAATTGAAGTAAAAATCCTTCAAAAACGAGATCATGAGAAAGAAATATAAATACATAAAAATTAGAGTGGAAATAAAATTTATGCAATAATATTATTAAATAAATCAATCTTATAAGGATGTGGTTCAATAATAATCATTATAACTCAAATAATGGAAATTGAGTTATAAAAATACCTTATGAATTTGGTATCTTTTAAATTAAATGATATTGAAGGAGATAATTTGAAATAAAATTTAAAATACCATTAATATAAAATGAATAATGATATTATATATCAAATTGGTAGTATATACACATTTTAAAAGAAAATAGATTCAAAATAAAAAACTTGTCTCAATGAGTTTAAATTGAAACCAGAACCCTAACCTTTAATCCTGCTTAATTTAACATGCTCTGGCCTCCTGAATAATAAAATTAATATATTAATCAATTATTTAATAAACTCTTAAATAGATATTAAATTTTATATTATTTATTTATAATCATACTCTAGATGTATATTAGTTAGTTATTATCAAAATTTAACATCAGGTGTTAATAGTTTTGATAGTTCTGTACTAGTTTTATAATAACAGTGTTGATATTCATTCTTATTACAAATTTAATCATTATTATATTATTTATGGTAACATAATAGCTGTTACATTATGTTTTTAAAAGTTATGGGGTGCTCTCAGGAGCTCTCTGCTCTCGGGAGCGCCCTAGGGTTTGGGGTTCTGCACGGACGGTGGACAGCGGACGGCAGGCTGGTGGTACGACGCAAATGCATCGATGCGGATGGCTGGTTAGTGAGATTAATGGACAGAGGGTCGGAGGGTTGTCAAGCGGTGATGAGGGTTC
Source organism: Viscum album (assembly GCA_963277665.1). Taxonomy (NCBI): domain Eukaryota; kingdom Viridiplantae; phylum Streptophyta; class Magnoliopsida; order Santalales; family Viscaceae; genus Viscum; species Viscum album. The sequence continues at coordinate 1,620,426,930 of OY728150.1, forward strand.
TCGGTGTGCTTGTACGGCGGGCTGGTGGTTCGACGCGGATGATTCGTTGCAGATGGCGGGTCCGCGGGCTCCTCAGACAGCAGATCAGACGGTTCTCAGGTGGCGGCGAGGGTTCCTGGAAATTTTCGTGAAGTCGATGTTTCCTTTGGATTCACCGCTGGATGAAGAATCTGACCCAGTGGGAAATGAGGGTTCCCGTCATGCATGGACGACATACTGGTGTTTTGACGCGGATGGAACGTTGCGGATGGAGGGTCAGCGGGTTCGACAGACGACGGATCGGAGGGTTTTCAGGCGGGGACGAGAATTCACCAGTTGATGAAGAATCTGAACCAGCTGTGTTTTCACGAAATCAAAGATGGAAAAACTTACCATCAGTAGATCAGATTTATGAAGGTTCCATCATTGGATTTGGATCTAGATTTTTCATTTGAGATTCGCGGTGAGTTATGTCTGGTTTGTTTTATGTTGGTGATGTTTGTGATGTTGTGTTTATGGTGATGGCGTGGCGACACTGTCGAGATGAGGTTCCATTGGTGGTTCTTCCTACCATGGATAATTTGTTTCTCTTCTCTAGTTCTGGGACTCCTCCTATCTCTCCGAGGCGAAGTAGCGCGACGGTGGTCATGGTTCTTTTGGTCATGAGGTCGAGCGGCCGGTTCAGGGTAATCGACAGCGGTGGCCTGTTTTGGGCATCAAAGGTCTAGGCGTCGTCGGTTTTGTAGGCGGTCATTGTTTCAAGGGCCGGTGGTGACAAAGCATGGAGGATGAAGACCTTGGAGAGTGTTGTTGTGAAGAAGGAAACAGAGTTTGGCTGGCGGCGTGATGATAGTGGTGATATCTCTATTGAGTCGGCTTGTTGTCTTCTTTGGATTTGTGTTTTAAAATTTTCAGTGGAGGTTCCTTGAATCTGAATGGGCAGAAATGAGGCAGAATTTTGGATCTTTTGAATTTTGGGTGTATATGAAACCACCAAACTATTAGGATTCGCTCCAGATGAGGTTTAGAGCAGGAAGCATTCACCTGAGCATTGCTAATCGGATTTGGAAGTTCGAGAGGGTATGGTTCTGCCATCGGTATCGGGCCTGTGCAAACCCTGCACGGGACAGCTAGCCGAACGGTTATGCGATGGTGGAGGCTTGTCATCACGATGTAGTTGCTGGGGAAGAGCAGATCCTATAGTCTTGATCTGGTTATATTTTTTTATGGTTTTAGTTGGATGTATTGTATGGTTTTTGTGGTTTTTCACTTTTTCCTCAAAAGTATGTTGATAATAAAAAAAATTAACTTTCAGTCAGTGTTGCATTAAGTTTTATAAATTTATATTTTTATACCATTAGATTTTTAATTACAATTCATTATGATGAAATTGATAACGATATTTTTTCAGAATTTTTTAATGAACAAAAGGGTGGTATATTAATAATACGTTAAATATTAACATAAATTTTCCAAAACCATAAACCAAACATTATTTTATCATTAATTTATAAATAAAAACATTATATAAGTTTCTATAGTAATCCATAATACACATTTATATCATTATTCATGTATGTGGTTAAAGAGCCCAAAACAAGAACAAACTATAATCTACGTGTGTAGGGATGCATACATTAATTACTTGAATCCATTGTGAAAAAACACCTTCTTTGAAAATTAGTTTTGACATAAACTTGAGTGAATCAATTTTTACCATCAATAATTACATCACCACTAAAATATATGAAGTCTCTTATATTCTAAGGCCCTTTTAGGTTTAGAGATTTAGAGAGTTAGAAAAAACATTTAAAAAACTAAGACCATATATATATATATATCATTAGATGGAAATTATTTAAACTATATAAGAAACTAATTAATTTTTAATAAGTCCTCAACAACTCCCACAAAATTTACACCCAAGATATTCTATTAGAAATACCCTGTGTAATACATTTCTTCATAACTTAGGGAAATGGGAACATAATAAGAGGTGATCTCAAATTCTCAATAAGGGTAAACATAAGAAATAATATTTAAATATAATAAGTGATAATAATTTGTGAATAAATAATATAGAAGGAACATATAATCAAAATAATTCCATAATGAAAATAAATTGTGAGAATAACATATCCATGATTTACATATCAATGAATAAATGCATTAATAATAATAACTATTTCCTTTGTAATGAAATTCATAATTCTAGATACCTAATTAAATTCCCTAATCTAAGACATCATGATCTTAGACATCATGATCTTACTATTAGGGCCTTGTGTTTAGAAAATATCCTGTTCTGGGTAGGCATACACCAAAATACCAAATCTAGTTTATCTCCTGAGACTTATCAAAACATCATGGGTATATCATGTTCTCTAACCATAACAAATTAATTCCAATTCATTCATTATATGAAGAAAGTAATAAGATATACAATAAATAACCAACATTCATTAGTAATCAATAAACATCCATATTCGAAGAAAAGTATATGGATTTTTAATATTCACCCAATTATTAAATGAGATAGATTTCTATGTAAGCATACATAAAACTAAAACCACATAAATTAATGAGTATAAAGTTAAGTAAATAATTTCCTAAATCAATAAATTGAATATATTTCTATGTAATTATCCCTAAAGATAACACTGTATAGAGTAATATTATATGATTATGTCAATAATTTTAAAAATCAGTAAAATTATGACATCTAGGTGAACACACTTAAATAAAAGGAAGAAAATATAGATCATTCACATAGGGAAAACATTGGAATAAAAATTATTATTGTAATAGAGGATTATTTTTCAAGACAATGGTAGTGATGGATTTTATTTGGTTTAATCCCCCAAAATAAAATATTATGAGAGGATTTTGAAGGTAATATATGACCAATATGTACCCCCCCAAAAGGAAGAAAGTGGTGAATACAAATCATATATCAATAAAGTAATATATAGGTACACAAATCCTTTTATTAATGGTAACATAAGAAAACATGGATTTTAATATCAAACATGTCTCAAGGAATTAAAAATAGAGACAAATAATACTAAGGACTTTAGAAAAATTTGAATGAAACCCCCTAAAGATCAAATTTAAAATAGAATATTAAATACCATGAATATTAAAATAATAATGATATATAATATCAAAGGTGTAGTAAGTACACCCTACAATAGAAAACATGGCGTATAACATAAAAATATATTGAAGAATTGAAATTTGATACAAAGAACCCTTATAAGTAACATAATCATTGAGGTAAGAATAATTTTATTCTTAAGTTATAAGTAAGAATTTAAGAACCCCATAAAATAATTAGGAAATAAAATATCATGTATTCATTAGGTATAATAAACCAATATTATAATAATAAATCTTTATTAATAATGTTTTTAACTCAATGGAAAAAATAGAGTTAACACAAAAATTTATGGATTGGGTAACACTTGAATCGAAAGTTGATTGAAGAAATAAAATATATTTGGATGTGTATATCCCTTAAATTAGAAAGAAAATATTAAAATACTTTCATGTGAATTAAATAAAAAGAACACCATATAAAATAAAAATGGTGTACAAAATACAATATGCCTCAAAGAGTTGTGACCAAGATTCCCTTACCCTAATAGATGAATTTTATTAAAGTAATTGAATATATTGTATAATTGAAATAAGTATATTAATAACCTATTTTATAACCTTATTCATGTCTATAAAAATTTATACACTTCATTTATAATTATTCTCTACATGTATATTAGTTAGTTATTATTTGTTTTCAATATTAGGTGTGAGTTATCTCGATCATTTTAAAATAGTTTCATAATAGTGCTGTTGTTATTTATTATTCTCTAAAAGTTTATCATTAATAGATAATTTAAGTTACTATAAAAGATAATTTATATTTATTTATAAAAAAGCATCTCCTTCCATTAGTGTTTTAAATATGTTTCATGAAAATGGAATCACTGTCGGCTTATTTAAGTAATTTTAGCGATCAAAAAATGATATTTTAATAATATGTTAAATAAATAGAATAAAATTTATAGTACCATAAAAAATCATTTTATTATTATTAAATTATAATAATACTAGTCTTTAAGTTCTTATTGTTATCTGTGGTATGGTTTTAAATCATTTTTCAAGTTGGTGGTTAGATCGACCTAAACATGAACACACCATAATCTAATGGGTGTGTATGGTTAAGAAATTGGTTATTTTGACATAATATCATTATAAAAGAATAATAATGATATTATTTATATGTTTTCAGGTTTTAAACTATATTTTATGTTTTTTATAAATATTTACAATCAATATGAAAAAAGAAAGATTTTACTTCATAGAGGCAGCAGTCTACACAATGCATGATTAACGACATCAATTCCCGATAAAGGAGAGGAAATGAACTTGTATTATAATTTTTCTATTTATATTAATTATTATATTATATATGTAAAACTTATTACTTAATTATATACTTATAACCACTGAAGAGAGTTTGTGGTGAAAAACTGAAGATGTTGCTTCGTGAAGGTAGTAGTCCACACAACACACGATCAATGTTCTTTTTTTATAAGTTGGTGGAAATGAATAAATAAGGGTTGTTACATTAATATAATAATAATTAAGTATAATATTTTTACTTATTTAATTATATAACTATGGTTAGAATAGTTTTGTAAGGGAAATAATGAGAAGAAAAAGATAAGGATTAAGTAATTCTCACTTTGGGGCCTTAAAAGTTATCATGAAAGTCTAATTATAAATGAAGGGATTATGATAACTAATTGAGATTAGAATATTATTAAAATTAGATAGATTTATATGAGGGAAAAAATTATAGATTTTGGAATAAATTTTAAATAATGAGTGTGGCATGAAGGGTTATAAGTATCCCCTTTTATAAGTGAGGAAAAGTAAACTTTTGTGAACACCCATTATTTTCATAGGGCAAATTGGCTTCTCATTTGGAAGTGAGTATCTTAGAAGAAACAGATAAATAGGTAACCGATTTGACTTGGAAAATTTTTAGGTATGTAACATCTAATTTCTTTAAGTTGGTACTTAAGAATTATACTATCTTCTTTAGTGTCTGATGTCTATTTTTACTTGTAGGTTTCTCACATTTTCCATAAAAGTGTTTTTAATAAAAATATAACTTTAGTAGTGAACAACCATTATTTTTCAATAATGGAATGACACTATTAAAGAATCAATGGATCCATAATATTTAAATAATGGATTTTTGGGAGATTGTGGGTCTACAAACCCACATAAAATTATTTCTAGTCTTGTTTTTAACTTTTTTGAAGTCATTTTCTTTTATATTTTTATTTTTACCTTTTTTGGTTTTACCATGGTAACTAGTTTTTATGCAGGTAATTTACTTTTAATGCCTAAAAATATCCCTTATCACATAATTTGTAACTAATAATTCCAAATATTAAATTAATATCATTAGATAATATTCCTATTCATAATAAAAAACAATTTTAACATTAGCGTATGTAATGTGCAAACATCTGTTTTTCGAAAGAGTTATTTTTTTAGATGAAAATTTATGCTTAGGATAAAATTATAAATGTATTTAGTTTTAATGATAAAAAATGATTTATTATAAAAAATTAATTTTATATGTATTCCATATAAATCCAAAACCTAATTTTACTAAAGTTAAAGACTAAAAATAGTTTATTTTATTAGAAAATATTACTTAAGTTCATAAAATGTTAAACATAGGTTTCATAAATTCATCATAAGATTTAAAAATGTATAGTATTACTCCTTAAATAAATATTTTATCAATTAAAAGTTTTTATAAACTTCTAGGTGTTTATTAGATAAATATAAAGTTATAAAATTTATAGTTTTAGTAAAACCTGTATTTTTCACCATTCACCTAAAAATCAACTATTTCTGAAAAATCCCAAATATCCATCTTAAGATAATATTTCCATGATGAATCTAAAAATTAATTTTTTATTACAAATTATATTTTTTAAAATTTTATAAATTTACTTTTAAATAAAAACATAAATATATAATGAAAACCATTTTCATAAGGAAACACCATTTTTTTTGAATATTAACCATTCTAATTATTATTTCTTATCAATTACTAATAAATTTTTTGTTAATATATTATTCATATAAACAATATATTTTATCCCAAAAAATGTTTAGTTAAAAAAACACATAAAAATCTAAATTTTAGAAAGGCTATATTTTAAAAAATAAACTAGCCTTATATGTTATTTAGTTACAATAATTTTATTTATAAATACCTTAACATTGATAATGAGCTTTACTTTTATTTATACATATATTTAATAATTAATATATATATATATATATATTACCTTATATTTATATGAATAAATTTTAATATTTATATATTATTTTTTGGTTCATTTTGGTTTGGTGTTGCATGCATCACAAATTATTAAATGTATTCAGTTCTAGAGGAAATAAAATATATAATCCTTAATATTAGGGTATTAAACTGTGTGAGTATGATTATGGTAATGATTATTTTTTTATATTATAATTATTATAGAGGTATAATTAATTTATTTAGATAATATTAAGGTTATGAATTAGAATTGGGAAGAGTTATAACATTAAAATAAATTAAAAATAAGTTGTTAAAATAAATCTATTTTCTTCTTGGGATGTTAATTTTAGGTAGTTAATTTTACAATGAAAGCTTGTTGATAATATTTACTATATAATGATTAATTTAAATTTATATAATTTAAATAATTACATAAATAACATATATATTTCAAAAAACCATTTCTATAACCATCCATGAAAGTCAGTGATGAAAAAAGAAACTTGTCATTAAATGAGGCGGTAGTCCGCACGTACACATGAGAAATATTTTCCTTTTTTTGAATGAATGGGAAGGTAATAGATGGTGATTATTCTATAAATATAACATAACTTTACTATATTATTTATACTGATTTAATTATATATATATATATATATATATATATATATGTTTAGAAGAGGCTTGGAAGAGGAGTATTAAGAATAGAAGGTTCAGGTGTAGGTAATACTCATGTAGAGAGTTAGAACTTTCTCTTGAAAGTCTCCTTAGAAATGGAGGGATTAGGATACATTACAGTGACAATGGGATTACAAGAATACAAATGTATTATAGTATAGGTGAAATGGGTAGATTTTTGAGAGAATTTATAAGTGGAAGTGTAACATTAAAAGGGTGGAAGTGAGTTCTTTTTATAAGTAAAGAAAATGATTTTTTGTAAATACTCCTTGATTTTTAAAAATGGAATGGAACTATTAAAAAGTAATAGGCTACAATAGTTTAAAATAATGGATTTTGGGAAAATTCAAGGTTGATAATCCTCTCAACCATTCATTTTGGAGACAATTTTGACTGATTTTAGGCTTTTCTCTTTTATTTTATCTTTTCACCCAAACTAACTTTTATCTCAGTGGAATTTTTAACCTTAGTAATTAATTATAATGACGAAAATTATGATTTCACATATTAAATAATTTTAAAATTATGATATCCTATTTTAAAATTATTTTATAAATTAAAATTTCTGTGTGAGAGAATATAATTTTAAAATTTATGCACATAACGTGTAAAAAATGTTTTTGAGAAAAAGTGTATTTTTAAGATTAAAATTTTTGTGTAGGATAAAATTATAAATGTTTTTATATTTTAATGAGATAAATTTTATTATAATAAAACAAATAAAATTTATTTATCTTTTAAATAAACACAAAACTGAATTTTACCAAAATAATAAGTTATTAAATGAAAAGAAAAAAATAGTCTTTTATTGGAAAATATCACTAATGTCCTTAAAATGTTAACCATAGGTTTTAAAAATTCAATATAATATTTTTAAAATGTATAGTTTTACTTATTAAAAACATTTTTGATTAATTAATATGTTTTATAAACCTATAGGTCTTAATTATATAATGATAATGTCATAAAATTTACTGTTATGGTAAAAATTATATTTTCACTATTCACCTAAAAATAAAAATACTTTTGAAAAGTACCTAAAATATAACTTGATATAATATTAACATGTTGAATATAAATATGGATTTAATTTTATTAAATTAAAATTTTCATATTTAATTATCTAAATTTTAAACAGTAATATAAAATATAAAATATTTTAAATTGGAAAATAACTTTTTAAAATATCAACTATTCTTATTATTTTTTTTAATATTTTTTTAAAATTTAATTAGTGTATCTAGATAACTAATAAGTTTGATTTATACTTTAAAATGAACCCTTTCTAAAAATTTCCCCTTTTGTGCTTTATTTTAAGAACTTAAATATATTATGGATAAAATATATTATGGATAAACTAAATATAACTATCTTTGAATATGGTTCTTACTTCAAAACTAATTTACCATAACACTATAAGCTATAATTTGGTTGATCTTGGTGTGGTTAGTAGGCTGAAAAAACAGATCAGGTACTCTAGATTACTACTTGTTTTGGAGTTTTTCACATGAGAGACTTACGAAAAACTTCTATATACAAACCTATGACATCTTCTTATGTTCAAATTGTGTTCTTTATTAAAAATAGATATAAGATATTGAAAAAATCTTACTTGTTCCACTAAATCAAAAATTTAGAAGTCCCTATTTGATATGTTTGAGATTTATCTATCTCATGCTTCTTTTATTTAGGAGATCCTTAGAGGTTGTTTGGTTCTCCCTACTTCTCCTGATCTTATCAATTTATTTCATGTGGATAATATATAATTTATTCTCATTATCTAGAAATCTATAAATAGTGAATTAGTGATTGGGATCCCTTTATTTCCAAATATTTTTTAGATAAAATTATGGTTTCTATAAAATATACAGGTCCTATATAAAGTTTCATTATCATAAATCAATATATTCATTTTTAGTTCTTAAATGGATTGTAATGAATGGTAATTTCTAACCTCCCTCTAGCACACTTAAATTTTTATGATAGTATTATTTTGTAAGATTGTTTAAAATCAACACGAATAGTTCATAATGAGGAAATACAAGATCATTGGGTTATGATGATGTCTTCAAAGATCATCGTAGTAATGTAATGATATTCCATTATGGAACTCACAAAATTTATTCCTCTATTAATTATTATATTCTTGGAATTATCAACATGATTGAGCAAGCTATGTAGTGGGACTATAATTTCTTTTGTTGGAATGTGACTCCACCACCATAGTTCAAGCCATCATGACTAGCCCTATTCACCTCACTTGGAAGCTGACTACTCAATAGATCCAATGCATAGATCTTCAATAATGAATAAATCCTTTTATACATATTATTTCATTATTTTTAACATAAATATCCATTAATACAAAACATGGATCATGCATCCTAGTGTATTTGGAAGACTAGGTTTATAATATATCAAAGTGAGACTAAAATAAAACTTCTTCATTTTATTCTCTATAATTAGCTACTAAATCCTTTTGATATCCTAAAAATATATGAGATAAATTAGGGAATACATAAAATAAATGGGTGACATAAACTTCCCAGTAAGGGAATAAACATCATAAACATTATAAGGAAACATAACGTGGGAATCAAGGGTATAAAATGATATCATAAGAGAGAATAATAAAGTGTAATAACATGGGATAATAGCACAAAGGACATGGTATCATAAGATTATTCCATCAAAGGAAATGTGGTAGTAACATATGACATTACATAAACATGAGTCAAGTTTAACTACATAGAAAACATCACATGGTTGACAAAGTCACATAATGGGTTAGGTTTACTCCATAATCCCATACATGATGTCTCATGAGACTAAAAAATTACCCAATGCATTGAAGTTCTATCAGGGCACACCCATCATAATATTTTAACAATTACATTTTACACAAAATGAAATCAATCATAAAGCATAAACATAAGAATTACCTATAAGAAGAAATGAGTTTTATAATATTATCTCATATCATAATCAAAGGAAGTTTTGTAATGAAGGAATTTGAGAGATGAACATAAGGCATGTATTGCCCCATAAAATTAATGGATAATAAGTTATATATATATATGTTGGATACATATATTCATAATTTATAATAAATCCATAATATCAAAGGTTGTTTTTGATTTTGAAAATGTCTTTAAAATATTACATGAAATATCTCCTTATAAAAAATACCCATTTCAGTTTGGAATAACTTATTTAAAGTGTCAAAATTCAAAAAATGTTTCAGAAAAAATTATCTGTAAAAATAACCATGAAAAATTTATAATTGAAGTTTCAAATATTGGAGTCTTCATAATGGTAGGTAATTCTGTACATGTAATATAAGTTAAAAGAAACATTACTTTCACACTATTGTAAAAAGTTAAAAAAAGTGCCTATTTGGGAAAATGATAAGAATATTCCTTTCAAAAATTTCTTTAAGAAGTAAAAAAATGGTACAAATTACTTTAATAAAACTTTTTTTGGGAATGTTAAAAATATTATTGAAAATATTTTTAGAAAACAATGATATGGAAGAAAAATTATTTTCAATAGAAAAGAGAATTGATGTTATCTTTTCTTATTTTTTTTATAAATAGTATTAGGTAAAAAGAAGATAAAAATAGTAATATTACTGGAAAATTTCATAAATAAATAGAGTACAATAAAATTTAAAATTTTATTATACAATTATTAAATAATTCCCAACAATATAAATTCATGCATAAATTGTACCGATTAAAATGATATTAAAACATAAAACCTTACCTCTTTAGTAACTTTTTAATTATAAATCCCATGAATTTTAACATAAAATATCATTAATTATGAATTAATAATGATATAATATGAAAATGTTTAGTATATACCCCATTTAAAATAAATTAGGTTCATAAAAGAACATGTGTTTCAAAGAAAGAAGTTTTGAGATGAAACCCTTACCTCGAGTCTAGACTTTGTCACGTATGTATTTTATCTCCCATATAATAAACTTAAATTAATTATTTGTTTTATTATATTTTTAAAGGTTTAATCCATTATAAATAAACCATTTAATTTATTTATTTGAATTATTTATTTAATTACTTGGTCAATTATGTCCATCTTGGGTGTTTTGAGGACATTCAGTTCATAAATATAAAACATAATCGGTGTGTTGACCATGGTCAAATGGGTCATTGTAACATCATATACAGAATAATAATAATTAAATAATTATAATTTTTATACATTAATTATAAATTTAAAAACAGTAATTAAATATGGTTATGAAAAATGAACCACCGTCTGACCATGGAGACGTTAGACCATACATACACATGAGTAACATTTTCATTTTTCAAAAATCATGATGAAAGATGGTAAGTGTTATTTTATATTATAATAATTATAATTATATCATAAATATAATATTATTTATTTAAACATACTTATATATACCATCTATGTGACTCAGTAATAAAGAAATGAATCACATCACTTCGTGAGGTGGTAGTCCACTGTACACATGAACAACATTATCATTTTTCATTAGATTATAAGGTAAAAAATTATATGATATATAAATTTTCTAGAATTATTAATATTCCATTAATATATAATATAAATATTAAATCCATCATCATTAATATCCAAGAGCGAAAATGATGGAAAATGAATTATATCAGTTTTCAAGGCGGTAGTCCGTCAAACACACAAATGCTGGTTTCATTTACCATTTGATGGAAGATGATATAGATTTATATTATTAATGTAACATAATAAAATATCATTATATTGTATATAATTATGTTATTTTGTCATAATTATTTAGTAATATCTTAAATAGGATGAAGAAAAAATAAACCAAAGATGCTCAGTTAAAAATGATCCCTCTTCTTGAGACCACCTCATTAGGATTATACATAAATCCTTAATAGATTGGATTTATGATAAGAAATATATTATTGGACATGGTTAGGGAATTAAGAAAGGTATTTGGTCTAGTATTGTACTAAACTAAAATGATTTATAGGTTTAAAGAGGAGAGGAGAGGGGGTTCCCTTTTATAAGTGGGAGAGAGGACACACTTGGGGTTTTTGAAAAAAATTTGTAACCACATTTTACACATTCTAAAAGGCTCCAAAATAAATAATTATAAAAAATTATATGATATATGTTCTAAATATTTCTATAACATAGGATTTGGGTAAGTATTTAGGTAATTTTAACCCTTATATTTTAAGTTTTACCCCCGGTAAACCCATTTAAACCTTAATTTTGATAATTCTTTTTTATTTTTTTCTACACATTATGACCAAAAATTATGTTTAACTTATTATATAATATAAATTATTATGATTAAAAATATTTAATCCTTTTTTCATGATCCAATTTTCATAATTGGGATAATTTTATTTAAAATTAAACCCACATATGGGATGAAAAATGATTTTCCAAAGAAAAAGTTTTCACAAGTATAAACATATTTTATATTAAAATTCAACATGAAATTGATTCCAATTATATATATTTTATTATTAATAATATAATTCGACTAATTTTTCTTTTAAATCATTTTAAAAAATATATCTTTATAAATTATTTAAATGAAATGGGAGTTTTCAATAAAAACTAGTATTTTTCCATATTCATTAAAAATTTGAACTTTTTAAAAAAGTAAAAAAAAATTCATCCTAAGATAATTTTAAAATTTTGATTAACAAATTTTAGTTCGCGTTTTCAAATATATTTTCTAAAAGTTATAAAAATTAATTTTATTAGTTTTTCACAAAAATGAATAAAAATATTTTTTTTGAGAAAAAGGTATCTTCAAATCCTATAAAGACTTTACAGAGAATTAAGTACTTATTTATCAATTCATTTTCTTCATACTTCATAATTAATGTGAAAATATAATTATTACTATTCATACCTCTAAATTTAATGGCTAGGTTATAATGATCATGTTTAAATAATAGTATTTTTATCATACATCGTGGTTTGCTTAAACTCTGTATAGCATGTTGCATAAACTATCGAAAATAATGTTTTTAAATCTTAGGGTGTTATATTCTACCCAACTTAATCAAATTGTTTCCTATCAATTTAAACTTATTCCAGTAATAATGGGTTTATATTATGAAAATTCATTTGTATAAAACCCACATCATAAAATTGGTTTATAAAAATTCATATTAAAAATAGGGAAAGGGAAATATGAAGTTCACCTACAATAACACATATCTAGATATCTAAGTAGGAGAAATTCGGTGGGAATTAAAAATATGGATATGGAAGAAAGTAATAAGTAATTATAGAGAGTGATAGAGATCATTGATCACAAGAAAGTGAATGATCAAGAGAAAGTTAACGACTAAGAAACCATAAATCTGTGATAAGTTAAAAGACCATTGATTCATCAGATATAATGGTAACATGATAATATTTTTGTTTCAGGATCCTTTTAACAGAGTTGAGAGATTGTTTTACTATTAAGATATAGAACACTATAAAATATACTTGATATATTTTTATTTCATATACACAATTTTATCCTTTGGTTGTGCTTAATTGACTTTCCACTTCACCTCTTACTCTAAGGAATGAATATTAGATATGATTTTACTATACCTGAAGTACCAAAATTAACTTTTAACGGATCATAAGACCCATAAATGAGTAATAATCTATTCATTATATCTTTATTAAAACCTAAATGGCTAGAAAAAGGTAAGATAACACCCAAAATGAATATAAATATATTAATCTCTACAAATAAACAATAAATATAAATGTTTGAAATAGATAATAAATAACCATATATATAAAATATCCTTAATAAAAACAACATGTAATAAGGTTTTAACCTCAAAGATTATGTCATACCATTTAACATACATCTCTTAATAAATACTAACATTTCCCTAAATAATACTTCACATTAAACTTAAAGGATATATATATCTCAACCCAATAAATTTTTCTCAAAATATCATTAATAAACAAAAAATACTAAAATTTTAAAAATATTTGGTTCTCTAATGTTTTCCCAAAATAAAATTAATATTTATCCACCAAATATTTTAAGTAAAAGCAATGTCTTACTAAAAAGTACATCACATTGTCTAGCTGTAGGCACTATACACTTATCACACTTCGGTTGTGGGTTTAAGCCATGTTGAATTTCCATATATGATAAGTTATCACCCAGAATGAAAGTTTTCTATTTTATAAAAAAATATTAATTTAATAAGTATAATTTTATCAAAAATATGATGAACATTCTCAAAAAAACATTAATCATCAAATTAGTTTATAACCACTAAAGTAATCTATACAACTTATTTTCCAGAAAAATAAAATAATCTTAATTGAATATTATTACCTTAACATAAAAGAGAGGATAAAACCGATAGGTTTCCAAAAACATTAAACTTATATCCACAAAATATAAAGGCATTATTCCTCAAATAACTTTTTTTTACTAAAACCCATACTAAACCCAAGTGTTATGTTTCCATTAATATCTTCTAAAATACTCTGAATCATCTTAGACTTCAAAAACATAAAACCTAAAAATGGGTGTTTATTCATTTAAACTTAAGTTAAAATTTATAATTATTAACCCAAGGCACTTTAGGTTTAACCTAGGCCATACATGATTATCATATATTCATGTCCTTGATAATGTTTTATAATGAGTCTGTGAATTTCTAAAAAATATCCCCCAATAGTGTTAAACCAGGTGTGAACAAAGGTATATTATCATATACTAGATGGAGATTAAGTCGAAGCACAATGTATAATTTTCAGAGTTATTACCCCTAGGTACAACTATGACTGATCCAAATCCAACTATAGTATCCAGAAAGGGTTTTAATCTCTTATAAACCACTCAATCTATCATTTACCAAAATTCTAGGATACTTTCCTATAATTAAAATTATCCTTAGAATTATCCCTATGGTTCTTAAAAATGTTTATTCATCCTAATTTAGTATATTTTAACTAAACCTTTCATATGATACCAACCATAGATAACCAAACATTTTATAAATATTATTTTATGTTTTTTTAACATAAATATCCATACAAAACATGGATCATGTGACCTAGAATCTTTGGAAGGCCAATTAATAATATATAAAAGTGAGACTAAAATAAAACTTATTTAATTTATTTTCCATAATGAGATCCTAAATACTTTCAAGATCCTAGAAATTCATGGGATAACCTAGGGAATACATAAAATAAAAGGGTGAGATAAAAATCCCAAAAAGGTAATAAACATGATAAGGAAACATAATGTGTGAGTCAAAGGTATAACATGATATCATAATAGTGAAGGCTAAAGAGTAATAAAATGGGATCATAAAATATAGTAAATGGTATCATAATATCATTAAATCAACTAAAATGTGGATAAAACATATAAAATGACAAAAACATGAGTCAAGGCTAACTTCCTAAACAATATCACATGGTAGACAAAGTCCTATAATGGATTAAGTTTACTCCCTAATCCTATACATGATGTCTCATGAGACTAAAACATTACCCAATTAATTATAATACAATTTAGGCATTTCCATCATAACATGTTCATGATTATGGGTTCCACAAAATGAAATCAATTAAAATACATAAACATTATAATTTCTCATGGGAAGAAACAAGTTGCATAATCTTGTCTAATATCATAATCAAAATAAATATTGTAATGAAATAATTTGAGAGATGAATATAAGGTATGTATTAACCTATAAAAGTAAGGTATAATAATATAGGTATATATGTGAGATAAATATATACATAATTTATAATAAATCCAAAACATCAATGTTTTTTTTTCATTTTTTGAAATGTCTTTAAAAGATTACATGGAATATTTCTTTAGGAAAAGAACATTTTCACTTTGAAATGTATTCTTCAAAATATAAACATTTCCAAAATTTTATAGATTTTTTTAAAAATAACCTTGAACAACTTATAGAGTAATATTTAAATATTTTATTGGTCATGATGGTGGGTAATTCTATACATGTGGTATAAGTTAAAAGAAACATTCCTTTCATACTGTTGTAAAAAGGTTAAAAAAGTGTCTAATTCAGAAAAAAACAAATAATATACCTTTTAAACCAATTTGTAAAAATTATAACATGGGTAAAAATGTATTTACTAAATATTTTGGGGAATATAAAAAATATTTTTTAAAATATTTTTATAATACATGGATAAGGGAGAAAAAATATTTTCGTGTGAAGAGAGAAATGTAGTAATATTTTCTTTAAAAATATTTCTAAATAATTTTGTATTCCATATAGGAAAAAATAGTAATATTACTTTAAAATTTAATTAATAACTAGATAAGAAGAAAATTTAGGGTTTTATTATTCAATTATCAAATAATTTTCTACAATGGAAATTCAAGCATAAAAAGTCCCCAATTAAAATGAGATTGAAACATAAACCCTTACAGCCTTGGTAACATTTGAATAATAAATACCATGAATAAATTAAACAAATTGAAACTTGAAATATCATTAATTAGTAAGTATTAATTATATAATATATAAAGGTTAATTATATACACTATTTAAAATAAATTAGGTTCATAAAAGAACATTTTTTTTGAAGAAGGATGTTTGGAGACAAAACCCTTACCTCGAGTCCATACTTTGTCGTGTATGTAATTTATATCCTATATAATAAAATTATATTTTTTTTTCTTAATAATATTTTATAGGTTTAATTCCATATGATTAAACCAGTTACTTCATTTGTTTTACTAATATATTTAATCACTTAGTCAATTATGTCTATGTCGGGTGTTTTTAGGACATCTAGTTCATAAATTCAAAACATCGGTGTGTTGACCATGGTCAAAGGGGTCATCATTACATCATATAAATAATAATAATCATGAAATTATTATATTTTTTATATATAAATTATACTTTTAAAACCAATCATGAATGATGGTTATGAAAAATGAACTACATTACGACCATAGAGACGGTAAACCATACATACACAAGAGTAACATTTCCAATTTTCAAAGATCATGATAGAAGATAGTAAGTGTTATTTTATATTTAAATAATTATAATTATATCATAAATATAATATTATTATTTTTTAAATACACTTACATATACTATTCATGTGATGCAATAATAAAAAAATGAATCATATCGCTTTACGAGGCGATAGTTCACCGTACACACGAACAACATTATCATTTTTCATTGGATTGTAAGATAAGAAATTATATTATATATTAATTATATATAATGACTAATATATCATGAATATAATATATAAATATTAAATCTATCATCATGAATATCCATGAGAGTTGATTATGGAAGATGAATTATATCGGTTCACAAGCTGGTAACCCGCCATACACATGAATGATGGTTTCCTTTCCCATTTGATGGAAGAGGAGATTTATTTAGGTTATTTCATTAAAATTACAAAATATTAGTATATGGGAGATAATTTTGTTATTATATAAACATTATTGATTAATATTTTAAGAAGGTGGAAGAAAAAATTAAACAAAAAATTCTTAGTTAAGAATGATGCCTATTCTTTGGACAACCTCTTTAGAATTATACCTAAATCCTCAATATATTGTAATTTTGATGAATCCAAGGATTATATAACATGGGGAGTAAATTAAGTAAGGTATTTGGGTAATTTTAAATAGGAGAGTATATGGGGTGACCTTTTATAAATGGGAGAGAGGACATAAATGAGATATTTGAAAAGAAGAAGTTATACACACATTTTACACATTCCATAAGGATCCAAAATGGTAATTATTATAAATTAGATGATATATGGTTGAAATATGGACATAAAATAGGGTTTAGATACGTTTTTAGTTCATTTTAACCCTTATCTTTTTAATTTAACCCATTGGTAAACCATTTCTACCTTAACTGTGGTAATTAATTTTTATTATTTTTACTATTCACTATGAAAAAAATTAATTTGAAATTATAATATAATATTAATTATTATGATTATAAATTTGGAATCTATTATTCCAAATTAAATTCACATAAGTGGCATACTTTAATTTAAAATTAAACCCACAGATGTAATAAAAAATATTTTCCAATGAAAAAGTTTTCATAAGTATAAAAAGTTTTTATAAAAAAACATGAAATTGATTAAAATGACCTAAATTATATTAATAATAAAATAATTGAACTATTTTTTTTATTTTTAACCAATTTTTAAAAAATGTAAGTTTTTAAATTAATTAAATGAAATGAAATTTTTCAATAAAAATGATTATTTTTCATTACTTGTTAAAAATTAATATTTTTTCAAAAATTTCTAAAAATTAAACATAATATAATTTTTAAATTTTGATTACAAAAATTTATTTCATTTTCTCAAATAAATTTTCTAAAATTGATAAAAAATAATTTTACTATTTTTTCACCAAAATTAATAATAATCATTTTTTTAGAAAAAGTAATTTTTGTAGCCTATGAAGACTTTATTAAGAACTAAGTACTTATTTATAAATATATTTTACTTACCCTATATAATTAATATTAAAAATTTATTTATTAATATTCATACATTTAAATTTAATGGCTAGGTTATAAGGGTCACATTTAAATAATACTATTTTAGTAGTATTATAGTTTATTTAATCTTAGTGTTGCATGTTGTATACACTATCGAATGTAGTTTTGTTTTAAAATATTATGCTGATAAGTCCTATATATTCTATTTACTTCATCATCACTCAAGCCTATAAGAAGAAAAAATTTCTAGTAGATTTATTTTCCAACAAAGGTGTCAACTGTAGTGATCTCATTTATTTTAATGAGGTATCAAAATATTTATTTCTCTATTTCAGAGGTATTATTGTAAAACTAACTAATTTTGAATCTTTTAACATTGCATTAATTTTTTAATAAAATTTATTTTTTCTACAGGTCATGATATCACCTATATTTATAAAAATAATGACCATTATTTTTTATATTTCCACACATATTTCATAATTCAGTTATCTCAATCTTTCCCATAAATTATTTTTCTATTTAAAAATAGTCATATAGTATTCCATGGAGTTACATTCTCCCCCCTTAAATAAATTCCTTCCTCACAGTTTTAATTATCACTCACTAATAAAATTTGTTAAAGGAATTTTTTGGTTGGAGTAGGAAGCTCAAGAGGGGGTGAATTGAGTTCCTGTAAAAAATTTTGTTAAAAAGTTTGTTTAAAAGATTCCCCCAATTTAAAACTTAACATGATAGTTAATAAAAGTAGTGAATTTATAATAGTTTGACTATTAAACTAATATCTTAGAAGATTTATTATTTCTTGTTTTTTATAATATGATATATTGATAATTTTTTTGAAAATTATCTAATAAGAAAAAATAGTTATAAACACTATCAAAGACTAACTATCAAGGTGAAATTCAGTTTTCTAAAATATAGGTAAAAACAAAGAAACTAAATTTGAAAACCCAATGGATATAAAATAAGAGGTTCAATCTCTAGCCAAGACTTAGTCCTCTCCACCTAGTGATCACCTTCCACCAACCAATATATATATATAATGGTTTTAATCCAAACCCTAGATCTGAGTTTATACAACACTTTATAACTTTCTTGGTCACATGACCTCTACTACAGTTCTACATGGAAACAAAATACAACTAGGTCACATAGGACCTCTACTATAGTTATACATGGGATAAATAAGTGTAAAAAGATTTTTTATGAGGATATCTAGTATCATCTAGTTTAGTGTAGAAGACTATGTGTGTTTTATAGAGAGATGAATACACTACTCAAAAATGTAATAAAAAGGCCCAAAAAAGAGAAATAAAGATTATATAGGGTTTATAAGGCTCTCTGTGTTATACAGTTCAACTCTGGACTCTTTGATGTATCAGAGTTGAATCTGGATTCCTCTTCTGGAAGTAGACACTGAAAATAGAGTGTCATGGAGCACTGTGTTATGTCTTCTAAGAAGATAATATGTTCTTCTTCTTAGGTTTAGTTGAATACTGTAGAGATGTTGTAACTTTGATGGATACCAACAAGTAGGAATGAATATTTCATTGAGTGTTATTTCTTTCTGTATGTTTCTTGTGTGGGTCTGCTACTGTGCCTATGCATATCCTTTTTGTTACTTTTTCATGTGTTACTTCTTATATCTCTTTCATATCGAGTCATTTTCTTTTATAATATTACAGCCCGATAATGTGCATGTTTGAGGTAGGTACTGTACCTCATATTTCTAACATCCCCATTAAATATTTCTATAAAAAGTATTAAATTAACCAGTCACATTAAAACACTCAAAATATGACCGTTATAAATAATATTAAATAAAATAAAATTTAAACAGTCTCTCGGTGAGTCCTCAATCAATATCTCCTTCTATTGGTGACTCATTCTATCGATGTGTCATTCTATCAGTCTTTCCATGCATTAATGACTCATTGCATCAGTTTCACAATGTGCTTGTAGCATTATGCGTCAATAGAACCATGCGTCGGTAGGTCCTTGCATCGGTAGGTCCTTGCATCAGTAGGTCCTTGCATCGGTATGTCAGTCCTTCTATCGGAGAGACAATTGAACTGTTGGTGAGACATTTTGTCTATCGATATCGGTGAGTCCTTTGTGTTGTCAGCATTAGTGACTTGATTGTCTATCAGTGTTAGCTTCTCATACTTAGGAAATATTTCCATTTGGACCATATTACATCATAAATATTATCAGAATATGTCAAACTTATATGTTATCATAGATAATCATAATTACACATATTTATACTTAAATAAATATGATTGAAATTTTTAGACATTATTAATAAGATTTGACATGATTGGTGATTATTAAAACTAGCGAGTGTGGCCAACAATATCCTATGGGCGAACAATCTCCCCCTTTTTGATGATCACAAATCATAGAATTATAAACTACATTCATTTAATGATTAATATAATCATTCTACTTATCATATCCCATTAATAATGATTTTTTTGAATATGGTTAAAAGGTAAAATAAATAGTAAAGGTATCAAAGGAAAAAAAATATAATTGTATCAAAGACTAATGCATTTTCTTATCATATGTAATCAGAGATAAGGAAAATAAAATATAGAAGTGTGGTATCAAAGGTAAAATAAATAAGTACAATTCCATAATATTATCCCCCTTTTGGGATTATAAAAAAGTGAAAGGGTATCAAAGGATAAAAGAAAAAATTAAAATGAATCAAAGTAAGAATAAAGAAGGAAACATGTATCAAAATAAATAAAACACATCATAGAATAATAGAGATTAGACAATTAGATGAAAGGAAAGAGCACTAAATTCTATTAAATAGTTAAGTAAAAGATATTATAATAGTTAGTGAAAGACAACAAAAGTGTAATACATCAGCCCTATCAAAATTCATCCAATCTACTACTGAGGATCAAGAGGTTCCTTCCCTTTATCAGAGGGATCAATTGAAGGTCCATCAGAAGGTAGAGGCTGAGAGGTAGGAGGGTCTAAATGGATATTTAGAGGAGGTTGGATCACTCTTTATAGAACAATAGGTGCAAGGACAAGTTTGTGTTGTGACAAAACAGGATGTTGAATCTTATCTTGGATCACTGGTATGATCTGAGTCAAGGCCTGAGCAATTATCATCTGAGGTGGAGGCACTGATCTAGCCGGTCCAATAGGTGTAGCAGCAGGCACCACAATTGTTTCACTCTACGCATGAAGGAATGGATTCAACAACTTTATAAAATACTCAATTATTTCACCTCCATACTTTATAGATTTCTCAAAATCATCTTTGTTCTCCATAAATTTGTCAAGAAGAGGTGTGAAGTACTTCAATTTTTGTACTTGGTTTTTGAAGGCTCTGGTCATTGGAGGTAATGTTAAATTCTATATAAAATATTTAAAGAGACTTTTCAACTAATTCTTGGTAATAATATTCTTGAAATAATAATCCACCTTATCTATAATCTAATCATCGGTAGTATCAACAATCTTGGAATAGAGCATGGCCATATCCTGAACATGGTCACTATTCTTCTCAATTTTTTCAAGGCTTCCCAATCCAGAATCAGAAAACAAAGCTCAAAACTCTTTCTTAACAACATTTCTAACTACCTCAATGTCCAAGTACTGATACGTCAGACCAGAGGTAGAAGGATCAACAGGAGATGAGGTATGGTCCTTAAGAGATTTTAAGAATAGTCTCCAAACAACCTTTATATTCATAGGTAATATGATTTATTATAGAGACAATCCCAGTCATTTCATTTCTCATCTTGGTAATGTTTATAATAATTTTCAGCCTTTTTGATTAAGTGGTTTTGGATCTCAGCTATAAACTTTTGTGAAATTTTGATTACATCAGCATCATGCACACCAACAGTTTGAGTTAGAAAAGGAGAAGCTTGCACAAACTGACTCATTTCTTCAATTGAAGATTTGATAGAGTGTAAATCATTACCTAGATGATTGTTTTCTATTCTATATTGTTTAATATCATGGACCATATGAGATTAAACTGATACTCTCACCACTGAACAGATTTCTCCCTTAAACCTTTGAAATTATAATCTAGTGAACTAGTCATTAGAAACTGAAAAATAGAAGGAGTAGGGACTGAGGAATATTCCACTACCTGAGGTGTCTCAAAAAGAACATACTCTTCAACCAATGGTATTTATGGAACTGCTATAATTTTCTCATAATCAAAGTCAGAATAACCAATTTCAAGGACAACATACCTAGGATTCCTTTTCTATTCAGATAGTATTGAGGGTTCTAAAAGAGTTAGTGTGTTAACCGTCACTCTTCTATCTTGAGGCTCCTAAACTTGAGCTATTCTATCTTAAATCTCCCCCTCAATCTATTCTGTCCTCACTATTTTCTCACCCTCAACATGAGGTCTCCTTATTTCATACACTAACTGAGGTGCATGGATCATTTGAGCTTCCACTTATCTTTGAGTTTCAAATACTCTTATTTCTTCAACAATAATTATAAAAGGTTCTACAAAAACTTTCTAAACCAAAGCATCAACCATATCTACATATCTACCTTGATTATCTTTTTGATGGTCCCCATCACTTTCAATGCCTTCACCACTACCTTTATCATCATCATCATCATGTCCAGAGGCATTCTTTTTTAATTACACTTATATAAACATTTTTTTCACCTTGTTCCTATTTACTACCACTTACACTGCTACTTTCATCATTGCGAGATTTTTTTTCTTCTATTTCATATTTTTCTTATACTTATGACTCATCTTTAGAGATACCTGACTTGAAGACATACTATACAATACTAGAGACTTATGTCTCCTAACTCCATTAGTGACAAGAGTGGGTTCATCTATGGGTAAAGAAAGTGGTGGACTTGGAGGTCCAAAAGAAAAACATTTGTGAGATCTTGTGGTGCCAGGATCACTTCTATTATTGATAGGTGTCCCTTGATCTATGACTGGTGTGGCATGATCTTCTTCCTCATATGAAGAGTAAACAACCTCCACATTTTTTCCCAAAATAGGATCAAACATATCTCTTGGCCTAGTTAGATGGTCCACTCGATTGAACTTATTATAAATCTTATCTTTATCCCAAACCCATTCTTTCTTCCATTGGTTCTAATTCATCTTCTTCATTTTACAGATATCTTTACTTAGGTAGATCCTACTGCACTCAAAAACAATATCATCTCCTTCACTAACACAACCTTTCTCTTTCAACATGGATGAGATCATCCTTGGATAAAACATAGAATTTATTTTTCAAGAAGGCTTGATCATCTCACTGATATGAACCGTGATATATCTACATAGGTTTACCATAATCCCTTTTCTATGTAGATAAATCAAATATACATCATGATACTTTAGAGATGCAAAGTCCCATTTCCTAGGATAGATCTGATACTGAATGAACTTGAACAAGATTCTACACTGCCTATCTAATTCTATAGAAATAGGCCTCTTATGCTGATAATTTTCAGTAAGATCCTTCAGAACTATCTCAAAGTAGAAAATATCACTCTTAGGTGGAGTGGTACCTTGATAGTCATCAAACTCACCCTCATGGGGTACCTTAAGATGTTCTTCCCACTGCCTTAATGAAGAATAAATTCTCTTGCCTTTCACTGTGGACTTAATCCAAGCAACTTCACTTCCTTCTAATAGAAACTTCATATTCATGTTAAAATTGTGAACTAACATTGGGTAGAAAGGTCTTTCATTATATAAAAAACACTCAATCCATCCCTAATATTATAACACCCTGAGTATCAAGGATTTGTTTTTCAACATCCATTCAACAAGAACCTCCTTTTCTGGATTCACTACATGGTTTGATAGAGTAGGATTCACAGGTCTAAAATATTTGATTGATTCCTCTTTTTATTTCTTAACAGCATGAGACTCACCACCTTCAAGAGATCTCTTCACACGTGCCATCCAATAGTTTAGTTTAAAGGTTAGAAGGTGAAAGGTTGAGATTAGAGGGAGAAAAATGGCTGAGTGAGTGTAATGGTAAAGGAGTAGAGTGTATTGACTCAGATTTATATCATTTAGGGAATTTGAGATCACAAAATTATGAAATGAGTTCAACAAAAAAATGAAACATCGTTGTTTTGGTAAAAAAAAGAGGATAGAGAAAATTGAGTTATCAATGTCGGAATGATAGTTTTTTTATAACACTAATGGTTTCAACATGATAAGGTTTTAGTGTTGGCATGAAAACTATGTCGGCATGAAATAGTGTCGACCTTGGCATGAAAACTGTGTTGGAAGGACATAGCGTTGGTGTTGGTATGATAATTGTGTCAGCATGACATAGCATCAGTGCCGGTATGACACTATCTGTTTTACTTTTCTAGTGTTGTTATGACAACTTCACTTAAAATTATCAAAGGAATAACAACATAAGGTCCTATAGATTGATCATTCACAACTCATGTTTGATGTAGTACATTCTTTCAGTGTTCAATGGCGTAGTGAAAATGTCAGAAAGATAATGTTTAGTGCCAATGAACTCTAAATTTGTATTACCTTTTAGATAATGGTCTCTTAAAAAGTGATTTCTTACATCAATGTGTTTTTACTATAATATTAAATAAGATTATTATAAATATTAATAGCACTTGTGTTATCACAATCTATAGGGACATGTCTGAATTAATAACCATAGAATAGTAATGTGTATTTCATCCACAAAATTTGTACACAACAACTACCAATAGCTATGTATTCAGATTTGGCAGTAGATAATGCAACAAAAATTTGAATCTTACTAAACCATGAAACTAGAGACTTTCCCACAAAGTGACATGTTCCAGAGGTTCTCTTTCTATCTAACTTACAACCACCAAAGTCAGCATCTGAATAAATCACTAAATAAAATGTTTTTCCTCTAGGATAGAATAATCTTAAATTGGTTGTATATTTGAGGTATTTAAAATCCTTTTGATATCATTTAAATGATATTATTTTAGGTTTTCTTGAAAATGTGCACACATGCACACTAAACATAATATCTATCCTACTAGTAGTTAAGTAGAGTAAACTCCCAATCATTCCTATGTAATTGGTTTGATCAACAGATTTACCATATTCATCAAGGTCCAACTTACAAGTGGTACCAATTGAAGTGTCACTACTCTTATTGTTCTCAAATCAAAATATTTTTAAAAGATAATTAGTATATTTACTTTGATTCAAAACAATACCTTCTTTATTTTAAAATATTTGAATTATAAGAAAGAATTTGAGTTCCCCCATCAAACTCATCTCAAATTAACTTTTCATCATTTTTGAAAAATCAACACATAAATAATTTTTAGTGGATCAAAAAATAATATCATCTACATAGATTTTTAATACTAAAATATCATTGTAAATTTATCTTATAAAAAGGTTAGGATCAGTAATTAATTTTTTAAGACCTTTAGAAAAAAGAAAAGTGATGAGCCTATCATACTAAGCTCTTATAGCTTACTTTAAACCACATAAAGATTTAGTTAATTTAAAGACATGATTTTGAAAGTGGGGATTTGTAAAACCAAGGTTTTTTAAACAAAAACATCCTCAATTATATAACCATTTAAGAATACACTCTTGATATCCATTTGATAAAGTTTTATATGTAGATGTGCGACATATGAAAGAAGAATTATAGTGGCCTCAAGTCTAAATATTGGTGAAAAATTTTCTTCACAGTAAATAACTTTTTATTAACTATAACCTTGTACAACCAATCTAGATTTGTTTCTAACTATATTACTAGATTCATTTACTTTATTCCTAAACACCCATTTAATTCCTATAGTCAAGGTGTCTTTGGGTCTATCTCTAAGTTTCCAGACTTTGTTTCTTTCAAATTGATTTAACTCTTCTTTCATATCCATCACCCAAAGCTCATCATTTATAGAATCATTGATGTTCTTAAGTTCAATTTGTGACAAGAATAATTAATGTTCAACCAAATTTCTAAGATAAGATCTAGTCTGAGTTACTTTGTCTAAATCTCCAACTATAGCATATAAAGGATGGTTCTTGAGAGTTCAAACAACTATAGAAAAAGAAGATCTAGTCACTTTAGGTTCTTATATAGGTTTATGTTCATCATGACTAAATTCTATATAATTTCAAGAATTGGAAGTTTTAATATATTCCTTAATAGGATGGTCAGAATATTTAGTATTGATGTCCAAATTTTACATATCATCCATAATATTTTCTATAGAGATCTTTGACTCATATGGATCTATTTCATCAAACTTGACATGTATAAATTATTCCACACATTTGGATCTCTTATTGAAGACTCTATAGGATTTAATAGAAATTGAATAACCCAGGAAAATTACTTCATCACTCTTGGAGGAATTTTTTCCCAAATTATCATTACTGTTAAGAATAATGACTTTGCAACCAAAAACCTTGAAGTACCTAACCTTGGGTTTTTTATTATTCCACAACCCATAAGGATTTCTATTAAGGATTGTTCTAATCAGGACTATATTGATTATATAGCATGCTATATTGACAGCTTCTACCTAAATGTATATAGGTAGGACATAATCACTAAGAATTGTTCTCATAATTTCTTACAAGGTTATATTTCTTCTTTATATAACTCAATTTTTTTTGGGGTGTCCTAGGAGTAGAGAAGTTATGAATATAGCCATTTATTGAGCCAAATGATTTAAACTCTTGGTTATCAAACTCACAACCATGATCAATTCTTAAGGTTTTAATTCTAAGACAACTAATATTTTCTACAGTCCTAGCATACTTGGTGAAATGGGAGAAGGCTTTACTTTTTTGATCCTAAAAGAAGGTCCAAGTATATCTAGAGTAGTTATCTACAAGAAAATTGACATTGTAATTCCCACATAAACTTGAAACTCTAGATGGTCCAAACAAGTCCATGTGAACCAACTTGAGAGGTTGAGAAGTTGAAACTTATTTCTTTGGTTTGAAATAGATTTTGTGCTATTTACCCTTGTGATAAAGATTACAAACCTTTTTATTTGGAAACTCAAGTTTAGGTGGATCCTTGACTAGGAATTTTCTAGTAATATTTCTATATGAGTGTTTATCGTAGTACCATAATCTCCTATTCTAAATCCAAGACTCTTTATCAAAATCATTTAAATAAGAAAATTTTTGAGAAATTAAATAATCTATATCAGCAACATAAACATTTTCATTTCTAAAAGAAAAAAAATACTAAATCATTTTTAGGATTAAAAACATTACAAGAATCATCCTAAAATTTAAAATTAAAACCATCATCAAATAAATAATATATACTAAGTAGGTTGTATTTTAATCCATTAACAAAAACTACTTTAGAAATCAAAACTGAATTAGAGTTACCAATCTGGCCAAGAGAAATGATTTTTCCTTTAGTATTGTCACTAAAGGTGACATGCACACAATCAATCTTTATCAGATTCTTAAAGCATGAGTAATATCTTGTCATGTGTCTTGAACATCCACTATCTAAGTACCATAAGGTTTTATATGATCTCTTCAAACAACTTTCCTACAAAAACATATTACACAAGAAATTTTTTTGGTACCTAAATTTGTTGGGTCCAATAACATTAGTAATAAGAGATTTGGGAATCCGCATTTTCTTTATGGGGTTCCTATAAGTGGTATGTAAAGTATTTAGAAAATATAATTTATTTGGTCTAGAAAAACTTGAAGTAATAGAAGATGTTTCATGGTTGGAAATTGTATAAATTTTCTAGAACTAGGCATAAAACTAGATTTTCAAGATTTTGATACAAAATGAGTTTTAGCAATATTACTATTTCTTGGTTGGTATTATATTATAGTATTATATTTAATAGCTAGTTTTTTACCAATAATTTAAACTAATATTTCTTTACCATTGGTAAATATTTCTAGGTCTTTCTTCAATTGCTCATTTTATAACTTAAGCTCATTGTTTTCCTTAAGAAATTGAGATTTTTTGCTTTTCTACAGAAAGTTTAGATTTAACAATGGTAGTCAAATCATGATGTTTTTTTAAAGATCTATATTTATCTTTTAGTTTATTAAAAGTGTCTTCAAGAATTCATAAATATTAAAACATTTCCTCATTTGTCATATTTTTAGAATCAATTTCATCTCCAGAATAATAAGCATTATGTTCAGGAGAGTATTGTGTTACCTTGAATGTATTTTTCATAAAACACATATTTTACTTATTATCCTTTTCATCATGAGAGGATTTTTATTCACTTGATAAATCCTCATAAGCACTCCAAGTTTCCTTCATGGAATTTTTATACTTTCTATCCTTATCATCATACTTCTTCCTATACTTTATCTTGGGATAGTCATCCTTTACATGTCCCTTTATTTTACATTCATAATATATTTCATTTGAAGTGTCACTTGTTTCCATTAATTTTTTTCAATGGACCTTATGATTATAATTTCCTTTATAGTTAGGATTTATAAATAATTTATTATTTCTATAAAATTTATTAAACCTTCTGGCTATTTGATTCATCTCCTCATCACTATATATAGATGATTTTCATCACGTAAACTTTCAGTTTCATCTTGAGCTTCATCCTTCTGTTTGGATGTAGTATATTTGAAAGAAAAGAATTTTATTTTGGGTTCATCATCCTCTTCTTTGATTACTTTTAGTTCTTTCTCATACATCATCAACTTTCCTATAATCTCCTTCACTATGAAAGTGTTGAGGTCACATGATTATATTATTGATAAAGAAGTCCCTCTCCATCTATTTGGTAAGCATCTGAGTATTCACATGACTTTCTCCTTAGCTATAATAGTTATTCCTAGAGATATCATCGTGTTCACAATTTAATTAAACCTGAGATACATATCAGAAATAGGATCATTTGGATTCATATTAAAATTATCATACTTAATTGTATAAGTGTTGAGTCTCATATCTTTAACATTAGAAGTTCCTTCATGTGAAATATCTAAAGTGTCCCAAAATTTCATAGGTTGATGTACAAGAAGATATTCTATTAAATTATTCATTTATGAGTGCACAAAACATACCATTTATAGATTTTAAATTTTTATTATAAGTAGTATTTGTGGCATCATTCTAGGTATTCCTATCAGTCTTTGGTATTTTGTATTTATCTTCAATAACTGTCCAAATATCAAATCCCATGTTTTCTAAATGAATTTTCATCTTAATATTCCACCAAGCATAGTTTGTCCCATTAAAGTAGGGAGGTCTATTTATAGCAACACCTTACAATCTATTATCCATACTAAATAAATGATTTTTAAATAACTAAAAAATTTATAAGTGACTTAAATTTTGAGATCTTTAAAACATAAATAAATCACAATTTAAAATATTTGAAAAATATTTTAAAGAACATTACTTTGATACCAAATATTGGTCGAAGTATGAGACTCAAGAGTGGGGTGAATTGAGTTCCTATAAAAATTTCTGTTAAAAAATATATTTAATATATTCCCCTAATTTTAAACTTAATAGGCCGGTTAATCAATGTAATGAATTTATAATAGTCTGACTATTCAAATAATTTCTCAAAAGATTGATTATTTCTTAGTTGTAGAAATATGATATATTGATACAAATTTTGAAACTAATATAATAAGCCCAAATAGTTATTAACACTATCCAAGACTAACTATCAAAGTGAAAATCATTTTTATAACATATAAGTAAAAATGGAGAAAACAAAATTTGAAAACATATAGGATATAAAAAAAGAGGTTTATTCTCAAGTTGAGACTTAGTCCTATCCACTTGGTGATCACCTACCACAAAGGAGTCTATATAGATAATGGTTTTGATCCACACCCTGGATCAGGGTTTACACAATATTTTACATATGTCCAAGTCACTTGACCTTGACCACAATTCTACATGGAAATAAAATACAACCAGGTCACACATGACCTCTACCACAGTTCTACGTGTGATAAACAAGTGTAAAAAGATATTTGTGTGAGGATATATAGTATCCTCCAGTTCAGTGTAGGAGACAATGTGTGTTTTACAAAGAGATGCACACATTACTCTAAAATGTAATAAAAAGGCACACAACAGAGAAATAAATATTAGATAGGGTTTAGTAGGCTCTCTATGTAATTAAGTTTAGCTATGGAATCTTTGATGTATCAGAGTTGAAGCTAGAGTCCTCTTTTGGAAGCAGACACTGAAAATAGAGTGTTGTGGAGCATTGTGTTCTATCTTCCAGGAAGAAGAGATGTTCCTCTCCTTAGGTTTAGTTGAATACTGCAGAGATGCTGGAACTTTGATGGACAACCTCAAGAAAGAATGAAGAGTTCCTCATGTGTTCTTCTATTCTGTATGTTTCTTGTGTGGGTCTAATACTATGTCTATGCATATCATTTTTGTGTCTTTTTCATGAATTACTTATTATATCTCTTTCATCTTGAGTCCTTTTCTTTTATATTCTTGCAACCCGACAATGTACGTGTTTGAGGTAGGTGTTGTACCTCGTATTTCTGATATCCTTATTAAATATGTCTACAAAAAGAATTAAAATAATTAGATTCATCAAAACACTCAAAATATGACTGTTAGAAATAATATTAAATAAAAGGAAATTTAAATAGTCTACCAGCATGTCCTCTGTCAGTATCTCCTTATATCGAGGACTCATTCCATCAGTGTGTAATCCTGTCGGTATTTCCATGCATCAGTGAGTCATTGTTTCAGTAGCACCATGGATCAGTAGAACCATGAATTTGTAGTACCACACATTGGTAGGTCCTTGAATCGGTAGGTCCTTGTATTGATAGATCCTTGCGTCGGTAGGTCTTTACGTCGGTAGGTCTGTCCTTCTATCAGTGAGATAATTGAACTGTTAGTGAGATATTCTATCTGCTGATATTAGTGAGTCCTTTGTGCTATCGACATCAATGTATCAATTGTCTGTCAGTGTCAGCTTTTCATACTTAGGAAATATTTCTATTTGGACTGCCTTACAACATAAATATTATTATAATGTGTTAAACATATATGTGATCATAGATAATCATACTTATGCATATTAAGACTTAAATAAACATGATTTAAATGATTAGACATGATTAATAAGATTTGGAATGATTTTTGATTATTAAAATAAGAGAGTGTGGCCAACAATCACCTATGGTCCAACAGTATTAAAATGATAGTAATAACTCAAGATATATTTTCACATGAGGTGTCCACATTAATATATTTGATAAAACCAGGAAACACTTATTTTTCATCAATCTTGTTAATATATTACTTCATTTTCCTTGGAAATTCATTAATTTTTTCATATTATTGACTTATAGGAAATTGAATATTATTTCCTTAATCATATTTATCACATAAAATTATATAAGACTCCATCCTTCTATTCTTTGGTGTGTTTCTGAATTAAACTATGATCAAGTTTTAAATAATTAATCTTAATATTTGGTTTGACATAGTTATAGATTTTTTCACTCTAACTATTATCCCACTGGTTTTTAATTAGGAAAATTGCTACGTTGTACATATAAACCACAATTAACTTGACTTATTTAGGATAATTCCATTATTAAAACCAAATTAATTAACATGAGTGATGGAAAATTAGAATCATAATAGAAATATCAAAAATTCAACCTCAAGAGGTCCCCCTCAATGAAACCATCATGTTAGATACTGTTGATTTTAGTTAAATATATATGAATCTTAGCTCAACCTATGTTGATTTATTATTAGTTATTTAGTTATTATAATCCCTAAATATAATATTCTTAAATCATCATGAACTTTCTTACAATATTATAAACCCAAAAATAATTGAAATATATGCTCCCCCAATTTTACTTTCCCATTATCCATAAAATCAAATATCAATTAATATACACCTAAACTTATGAATCTATTCATTCTTATCTAATTTATCTATAGTAATTCTATTATTAGGTTCTATAAAAAGTATATTTAAGTGCATTATAATGTTTTATAAAGAGAATGTGGTTAACCAAATCATATCCCCAGGAGTGTCTAGTTAGGTGCACAATATTTGGTTAACTCATTGTGCACCGATTAAAGATCATGTTAAAAATCAACCAAACTTATTCAGGGTGATTACACCTAGGAGCATCTATCACTAATGAAAATCAGAACATTAATAGTGCTAGTAAAAGGGATTTATCAGCATTATAGAAGCACTGATAATGTAATCGATGTTAAAGGGTTAGTTTTAATAGTGCTAAAAAAGAACTAATAAAGGCCCCCATTATCAGTGCTAAAAAAGTACTAATAAATGGAGCCTTTATCTTCTCTTTTTTATCACTGTTAAAGACTACCCTTATCAGTTCTTTTTTAGAACTCTTAAAGGACCCCTTTAATAGTGCTAAATAAAACACTGATAAAGGCCACTCTGATAAATGGTATAACTTTTTTTCACACCCACCCCCTCTTTATCAGCACTTCTTACACCTCCCCCTTTATCAGCACTCCCCCACCCCTTTATCAGCGCTTTAGAGCATTCCCCTACCTCGAGAGAGTTTTTAACCTGGGACCTCTTGCTTATAAACAATCACCTTTTCCACTCCCTTATATTGTTTTGTTTTATTTTTTATGATATATCTAAATATTTATATATATTTCATTATATATTTTTCCATATATTTATATACATGTTTATATATATGTATATATATATATATATGTTATAATGATATATATATGTTTATATATAGATATATATATTTTAAATACATATTTATTTATATATATTTTTAAAATGGATATTAACTCTCAAATACCTTATAACACATAACACATTAAGAAACTCTAAAAGCCTTAAAACCCCTAAAAACCAAAAACTACCATAAATTATGACCCGAGAGTCAGTTTTATCTCCACAACCAATCAAATCTATGATCATGAATTGATATTAGATATGATATGTGGTACATTATGAACGAACACCTGAATTGGAAGTTATAGACATTTGAATTTTAAGAAATCGGGGTCGACAAAAAAAATCTATTTTAGAGGCCTTATGGGCCTTTTTAGGAAAATATAGGAGCAATAATCAAAGATCTGGTCCTACATCTACACTATGTAGATATTTTTATAGGATTCGATTTGATATCTGGTAGTTCCCAAACAGACACACAAATCAAAAGTTATGGCCATTTGAAGTTTGAGTTCGATTTCTAATTTTTTTAAACTATAATAAATTTTATTCCATTAGTTTTAATGAAATTTGAATATAACATGGTTTTATCTCATTTAATAAGCTTTAATTTTACTAGTTTTTGAGTTAAAAAGACCTCTGGTTTGGATGTTATGATCCTTTCAGGGTTTTTAGGGGTTTAATTTTTTTTCACATTTGATGACATTTCAAACGGCCATAACTTCTGAAAAGAGTGTATGTTTTCCTCTAACACATATAAAATTTAATGTTATGATGATATATATGTCTCAGTAACCCCTAAGAACCCTAGATTACCTCTATTGAGTCCAAAATGTCCTAAAAGGCCTCCAAACAACCATAACTTTTACTACGGGTGTCCGTTAATGAAATATTTTTTCAAAAAATCCCTTTATCAGTGATAGTAAAAAAGTTCTAGTAAAAGGGGTCTTTATCAGTGCTTCTAAAAATTCACTAATAATGACCACCCTTTTATGAGCGCTTTTTTATAAGTGATGATAAATACCCATTTTATTAGTGTTTTTAATAGCACTGATAAAGGGGGGGGGGATTTATCATCATTTTTTACAAGCATTGATAAAGGGACCCCTTTAACAGTTCTTTTTCTAGCACTATTAAAGACCCCCTTTGACAACACTTTTTCTAGTACTGAGAAAGGGGTTTGTTTAACAATGATTTTATAAAGCGCTATTAAAACATTAGCTCTGGATAAACCCATTTTTGTAGTAGTGTATGCCATAACTGAATCCAATTTCTAGTATAAATATAGGGACACAATTTATTGGAAACTACACAATCTCTAATTCAACAAAACTTTATGATGTTATCATATAATTAGACATACCCCTTAAACTTATTCCAAGAGTTTTCACTAAAGTTATCTAAACTAATTCCAAGATAATATAAAATATTTAATATTTCCTTAAATAACTTAAAGGGTTACCTATACCTCTGAAATTATGATCAAACTTTAATTACCAACCCTTTATAACATTTATAAATCCTAAATTATCCTAAACTGATAATATCCTAACATATTAAGTTATAAAAATGTAGCTTTGATACCAACTATGACAACCTGTATATAATTGTCCCATAATTACATGACTTATAAAAAATATTTAATTATATACATTCCCATTGCCTTTTAGGTTTATAACTTCTGGGTATTAGGGGAAATAATTAACTAATAAATACTATTTTAAGAACATAGATCTTTATTTCAGGTATGGATCTTTATTTACAGTTGTTTTCGAGGAAAAAGGAAGAAATGAGAATTTTCTAAGTACACACAGTGTACTAGCATCAATCAGCCCCCGCTTTAGGCAGTCTACCAGGTCACCTATATGCCCATGTACTCAGATGTTACATGACCAGTACGTGGCTATACACAGTACTCAGGTACATGGTGTGTACTCATAAGTACATAGAATGTAATTAGAAAATTCTCATTTCTTCCTTTTTCCTAAAAAACAACCTAAAAAAAAGATCCATACCAGAAATGAAGATCTAGGTTCTTACAAACTTTCCCCCTTAAATAAATTCATCCCCTAATTTCCCATCCAAGGGTGGTAAAGAAGAAACTTCAAAAAACTCTAGCCACTAGGACCGCATGTCGTCCTCCCTCTCCCAATTCTCATCCTATACTAGCCCATACTTCCATATCATTGTACTAGAGGAACATACCTGCTATAGAGAATCTTCATGCTATGATCCACAATACAAATAGGGGGATCCTTGAAGGATGCATCCACCTATAACTCAACCTACTCAGGTTGAAAAACATGATACAGGTCTAAAAAGTAACACCATAGCTGAGAAACATGAAAGATGTCATGCATAGCACAATAACTCTGAGGTAACTGCAACAGATTGGCAACCAGACCGACTCTCTCCAAAACCTCAAAAGACCTGATGTATCTCAGTGAAATCTTTCCATGTCTCCTAATTCTCCTATGTCCCAACCTCAGTGCGACACATAAGAATACCTGATATCTGACCTTGAACTCTAGAGGTCATCTCTATCAATCAGAATAATATTTCTGCTAAGACTGTGCATTATCCATCCTCTTCTGAATGAACTCCACCTACTCAGTGGTCTCCTGGTCAAGATGAGGTCTGAACACTAGTGCCTTTCTTACCTCCAGCCAACATAGGGGTGATCATCATGACCTACTGTACAAAGCCTCATAAGGTTCCATTTTAATAATTTCCTGAAAATTGTTATTGTTGGAAAACTCCAATAGGGGTATATGTCTCTTTCAAGATCCCCCAAAATCGAGGACTAATTCTTGAAGTACACCCTCCAAAACCTGAATTGTGTGCTTGGACTGGCCATCTATTTGTGGATGATAAGCTATAATCATAAGTACCTGTATAACCAAAGCCCTTTGACTTCCCTACCAGACACGAGAAGTAAACCAGGAACCCATGTCTGAAATAATAGAGTGAGGAACCCCATGCAAATGTACAATATCTATGATATACAACCTTCCAAGATCATCAACATTGAAAGTTTCCTTGATCGATAAGAAATGTTCAACCTTTATGATTCTATCGATAATAACCCAAAAACATCATTCCCTTGATGATACCTCAGTAATCCTTTCAAAAAATATATCACGACATCATTCCAATTCCACTTAGGAATGGGTAATTTCTGTAAAATCCCTATCGGTCACTGATATTTTTCCTTCACCTGTTTACGGGTGGAATATGTCATAACAAAACTAGCAATATCCCTCTTCATACCTGACCATGAATACTATGATAGTGTAGATCTCAATACATCTTGGTGACAATAGGATGAATTGGCCAAACTGAGGAATGTGAATCTCTCAAAATCTCCTCGCGTATGTATACTGACACCCATAAGCACCCTTGAAAACGTAAGATCTCATCGTTTCTTATGTTCCACCCAGGAGTAGGGTCCTTGCCTGGCACACTCTCCCGTATGAATGGGCCTTTAGAATCTTATAGATTCCTCATTCTTTCTCAATTAATTAGAATAGAGGTGAAAAATATATAAGAAAGATATGTCTAACCCTGTCTGTTAGGAACCTACAAATACATCTCAGAGAATAGATCCATAAGCTTCCACTCACTACTAGCCTCATGAACTTCTTGTATCTAAGTCCTCCTGCTCAACGTATCAGATATTGCATTGCCTTTACCAGGCATGTAGGCAAGCTCAAAGTCAAAAGACTAAAGGTACTGAACCAACCATTGCTGTCTCTAATTCAGATCATGCTAAGTAAAGATATACTTGAGGATTTTGTGCTCAGTGTATACTAAAAAATAGTCTCTAAAAATATATTTTCTCCAGCAGCGTAAAGCATGTACAACTATGACTAAATCGAGATCATGCATCAGGTAATTCCTCTCACGTGACCTCAACTATCGAGTCCCATGTGCAATGACACCTTCCCCTTTCATAAGTACTGCTCCTAGCCTAATACCTAATGCATCATAGTAAATGGTGTAACTCTTGACCGAATCTGGAAAAATCAGTATCGGTGCTAAAGTCAATCTCCATTTCAGCTCCTGAAAGGCTAAATCATAGGAATCTATCCACAAGTACTTTGCACCCTTCTTAGTTAGGCTTGTCAGTGGTGGTTCTAAGTGTGAAAATTCTTATATAAATCACCTATAGTAACCATCTATCCCAAGAAAACTCTGTACCTAAAAGACGTTCTTTGGATGCTCCTAGGAAACTACTTCTCTCACTTTCTCTGGGTCTACTAATACTCTTGTATTTGAGTTAACATGACCCAAGAAGTGAATATGGTCCATCAAAAAGTGTCATTTTTAGAGATTATTATATAAATGATGCTCTCTTAGTGTACTCAATACTATATGAAGATGGGTGGCATGGTTGTGTTGAGTGTGAGACTACATCAATATATCGTCCATGAAGGCGACCATAAAATAATCCAAGTAAGGGTGGAACACTCATTTCATCAGTTCCATGAAAACTACCGGCATGTTCATGAGACTAAATGACACAACCAAATACTTGTATAGACCATACTTGCTTTTAAAGGCTCTAAGAGGTATATCTGATGGTCTAATGTGAAAAAAATGATAAAAAAAATCTGAATTAAATATTCAAGAACACCTAGGATCCAAGAATCTGATCAAAGATATCATCAATCCTCGACAAAGGATATTAGTTCTTAGCCATCAACTAGTTCAACTTCCAATAATCTACACAAAGTATGAGGGTACCATCCACCTTCTTCTCAAAAAGGACAGGCGAACCCCAAGAGAAGTAATGGGTTAGATGAAGCCCTTATCCTGTAACTCCTATAACTACTTATTGAGCTCCTGTAACTCTGGTGTAGCCATCATATATGGAGAAATGGACACTGGTGCCACTCTCGGAAGAAGCTCTGTAACAAACCAAACTTTTATTAGTGAAAATTCTTGTTGATCTTATTAAATTTATTATTATGTAAAATGGTTATACAACATATACACTTCCTTGGTTTTATGTTTTGGGATTTTAAAATACCATTAAGAATTGTGACCGTTTCTAAAATATCCATTGAACAGTGACCACATGATTAGTATAAATATAGGGCTTTAACAAATCCAATTTACTCAGACAAAGGAAGTGATGGCCTCATCCTGTATAATTGATATATACAAAGCCCATTTGTCAGAGCTCAGAAAGGAGGTAGAGTCATTGGGCTTCACTCTTGTCCAATACTAAGTTGAGCTTCAACACATTAAGCTTGAATGGAACTACCTATGAGAGAAGTTGAAGTTAATAGAGATTACCACCCGAGCAGTGTTATCTGAGCCTCCCCAAGAGTCTGTCACCATCACACACCTTACCCTTAGGTCTTATGCGGTTGTTATAAGGGGTTATGTAATAAGACCCTAGCACTATGATTATGTGAATTATATTTTTATAGAATAAATAATATACATTCATTTTATTATTGTTACTTTGTAAATAGTTTTTAAAGCACAAATAGTTTTTTTAGTCAACATTAATTAAGAAATCTATTTTGATGATTTGATGGATTTTTTAATTAAATAATATTTTAATAAAATATTATTACCAAATTACTTTTTATTAAATATAAATTATCGTATAATTTTTATGAATAAAATTTTAATTTTTATTAAGGTTTGAAAGCCGTTTTTATCAAAACCCATGAATTTTCGATAAAGGTTGGTTTTTATTTTCAAAGTAAAAATTCACATATTTAAAAAATTATTTAGATAAAATGAATATTATTTTTTGATTCAAGATATTAAAATTATCTAATGGTGAATTTTTCATTATTTTCTGAGAGTCAAATTTTTGGGTAAAAATTAAATACCATTTAAATATATAATTTGTTTTATGACATCGTAATGATCCAATAGTGATGTAATAAAATACTATAAATGGTATTTTCGGACAATATATATTTTTACCTTTAATATAATGTGATTTAATGTTTGTTTAATTTATTTTAAAAAGCCTTAGTGGACCCTCCAAGACTTATAAAACATTTTAACTTTTAAAAATGATTTCCTTGAGAGTGTGACTCATCTCAACAAAAACAAGCCTAATATTTTAAGAAGTTCTTCCATTGGACTTAAAAATAATTTTTTCCACTCCCCTTTGGAAAAAACTATGGGATGGTTTGTGGTTTTGATTATTTTAATGTTTGGTGTCCAAAACCTAAATAATAAAAAATTCCTTCTCTTTTCCTATATAAACCCACCCAAGCTCCCACTTCTCTTCACTCAAAACCTTTGGATCTCAACCAAAATCTTCCCTCCTCTCTCTAGAATCCTCCCAAGGCACCCCAAGCTCCTAAGAAGCCTCTTTGAAGCCCCTCCCAAGCCTTTGGGATCACACTTCCAACTAAGGGATTTCTTCCTTTCTCATTTTGTATATTTTTTTATGTTTTTATGACCTTTTATTTTTAATTAATTATGTTGGGGTATGATTTCTAACCTCCCAAATACTACCCTAATTATGTTTAAATGAATATATAATCCTTTCTCTCTCATTAATTCTTCCCAATTACACATGTTACCATGCCTAAATTTCATAATAGATTTCTCTCTCCTCATTTACATTCAAGCAATTATTTTATATTATGAATATCAATTCCATTACATATATTGGGACATGTATATATATTACCTCCTTACAATACATTTCATGTACATATTATGAGACACCACTTTCTCTCTCATCAACCATTCTTATGAATTCTTATGTCACGCTGTTATGCTGTCAAAATTGCACCGTGATTTTCCATGCCACAGTCATTGTGCAGTGAATACCATGTCTATTTATCTATCAAGGGTATTCAAATTTATACACATTTACTTATTAACTATGGAGTTTCATGTATTAATACCACATTTCTTTATTTTGTGATAAATGATGATTTTTAGTGAATCCATTTTATATGATCCATGTGGCACACTTATGCATGAAATGAATGATTAAAGAGGGTGTGCCTTAAAAGTGCTCCAATGCATTGGGTAAAGATTAGTATCATGATACATAAAGTGAAATGAGGGTTTATTCATGATAATTCAAGTTCAATGAGGGTTTAATCATGATATTTGTGTAATGATCCTTGTCTCATTCTAATATCATATTAGATGTTGTTTCCACATTTTCAAGTTATGATAATAATTATATATCATGCCTTTATGTTCATGTTTCTCTTGTACTCCGTTGATATGACTATTGCCTAATATGTATTGTATTATTCATGTTGTGCCTTTTTTACTCCCTTACTAGGATTTACAACTCACCCTTTTCACATGTATGTCCTCAGGTTATCTTATGCAATGCTAGGTATGAGGGAATGTTGTGGTCATGTAAAGGAAGTTTTCAATAAAGATGTTATATTTTAATTTCTTAAGTTGTCATGTAATGTCCCTAATTTCCCAAGACACTAGAATTCTCAATCCTCAGAGTTTTATTAAGTGCAAGGTTATGTAATAAATCATGTGTAAGTGTGTAATAAAGAGAAGGGTTGTTATAATCTCAATAGAGAACTCTACCTCTCACTTCAGAGGTAAACCTGAATTTTTTTTGGAAATACATCTCTGAAATGATCCACCACTAGAGGAAATTCCATCTATTAAGTCCCCTGGTCATCCATATATAAAATAGAAATATAGGCTATAATTAATCCCAACCCATGATGCTCGGGTCCAGCTCTGCTCTCCTAAATATCTCATTCACCATTGTGTACAAAAGACCCTCCCTCTGGTGATGTGAAACTCACTCAACGACGATAGCAGTCAACAAAGTCCTGAAAGGAGACTAACCAATCCATTATGAGAATGAACCCAAAGCCTATAATCTTTATAAAATAGAGTTCCAATAAGAATTAACACCCACCAACCTCAAGATGTCACTCCTTGAACTGATTTACACTATCCGTCCTAATCCCCAATGAAGTTTCTAGCATCATAACATTATCAGATACAACGATATGGATCCAAAGTCTCTCCACAACTGAAACAGATATAAAACTATGGGAATCCCCTATATCTAAAAGATCAATATCTAAAAATGAGGAAACTATAATCATACCTCAAACTATTGAGGGTATGAGATCTTGCTCCTGCTGGGTCTGCTCCACTACAAAATTCTGACCTATACCACGACCCTGTGACCCTGACTACCTTGAGATGAACCACCCTGATGTCGATGAAAACCTATCATCTATCTACCCTAGCCATAACCACCTCCTTGGACTAAATGTATTGGAGAACTTCAGTTCCCAGATTGAGGAGAAACTGGTGGTCCTGCTCTTGAATGTGGAGTTATAACAGATCCCCACTCACCAGCTTCTAGTGAGAAGAAATGGAAAAAATGTTGAAGATGACCCATCTTGATGTAAGATAGGCACTCAAATGGGTCTCTCAGGCACTGAGGCCTCATGTTCCCACTCTTCCCGCACTGTTATCACCTTACCTTACTACCTTTAGATCCATACCTACTATTGGAATCACCACACGAAGGCTCCTTGCAATGCTTCCTGCTATCAAAATAAGGAGTACTAGCCCTGGTTGCTGAACCGCCCTGGATCACAGCTCCCAAATCCCTCATATTGTGCTTAGTAATCAGTTCCTAATTTACTATAGTAGTCACTGAAGTCATCTTTAAAACATTCACCTAAAATCAAATATCATACCTGAGACCATTCCCAAAACACCTTGATAAATATAACTCATCACCCCCCAAAATACGTGCGAAGCACTGAATCTATATAAAATGAGATGAGTAATCCATCAATGAAAGAGCACCCTAGTCCAAATTCAAGAACTCTTGTGATCAATCGGCCCTCAACGTCTCGGGGTAGATGTACTCATAGAGGTTCCTCAGAAACTCTTCCTAAACCATATCCCAATGACGTCCCACCTGTAAGATAACATCCCACCATATCTTAGAGGAATCACATAGCATGTATATCATGAGCTTAACCCTCCTTTTTGGAAGCATTTCCAGATGCTCGATGATAGAAATCATGGAATCCAACTATAACTCTGCATCCTGTGGTCCTCCATCCCCTATAAAAAATGGGAGGATACTACTACTGGAACACTTGCGTCAACTTTTCCATAGTTAGGGTAGGATTCCATGATCTCTAGAAAGTATACAACATCATCATAAATCCTTCACAGAATTTTGCATTAGCACCTACATGTAGTATAATAGCTGGTGACCAAATGGTCACGATGGGAGGGTCAGCTGGTAGTCCCTAATCTACCATTTTT
Organism: Viscum album; assembly: GCA_963277665.1. Lineage (NCBI taxonomy): Eukaryota > Viridiplantae > Streptophyta > Magnoliopsida > Santalales > Viscaceae > Viscum > Viscum album. Next base: position 1,620,469,416 of record OY728150.1, read on the forward strand.
GGTGTCTGGTCATCTCCCTATACCTGGAACACAACCAAATGATATCATGGTGGCATGACTCTGTAAGTTCAATCACACAACTCAGTTCAAGATTATCATGTACCACAACTTAGAAGTGAAATAATGGAACATGAGAAGAAAAAATCCATGTTTTGAAAAAATAAGGTTACACGGTGTGTAAAACCACTACACGACATTTTCCCTTTAAGCCTTAACATGGGCGTGTACCTCTGCCAAACCTGTCCATGTAACACCCCTACACATGATGTGTTCCTCCTATAACATGTCGTGTTATTGAATTTTACCTCCTACCCAAGTTCTTCTACACAAATAGAACTACATGGTTCTCTACCAGTGTAGCACTACACGACGTGTCCATCGTAGACACAACATGTCCTCCATAGAGACGGCGTGTCTGCCGTAGACACGGCGTGTCCGCCATAGACACAACATGTACTAATTATGTTCCATCCACTCATGTTTTTGGTCACATATATGAATACACGGTTCTTTATAACATGGTGTGTTCTACCAAAATTTTCCCAACCTCGTGTCTCTTCTCACTCAGTTAGTCACTTGGTCAAGAACTACACGGTGTGTACTCCTAGTACACGAAATGTACTTTAGAAAAGTTATTCTTCTCGAATAGAAGAACACATGGAATGTGTTCATAAACTCACACACCATGTTTTCTGGGTTTCCAGACAGTAAGCCTCTGAAACTTCAATAGAACCCTTAAAAACTAAAAATTTTGGCCAAGTCATGCCAAGTTCCAATCCGTGAGAGTCCATACTCCCTGCGAATCAATGTTTGGCATCCCATTTCATATCATGCCTTAATAGAATTCAATTAACGTTCAAACATGATCCACCAAATTCTGATCTAAGAGGGACCATAATACCCAAGGGACTAAATTTTGGCATCCATACAAATGAAACTTTACATATTACAATACCCTATCAAAATAGAAGGTATTATATAATTAAATCTATCACAACATCATAAATATGTAGCCCAACATCTATCACAGCAATATACAATCAGTAATGAACCCTAAATGGCATGACAAGAATTCATGACATGTGATCTCTAGCAAGTTTCTATATGATATATGATATGGAATACACTCATCTCACTAGGTTGTAATAGAAATAGAACCACAATGATATAAATCATAATAGCACAAAACAAGTGAATCAACCAACAGTGAAATCAAATTAATTGTAATAATTACAAAACCAGAAAAATTGCAATATTCGAGGTAAATTGGATTTTCCCTATGCATGGGTCAGCTACACCCAAGAATAGATTATTAAAAACTACCTGTTCCTTACTATCCCAGCATATAGGCTCCAAATTGTAAGACAAAATAGAAAAGAACTTGTTATGATACCACTTTGTAATGTCCCAGTTCTGGGTGCCCCCCAAAGGTTCCCCATACTTGGTTAGACACATGGCCTCAAGCGCATTTACCAAATGCCAGAGGATGCCGACTGGCAGGGAGGACCTTGGGTGTGATAGTGGGGAAATTATTCCCTCATTGGAAGAGTATACACATCAGAATAACAATATTAAAAAAATAATGGAAGTAGTAATACTAACAAAAGAAGTTAACAATGGAACACTGATAGGAATATAACAACAGGAGAATATATAAATGATGCATGTCACATGTATCTAGTAAAGTTTCCATAAAAATCACAATGCTAGAAAAAAATACTGAAACCAAAGTAAAATAGAAAAAATGTAAAATCTAGAAGCATCACAAGCCTCATCTTGGTCCCATGCTCTCCTAATCTAACAAAAATCAAGTACCTGATGAAGAAGGGTGATTTCCCTTATCTATACCTTCAACCATATAATATTTTTCAATCCAAAATCATGACCAAAACAAGGTGTGAGATAAATCCCAGTAGGAAACTACCAAAATATTTATACCCAACTATAAGTGAATATATATATATATAGCAGGTAATATACAGAAATGAAGAAATAAACTAAGAAGTACTCAAAAGTAAACAATCCTACAGTTTTCAACTAAATTAATTTAAATTTATTATTAATAATTTGGATCATTAAAACCCTGGGATCTAGCCTAAGCTCTATATCACCTGTGTAATAGTAACAACAGACGTCTCATAAGACCATCTAAATAAACAAGTAAGACCGAGTCCAAGCTTGTGCTTTGACTTGGCAGACTCGCCACAATCATTCCATCATTCATAAGAAACCCTCTAGAAAATCTATCATGGTCTAAACCCTTTGGTTTAACATATAACTAATCATTTACAAATAACCACCTAGGAAGCTCTCATGGTCAATACCCCTGGGTCAATATGGAATTAATAAATTATAAATGACCTTTGGGTAGCTCTCACGGTCAATACCCTCTGGGTCAATATAGAATAAATAATCATAAAAGATCTCCTAGGTAGATCTCACAATTAATACCCCTGGGTCAAATTATACACCAAGGTTATTAGGGTCCCATGTAAATAAACATGAAACCCCCACAAATTTCCTGGTCCAAGGCTCTCATAGTCCATTGAAAAAACAACACGCATATCATAACAAGGAAACACATGTAATCTATAACTACTAGATGGATAAAATTCACAAGAATAACACATGAAATTTATATAATCAATGAAAATCCATCCTAAACAACTCAAGGCATGTAAACAAGGTACAACTCATAGGTAACCTAGGCCAAACAGCCAAAAATTGTCAATCTAGGGAAACACACCCATGGGGTGTCCCGTAAATAAGGCATCTAACCTTATGCATATAAAAAACCCCCTTTTTAATCAATTATACCATAAAAGTTAAATAATAGGTTTAACTGGATTAAAAATGGGTTGTTTCATATGTATAAGTTTAGATTCCTTGTTTACAGGACACCCCATGGGTGCATTTCCCTAGCTTGACTATTTATGGTCGTTTAGCCTAGGTTTCCTATGAGGAATACCTTGTTTCCATGATTTGAGTTATTTAGGATGGATTTTGATTGATCATATGAATTTTATGCGTTATGATTGTGAATGTTATCCATGTAGTAGTTATAGATTACATATAATTCCTTTTTATGATATGCACGTTATTTTTCCAATGGACTATGAGAGCCTTGGACCGGAAAAACTGTGGCGGTTTCCATGTTTATTTACATAGGATTGTGAGTGCCTTGGTGTAGCATTTTACCCAAGGGTATTGACCATGAGAGCTACCCAGGGGTTATTAACCATGATAACTACCCGAAGGTCATTTATAAGTTATTAATGCCATTTTGACCTTGGGGTATTGACCATGAGAGCTGCCCATGTGGTCATTTGTAACCGATTAGTGCAATGTTAAACGAAAGGGGTTAGACCATGAGATATTTCCCAGATGGTTATTTATGAATGATTGAATGATTGTGGCGAGTCTTCCGAGACAAAGCACAAGCTTGGACCCAATCCCACTTGTTTGTTTAGATGGTGTTATGAGACGTCTGTTGTTACTATTAAAAATGGGATACAAATCTTATGCTAGATCCCAAGGTTTAAATGATTCCACTAATGAATAATAAATGTAAATGAATGTAATTAAAAACTGTAGGATTGTTTACTTTTGAGTAATTCATAGTTTATTTATTAATTTCTGCATATTACCTTATATATATATATTCACTGATAGTTAGGAACAGATCTTTTGGTGGTTTCCTACTAGGATTCATCTCACACGCTGTTTGAGTCATGCTTTTAGATCCAAACAGATTATATGGTTTAAGGTATAGATAAGGTCAAGGGCGCTTCTTCATCAGGTACTTGATTTTTATTGGATATGGAGAGTATGGGACCCAGATGAGGCTTACAATGTTGCTGGTGTTTACTTTTTTTTTCTGTTGTACTTTTGTTTCAGCATTTTTTTCATCATTGTGAATTATTTGGCTGCTTTTCTAGATACACGTGAAATGCATCATTTGTATTTTCTCTTTTTGTTATATTCCTATCAGTTTTTCATTGTTTATTTATTTTGTTGGTATTACTAATTTCTCTATTGTTTACTATTGTTATTGTACTATGTATACTCTTCCAATGAAGGCATAGTCTCCCCACTATCACACCCAAGTCCCTCACTACTAGTCAGTATCCTTTGGAATTTGGGGAAATGCGCTGAAGGCCATGTGGTCAACCAAGTACCGGGAACCTTTCAGTGGAACCCGAAACTGGGATGTTACACCTATGTCTTTATCAACCAATGGATTTTTTTCACTATATAAGAAACTAAAAAATTCCTAATAAGTCTTAAAAATCTTCCAAAAATTCTCAACGCATGCTATCATTTTATAGATATCATGTGTGCAATTTTTCATTATAATATTGGGAAATAGAAACCAAAGTAGTGTCAAATAAAATGCTCATTACGGTAAAGCATATACCAGAATATTTCATAGAATAAATAAATCATGATTAACATATATGGAAATAAATGATAATAAAATAATTCCATACCAATGATCGCATGATCTTGAAAAAAATCCATGTTTTACAATATAAAATAACATATGGACAAAAATTACTGATTTCATAGTGATGGAATGCATAATTCATGTCTTATTGAGGTTCTTTGTTATGACATTACACACTATCAATAACTTTTTATAATACATCTACATGATATCAATACTATATCTAATACATCTAAATAAAAGGGAAGCCATATACTAAATACCTAGACTAGTTTCTCTCATGAGACCTACCATTGTATTTAGGGGCTATTGAGGGAACCTCCCATCACTAATTATGTTTAATGAATCCATAATATGATGGAAAGAATAAACTATAAAATACATAACTAACATGACTTAGTAAATAATAAAAATATATATTGAAAAAACAAGTATATGTATTGTTAATATTTCCCCAATCAATAAATGTAATAACTTTATACACAAGAATCCCTCAAACTAATACCATATAGAGTAATGGGTATAAAGTTAATTTAATAATTTCCTCAAATAAATCAATGTATGAGTGTCTATATTAATCAATTTAAATCAAAGGAAGGAATATATTGTGTTCATATAGGAATTTCATTTTCAGAAAAATCATTCCTATACACAATGGATAATTAGGAAAGAAAAAAGTAGTAATTTATTTTTAAAAACTTAATCCAAAAAAAGAAAATAATATGAGTGTATTTAGAAGGAAATCCATAAAATAAAATATTAAACTATATGTAATCATTGTTGTAAGGAATAAGTCCAATAAGAGGCATTATAACTCAAGAAAATGATATTTGAGATATCAAAATCCCTTACAACTTAGGTAAAATTTCAGTCAAAACACCTTGAAAGAGAGAGTTTGAAATTAAAATTCAAATACCATGAATAAAAAGTAATTAATTATATAATATATAAAATATCAAGTATAAACACAATTTAAATGAAATTATTGATATAATACAAAACATGTATCAAAGAAAATAATTTTATATAGAAAACCCTTATGAATTTTGGTAGCAATAGAATCAGAAGGATTTGATGGAGAAATTAATATAAATACCTAAAGATAAACATAAATAAAATTTAATATAAATAATAAAATATTATGTTGTAGTAATAACACCATATAAATTTAAAAATTATGCAAAATATCAAACATGTCTCATATATTATAAAATTGAGACCAAGAAACCCTTATGAATATCATTATCATTGAAGTGAAAATCCTTCAAAAAGGAGTTCATGAGAAAGATTTAAAAATATATATAAATGAAATTAGAATTATTTTTTTGTGAAATTATTGGATAAAATAAATTATTATTAGAAGTATGGGGTTTAAAAATAATCATTATTACTCAAATAAAATAAATTGAGTTATAAAAAACACTTACAAAGAGATCAATGTGTCAAAAACACCGAGTCTTTCTAAAACCATCCTGATTATTAGAATGAAACTGATTCTTTAATGATCAAGTCACTCTACTTGGAGATGACCCAATAACGTAATCAACAATACAAGAATATTTATTTTGGAGTCATATTGCCTCATATGACCATCATCTTGGATGACGCCATAACCAGTCATCCATTACTGAGAAGAAGAAAGGGTCAAAAAACCTACGAAGTAGCTGACTATACTAGTGGCACATCTAACTAGCTGAAAAAGAGCATTACTCGATGATCAAACCCATAACATGGTCAAGAAAGACATGACCACCCATCCTACAAACGGTGTCACTTTAAAAATGAGAGTCCTACTTGGGAAAATGACGCCCAAACGACACCAAGAGTGAGAAAAGTCACAACACTAGTAAGGAATTTAAGTTCTGAGGGTGTTACCTAACATAGGTTATCCCCTTATGATGAAAAAGTTTCAACCCTAAAACCTGGTCATGTCAAAAAAATCACAAGGCTAAAAATCCAATCATAAATCCATTGATACAGAAAAGAACGCCTACGGAAGTTACTCATGCTTCCATTCCAAGGAAACTCCAAGAGAGGTCTGAAATACCATTTACACGAGGGTTTAAAATAGTGGACACCACTATAGGTTCCATTTTAAAGCCTCTTCCATTTAAGAACTTTTAATCTTTAAAATATTTAATCAAAACATCAAAGTACCATTTTCAAAACAAAACACAAGGTACTTGATTTTAACCAACTCCCTAAGGAAAAAACCAACAAGTTTTATAAAAAAATCCATTTAAAAACATTTTACATTAGTTGACATCCCATAATTTTCAGTAAACTTATCAAAACAAAATCATTTTAAGCGAATTAGGTGACCTACAAGGGTCCCATTTTAACCAACCTGGGTTCTCCATAAAGCAGCCCAATAGAAAACACACAATTATTAAAATTTTAAACACCCAAATGGGTCATCCCATAAAAAAATTCCTCAACTAACCTTATTGAGTACAGTTAATTTTTTAAAAGATAACCATTTGATTTCAGATCAAGTTAAACCTCTTTCACATTTATATGAATATCACAAGGCCTCATGCCATCACATTTATTATGAGTTGTAATTTCTCAATTCATAAATCACCCATACACTCCATGGATTGAAAATTGGATCCCATTAATCAATACCAATGTAAATTCATAATTTATCATGGTCAAACATAATGGTCCAAATTATATGGGGAGACACCTACCAATTTTTAAAGCACCCATACACTTTACAAATTGGAATTTTTCTCCCTTTAGTCAAAACCAACTTATTTTAACAATTGAATTTAGCATCCTTTTACAATGTTTTAATTACATGGGTTACCTTTTCCCAGCTATAAGGAGCTCATGCACCTTATAACTGAAAATTGGATCCCATCATAGCCACAACCAATAAATTTTCCCATGAAACCATTTATATATATTAAAGTAAGCTAGAATGTCACTAAAAGCAGCTAACACAGAGCAACAAGCTAAAATCATAGAAGCATGGAAATCTAATCACAGGAGCATGCTATAACGAGCAGTAAGCATATAAGGAATGATAATGTATTACCTATATTGGTATAAATCTAATCATGGAATATTGATAAGGCACCTAATCATACTTAGCAGGAAACCCACTAATGCAACTATATGGTATGGAATATATGCATGACATGTGAATTTCTAAGTGCCTAATATGATGCATGTAATGCAACTTTCTTGCCATATCATGCCAAGGAAAGTTTCCAAAATTCCAAAAATCATAAGCAACATAATGTACACTAGTCTTTCTAGGTTAAATCATATCAATTGTAACAGTGTATAACATAAATAGCAATCCCATCCTGGGACACTTGGTCATTCCCCATACATGGGGTGATCAGTCCCAAGAACAACTATTTTACAAGAACCGAAACTTTCATAGTCTCCAATATACCAACCCAAAAATAGTAATAAAAAATGGAAAATCACCTCTGATACCACTTTGAAACGTCCCGACCCAGCTCACCACTAAGACGATGACCAGACTAGTCACCACATGACCTCAAGCGCACCTCCCCATATGCTAGAGGCTTCCGACTAGAAGTGAGGGTGTAAAGATAGTTAGTGGAGAGATTATAACCTCATATTAGAATTTCACAGTGGTACAACATAGTAAATAACAATCAACAGTGGAAGTAGTCATACATAAATGACAAAGTAGTAAAAGACAGATTTCTTATAAATGAACAAAAGTGGCCAACACCAGTTTATACAATGAATGAATGCATGACATGGTATTGATACATTACAGAAAGCAGAAAAGAGTACAACATGATTTTCAATATAATACAATGTATGAGTCAAGTAAAGAAAATAACTAAAATCCCAAAGGAAATCTCCATGATCATCCTAAACTCTAGGTCATTCCTTTTCTCCCAACTCTCAAAAACAATAAAAAAACAATAAGCAAGGTCCAAGGCCCTGCGAACAAGAAAGGTCTACTCAGGTACCCCATGTATCCCCCAAGGTATGAGTATGAAAACCCATTGAGTCCATCATGGTATTCCTACATGGGATCCCACGCGTCACCCAAGGTGTTATTAGTATTCAAAACCTTAAAAAATCTTGGAAATTTTCTTTGAGGGTCAATCATTAAGAATTTACCATTCATTAAACTCAATTAATTCATTTTTTAAGAACATGTCAATTGAATTTATAAGGCTCCAAGAATCCATGAAGAAGGGAAATTACCTACATGGGTAATTCCAATCTAAAAATGGAATAAACACATAAACGATGCTTTGGTCATTTTATCAATTAAAAAGGGAACTCAATGTTTCTAATGCCATTAGGGCCATGTCCTAAACATGTTGTATCAAATCATAACATCAATGCATAAGAATTTTAAACATGACAAGTCAAGCAAGCAAGGTATAAACACTAATTTTTAGCTTGAAGGAAGCACACCTCTGTTGGAGGGGTTTTATTAATAAATCATGATATTACTTATCAAACAAATCATTTATCACCTTTATCATTTTAAATATGAAACACACAAAACCACATTTAAGAGAATTCAATAAAGATACTTCACCGTATGAATTTAAATTCTAACTAAAGTGAAGTAAGTAATTAATTAATGCTTTTATAGAATTAGAGGACTTAGAAAGGGACCCTACCTTAGGGTGGAACCAAGCTGTCCACTTCGGTGATGAACCAAAATGAAGTGAAACCACCCGGAACAACACAATGCCCTACTAATTTAATAAAAGGAAGTTAAGGACACATAAATATCTTAATTAAAGATGTGAGAAACTAGGAAGAAGGTATAAACATTACCCTGAAATGTTGTCGATGGATCGGAACCACCCGAACCGCCTTTCCCTTGGCGGCGGTTGCCGGAACACGTAAGAGCAATTCCTGAGAGACCATTTTCATGTACCTTGAATAAGAGAAAATAGAACATCAGATCACCCTCAAAGCCCTAGGGTTCGGTTGAACCTCACCGAGCACCGATTAGGTCAAATAAAAGCTGGTAGAAGGAAATTGAAGGGAGAATAGGACTCACTGTGATGGATCCACTAAGAAAAATAAAGGAAACCGAATAGAGATCGAAGTGGAGAGGAAGCTGGGAGATATGTCGAAGGGAGAAACCCTTTGGGGTGTTTCACACTATGGGTTGAGCCAAGGAGGGGGTGAGGAGAGTGTTTAGTTTAAGATTTAATTTTAATTAAAATTTAAAATAATTAAAATCCCAAAACAAGGTGTTGCGCACAGTTTATCCACACAGTTTGGAAAAACATGTGCCAACTGTGTGATACCCCACTGCCTTCAAGACACAATATACGCAGACTAGGAGCATGGTTTAGGAAACCATGAATAACCCGTGCACAAAGACATTGGACCTCTTAAAAAGGGGTTTCACGATTACCTACTATGGGCTGCACAATTTAGTAGACCGTGTAAAAAATGTGCACCCTATACTATCTTTAAAAACTTGATGTTTTTCAGATCCGACACTCCCAAAACCTCTCAAGAAACTTGGGAGACTTCTTGATCCTCACTCAAGTCCTAAAACAACACGTATAACTATTACAACATTCAGAATTAAGTTCCCAAACTAGGTTTTAAGAACGACCCGTCCAGTGAACGAAAAAGTTCAAAAACCATCATACTTTAGTCTGGTTAAAAAAAAGGGATTCTAAAATTTACTCCATACTTTATACGTTCCATGTATGGAATGAACTAGTCATATCACTTTGAGGGGGAGGTAGTCCGCACTTCCTTAAATGAAATTATCATATTTAAAGATCATTAAATGCCTAAAGGTATGTTTGTAAATAAAAATTACAGTATTATAGAGACAATATAAATATAATATATATCATATATAAATACAGTTCCATTATAATGGTCACCATGAGAGGTGGTAGGGGAAAATCGAACAATCATCATTGTGTCATAAATAAAATTATTTATTTGATGTATAAAAATTATAAATAAAATAAAATAATGTAGGAAATATTTTTATCTTTCCAATGACTATTTATAGTCGAAAATATCACTTATATAACCCCATATAAATTTTCTTAGTAAAAGATACTTGTTTAGGTCATATTTTTCTTTACTTTAAATTATTTATTATAAATTGTCATTATCACTCCCAAGTGGATCCATGAGGTCCCAAAATCTACCCATGGATGCCCATAGTTGGAAATATCTAATCTAATTGGATTAGGACATGTGTTAGGGTAGTTAATATTATTATAATATTATTATTTTACCCTTATTTACCAAATTTACCCTTTTACCATGGTAAATAAGATAATTAATGAAGTTACTATTCATAATGTCTAAAAATAAAAGGTACGTATTTACAGAATTTGGGCCTCATAATTACAAATATGGAACCCATTTCTCTAAATTCAAGACAAATAATTTTTAGAAATTAATTTAAAATTAATTTCTGTTGTCAAAACTATCAAAAGATTGGCATGTGTTTATGTCCAATTTAGAAGTAAAATTACTTAAAATTAAAATAATTGGATTAAATTACAAAAATATATTCCATTTATAATTTAAGACCATTAAATAATATTATTTAACCATATAAATTATATTAATGGAAAAAGTTGTTTTCAAATAAAAAATAGCGCATTTTTACTATTCATAAAAAATGATAGTTATCAGAAAAATATCAAAAATTCATCCAAAGTAGATTTGACATAATGATTCTAAAGAATAATTTTATTTCTTCAAATATAATATATAAAAGTGATAAAAACTAAATTTGAAAAGGCTTCGCCATCAAAACGCAGTGAAACTGTATTTTTAGTGAAATACTTCTTTTATCTGAAAAATCAAAATTTTCCTTATATCATATCTAAAAAACATATAAGATAAATTTAAAACATTACATTGAATATATAACATACATTTTTCATTAAATAAAAAACCATAAATATTGATATTATTTTATAAACACAATTATTCTCATTTAAATAGATTTTCATAAAAAACACATCCTTTATATTCTATTGATTTTTATTTCCATTTATAATAAATTTGGTAATGAATGAATCATTATTTAAACACCTGTAAACCATATTTCATAATTCAGTTGATAATATTCATTCCCATCTTTCCAACAGTTAGGCGTTAACTACCATTTAAAATAATAATAATAATATTTTATTATTTTTCAGTATTACTCAATGTAGTGTGCAACATAAGATTTTAGAGAAACCCGTTGATTCATGTCGAGTACACTTTCAATAAAAGAGTCCCCTTTAACATAAAATTAATATATTATTCATAAGTATTAATAGTAATCAAAAATTATTATTCTATAAATATCTAGGTCGTTATATCCTTCCCCCATTTTAGAAATTGCATCCTCAGAATTTTAAAATTGGGATCAAAAACTTCATTGGAAGTCCCACATCAGAAAAAATGTTAATAAAATTATCAATTTAAAATAATTAAAGAGAAGTAAAAAGGTTACCCAATATAACACATACTAGGATTCCATGTAGGATAACATAGATATGGATGAAAAAATAACTCTCAAAGAGTAATAGAGAGTGATATAGAACTTGAACATGGAAAGTTAACCACCACAATACCATATATTTGTGGTTGGGTAAAAGTGTGATGCTAAAAGAAAATGTATAACATTTTTTCTTCAAGATCATTTTCTGAGAGTCAAAGAAGTTTATTACTACCTAGACTAAGATCATAAGGAAATATACTTACATGAAAATTAGTGTTTCATCCTTTATTAAATTTCTACCACAAAATCATGTTTTCTCCAAATGATGAGTATTCAAGATGACATGGACACACCTGAAGTGCTCGAATAAACTTATAGAGAATCAAATAATACAGAAAAGATGAACTATATATTTCCCATGTCTTTACACATTAACCAAAACCAAAATGGTTAGTACAAGATTAGATAATCCCCAAAAAGCATAATCCTTTATTAAAATAAATACTACTCTTAATATCTAAAATTCAACAAACAATACTCAAAGTTCAAAAAAGACCATTCAATACACAATTTCACTTAAAATTCCTAAAAATAATCCAAACTAAGATTGAAACCCAAAACTCAGTAGATTTTGATCACTTAGTCTTATAAGATAAATCTTAACATTTATCTCCAAATAAAATCGACTACTCTTAGAGTCACATACTAAAAAGTAATTAACCTAATCACATATTATCCATGACAGGTTAATCATTTCCATAACTAACCCAAATTACTATAAGTCCAGAATAAAAACATAGATCCTTCCAAAATAAAATTCAACCATTACTCCTCAAATGAAATCCCATATAATTTTATTTTCCTTAGGCATATAGTTTTCCAAAAGAGAAAACATCTTCCAAAATAACCTTTATCACTTAATCACCAAATCATTTTCCTATAATAAGGATATCCATTTGATAAAATATATGTTTCCAAAATATATTTATTCTTCATCCATAAAATCATTTAACTAAAAGAATAATTCATAATAACCAGGGACTTCCCGTAGTCCAGTGGTAGGTGATAAATCCCAGTCACACTTTGGTTGTGGAGTTGAGTCATGCAGCTTTGTCTGACGTGATGGGTTGTCACACCGTCTGTGTGTTTTCATTTTTCAAAAACTTTATAATTCTAATATCATTAACAAAATGATATAATATCCTCAAAATAACCATAACATATTTTAACCTCAAAGGTTATTTCATACCTTATATTTTGCATCATAAAAAGTAATAAACCTTAATTGTCTCAAATTTAAGGATCATATAAACCCTAATGGTTATTTATTACTACATCCACAAAAGAAAAAACAGTTCTTCCTCAATTAACATTTTTATATAAAAAAATTTAGGGTTAAAAATACTAAAAGTTTTCTAAAGTAATCTCATCATTAATAAATATCATCATCCATAGATCGAAAATAACTCTTCCATTCCTAAAATGAAGAAATCTTAATCATTAAACATTCTTCCCGATCCTTTATCCATTCTTTTCCATATTATTCTTTCATACTTATTTCCTAAAAACAAAATCATGCATAATGTTTTAATATTTCAATATTATTAAAAAATGAGCAAAGAGATAATCCATACCTTTCATAGGGTATTTTCAGTTTCCTCATCTTCAATTGGAATGGAATTAGGTATTGGTAAACATATATTTGTACGGTCCCACTGATCCCATTCCTGAACCTTCTTCATAGGAAATCTATTTGCGTAATGACCATGCACACCACATGTAAAAAATTTTAATTGATCCATTGTAAATGACTTCTTTCCTTTTCTTGTAGTTAACTAAACACTTACTTTTTATATGGAATGTTATTAATTTATAACCTTCATTACCACATCTATAACATTTTCCCACCACATTGAAGCATTTCCTATGTCTTTATTTCCACATCATTGACACATAGGTTTTTGAATATACCTACCTTTATTATTATTACCTAACCTTCCATGAAGGATTCATTTCCTGTATATATGATTCCTTAGAAAAATCATCAAGGTTCAAGTGGTCAATCATGACTACAAATAGTTGGTTAAGAATAACCATAAGAGTTCTCATTGTAGCTATCATTTCATTCAGTTTATTATTTATAAAACCACCACAGTTTGTGTAAAGACCCGTAAAATTCAAGTAAAATTTGTTCTTAATTTTCTTTGGGATTTTACAAGAACGCAGTTTCTGACGGCACTTGATTCCGAGGCCCGTTGTGCTTGGAATTACTATCCGAAGTTTAGCTCGGGTGCGTTCAGTGAACGAACAAGCGGGAATTTCTAACTTATGAACCGGTGCTCGGAATCGAATTCCGAGGGCACCGATGGAACCGCAGCGCTGGTATTTGCTTAGAAACACCTTTTCCGAAGTTGCGTTTTCACGAGAGAGGTTGATAAAAATTGTGGAAGTTAAAATAAAAATTTAACTACAATTTTTATTTTCTCTAAGTGGATTTAAGCTTTGGGTGGAAGTTGGGTAACTACCCAACTTCCCTTGGGAGGTTATGAGGGTGGTGGGGCCCACACGAACCCCACCCTTTCACATTCCTTAACTCCCTCAACTCACAATTAAATTTGATAACTTAAGTTTAAATAACTTATGATATTAATGAAGTGTGTTTAATGTGAGTGTTTGAATTTCAAACTAATGTCAAGTTAATAAAATAAGTGTGGACTTATTTTATTAAGGGTTGAATTCTTGTTGTGGAGTCTTTTGGGAGAAAAGGCTAAGGAACTTGAGGAACTTCTTCATCTTCGACGAAGAACGTGAAGAACACATCGATCTCCGACGTAGAACGCCGAGTCCTCAGAAACCGACTATGCGACACCGTATACTGCGACGCCGACGCCGTCTTCTTTCGCGACGTCTCTTTCCGCGATGGATTTTCCGCGACGAATCCTCGTTCGACGAACCTCCGTTCAAGATACGCTCAAGGTAGGGGGTTTATTTTATTTTTTGTTCGTGATTACTACCTTGACGTTCTTCGTGAAATATGACCAATTGCTATCGATTAACGAGAGGGGGCCAGACCGCACAAACACGACTGACCCTCCTCCCTTATCTATGTTGTTGTTTCTATTGTGGATTGAAATGGGAATGGCGCGGTTCCGTCATACCGCGCGGGATCGTGCGGCAAGGAAAGCACGACGCCGTCACACTGCGCCGTGAAATCGAACAAGGACGCGCCGCCGTCGCGCCGCATCAGAGAAACCCGAAGACACCGCAACTGGAGCGGGGCCATGGTGGAGGGGCGCGGCGCTGTCGTGCCGTGCTAGACGAACCAAGGCCACGGTCGGTTCCAGGCCGCGGCAGAGCAGGGTGACCGGCGGCCGGTTCCGGGCCTCCGGCGTCGGAGCTGGGGGGACCGGCCGTCGCCGGTCTGTGGCGGCAGAAGCCGGACGACCAGAGCAGGCCGGCCGGAAAAGGGTAGGTTGGGTGTTAAGAACCCCCGGCGGCCAGCTCAAGTGGCCCCCCATTAATGAGGGCTGTGGTTACAAAACCAGGGGGCAGGTGCCCCCCCCTTCAAACGGCTCGACCGTTTGGCCGAGCGCCTGGCCAGCGCGCCCAGCGCGCTGCGCCTAGGCTGGTCCGGCTACCTGGCCGGTCCGCCATGCCAGGCCGCGCCGGCCGGGCCGGGCCGTGCCAGCCGGGCCGGGCCGCACCCATGCGGGCCGGACCTGGACCCGGTTCGGGTCGACCTGGTTCGGGCCGACCCTGGGGGTATCGGGCCGGGTCGGACCGGGCCCGAACCCCTTAATACCGAATCTCTTCCGGTCGGACGCCCATAACTTGTGCTACGGGTCTCCGATCGATGCACCGTCAATTGCGATGAAATCCTTGGATTGAGAAGGTCGTTTCGGTATATCGCACTCAAGGTTTTGGAATACTTTGGGTTTGGCTGAGTTGGTTCGTACACGAAACCAACTGGGCCCTCGGAGCGGAAACACTCATAACTTGAGCTCCGGATGTTCGATTGACGTGCCGTCGACTTTGTTGGATTCCTCTTAGTGAGACAGATCTTTTGGATTACTCCGCCCGAGGTTTGGACGCAGGTGGTGTACGGTCGGGTTGGTTTTGCCTTAAAAACCAACAGGGCCCCTAGAACAGAAAAACCAATAATGCTCAGACCGGGTGTTCGATTGACGCGCCGTCTGCGACATTGAGTTCCTGTTGATGATATAGAACTTTTGGATACATCAACTCCAGACTTTGTGTCAGTTGATGTACCAGCCTCTCGGCTCGTGGAGCGGACCCTCCCGAACGAGCTTGCTGTGTGCGGAAACCCTAGTGCTGGCTGCGACTCTGACGACGACAGTACAGATATCCTCAGTGGATTTGACAACGACGACTACAGCACTCAACGATACTACGTGGATCAGTGCTACCGATCCTGTGTGGGTCTGATCCTGTGTGGGTCAGCGCTCAGCGGTTCTGTGTGAGCCAGTACCTACAGATCCTGTGTGGGTCCGATCCTGTGTGGGTCTTTGTAGGGGTTAGTTACCTATTGATCCTGTGTGGGTCAGATCCTTTGTGGGTCATTACGGGGGTTAGTAGCTATCGATCCTTTGTGGGTCTGACGGCTTAGATGAATCAGTGGCAATATATGATCATCTCTATCGTCATACGAAGATTTATACCTGTGTGAGCTGAATCCTTTTTTGATTTCCTATGTGAATTGTGTTGTGCTATCCTGTGTGGAATTACGTTTTTCTTCCTTGTGTGGACTGGGTTGTACTTGGGATGGGATGTTGGAGCCGAACGAGAATTGATGACTTAGGTATATGCATGGGCATATACCTAAGCAGTGTCGGATGTTACTTCGTGATTATATCTTTCCTTTGCGGATTATCCTTTGTGGATTATGGGAGACCTTCAGGGGTCTCGGGGTCCCTACCGAGTAGCTTATACTCACCCCTGCACGGGCTATGCCCGCACTACGTTGTGTTGGTTGCAGACGATGGACAACGCTGATCGTGGTTGAGGCTTGCAGAGCAGGACGGTACCTGGAGGTGGACCACTGGACGAGACGTACTCGGAGCGGCCGACTGGACCCGAGGAGCAGTGGAGGCTATTTGTACTCACCCTTATGGTGGATTTCTAGTGGACAGCTCGGCGATGCGGCTTTACTTTTCAGTTGTTGTCTTCCCTTCGAGTTGCACTTTACTTTCAGTTTGGTTTTGTATACTGGACCACTTACTTTTCCGCACTTACTGTTGTACTCAGTTTTTACTTAGTGTTTACTTCTACTGCTTTCTTGCTCTGTGGTGTTTGTTTACTTTACAAAGGCAATGCCTTCCCTTTTTACTGGGAATTATGCCTTGGTGCTAGTCGCCAGCCCCTGGCCTATGGAAGGCGGGCTTGGGGTAGTCACGACACGGGCCCCAAGGATGGTTCGTGACAAATTGGTATCAGAGGAGTTCGGTTCTACCACAAAACTTGGGACTCTGATCTTTTTCTATGTGAAGCAATAGTGTTAAGCATATTGGGTGTGGTTATCAGTCCAGGGAGTCCAGTGTTGGTGCGGCGACCGACGTATCCGTACACCAGGACCCTGACTACTGATTTTTGACTTAATGCACGAAAAAATTGATTGCATGTGTGATTCAAGTTTTCTTTGTGATTACTTTGTGTTAGCTCACCAGGTATACTGTTCTGACCGTGGTGCACCTGTTTCCTTTTCAGGATGGCCCCACGATGGCAGCCAGCTAGGGTTCTGAGAGTTGAGCGTGACGATAGCCCACCGAGCGACGAGGCTTCAGTACATGGCCCTTTGATAGCTGAGGCACCGACGGTACCTCTACCCGCCGAGCCACCAATGCTTCCAGCCCTAGCCACTGACGATGCACATCGCCTTAGTGCACTGCACGAGTTCCAGAGCCAGCGACCGCCAAGGTTCCACGGGGAGATGGACCCCCAGGCAGCTGAGGACTAGCTGGAGGCAGTGGTACGCGTTTTCCGGTTAGTGAGGACACCATCAGACCTCATGGTGATCCTCACAGCGAGCCTCCTGCACGCGGCAGCAAGCAGATGGTGGAGCTTGATGCTCCAGGTGCACAATGAGGAACCTCTTCTGTGGACGGACTCTGAGAGCCTCTTCCACTCGGAGTTTGTCCCAGCCACCCTCCGTGCGGTGTGCATCCATGAGCTTCTTCAGCTGTGGTAGGGTAGCTTGACAATTGCCCAGTACTCGGTGAGATTTTCCGATCTCTCGCGCTACTCGACCGATATGGTACGAGACCCATTCTTCCGGGCCCGAACATTTGAGCAGGGATTGAGGCATGAGATCAGGGCATCACTGATCTCCCTCAGCATTCCGACCCAGGTAGGAGTACTGGAGGGAGCCCTTTTGATCAAGAGCTTTCTTGCTGAGCCTTCTTTAGTAGTGAGACCTACCGCAGGGCGGCAGATAGCAAAGTCTTCTGCAGCAGGCAGTTGACGGATGACTCATGGGTCCAGGCAGACCAGACCCTCAGGAAGACGACCTTAGGATACTGGCTCGGAGATGTGGGGCACATGCAGAAGAACCAGTCTTACGAGTGGAAGACAGTGCTATGCATGCGGCGGGCAGGGGCACATGGCTCGTGACTGCTTGAACGGCCATGCAAAGGAGCACCAGATGGTTGAGGAACCACCAAGGCAGAGGCATAGGTTCGACCGTGGTGTTCCACAGGGAGCAGGTGGATGAGGCCGATGAGCTGGTCGAGCGGCAGGTGGTGGACGACGTTTTGAGGCTCTACCACCACCACCACCAGGAGGTCCACCCCGACCTTAGGGAAGACACAACTTCAGGCAGCTGAAGCTTACGATCATGGAGCTCCGGAAGCGGGTGGACAAGTACGGGACTAGCTCCAGGCATAGTGGCCTTTTCCCATAATGCCTCTGGCTTCGTTGTTTGTGTTTCCTTGTATCCTTGTACTTTGAGTTGAAGTAATAAAAGACACTTGCAATAGTGACGTTTGCTTTCTTGTCTTTTGTATGTTAATACTAACAGGTTCCGGTTAAAAACTGTTGACTTGACCCTCACTTATGAGATTCTTACTGGAAGAGACCTAGTGACCACACACTGATGCCGACTGTGTGACTCAACCCTTGGAGGCGAGAGTAAAGGTTGGATCTCTTGGTAGCAGCATCGAGGCCTTACGACCTCATCCATGGCATGATTTAACTAATCATGATGGGGCTGACTGTATTAGGCAAGGAACGTGGTTCATCCAGGGGATGAGACATGATTTCCCTTTTCGGCAAATGAGAAATCTTTCTAGCTTTGCAGAACGTTAAGGAGGAAGGGGAAACCCTTCGTGTGGTCAGATAGATGTTAGCAGAGCTTCCAGGATCTAAGACAGAGATTGACCAGTGCGCCTAACTTGAAGCTACTGAAGGAGGGAGTTGGGTACGTAGTTTACTGCGATGCATCAGGGACCGGACTCAGATGTGTCCTGATGCAAGAGAGGGCAGTGATCGCCTATGGATCACGTCAGTTGAGGCCGCATGAGCAGAACTACGCTACCCATGACCTGGAGTTAGTAGCAGTGGTCTTCGCTCTAAATATGTGGCGACACTATCTGTTGGGCGAGCGCTTTAAAGTTTATTCTGACTATCAGAGTCTCAGGTACATCTTCTCGCAGAAGGACCTGAACCTAAGACAGCGACGATGGCTCGAGTTCCTCCAGAACTATGACTTTGAGATAGTCTATACTCATGGGAAGGGGAACGTAGTAGCCGATGCTCTCAGCAGGAGGACGGGCATTCAACTATTTAAGGAGGCGACATAGCAGCTAGCCGCTTTGCAGATATCCTTCGTGGATAGAGATGGGGCAACCTTCCTTTTGTCTATCACAGTCACTCCTCCACTACTACAGCGGGTCAGAGAGGCACAACGTGGGGATGCTAACTATGAGACGCGGCGTGCGCAGATATCATCAGGACAGACACCTGATGGTTTTTCCTTTGGAGCAGAGAATGACGTCCTTTTCAGAGGATGTACCTTAGTACTAGTTGCTTTACGGGAGGAGGTTCTGAGAGAGTTTCACACTTCTCCTTTAGAGGTACATCCTGGAGTGGCGAAGATGTACCAGGATCTCAGACGACAGCACTGGTGGCTGGGCATAAAGAAGGCTGTGGCGGAGTTTGTTTCTCGATGCCTCACCTGCCAGTAGGTGAAGGCAGAGCACCAGGTACCAGCAGGCTTGGTACAACCCTTGGAGGTCTCGGAGTGTAAGTGAGACGGGATATCTATGGACTTTGTGACTGGACTTCCACACACTTCCAAAGTTCACGACTCCATTTGGGTGATTGTCGATCGACTCACCAAGTCGTCTCACTTCTTACCCATCAGAGAGCATGGCTCAGTGGAGAGCTTGGGGCGTCTCTAAGTTCAAGAGATTGTACGGATTCACAGTGTGTCATCATCTATAGTCTCCGATCGAGATTCTTGCTTTACTTCCCGGCTTTGGAAGGGGTTGCAGGAGGCGTTCAGGACACAACTACATTTGAGCACCGCCTTTCACCCTCAGACAGATGGTCAGACGGAGAGGACCATTCAGACTCTCGAGGACATGCTCCGCGCATGTGTTCTCGACTTTGGTCGCAGCTGGGAGGACCACCTACCCTTAGTGGAGTTTGCGTACAAAAACAGCTACCACTCCACCATTGGGATGAAACCATACGAGGTGTTGTACGACCGACCTTACAGATCTCTTTTGTGCTGGACAGACCCTGGGGAGTCAGCACTTGTGGGACCGGAGATGGTCCAGGCCACGACAGAGAAGGTCCAGGTCATCCAGGAGCAGATGAGGACAGCTCAGAGCTGGCATAAGTCCGATGCTGACAGGAGTCGGAGACCACTAGAGTTTGAGGATGGCGACCACGTCTTCTTGCGTGTCTCAACTCGACGTGGATTACATAGATTTGGCCGAGGCGACAAGTTGTCTCCATGCTTCATCGGACCGTTCCAGGTCCTCAGAAGGATTGGCGAGGTGGCTTATCGCCTAGATCTACCACATAAGTTGCACCGGGTGCACAACGTCTTCCACATATCACAGCTGAGGAGATACGTGCACGACCCGACGCATATCATTGACCATGGGGAGCTGGAAGTTGATGATGGGGTGACTTTTGCGGAGGTCCCAGTGGAGATCTAGGATCGACAGGAGTGGGTCCTACGTGGACGATCGATTCCTCTAGTTCCCATCAGATGGCAGCACGAGAACCTCCAGGAGAGCACTTGGGAGCGGGAGGCTCAGATGCGTGCTTAGTACCCACTTTTGTTTACCTATCTTATGATGTATCTTTACAGGGACGTAAAGCCCTGAGGTGGGAGTAATGTAAAGACCCGTAAAATTCAAGGAATATTTTTTCTTAATTTTCTTTGGGATTTTACAAGAACGCAGTTTCTGACGGCACTTGATTCCGAGGCACGGTGTGCCCGGACTTACTATCTGAAGTTTAGCTCGGGTACGTTTAGTGAACGAATGAGCGAGGATTTCTAACTTATGAACCGGTGCTCAAAATCGAATTCCGAGGGCACTGATGGAACCACAGTGCCGATATTTTCTTAGAAACACCTTTTCTGAAGTTGCATTTTCATGAGAGAGGTTGATAAAAATTGTGGAAGTTAAAATAAAAATTTAACTACAATTTTTATTTTCTCTAAGTGGATTTAAGCTTTGGGTGGAAGTTGGGTAACTACCCAACTTCCATTGGGAGGTTATGAGGGTGGTGGGGGCCACACGAACCCAACCCCTTCACATTCCTTAACTCCCTCAACTCAAAATTAAACTTGATAACTTAAGTTTTAATATCTTATGATATTAATGAAGTGTGTTTAATGTGAGTGTTTGAATTTCAAACTAATGTCAAGTTAATAAAATAAGTGTGGGATTATTTTATTAAGGGTTGAATTCTTGTTGTGGAGTCTTTTGGGAGAAAAGGCTAAGGAACTTGAGGAACTTCTTCATCTTCGATGAAGAACGCGAAGAACACATCGATCTTCGACGAAGAACGCCGAGTCCTCGGAAACCGACTACGCGACGCCGTATACCGCGACGCCGACGACGTCTTCTTTCGCGAAGTTGATGTTATTAATATTTTCATGACTTATTATATTCCCCCTTTACTTATTTTATATGAAATGTGCATAATTTGTGTGAAATATTAATGTTTTAATATTAAGTATAATATTTGAGCATTTTTAGAAGTAGTCAAATTGAGTCAGTTTAATGTTTTAATTATAACTATCACTATACTGATCTAAATTGTGTGGTTCTTGTTCTGTAGGATTCTCCTTTCAATATACAACATTTCATTAGAAGGAACCATGATCCAATTCTTCCATTTGAAGGGTCATATGGTCCTCACAAACAAGACCAAAGAATCTGTGAAGAAACTGGACTATTCATGAAGATTGATTTACTGGGCTCAATCTAGAAGTTCAAAAACCTTAACTCTCCACCATAATTCGGGGGACACTACATTTCATCTTGTATAAAAATTTCATGGCCCAAATCCAAGTACAAGGGGCCCAAATGAATCTTTGAAGTCCAGCCCACCATTCTGGACGAGAATGAAAATCAGTAGAGTATGCATGACATATCTCCTGATGTAATCATCCAAGCGAGCTGAGATTTTGCAGTGTGAAAGCAGGGATGTAGGCGGCCTACTTTGTTGAAAAAACCATTCGGATTTGAAGGCATATTAATATTCAAAAACCCTTTCACATTATGGACTTCAAAAAGACTGGATTGAAATGGACAGTTTATGTTTGTTTATTCAACCGGCCATAACGTTTTATCCTTACGTCTAAATGACTCCAAATTTTGAGAGTAGTCGTCCAACATTATTGCCTACAACTTTTAAGAATAATATATTTGAATATTCGGCTGTCTGAATTGCCAAATTGGCGATGAAAGTGGAGGGATAGATTGGGAATGCAAACAGTCCACTCCTTGGGCTATAAATACTCTCTCCTTCTCTCCTTGAGAGGGGTTGGCATTTCAGAAGAGAGGAGATCATATTGGCACGACCAAAGCTTTTACAAAGGCTTGGGAGGACCTGCCAAACTCAAGTTTTCACTTGAGAGACCTTTCCTCCTCTCTTTATTTTCACTTACTTTTGTGTTCTTCATTTTTGTAATCTTGTAATTCTCTTTCTTTGTAATTCTGTTTTAATGCAAGTTACTTCTTCAATATCTCTTATTCTCTTCCACCTTCTGTATTTTAATATTAATTTACTTAAAATAGTTTAAATTCAGTTCAATCCCCTTCCCTTCTTTAGCTTCCTCATTCAATCGAAAGTTCATTTTTAATTATCATCATTGTTCGTGTGTGTGTGTCGACGTACCACTCTTTTCTTATCCCTTTCTTTTTCTTCTCTTATTAATTTATAATCATAATCATTATAACCAGATTATTAATCACCCAAATGGATGAGTAAATCACTCATTGGGGTGAGTTATAATTTAGGTATGTTAAGTGATTGAGAGCTTCTGCTCGATTAATATTCTTTGAATTAACATTGTGTATGTTGGACTTAACATGTCATGGATTAATGACTTGTTTTGTTTAACATGTGGTTTCCATGGATTATTGGAACCATAAATACACAACCATAAATAAGATCTGATTGAGATTATAACCTTAAGTTAAGTTAAGTCTTGTTTTAAAGCCTTAACACTTAAGAATTCTAATCAACATCATCTTGTGACATGGGTGTTAATTTAAATGCAATATAAAGCAAAGCTCGAGGATATCACAAGCTTAACTAACCTAATGATGAACTCACCCCAATCTTTATCAATTTGGTAAATCAAACATCATCCATAAATCATTTCAATTAAGCTCTGCAAACAAACCCCCCTAATCAAAATACAATCAACTAAAAACAAACGACTACTACAAAGTATCATCGCCGAGGATTCGACCCGAGTGCTGCTATACACATTAGCAGAGCACCGGAACCTTGAACGGTCGATAGGCGACAATCGGCCGCACTTTCAAATGGCGCCGTTGCTGGGGATGGTGCTTTAAGTAGTCATTAGTTTCTGGTTATTGTCAGGAAAACACAAAAAAAAAACTAATTTTTAAAAAAAATTGAAAAAAAAACACAAAGAAAAACTCGTCTTCTCATAAAAATCATAAACTGAAAAAATACAAAGAAAAACCCGTCTTCCTCTTTCTTCCAAAATCTCTCTGAATGCCCCGTAGCCTTCCAAACAATCCCTCGGATTTTTTTGACCCTAAAATTGAGCGAACACTTCGCCAACTTAGGAGGAACATAAGAGATACTCAAATAATTCAAGAACCAGTCCTCATTCAACCAATTGAATTAGATATGGCCAATCCCAGGGAACAAACATTGAAAGAACTTGCTGCCCCTGATATGAATTACCAACCTCTTGGTATTCAATATCCAAACATAGAGGCTGACTTCGAACTCAAGTCGGGTTTGATTCATCTTCTTCCTCATTTCCATGGTCTAGCTGGTGAGGATCCTCATCTTCACCTCAAAGAGTTCCAAGTGGTCTGCTCAACCATGAAACCTCAAGGGGTTTCTGAAGAACAAATCAAGCTTAGAGCTTTCCCCTTTTCCCTAGCAGATTCTACCAAGTCTTGGCTCTACTACCTCCCACCTGGTTCCATAAACTCATGGGTTGACATGAAGAGACTTTTCCTTGAGAAGTTCTTTCCCGCTTCCCGAACAGCTTCTATCCGAAAGGAAATAAGCGGCATCCGTCAATTCCCTAATGAATCACTCCATGAGTATTGGGAGAGGTTCAAAAAGCTTGTGACAACTTGTCCACACCATCAAATCCCTGACCAACTCCTGATCCAATACTTCTATGAGGGGTTATTGGATATGGAGAGAACTCTCATTGATGCCGCAAGTGGCGGTGCTCTTGTTGATAAAACTCCTGCAGCTGCAAGAGAACTCATAAGCAACATGGCTGCAAACACGCAGCAATTCCATACTCGAGCACATGCTCAAGTGAAACAAGCCTAAGAGAATCAATCCATAGAGCCCAACAAGATGACTGAGTGGATTAGTGAAATTACAGGTCTTGTGCGTCAACTAGCGGTGGCTACCAAAGCCCCAACCTCATCTTCTCCACAGTCACTATTCCCTGGACCTATCAAGAATTGTGGAATCTGCAACTCTCCATCTCATCCGACTGACACATGTCCACAACTTCAAGATGATCCATCTGATTCATCTAGTCCAATGGAGCTCAATGCGGCATATGCTCAGCGAAACTTCAACCCTCAACAATCAGGTCAGTTTGTTAGAAACTTCAACCAACCCCACTCTGAGCCCTTCTCTTCTACCTTTAACCCACCTCTGAGGTATGGTAATCCCATTTCTCATCCTCCTCAATTCCCTCCTCAAAACCCAAACCAATTCCAATATGGTCAAGGTGGTGGTAACTTCCATCAACCTTATCCTTTTGTTCCTCAACCTCAAAGGAACAATCCTCCTCCTGGATTCCACTATCCTAACGAGCCTTCCCAATTCCCCACCCAATACAATCGCTTTCCCAAGAACCAAAATCAAGGCCAACCCAATTTGGGACATGCCTCTTCTTCTAAACAACCATGGGAAAGTGCTGTAGAGGATCTTGCTTCCTTCACCCGTTCTAGCCTAAAGAACATTGAAACCCAAATAGGTCAACTTGCATCCCACCTTAGCCAGCAACAACCATCCAATTCATTCCAACTCCCAGCTCAACCATTACCCAACCCCAAGGGTAATGTAAGTGCAATTGCACTTAGATCAGGAAAGCAACTTGCTATGCCTCAAGATAAATCCTCAAACCCCCCTTTCGATGTTGATCTAGAAAATGAAAAGAACAAAAATCTGGAAAAGGAACTTGAATCCACTCCTTCACCTTCTTCCATTCCACTTAGGAACCCAATTCCTTTTCCTCAAGCCATCTCCAAGCCTAAGAAGTCCTTTGAACCTGATCCTGAAATGCTTGACATGTTTAGACGTGTTGAAGTGAACATCCCCCTCTTAGATGCCATCAAACAAATCCCTAAGTATGCCAAGTTTCTTAAGGAATTGTGCACCCATAAGAGGCAACTTAGGAACATTGAAAATGTTTCAACTCAACAGTCCATTCCCATGAAGTGCAAAGATCCAGGGACCTTCACGGTTCCATGTCAAATAGGGAGTTCCAACTTTGATGATGCACTCATAGACCTAGGAGCCTCAATTAATGTCATGCCCAAATCCATTTTCTCCAACCTTGGTCTAGGTCCCTTGCACCCAACGGGTATTGTCATTCAATTAGCCAATCGAAGCACTGCCAGTCCTGAGGGGATAATTGAGGATGTTCTTGTTCGGGTCAATGATCTTATCTTCCCAGCTGATTTCTATGTCCTTGACATGGAAGGTGAGACGACCTCTTCTCGATATCCCCTAATTCTAGGAAGACCATTCCTCATGACTGCGAGAACCAAGATTGATGTCCACTCAGGCATCTTATCCATGGAATTCGGTGACCAACTGGTCAAGTTCAACATTTTCCAAGCCATGCGATACCCATCTGAGGATCACTCTGCATTCTCAATCCATGCTTTTGAGGACACTTCTAAGATTCAATTGAACCCCAATCCACCATGTTCTTCATGTTCTAATGATAAAGGATCTTGTGAAATCTGCACCATGATTAACAAAGTCATAAATGGTGAAGTTGATGTGGACCTCTCATTCATAGACTCCATCAATCTAGAGGAACTTGAAAACTCTCTTGAATCCCACATCAACTCTGATCTCTACTGCTCCACCTTGGACAGTGTTGAGGAAACTGATCCAAACCCATCTATAATCCCTTATCCTACTCCTAACTTGTCTAGCTTTCCAATCAAGGCTGAAAATGATCTAAAACCACTTCCTTCACACCTCAAGTATGCATTCCTTTTCCATGATCCCTCCTACCCTGTCATTATCTCTGCTTCACTTTCTGAAACTGAGGAGTCCCAACTTGTTCAAGTGTTAGAGGAAAACAAAAATGCCTTAGGTTGGACCCTAGAGGATATTCCAGGAATCAACCCTGCCCTTTGCATGCATCACATCCATCTAGAGGAATCATCCAAACCAATTAGGAAACCTCAAAGAAGACTCAATCCACTCATACTTGAGGTAGTTAGGGAAGAGATTACCAAGCTTCTTCAAGCTGGTATTATCTACCCAATTTTTGATAGTGAATGGGTTAGTCCAATTCAAGTCGTTCCTAAGAAGGGCGGGATAATAGTTGTCACAAATGAACATGGAGAAGTGGTCACAACTCGAGTGAAAAACAAATGGCGTGTGTGCATCGATTATCGCAAATTGAATGCTGAAACACGAAAAGATCACTACCCACTTCCTTTCCTTGACCAAATGCTTGAGAGATTGGCCGGAAAGTCACACTATTTCTTTCTTGATGGTTAAACCGGCTACTTCCAAATTCCAATCACACCTCAAGACCAAGAAAAGACCACATTCACTTGCCCCTTTGGAACCTATGCCTATAGGCGAATGCCTTTTGGCCTTTGTAATGCTCCTGCAACATTCCAGCGGTGTATGATGAGTATCTTTTCTGAATTCATTGAGAATTGCATGGAGGTCTTCATGGATGACTTTACCATTTATGGCGATTCATTTGAATCTTGCTTACATTCACTCTCTTTGGTCCTTCAAAAGTGTGTCAAGTGCAACCTTGTGCTGAATTTTGAAAAATGTCACTTTATGGTTTCAAATGGGATTGTTCTAGGGCACATAATTTCTCAAGAGGGTATCCAAGTTGATCCAGCCAAAATTGAGGTGATCCAATCACTTCCTGAACCCAAATCAGTTCGAGACATTCAGTCCTTCCTTGGTCATGCCGGTTTCTATCGGCGATTCATTCAGAACTTCAGAAAGATTTCCCTCCCACTCACTCGTTTACTTCAAAATGATGTCACATTCAATTTTGATGAGGCTTGCAAGAGAGCCTTCATTGAACTCAAATCTGCTCTCACATCTGCTCCAATAATCCAACCCCCAGATTGGTCCTTACCATTTGAATTGATGTGTGATGCTTCTGATAGGGCCATTGGGGCTGTTCTTGGTCAAAGAAGAGAAAACATTCCTCATGTCATCTTTTATGCCTCAAAAACATTGGATGAAACTCAATCACACTACACTGTGACTGAAAAAGAACTTTTAGCTGTGGTTTTTGCCTTGGATAAATTCCGGCCCTATCTCTTAGGTGCCAAAATCATCATCTTCACGGACCACTCAGCATTAAAGTTCTTACTTAAGAAAAGTGATTCCAAACCAAGGCTAATAAGATGGATTTTAATGCTCCAAGAGTTTGACCTTGTGATAAAAGATAAACCTGGAAAAGAAAACCCTGTGGCTGACCACCTGAGTAGAATTTCTAATTCTTCTCATTCTAAAATAATTGATCCTGAATTTCCAACTGAACACCTCTCATCTCGCACTCCAAAGTTACCATGGTATGCCCCAATTGTCAATTACATGGTTTCTGGTGTTTTCCCTGAATATTTTTCAAAAGAACAAAAAGAAAAGATGAAAAGTGATTCAAAGCATTATTTTTGGGAAGATAATAAACTTTGGAAAACTGGGGCTGACATGGTAATTAGGAGATGTGTTGATGAAACTGAACAATCCTCCATCT
Organism: Viscum album; assembly: GCA_963277665.1. NCBI lineage: Eukaryota > Viridiplantae > Streptophyta > Magnoliopsida > Santalales > Viscaceae > Viscum > Viscum album. Next base: position 1,620,498,009 of record OY728150.1, read on the forward strand.
TGGAATTCTGCCACTCAATGCCTGGAGGTGGCCACTTTGGACCACAAAGGACTTCTCAAAAGGTCCTAGATTCTGGATTCTCTTGGCCTTCACTCTTCAAGGACTCACACGAGTTCTGTCAATCATGTCCCACTTGCCAAAAGTTTGGCACAATTTCTAAAAGAAACGAAATGCCTCAAAAGCCATTAATCTTCTGTGAGCTTTTCGATGTTTGGGGAATCGATTTCATGGGACCTTTTCCCCCTTCCAATGGATTATCCTACATTCTCCTTGCTGTTGACTATGTTTCTAGGTGGGTCGAGGCCAAACCCACTAGGAAAGACGATGCTCAAACTGTGAGTGAGTTCCTCAAAACCCATATCTTCCATCGATTCGGAACACCACGTGCTTTGATAAGTGACTTAGGAACTCATTTCTGTAATAGAACCATGGAGTCACTTTTGAAAAAGAATGGGGTTGTACATAAAACATACACTTCATATCACCCTCAAACAAATGGAATGGCTGAACTTTCTAACAGAGAAGTGAAAAGAGTGCTTGAATGAATTGTTAAGCCCACAAGAAAAGACTGGCCCGATAGACTTGGTGAAGCACTCTAGGCCTATCGAACAGCCTATAAGACACCCATTGGGATGTCTCCATTTAGGCTAGTTTTTGGTAAAGCCTGTCATTTACCAGTTGAAATCCAACATAAGTCATTTTGGGCTGTCAAAACTTGTAATTTAGATTGTGAAAAATCTGGTGAAGAAAGATTGTTGCAGTTGACTGAATTGGAGGAGCTTTGACTCGATTCGTATGAGAACTCCATTATCTACAAAGAAAAGGCAAAGTCACTCCATGACAAGCACATTATTCAAAAGGTATTTCATGAAGGTGAAAAGGTAATGCTCTTCAATTCTCGATTTCGACTTCACCCAGGTAAGCTCAATTCTCGTTGGGATGGACCTTTTATTATTACTAATGTTTACCCATTTGGTGCAGTGCAAGTCGAAGACCCTTCTTCAAAAAGAACATTCACGGTAAATGGACACCGGTTAAAGCATCACCATGAGAGGCCATTCACTTCAGGTTCCACATCGACTTCCATTGACCCACCACTAGATGGAAATGGCGACCCACCAAATCCAAACCAGGGGGCACCTCTTTCCCTTTAACTCTCTCTCTATCTCTTCCTCTCTCTACCTCTTTCTTCTTCTTCCTCTCTCTTTCATTTTGTTACCACTTTATTCATCAAACCCTTTCTTTTTATCTTTCTTGTGTGGGTGTGTATTTTAAAAAAAATCCTTAAAAACTAAAAAAACCAAAAAACACAATTACTTAAAAAAAATACAAAAAAAGAGTCATGCTTACTCACCATCTAGTTTTGAAATTTTGTCCAACCATTTTGGGGAGTCAAAGGCTTGTTTTAAACTCAAATATATTGAATTTTTATCTCAAACTTGGGTAAAAAATTTTGTGTCAATAACAAACATTTTGAATGAACAATTTTTGGTGGAAAATGATTCTCCCCTACCGTGAGGAATAACATTAGCCTTCATGCCAAGGTCATCTATGGCCATCTTTTTCATTGTGTGTCTTCACCACTGATTGTGAGTCTTGAGTTTGTGGACCTTCGAGCTGAATTTCCATCTTTTGTGTGCATTAATATGATAGAGCCATTTTCTAAGCCACATGAGAATCAGAATAGCCAAATAGCCTCCCGTTACCCTTACATTGATCCTACTTTTGAAAGCCCCTTTGAGCCTATGAAAACCTTTCTTTTGATAGCCACATTACAAGCCTAATACCTTGTCCCACCCAACATCTTCATGGATTTTCATTGTACAATTTATTGAAATTTAAGTGTGGGGGGAATGGACTTCATTTTTGGGCGTACTTTCATTGATTTCCAATGTGTCATCATATGCTTGAGGGCAAGCATCCATTCAAGTGTGGGGGAGAGGTTGTAATTCTGTGAGCTTTGGGGTGTATATGTGTAATTGTCATTTGTACAAAAGTCATTGAAAAGTGTTCAAAAAAAAAAATGAAAAAAAAATTATATTAAAAAAATGATGAAAAAAAGGAATGGGTTGTGTCTTGGGTGGGTCAAAATTCATTCATCATCAACCTTTGATCGTGTTATAACTACTAAAATTAGTTCCATGAGAAGATCAAACATGGGTTGGGAGATGACTGTGAGACTTGTTTCAAGCACAACTTTCGAAAAAAAAGAGCAAAAAAAAAGAAAAAAAAAGAACACTTGAATATTTTTGTATTGTGTCATTATTGGAAGTCTTCCATGTTGTACATATTCCATCATCTCACCCTATTCCATTTTCTATCTCCCTCACTTTTCATTCATCACACATTCATGCCCTTGTAAATATGTGTTTCTATTTCCTTTCAAATCAAATTTCAAAAAAAATGTGCATTGATTTTTCCATGTTGGTGTTTTTAACCCCTCTTTTCCTTTGGACATTATATACCTACCGTCCCATAGCCACTGAAAAACCCCTTAAAAGAACTCTTGATTCTTGTACACATTAGATTTGGGAATGGAAGCTGAGAGCTCTTACAAACTCTTGATTTTCACTTTTTGTTGGTGAATGAGTGAACCTCCTAAAATACATTTTTATCATCTTGAGAGGAGTAAGTTTTGAGTGCCTATATTTTCTAATTCAAACCTTGAACATGAAAAAATGAATTGTTTCTGATGCATTATTGTGAACCAAATTTTTGATGGAATTCAATATGGATGAGTGAAATATTCTAAACCTCCCCTGATTGGAGAAAACAAAATTTTTATATTTGTTGGTGAGTGAAAATGATTTTGTCATGTTTTTATATTTGTTGCACATGAGGACACAAGCAAATCTAAGTGTGGGGGAGTTTATGTTATTAATATTTTCATGACTTATTATATTCCCCCTTTACTTATTTTATATGAAATGTGCATAATTTGTGTGAAATATTAATGTTTTAATATTAAGTATAATATTTGAGCATTTTTAGAAGTAGTCAAATTGAGTCAGTTTAATGTTTTAATTATAACTATCACTATACTGATCCAAATTGTGTGGTTCTTGTTTTTTAGGATTCTCCTTTCAATATAAAACATTTCATTAGAAGGAACCATGATCCAATTCTGCCATTTGAAGGGTCATATGGTCCTCACAAACAAGACCAAAGAATCTGTGAAGAAACTGGACTATTCATGAAGATTGATTTACTGGGCTCAATCTAGAAGTTCAAAAACCTTAACTCTCCACCATAATTCGGGGGACACTACATGTCATCTTGTATAAAAATTTCATGGCCCAAATCCAAGTACAAGGGGCCCAAATGAATCTTTTAAGTCCAGCCCACCATTCTGGACGAGAATGAAAATCAGTATAGTATGCATGACATATCTCCTGATGTAATCATCCAAGAGAGCTGATATTTTTCAGTGTGAAAGAGGGGATGTAGGCGGCCGACTTTGTTGATGAAACCATTCGGATTTTAAGGAATCTTAATATTCAAAAACCCTTTCACATTATGGACTTCAAAAAGACTGGATTGAAATGGACAGTTTATGTTTGTTTATTCAACCGGCCATAACTTTTTATACTTACGTCTAAATGAATCCAAATGTTGAGAGTAGTCGTCCAACATTATTGCCTACAACTTTGAAGAAGAAGATATTTGAATATTAGGCTGTCTGAATTGCCAAATTGGCGATGAAAGTGGAGGGACAGATTGGGAATGCAAACAGTCCACTCCTTGGGCTATAAATACTCTCTCCTTCTCTCCTTGAGAGGGGTTGGAATTTCAGAAGAGAGGAGATCATATTGGCACGACCAAAGCTTTTCCAAAGGCTTGGGAGGACCTGCCAAACTCAAGTTTTCACTTGAGAGACCTTTCCTCCTCTCTTTCTTTTCACTTACTTTTGTGTTCTTCATTTTTGTAATCTTGTAATTCTCTTTCTTTGTAATTCTGTTTTAATGCAAGTTACTTCTTCAATATCTATTATTCTCTTCCAACTTCTGTATTTTAATATTAATGTACTTAAAATAGTTTAAATTCAGTTCAATCCCCTTCCCTTCTTTAGCTTCCTCATTCAATCGAAAGTTCGTTTTTAATTATCATCATTGTTCGTGTGTGTGTGTCGACGTACCACTCTTTTCTTATCCCTTTCTTTTTCTTATCTTATTAATTTATAATCATAATCATTATAACCAGATTATTAATCACCCAAATGGCTGAGTAAATCTCTCATTGGGGTGAGTTATAATTTAGGTATGTTAAGTGATTGAGAGCTTCTGCTCGATTAATATTTTTTGAATTAACATTGTGTATGTTGGACTTAACATGTCATGGATTAATGACTTGTTTTGTTTAACATGTGGTTTCCATGGATTATTGGAACCATAAATACACAACCATAAATAAGATATGATTGAGATTATAACCTTAAGTTAAGTTAAGTCTTGGTTTAAAGCCTTAACACTTAAGAATTCTAATCAACATCATCTTGTGACATGGGTGTTAATTTAAATTCAATATAAAGCAAAGCTCGAGGATATCACAAGCTTAACTAACCTAATGATGAACTCACCCCAATCTTTATCAATTTTGTAAATCAAACATCTTCCATAAATCATTTCAATTAAGCTCTGCAAACAAACCCCCCTAATCAAAATACAATCAACTAAAAACAAACGACTACTACAAAGTATCATCGCCGAGGATTCGACCCGAGTGCTGCTATACACATTAGCAGAGCACCGGAACCTTGAACGGTCGATAGGCGACAATCGGCCGCACTTTCAGAAGTCTCTTTCCATGAAGGATTTTCCGCAACAAATCCTCGTTCTACGAACATCCGTTCAAGCTACGCTCGAGGTAGGGGGTTTATTTATTTTTTGTTCGTGATTACTACCATGACGTTCTTCGTGAAATATGACCAATTGATATAGATTAACAAGAGGGGGCTGAACCGCACAAACATGGCCGACCCTCCTCCCTTATCTATGTTGTTGTTTCTATATTTATAGATAACAATAAAATATAGATAAGCAGCTAGAAAACAATAACTAATTTCATAGTGAAAAAATCTATAATTCCAGTAAATATAATATTACCGTCAATGCCTCATTATAATAAAAATTACATACCATAAAATCCTTATAAAAATACATTATACTTAAATGGTTAAGGTATATACCAAATTACACAAATTTGTTTTTCTTATGAGACCTATCAATGCATCATTGGGCTATATAATTCTGGGCACCACCAATCAATTAATAAGTTTAAAGTATTCATTATATAAAATAAATGGATAAAAAAACACATAATCAACTTTATATATTAATAAATAACACCTATATTGAAATAATAAACATATTAGATGTCAATAATTTTTCTAGTCAATGGATCAATGATTCTATCTAGGTGAATATACTAAAATTAAATTAGAAACAATAATTTATTCAAAATGTAATTGTTAAGAACCATATAAAATAAATTAAAATAAGTAAGTAGTTAATATTAAATTCATTATTTGGGGATTTCAATATGAAATAATCCTTTATTATGCTTCTTAAATAGCTCATGGTTTACCCAAATAATACCCCCAGAGAGTGTAAAACCATGTGTGTAGTTTGGCCCACAAGTTATGCAATGAGCGAAGGTTGAATTAATTATAATCCAATATTTTCAGAGTTTTTTACAATAAGTTTAATTTTTGATAGAGCCTACATCTAGTTTTATTTATCTATATATGTATTTTATTACTATGAAACCACACACCCATTACCAACATTTCAGAAAGTTTTATGGTTACCAAAGTGTATAAGAATTATAATAGAATATAAAGGTATGTAGTATAATGATAGGTAATTGTGATATATATTTGATAATAATTAGACGAGTTTAATAAAATTAATCATAATAACATTTCAAATTTAAATAAAAATGAATTATAGAGGATAAATAAATTTTTAAAAAGTGATTATGAACCCTTATTTTGGTATAATAACGACATAGAAAAATTATATAATGAGAAGGAATAAGTAAAATATCATTAATAATATATCCAATTGATGATAATACCATGTAACAAAAATAATTAATTCATGTGAAAAAAGATTTTAAATGAAATTACAACAAAATAAATGGAATTAAAAAGGAAGGGGGGATTAGAAAGCATTACTTGAAAGGTTGATCCTTAAATGTTGAGAAGAGTTAATTAGATACTTAGATATTAAATAGAGAGAATATTTAGAGGGGAAAATAGGATATAATTAGTGATCAATTTATTTTTACTATAGAGGGATGGGAGAATGGGTGCAAGTGATCTCCTTTTATATACAAAGAATACAATTTTTTTCGAAACATTGGTTAATTGAGGAGTGAAGATCAAATAACATGGGAGTTAGGTGATTCCAAATTAAGAATCCATTTAATATAGTCAATTTTTTAATATATTAAAACTAAATTATTAATTAAAATATTGGATATAGAAAGAACTATTTTTTTATAAAAAATATCTTTTTATACCTTAAGTGTTTCAATTTTATTAACTATAAATTAATAATTAAATGAGTTTTAATATATTAATTATCTTTTTAAAAATAATAATAGGGTTGATAAATTTAATTTATTATATAAAAAATATGCACACTTAGAAAAAAAATATATTTGAAAACAAACCTTTATAGAAAAAGCCCAAAAATTCACAATAAAATAATTTTGATATTTGAAATCTAAAAAGGATGTATATTTATTAAATTTAAAATATAAAATTTGGATATATAACGATTTAATATATTTATGAATAAAATATCTTTCTAATATAATATAATGATGATGTTATATAATTTTCATTGTGTAACAGTTTTAGGGATATGGTGTTTACCTACTATAGAATAATATCATTAGTTACATTCATAAAAACAAATGATTTCATCCTTAAATTTGTTATATAAGTTACCTCATGAACAAATGTTGGTATTTATTTATATTTTATTATTATAGTTCCTCCCTTTTTCCCTCTAATTTAGGATTATCTAGAGTACTTTCACCATTAAAGTTTTCTGATTCCACAATACATTCTATCTAGTGTCAAGAATAGAGACAAGGTCATGATTATGTGACATGACATGTTCCAAATAGATTTTTTATATGGTGAGTTTTTGTGTTGGGTATATAATGTAATTATGTAGTAATGAGGAATTTAATATGTTTTGTACTTCAGAAAGTTTGGTTTTTATAACTAAACTATAATCCATAACTCCGATTGGCTCTTAATTTTAGAAATACCTAATATACCAAGGACATATATTTACCTTATTTAAAAACCTTATAACCATATTTTTATTGGAAATATATTTAAGAATAAATTATGGGAAACTTCAAATTCCATTTCCTTCATTCAATAATCAAAAAAACATTCTTCTCTGAGTTATACAGATTTGATTCTAGATAGTTTTAACCTTCTCAGTTATCTCCTCAAAAAGTTCTGAATAAACTAGCCTCTTTTCTCCAACTTTATCCAGGAATGTTGGATCACGACATAATTTACTGTTAATTTCATCATAAGGTGAATTTTTTATTCTCAAATGGAAGTTATTATTGCCTTAAAATCACACTAGGGGTATGTACTAGTGCCATGTTCCTTGGATTTCAATGGGAATAACCTCAATATATCCTCAAATGTTTGAATAATTATCTTAGAATTCCCTTATATTTTAATATGGTAAGTGGTGAGCAAGAGTATATATTTTTTCAAATACTTTTAAATAATCTTCTATAATTTGTATTTGAAATAAGATTCATTATCAAATACATTTGATATAGGAGAAAAATGAAGTCTTAAAACTTTGTTGATATAAAATCGTGCAAAATGTTTAATGGGAAGACCCTCCCTTATTTATAAGAAGTGTGTAGACATGGTGAGTTAATCTTCAATACACCACATAATATCAGAATTTATATGTGTTATAGGTAGTCCAGTAACAATGTCTATTATGATTTATCCATTTACACATTAGCATAAGGAGTGGTTTTATTACACTCCTTATAAGTTTTTTATAAGATTTTAATTATTAGAATACAAAGAATCTAGTCACATTTTCATCAATTTCCCACTTCATTATTTCACACCAAAATTAATTATATATATTTTCTACCAGAGTGTGTGGGTAAATTCAATCTATGAGCATCACCCTAAAATTATCTTTTTAGATTAGGTACTGATGGTACACAAAGTATTTTCCTGTAAAATCTATCCCCACCCCATTGTCTTGAGTCACAAAAAACATACTACTTTGATTTAGGTGATATCCCTGAGAATACAAAGGATAGAAATAAATTTCAATGGATTAAAAAAATGGGGGAAAATTTCCCTATGAAAATAAAACTACCACAACTAACATATAATAACTACACATCCACTAAATGATGAATGATAACAATGTATAGAAATCATAGTATGAAAAATCAACAAACTATATCAAATTACCATGTAGAAACCAAGGTCAACATAAACTAAAAAATAGAATGAAACACTAAAAACACTCAATGACTCAAAATAAATGATATCTAAAACTCTAGAGAATCTCTAATCTCTAAATCCAAAATCCATGCCTATGTATCATGAAGAACTAATAAAGAAATAAGATAAATTCCCCTTACCTATGTATCGGTAAATGATATCTTCAAATTCACCTAATATCCGAAGGGTGTGAGTATTGAAACTCAATAGATTTCCCAAAAATTACTTCCCTACTAATTAAACTAGGATAGAAAATGTTAAAAAATTTAAATAATACAAATTATATTAAACAATTTAAAATTCATTATCTCAAACAGAAAACAGTTTTCATAAAAAAAATTCACAACCAAACCCATTTGCAAGGAAAGAAACGAAGAAAGTCATTTAATTTTTTTTTCAAATTCAATTTTGGAATCATGTTTTTAATTTCCTATAACTACACAGACACACATAGTAAGGCTTATTATTTCCCGTGATAGTGTAACATCACATCCATAACTCACCACTTTTAGGGTGATACTTCATGACCATTATCCTTCCCATTCAATTAATTCCCAACCAACACATGCCAAAAAAAATTTCCAGCCCATTTTAATAAAAGATTATTTTTATTTAAAATACTTTTCCAACCAATTTCCATTCATTGAAACCAAACAACCATTTTAAAACCATGAAACCAATTTCACTTTCCACAAAAATAACCAATTTCTATAAGCAATCACCAAAGAAAGTTATATCAATATTTGGTCACCAATTTCACAATTCAAATCACATAGTTCAATTGAATTGAAATAAATCATTTAAGCTATGGGAAAATAAAGAATGAAATGAATTATTTAACAAAACAAGGCTGAATCTCTGAAAACCCACCATAGATATAATTTTATACCATCCACATAGCCAAGTATCATCAGGATTGTCATCCAATTTCATTGATTTGTCCCTAAAAGACAAGTTGTATGAATCCTACTGATGGAATAAGAGAATATCTAAGAAAAACTACCAAGAACGGATACATACCATGTAATTCATCCTTCAATGCACCAATATTTGTAAATAGATCTATCCCATATCAAAGTGGAATATCTTCACAGCATTTGGGAGGAATAAAAACTAATATAGAGTTTCTAAAGAGAAAAACAAAGTTTTAGAGGCAAATCCATGTGAGATACACTTTTTTAGGATCTAATTTTTAACTATTCATGGTTTTCTTGCACGGTTAGGGAAGCCATGCATAAACCATGCACCAATTAATGCCTCTAGAAAACCTTTTCATGGTTGGATCATATGATTATCAAAACTATTCAGTAACCATGTTTTCCGCTCTGTTCCACTTTGCATAGTTACTCCTAGATGGCCGCATGGTTTGGACATACCGTGATCCCTAAAAATACACCTACCCAGAGCCCACTTCCTTACCTTTCACGGTTTTCTATAAGAGTTGAAATATTTTCTCTAACTATGATCATACTATGAACCTCTATAAAATCCCAAAAAACATACAAGAAGTCTTCTAAAACATCCTAGACATCACCCAAATAGTTTACTTACATGAATTATATGAAGAATGGGCTACTTATTTTCAACCAGGATTGCCAAATTCTCCCTACTATTGGCCTTTTATTCCTTGAAAGTAGAAAACCCATATTTCCCAGAAAGAGTTTAGACCATTACTTAACCATTTCTTTCTCCTATTCCAAAGTTTCTTTCTGAATCTGACCATGTTTCCATAAAACCCACAATAAACCAATTCTTTTCCCATGAAATTATTTCTCTTTCCTATTCACAATCCACACTAACACATGAACCAATGATTAATCCATATATAGGCCAACATAATCCCATAAAATCACATATCTAGGATCAGTCTAATACCTTTTCAACTAAGATACATGAAACAAATTATGCACTATAATATACCGTGGTGGTAAATCCATCATATATTCCACCTCACCAACTCATTAATGTATTCTAAAAGGGCCTATGTATCGAGAGGATAACATGAACTACATCCAAAAAATAATGACTCCCAAGCCTAGGAGAGATTCCCAAGAACACATGATTACTCACCCCAATCGACAATTGCTATTAATGATGATCTAAAAATGATTTTTGATGACTCTTCACGGTATCTATTATCTTTCTGATCAACTGAGTCTTATCAGTTGTCACTTGGACAATGCTTCACCCAACCAATGATGCCTCACCTGTTTCCACCTAACAAGTGGATAATGATAAGTATGATCATACATTTATTCAAAATGATCCACATATATTATGGCTTGATAACTATTTTTATGTGGGAATTCCACTAATGGTACATGCTCCTTCGATGAGCCACCAAAATCCATTTCAAAATCTCACAACATGTCCTCTAATGTTTGTATCATCCTTTTTAATTTTCCATCAGTATGAGGATGATATTACATACTCATAGTCAGCTGTTTCCAAAGGTATTAGTTTAATGATTTATAAAAAATGAGATTTAAACCTCAGAACTATATCTAATACTATCAAAATTGGTATGTTGTTTCTCTTTACCACTTCTTGGATATAGATCTCAGAAAATCCCCCACCGTATGAGATTCATAAATAAGGATGAAATGAGATAACATTGTGAGATGATCCAAACTAACCCAGATAGAATTGTGTTTCAGAAACATCCTTTGGATACTATTTCCATTTAAAAATAGGAATAGGTAAATAAGTCTACATAACTATTGGCCACTGATGTTCTTCTTAACCTATTGACAAGTTAAGAATCTTGAAATGAACTCTGCCACTTTTCTTTTCATGCTAAACCATAATAACTGTGATTTAATTTCTTTATATGTAGTAAATATTCCAAGATGAACAACCCATCTATAATGGTGGTAAAAATGAAGAATTTGTTCCAAAAAAATACATAGGTATTACCATCTAATTTTGAAACCAAAAAACTGACCCCCCCATCCAGGTTCTATCCCTTAACTGTCTTCCAACAATTGAATTTAGTCCTTGACACACATTATGTATTAGATTTCTATTCCACTTTAACTATCTCTAATAAATCAGGAACAAATGAAATTTAATATAAAACCATACAATTACCTTGGTCTTCACATTCGAAGTGCATATCAGCTATGTCTGACATCAACCACCATAGATCTAAAGCCTCTTTTTACAATTGGGCATATGTCTTCCTAAATAATTCATCTTCCACCAAATTTCCTTTACATAATTTATAAATCAAGTCAAAGTAAAACATTTAGTGATACTCTATCCATGTTCCCTCTCTCTCTCTCTCAGTTTCAGATCTCTTTGTGAGAAAATTTGTTTCAAAATCTTATGACCCGTAAACATTGTAAATTTATCACGAAAGATATAATGAAATCAAGTATTTAAATAATGGAATATATTAACTAACTTCATATACTTTTTTGGGTAGTTATTCTCATAAAACCGTAAATACCATGATACATAAGCAACAACATGATCTCTATACAAGAGAACACATCCCAACCTAGATCCCCAAGCATCACAATACACTACATACCCTTATCCTGATTCTGGAAATATCAGGATCAATACTAATGTAAGGAAAACCTATAACTCATGAAAATACATTTAACATTCATAATTCTATTGGAATGGAAGTTTTTTACATATCAAAAAATTCATAGGTGAATCTAGTAATGAAGAGTCATAGAAAAAGAGTCGTTAATAAATAGCCAATCCAAGGAAACTAAGTCTCAAAGACATTATTTGTTGGTTTCCATGATATATCAACCTCTATTTATTTTGGATCCATAGAAACACCTTTTTTAAAGATAAAATAACCAAGGAAACATACCTATTATATCAAAAAATCAAACATTGATAATTTGGAATATATAAGAATTTTTTTTAAAATACTCAACATCATCTCCAAATGTTGATCATCTTTTCCTTTAATACACCAATATTTCATTCACTAAAACCACTAAAAAATAATCCATATATCTCTAAAATATCTAATTCATCATTTCTATAAATACTACTAGTTCATTCGTAATACCAAAAGAATAACCACATACTCATAATGTCCACATCTACACCTAATTTGTTTTTGGGATATCCTGCTTCTGATCTCGCAATTGGTGATATTGTAACACCCCGAGATTTTATGAGATATATTATTTTTAAATTATTTTATGTCTTCTATTATACGCAACACCAAGATTAGCTTGTACTATATGCAACACCGTATTATCTTGCAGTATACACAACACTATTCTTGGCTCGTGTTACACACAATTTCAAGTTTGTTTTGTGGAAATTATTCTACGCAACATTATGTAAAGATTTTATTTAACATATAAATGAAAGAAGTTTGATTATGTTATACGCAACACCAAATGGAGTTTTCTCTACACGCATCCCTGACTTGGCTTGCATTACAGGCAATCACGACCTTCCTCGATAGCGTGTGTAGTACGCAATATCGGGTTTCACTAAACAATGATATATTGTTATAATATTATTATGGACTAGCTGTTATGAATAGTATTAAATAAATTTTTAATTTTATAACATTATTATTCATCTTACATATTTTCTAGAACATGGTTTGAGAACTAAATAAATTTTTCGGGTAAAATAAGTATTTATCAATAAATGCAGTTTTGCCGCCTTTTGATGGCACACCCACTTTAAATCTAGTTTTTGACATGTTTATAAGTTCAATTTGACAAAATAAAATTATTCCTTGGAATCAGGATATAAAAATTTAATTTGGATAATTTTTTCATATTATTCAGATAACTTTTATATTTTAATGAATAGTGAAAACACGCTCTATTTTAATTAAAAACAAATTTTTAATTGCACTGATTTATATGGTAATATTATCTTTTTAATTTGTTTTAAAGTGTAATTAGAATATATTTTTACCATTTAATCCAATTTTGGTCATTGGAATTAATTTCACTTTGAATTTGGACATAAACAAGTGTCGATCTTTTGATAGTTATTGTTTCTTAAAAACACACTATTTGTTTTGATAACGCGAATTAATTTTAAAATTAATTAATTCCACTTCTATGTTTTGAATTTGAAAAAATATACATCATTTTTTAATTCGGAATATCAAATATAGATTAGGCTGAATTTTTGGTATTTTTCTGAAAAAATTCATTTTTTGATGAATAGTGAAACCACTTAGTGGTAGTTTGAAAACGTACTCTTTCATTTAAATGAAATTTTACCACTTCTGTGAATTGAATTTCAAAAATCTGACATACATGGTTGTTATCAAGAAGTAAAATGTGGTTCAATAAGATAAAAATAATTTTTGGTGAAAAGTAATTTTTGACTTTTATTTACTGGTGTTAAAGGTAAATAGGGTAATTCAAGGTTAAAAAAATATTATAATAATTAAAAATTACCATAACACTTGTCTTAACCTTATTGGATGAGTATTTACCGACCATGGTCATCCTTGGGTCGATTTTGGGGCCCCATTGAGCCAATTGGTAGTGATAATGACAATTTGGATTAATTAATTTAATGTAAAGACAAAATTGACATTAACAAAAATATTTTAGTAATTAATTTTTTAAGGGTTTATATAAATTATATTTTAGACTATAAATATTCATTAGAAAGATAAAAATATTTACTACATGGTGATTTTTTTTATAACTTTTAGACATCATATAAATTAAATTATTTATGACACAATAATGATGCAATATTTACCTCATTAATAAATGATTTAAATAAATAAGATTATAATGATTAAAATATTATCCAAAAAATGTCCAATTATGATTGGATGATTTTATTTAGACCATGAGTAATCTTATCTTCATTTGTAATGATTTTTGGATCTTTGGAAACCAAATATGAGTTTATAATAAAATAATATTTTCACACTTTCCAAAGGTGCCCCTCTCCTCCCATATAAAAGGGAACCTCCTCCCTCTTCTCTTTACACCCTTTTAAGCCTTGAAGATCTTCCAAAACATGAAAGTTCATATTCTAAACTTCTCTAGTTATATCATATAGGTTTTTGTCTTCTCAAAAGACTAACTCTAGTGCCCTAAGAATGAGTTTAAAGGAGGTGCGTCGAGGAAGAGGTAATCTCTTCTACCGACTCTTTCAAGTTTCTTTATTCTTCTACTTCATCTTCTTTAGTTGTTTCATTATAAAGTAATAACATAAGTATTAATTATATACTGATATGTTATTATAAATATGAAACAACCCTATTTCACCTTCAATCCATCCTATGGAAAACGAAATCACCGCTCGTGCGTACGTACGGAATACCGTCTCCACGCCGTGGTGTAATCAGTTTTTTCACCACCACCATACTTGGATGGGTATAATGGTGTAAAGAATAACTATATATGATTATTATAACATCATTATGATTATAATATATATATCATCCACTACAATTCCATTCAATAAATATGGGAACGATATCATCGCTCGTGCGCACGTACGGATTACCGTCTCCATGACGCGATGAGATTCATTTTTGATGTTAACAATTCAAGAAAGATTATAAATCATATATAATAAGTAATAATGAAATACATGACATAATAATTCTACTGGATTTATGTATATATATATTTATTCAATCTACTTAATACCATTCAGTTCAATAAGAAAACAAAAAACAGTGTTCATGCGTATGTATGGCCTACTATCTCCATGAACCGCGTATTTCATTTCATTTATCTATCTATTATATATATATATACTAAATATATATGATATATAAATCATTATTTATATTATTTAAGTATGTAAATCATGATATAAGTAATACTAATATCAAGAACAACAAGTCCAAACACGTATGAAAAATAAAATGATTTTACCCAAAACGCTGCTTTAACATGGAATTTACAAAATAATGGGTAATATAAAGTCATAAGTGAACCATATATGACATAATAACAATTAATATGATTATGTAATAAGTAAATTACATTATTTAAATCATTATATAGGAGGTTTGGATATATACAAATCATATCGGACATAAGGTAAGGGATAAAGTTTCCAATCTTGTTTTTATCCGAGATTGTTTATTCGTAAGTATTTACTAGGGTTATATTTATCATTCATGTCCCTATTTTCTAAAAATGGTTTCATGTATGTTTAAAGTCCTTTTTACCCATTTTTTACTTTTACTACATGGTATGTAAGAAATCTTTATTTTGTTTACCATACGAGGTACTTTTTGACTTTTCCGAAAAAAGTACGAGTATAATGTTTTTTAACTTATACGGCATTAATGGATTTTTATGGTTTTATAATGCCTTATTTTAATGAAGCTTACTCTAAAATATTTCATTACTATTTTCAAAAAAAAAATCCTTTTTTTTTAAATTTTCATGGAATTTTGTGAAAAGAAAATGATTTTGAAAAAGAAAGGATATTTTCCTCCAGAATTCATTTCAAGTGTTTTATCAAAACCATTTTCCTTCTAAGATGGCATTATTTCATATGTTTATATTTCAAGTATAATGTCTCTATGATTTAAATGATTTAAATTTTCTTATGATGAAATGATATCCATTTGTTTTATATGGATTATGTTATGATGGGATGATGTTTATGAAACCCATTTTATTCTTTGGGTTATAATGAATGATTTATGTTTATGTTATGGCACACGTAAGAATGGTTTAATAATGAGATGGGTGGGACATATATCTCCCTCCAATGAATTGGGTAAAGATTTATATCTCATGAGATAGATATGGCTAGAATAATAATTTAATTCGGTTCAGTGATACCAGACTGGAATGAGGAGTGAACTCGATTCAGAAAGAGACTTTGTCCACTAAGATGGTCTTGGAAGCAATGCCTTGGCTACTATAGAAATCATATCATGTGCTTAATGGTTTTACACAATTAAATGTTTTATTCCCATGATATTTTATCATGATTAATTTTTCTTTGTGATCTATGCCTTACATACTGCCATGTTTTATGTCATTGCTCAAGATTTTAATTTTTAAACATTATGTTCATGTTTTTAAGTTCAAATGTATATGATTTGTTTTATTTTCTCCATTCTTACCCTTACTGAGAATTTGATATCACCCTTTATATTTTTTCTTTTCCCCAGGGTTTAAAGAAAGGTTTTAGGTATGAAAAAAGGGGAATATCTTTATGGGAGATGTTGAAGATCATTCATCATGATTAGAAGATTATGTTCCACGTTTCCAAAGACACTAAAATATTATGGTCCTTGAGTGTTGGTTCTTGTTATGTATTAAGTATTACACAAAATTAATGTAATTTCCATGTACGTAAAGCTTTGGGTCTCTACAGATATCCTAATCATATTTCAGTTTTAGTTATGAACTTGGATCCCTTTAATAGAATAAACAAATAATTAATTCATGTAAGTTAATACTGATATATTATTTTAACATGGATTATGATAATATACACAAAACAAAAGAGTTCCAAGTTACTTTTTGACAAACAAGACCAGTTGGTTTCTTGTATGACTACCGAGTTACATTTTTTATAACCACAAAAAATGCTATAAGCCTCAATCTATAACACTGAAGGCTTAACAATTTAAAATTTACCATATAACAACTATTAAAACAAGGCTTCCCAAAATTCAACACTTTCCATTTTAAAACTATTTTTGAAGAGTCCACCATGATTTTGAAAATCAAACCATTTTCTAAATACAAGTACCAAACTTTTCAAAATATCACATTTGAAAATAGTGTCAACAATTTTTAAAAATAATTTTTTTTTCACAAAATCATAAATCATTACCTAAAACGAAACATGAATTCTTAGCGGGAAGCCATTTCTATCAATTCATTTTATGCTCTTCTCTTTGGATAAACCCATTAAAATGATATTAAAACTTCTATAGGTGCCTAAAAAATCAAATTTACCCAAATAATCGGTAACTTGAAGTTCAATATAAATAGGTTAGCTATTTCTTTTTATACTATACATTATATTTTGCAACAATCCTACTCCTTTATTCCAAACAAACAGAAAGACTAAACCCAAATGATTTTCAAATACATTACTGGAAAACCAATAATATTTTTTCCAAAATGAAAGATGGAATGACTATGATTGATACCATTTGTAACATTCCTCTCCTCCCCATTAGTTTTAGTGAAGGTAAAATTTCTACTTGTCCTTAGGTTGTAGCCCCAAGATGCCAATGTCTAGAAATAAATGCCAAGGGTTTAAACACAATTGGATGATGATTTTACAAATGAAAATAAAATAACCACAACCAACATACAAATTCCATAAAACCACTAAATTATGTATTATAACAATGTATACAACTGAAGTTATTACAAATCAATAAAACAATATCAGAGTACCACGTAGAATCTAGAGTCAACTTCAATTACAAAGCAGAAGACAATACTAATAAAATTCGATGACTCTAAAGACACCAAATATACAACTCCCAAGAAGATAAAAGCTCCAAATACATAATCCAAACCCATGTATCGTGAAGAACCACTAATTAAATGTGATACATTCTCTGTACTAGTTTCCCAATAAACAATATCTATAAACATACCAAACTACCCAAGAAAGGGGGATGAGTAATGAAACTCAGTAAATTTCCTCAAATGACTTCCCTAATCATAACACTAGGATAGAATTTTTTTATATATTTATATTAAAAAGTTAATATAAAATAATATAAAATAGTATATCTCAAATATAAGACAATTTCCATACAAAATAGTTTTCTCTTCTAAATCCATTTCTATGGAAATAAACCAAAAAATGCATTTTAAAAGTTCTCAAATTCCACTTTGGAATCATACATTCCATTTACCATAACCAAACACACACATAGTCAAGCTCCATGTTACCATTTATAATGGAACTTCACATCCACAACATTTCCATTTGATGGTTGTACTTCAAGACCATTATATATCCCATTCAATTCATGCCCAACCCATACATGCAAAAACCATTCCAACCAGAATTTCAAAACCATTTCAATAAAAGAATATTTTTTAAAACAAATTTCCAAAATACCTAAATTCTTTAAAACTAAGCATATATTTTAAAATTATCATTTTAAAATTATGAAACCAATTTAAATTTCCACCAAAATAACCAGTTTACACAAACGATCACCAATAAAGGTTCAATAAAGCTTTTCATATCAATTTCACAATTCAGTGAACATAGTTAAATTAATTATAAATAAATTTAATTATTTCTATAGGGATGAGTTTAGAGATAATCCAAATACCATGGAAACTATCGTCAAAATGATGATTTACATGAATTCTTCAACAAAACTGGGTTGATTATCAAAAAACTCACCTTAGATCTCATTCTCTACATTCAAAACAACCAATTATCCTCATTATTGTCATCCACTATCATATACCTATACAAAATGAACTTGATATATGATTAAAAGATATGGAATAAGGATATATCTAATAAAAAACCCAATGAATAGAGACCTTCCACACAATCTAAACTTCAACAAACCAGGATTTTCCAATAGATCACTCCCTAATAGAAGGGGAATGTCTCCATAGCCTTTGGGTGGAAAAAAATGTGTTAGAGTTTCCAAATAGAAAATATAACAACATACCAAAAGTCTTAAAAACCATAAAAACATCACCCTAGAACATTACATACTTAAATTAAACAAAGAAAGCGTTGCTTACATGAAATCATGGGTGTTACATTTCCCAAACATCAACACACTATATTTATAGGTGAAGTCTACTAATCTCCCATATTCCAGGGATTTAATATTATTTTTTAAACCCTTATAATCATTTTTATAATTATTTATTTTATATAGTAATGATTCATGGGAAATTATTTATAAAATTCATGATATTTCCTCTTATTTAACAATTTATATGTCCAACAATAAAAATCTACAAATATTGGTTTTTTTATATCCTTATAATAGATAAGAAACCATGATCCTTCATACCTATTTAATATTCAACCTTATTCTCCTTTCCAAGGTGGAATTTTATTTTATAACCATTGTCATAGAGTAGTTCTATCCATATTGTTTGTCTTATGTTGATCTCTTTCTATGCGACTATATAATTCATTTTTTGCTCTCTATATATATCATGTCATTATCCATAAATATATTATATACATATCTTTAACTAAAAGATAACATAATAGAGTAAAAGATCATGAGTTGGATAGTTTTTCTAACGGGTTTTTAATTTTTCTGATGCATAAGAGAAAAACACATATTTTTTATATGGTTACATCCTATACCATTATTTGATGAATCACTGTATATAAAAAATCCTTCCCATCCCAATGTAAATGTCAATATTGGTTTATTATTCATTCTCTTCATTAGTTCTTAAAAACATTCTTCACATTCTTTTAACAATGTGAATTTGAATCCTGTACGTCTCATCATAGTAAACGTGTTATCTAAAAAGGGGGTTTTTCATGAAATCTATGATTGTAAACTACTAATTCATGGAAAATATTTATCTCAGTTATATTTTTTAGAGTGGGGAATTTTTATGTACCATTTTTTATATAGGGTCCACCGATATTCTCTCTATGGAGATAATATGTCCAAGGAAAGAAACATTCTATAGACAATATCCACACTTATTGAATTTCTTATATAGATCTTTTTTACTTAGAGTGACAAGGATGATTAAAAAATTGTATTTATTCTCTCAATATATTTTATAGTAAATCAAGATAACATAAATAAAGACCACAATAAATTTATTAATATAATATTTGAATACTAAATTCATTAAATCCATGAACATTGAGGGTGAATTGTTTAACCTAAAAATAATTTCTATGAACTTGTAATTCCCATACCTTATATGAATGGACATCTTCGATATATAAATTTTTTGAATTTCAATTGATAATAACTAGAATGGAGATCAATATACAAAATTTATTGATCATTTTTTAGAAGATAAAAAAAATCATAAATGGAATTTAAATGTTATTTGTTCTTTATAGTAATGGAAAATATTTCTTTGTAATTGATGAACTACCTCATAGTTCAATCCTTATTTTTCACAAAAAAAATTGGTTCTCCCATGGGTGAAACACAAACACATATGAACACCTTATCAGGAAAATCTTTTAATTGTTTATTTAATCACACTAATTTCAATAGATATATTATATAGAGAGTATTATATTTATATTCTCAATAGGGATGTGATCAATAAAGAATAAAACCTCAAAATCAAGTGGAAATATTAGAAATTCCTCAGGGGATACATTAATATAATCCATCATAACAGATACATACTAAATTATAAGGATATTCTTCTCATTCACGGATTCATCTTTCCCATAATTTCACTGAAATAATTAATATATGGTTGTTACAATCATGAATTAGAAAATGAAATATATTCTCTTAAATCAAGGGAATATATTATAATTTAAAATATTATAATATCCTTCAATCATTAATAAATTCTTTTATTTTACTTTGAATGGAAATATATACTAAGGATTATATCTTAGTAGATCATATGTATAATATGTATGATTATAAAAAACATCATATATCTTAATAGGTACAAAGTGGTTTAATTTTGTTGCTATAATATTCTCACAAAGAGTTTTAATTGACAACCTATTCATTATTTCATTAGTAGATGATTTAATATTATCACCAAACTTGAAAGATATGGAATATTGTGTAGATCAAAAATCAAATAATACATTATCTAACATTTTTTTCACAATAAAATTACCTATTATGACATAATTTAATACCTTAACTCTTGTTATTGTGATAACATAAAATCAATATTTTTCTTTTGAATTATTATAGGGTGGATTAACTTAACTTACGATATAATAGTAGCAAAAGATTGATCATTTTACTATAATTTCTCTCTTTTGATTTCAAATATGGAAATAGTTTAATCATATAAAATTTATAAAGGTTTGGAAAGTTAATTTTAAAACAAACACACATAATCCTATAAAAACAAATCTTAAAAAGTACATTTTTAAGATTAAAATTTACATGTTAGAAATGTTTATTAAAATTATCAAATAGCAAGACATATATAGGTTTATTCGAACATAAATAAAAGTTACAAGGCTTTCATGGGAAGCTAAAAAAATCACATCTTGAAAATAATTGATTAAAATAAAATATTAAAAATAATTTTATTATTATTTTTTAATTTAGTTCTAAAATTTTTTTAACATTAGATTTATAAGATCAAAGTATAAATATTAAAATGCATGACCTTATTCATTAAATACACATTTTACTTAGTAAACATTTTTTTAAACATATAAAATATATTTATATATGGATAAAATAAAAAATATATAAATCTAAGAAATACATATATTTATACTAAATATCAACCTTTAAAAAAATCAATAATTAATACTATCAAAAATTTTATGTGAGAAATCAAAAAATTATTTTTATTTTATCAGATTTAAATTCTAAAATTTATAAATTTTTCTTTTAAAATAAAATACTTCATATAAAAATTTCCTTTTATTAAAAATTATTTTTCTTCAAATGGTAATAAATTTTAATTGTTTACCATATTTGTGTTTATTATAAATATATTAATAAATATATATTAATATATTGTGGATTTTTTATGTTGGGTGTAGCATGTAATGAAAGTTAGCATATATAACCCTAGTTTTACATGGTCTATAAATTTTGGTAGTTATATTCAAAAAACTTTAAAATAATTTCATACTTGAAAATTTTATAACTAAGAAGGAAAAAAGTGAGGTTTCATTTCAATAATTACATTATCATGTTCCAACATAGATTTTTAAACATATTATTTCTACATAGAACATTGACAAGATGCTGGGTCTTATTCCGTATCACTGTATCTCTTCAATCCATAATTTCCATTGGTTGTTACTCAAATTGGAGTTCATGTTACAGATTCATGGATTCTATATTAAATACATGTAAAGGGTATGGTATATACATTCTAAAAAGTTATTTTTGGAACACATTATGTACATAGAGAGTTCAAGAGGGAGTTCTATTTGAAAATCTTCTACCTCAACATGATCATGGATCTCGAAGTGACTGATATACCTAGGTCCCATATTTTCTTAATTCTGAAATATAAAAACACCCTTCCAATGAGATATAAAAATGAATACAATTCCACCTACTTAAAGCTCTATATCTCATAAATGGTTATCTATACCACTCTTTTATAACATTTTTACTACTTTCATGTACTGCATAATGGTTTCAACCTTATTTTTAATTTATTAGAAAAGAAAAAGTCCTATTATTTCCTTCTCTTTGACTTCCTGCTAGAATATTAGAGTCCAACATTTACCCCATAAATAGCTTTATATAGTTCTTTATGAATACAAGAATATAAACTTTTTTTATATAAGACCTCTACTAAGGGGAGTTGTTGATCCCAAATTCCATGGAAATATGTTGAATGATATCTCTACATATCCTCTAGATTTCGAATTGTACATTATAAGTAACCATATATATAAGGATGATATGAAGTGATTAAACTCAACTAAAATATTTCTAAAAAATTATCTTAATCTTGTAGGAAAAACTCAGATACCGGTTAGATACAATGGATAGTGGTACTCCATATAACCTCAAAGACATACCTTATGTATATATAAGTGATCTAGTTAAGAGATAAATATTAATTAATTAAAATAAATTGAAAAGACTTTGTAAGGGGTTTGACTATAATTCAAATGTAATTATGGAATTTATATGTGTTGGGGATTCCAAAAAAAATTCATTGAAAAGTATTTACATTTCTATACTGTTATGGGTAATTTTTGTAACATACACTTATAATTTTATCATTTAGAAATAAATTTATATCATAATAAGCATCAAGATTTTTATTGGATAATCATGATAAATTTATTACAAAAGAGTATTAGTATCAAACTAATCCAAGAAAAAACCACTTCTCTATCACAGATGTTGTTATCAAACATTTTTCAATCATACCAGTCTTTGATTTATCCATATATATAAAATCAATGTTGATAATATAACCTATGATGAATAATTTTTGGGATCCAAAATTTACACTTGTTGAACATGGAATATAATTTATCCTTTTATAAGGTCCTTATAAAAAACCCAAAAATCTCTTTATGATCTTTTGTACTCTTAGAATATATGATAATGACATCAATAAAGAGTACCATAAAATTTTCAGGTTAACCCCTAAAGAATCAAATAAATCAAATCCATAAAGCTAACAATATATCTTATAAGCCCAAATAAAACAATATAAATTAATACCATCTATACCTTGTAAAAAAATATGTCTTCGGTATATCTTCGCTCCATACCCTCAATTGATGATATATAGATCTAAAATTAATATTTGAGAAATATTGAGCTCTAAATCATTGATTGAACATATCTTAAACATGTGGAAGAAGATATTTTTTCTTGAATATTATCTTGTTAAGTTCAAGATATTTGAAAATACTAAACATTGATCCATCCTTCTTATTTAAAAAAAGTATCGGTTCACCCCCATGGAGATGCACTCAGGCATAAAAACCCCTTATATAGATTCTTGTAATGTATTTTTATTAATTACTTGAACTAAATGGGGTCTATTCTATAAGGGATCTTTGAGACAAGTACAAAACTCTATATGATTGATATTGAAAACTAATCCTCATTCTATAGGGAGAGAATAGATAATACATCTTTAAATATACTAGAATACTCCCATAAAATAATCATGGTAGCAAATTTGAAATTAACTCTAATCATTTGAGGCAATCGTTCCTTATTACTAGGAACAAAACCCATATTATAAATTTTTATTCTCAATGAATATCATAATCATCCTTTTATAGATGTTTGATTGCATGATGGTTGAGGATATGAAATGAGATATCTATATCTGGATAAATAATTTGTTCTCTATATAAGGAAAACCATTCCATACCAAAAATTATTTCAAATTAATCCAAGTGTAGAAGAAATATATTTGTAGGAAATAATTTTCCAAAAATATTTAAGGAAGAAGAGTTTTATATGTTAGATACTATCATCGCTCCAATGTGTATTTTCATATAAAGATCATTATCTAAGGTTTGAGGTGGTGAACTGATATTCTTAGAAAAAATGTGAGATGTAAATGAATATGAATAAATAGGATCAAATCAGGCATTTTCAGGTCTCAAGTGAAGAATTAGTGCACCATAAACCACTTTATTATCATACTCTTACTCAAGATATGTGATTATACACTCTATTATTTTATTAAATTGTATAAAAGGTTATTGGGGATAATTATATTCAACATCTATGAGGTTAGGGATGTGATTTTTATATTTTCCAAAATCATTTCACTTGATGAATTTAAGTGTAGGTGTAAAATTGGTTGGATCCTTCTTACCCAATATGATGTTAACCAACCTATTAGCATTACATAAAAAATTTATATAATATATCCCACCCTGTCACTCTTAAAACACAATCTTATCCCTTTAAATAATCTACTAGGTTACTTCTACCCACATTCATTACACATAGGAAGTTGTAACATATTTACAACTTGTGTACATTCATAAGTGTTTCCATGATACACCACCTTTATTTTTATTATCCTTTTGATAATGTAAATCCCCAATTTCTATCTCCACTATTAACGTACATAAAACAATATCTTCTAAGCTTCAAAGTCTCTTTTGTATAATTATCTTCAAATACATAATTTTACACTGTTAAATAAATGACCAATATTAATTTTGGGGTTAATGAAATAATCAGAGGTCTAGCTCCCAAGCCTTATGAATCTCACTTTGTAATTTCCAACAAGATCTTACTCCTTTTGTTTCAGTACAAATAATTCCTACTTCATATTCGTGTAAATATTTCAAGGATAATGCTTGATAAAGAATAATTTCTTGAACTCATTCAAATCTATAGATTAAAATTACACCTTTTCTATTGTATTCTTAATGAGGGTTCACCATTTTTTCATCCTCCCCTTTTTGAAGATATAAAATTAAAACAACTATTTCATTCTATGAGAACTAGAGGACAAAAAATATCTTTTCTATTATGTTAATATATTTCTCCATAATAATAAGATTCTAAGATAAACTAAAGGAGGGTGTATGCTATCATATCAACAATTTGATAACAAGATGATCCATCATTGGGGCATTTGGGAGCTCGAGGTGATACATGTTATTATTCACCACTTGAAACAGTTTGACTAGAATTTCTAAGAATTTTTTACAATGGGTTTCATTTAATTTGGTGGTTCATTCAAACAATCACCACATTTTCCATATCAATCATTTTTAGCTTAGTTATACCTTGTTCCATTCATTACTTCAAATAAAATAATTTTTAGTGGTATAAAATACTAAATAAATAGAGGTAAAACTGTGATCTTAGATTAAGTAACACATAAATAATGTAAAAAACTTCACATATAAACCTTTAGGAATTAATCAAGGTTATATATGGACATTTTTTAGGTCCTATAACCTTAATTACGGGAAAAAGGTGTTTTAACACTAGTTGTTTTTGTATTTAAACATCTATTTTAACGAAAGTTGTTGCTGTATATGGTAAATGTTGGAATTTGGATGTCAGTTTTTATAAATTGAAATCATAAAGAAAATTTAAAACATTTGAAAATTGGTTTTTTTATAAAAATGACATTGAAAGTTTGATTCCATAAGGTTTTTAATGATAGTTTCTGAAAAAAACAAATTTAAAATGTATGTTTTAACAAATTTTTTTATACAAAAAATTGATTTAAAATGAAAAAATAAATTTTTCATGTCATTTTTAGTAGAAAAAATAATAAAACAAGAAAAATTTGATTACTACAATATAGTTGATTTCATAAAATTTTATTTGACTGATCATAGAGAAAAAACATACTTACGGATTAAATGTTATGATCGTTGAAAGATAGAAATATCTATGTTTGGATAGATACGACTCATTTCAATGTAAACATGAGAAATATGATCTAAAAAGTCCCAAAACCAAATAAAAGATAAAAAATTAGCTAAAGGCATTAACCTAATTTTAATTCTTTTGGGGTTTCTGTTGAATTGATTTGTTGTTTGTCATTATTTCTATTCTTTTTATGGAAGAACTCATGTGAAAATAAAAACAATGATTGATAAGAAATTTTGAACATTTGTTGGTGAATATGATTTGGATGTTTTATATTCTTAACTTGATCAAAATAATTATTCTTAGTCATATGGGATATTATCAAGATTCTTAGTGATGAAATAAAAAAATAATAATATAGAAATTAAATGATTAAAATAGATATAATTATCAAATCATTTATTAAATATGTATTGAAAATTTGATTATATTGAAGAGGTTGAAAATGTTTAAATAAAGAGAATAAGGATTTATGTATCATAAATGAATATTTTTTCAGTGACATTATAAAAAACTTTACACGGGATTTTAAAAATTGAAAGACACATTGGGATAAAATTGAAATCCCAATGTCACATATTTGTAATTTTACTTTTAATGTTGGGAAAATATATAACCAAAGTTAGAAACATTCTTGTATTTAGCGCTTAAAATTAGTTTTTTATAAAACTGAAAATAAATGATCACTACATCACTCTTCATGATAGTTTATAAAAAATACAACATCTAATGTATAAAATACATTTAACACTGATTTTTACTAATAACCATCATCAAAAGTCAAAAAATAAATTTTACATCAGATTTAAGTTAAAAAAGATATGAATAATTGGAAATTATGACACTAGTGCATTTAATGTTTCTAATGTTTCTATTTTACTAGTCATGGAGCTCAAAAAGACATATGGATCAAAATTTATAGTCATAGAAAGTTATATTCATCAAAATTTGAACTTATCTAAGACTTCTCTTAGATAATTATGACTTTTAACATCCATAACTTATGATCCGTAAGTCCATTTTTGATCAATGACTAGTAAAATATAATTTTTAAAAATTAAATAAAACATGGTTAACATTTTTGCTGTCATTGTTTTGAAAAACCAATGTTGAAGTTGAATTTTCTCATTAGTTCTTGAAAAAAACCGATGATAAATGTCTTTTTAGATAATTAAAACTTTCAACATCCATACATTATGATCTGTAGGTCCATTTTTGCTCTACAAAAAATAAAATAAAATCATGGGAAATTAAATAAAACCTCTTAAACATTTTTGATATCATTTAAAAAAGGATGTGAAAAGTGTTTTTTAACTTTGGTTATTGATAAAAAAATGATGTTAAATGTAGAGGCCCGAAGCTTGACGTACATGGACATTACATTACTTTTTCGGAATACTTAATACATAACAAAAACAGACACACAAGGATCGTAATATTTTATTGTCTTTGGAAACATGGAATATAAACTTCTAA
Source organism: Viscum album (assembly GCA_963277665.1). Lineage (NCBI taxonomy): Eukaryota > Viridiplantae > Streptophyta > Magnoliopsida > Santalales > Viscaceae > Viscum > Viscum album. The sequence goes on from OY728150.1 coordinate 1,620,525,944, forward strand.
TCATGTTGAAAGATCTTCAACAACTCCCATAATGATCTTACCCTTTCTGTTTCCTTACCTAATAACATTATTTATTTCCCGGGGAAAATAAAACATAAAAAGGGTGAGCTCAAATGCTCAGTAAGGGAAAACATAGAGAACATAAAACAATCCATAAACATTTGAAAGCAAAAACTTGAACATGAAATTTAAACATGAAAATCTTGAGCAAAGACATAAATCGTGGAAGTACGTAAGGCATATATCACAATGGAACATAAACCGTGATAAAATATAATGGAAATAAAACATGTAATTGTGGAAACCATTCAGCACATGTTATGATTTCCATAGTAGCCAAGGCATTGCTGCCAAGACCATCTTAGTAGACAAAGTCCCTTTTTGAATCGAGTTCACTCCTTATTTCAGTCCTGTAACACTGAACCGGATGAACTTACCATTCCAGCCATGTCTATCTCATGAGATATAAATCATTACCCAATGCATTGGAGGGAGATATAGGTCCCACCCATCTCATAATGAAATCATTCTTACTTGTGCCACAAAATAAACATAAATCATTCATAATAACCTAATAAATAAAATGAGTTTCATAAACATCATCCCATCGTCACATAATCCATATAAAAGAAATGGAGATCATTTCATAATAAGAAAAGTGAAACCATGTAAATCATAGAGACATGATACTTGAAACATAATGTCATCTTAGATGAAAAATGGTTTTGATAAAACACTTGAAATGAATTCTTGAGGAAAATATCATTTCTTCTTTAAAATCATTCACTTTCCACAAAATGTCATGCAATTTTAAAAGAAAATGATTTTTTTGAAAATAGTCATGAAATCTTTTGGAGGAAGCTTCTTGAAAATAAGGCTTTATAAAACCGTAAAAATCCGTTCGTGCCGTATAAGTTAAAAAAACATTCTTCTCGTACTTTTTCCAGAAAAGTAAAAAAGTTCCTCGTAAAAGAAAGATTACATACATACCATGTAGTAAAAGTAAAAAAATGGGTAAAAAGGACATTAAACATACATGAAACCATTTTTATAAACAAGGACATGGATGATAAATATAACCCCAGTAAATACTTATGAATAAACAATCTCGGATAAAAACAAGATTGAAAAAATTATCCCTTACCTTAGGTCCGATATGCTTCGTATGGATCAGAAACTCCTGTATAATGATTTAAATAATGTCACTGACTTATTAAATAATCATATTAATTGTTATGATATCATATATGTTTCACTTCTAACTTTATATTACCCGTTCTTTTGTAAATTACATGTTAAAGAAGCATTTTGGGTAAAATCATTTCATTTATCGTATGTGTTTCGACTTGTCGTTCTTGATATTATTACATATATAATGATTTACATAATTCCAGAATTTAAAAAATGATTTATATATAATATATATTCATCATATACATATATATTATAGATCGATAAAAGGAATGAAATACACCGTTCATGGAGACGGAAGGCTGTACGTACGCATGAATGATGTTTTCGTTTCCTTATTTAATTGAATGAAAATAAATAAACGACATATATATATATATATATATATATATATACATAAATACATAACCATTATTATTTTATATATTTCATTATTATTCATTATATAAACTTTATGATCATTCATGTATGGTTAACATGGAGAATGAATCTCATCGCGTCGTGGAGACAGTAGTCCGTACGTACGGACGAGCGATGATATCATTCCCATAATTACTGAATAGAATTGGAGTGGATGGTATAATATATCAGAATCCATATGATGTTATAATAACAATATATAGTTATTTTTTACACCATTATACCCATCCATGTAAGGTGTTGGTGGAAAAACAGATTACACCATGGCGTGGAGACAGTATTCCGTACGTACGCACACGCGGTGATTTTATTTTCCGTAGGATGGATAGAAGGTGAAATATGGTTGTTTCATATTTATAATAACATATTAGTATATGAGGGATAATGATGTTATTACTTCATAATGAAACAACTAATGAAGATGGAGTATAAGAAGAATGGAACTTGAAGAAAACGGTAGAAGGTATTACCTCTTTCTCGAAGTGCCTCCTTTAAAATTTCTCTTAGGGCACTAGACTTGGTCTTTTGAGAAGACCAGTACCTCTAGTATGTTTCTAAGGAAGTGTGGAAGTGAAATGGGCAGGGTTTTTCCATGATTTAAGGCTTTAAGTGGTGTAAGGAGGAGAGGGAGGTGGTGACCTTTTATAAGGGAGGAGAGGGGCACCTTTGGAATCCTCAAAAATATTAGTTTAATATAAATTCAAACCCCACATAAAAACCTCCAAAAATGACTCAATTATAATATTATATGAGATAGGGTTGTAATCTCATCATCCAATTAAATTTAGACATGTTTTTATCTTATTTTAATCCTTATAATTTTGATTTATCTTTATTTAACCTATTTAAGTTTATTTGTGGTAATACAATTATAAATTATAAATGGTTATAAATAATCACTTATGTGTTGTTAATTTTCAATAATTGGATACTTTATTCCATTTTTGAATTTATAAATTTCAATTTATAATTTTGAAATATATTTGTGATTTTTAATCAACTTAATAATATGTTATTTTTATAAAATAACAATAGTGTCAATTTTGACACTATTAACTTATTTGAATTTAAATAAAATGTACACAGAGAATATATTCGAACTAAAATATTTAATAGATTTATAACATGTCAAATTTGTCTATAAAATTCGTGGAGAACATTAAATAGTTCATATAATATTTATTTTAACATTTTTAAAACCATTTATTTGATATTTCTCTTAATAAAATAACTTCAACATCACTATTATGTCATCTTTAATGATAATTATTTAATCCCTAAAAATTATAAATAAATTCATATGATGTAGATAATTTTATTATATTTATGTATAATATTTATATTCTATGTTTCAGGAAGTTTATCCCTGAACTAAAATTATTATACTTATAATATTTAAGAAAGTGACATGTTGTCACTTTCTTTGGTTTTAATAATAATTAAATTATTTTCATGGGAAAAAGCACATTAAATGAATATAATACGACTCTTAGGTGATATGTGTTGAATTTTAGTCATCCAATAAGATTTTTTCAGGTGTTAGGGTAATTTTATAATATTATATTTACCCTTAATTACCCTATTTACCTTTAACTATGGTAAATAAAATTTACCATAGTTACTATTCGTAATGCCCAAAAATAAAAAAGTATCCTATTAACATAATTTTTACCTACTGATTCCTAATATGGAATCCATTATTCCAAATTCAAAACACACAAGTTGCAGTAATTAATTTAAAATTAATCCCGTTGTTAAGAAAACGGGTTTTAGAAGTTAAAACATTGCCAAAGATTGAAATGTTTTTACCTATGAATTCAATGTGAAATTAATGCTAATGACATATATTATATTAAATGGTAAAAATATATTCTATTTATACTTTAAAACCATTCAATATTATAATTTAACCATATAAATTATGTCAATGAAAAAAAGTTGTTTTTAATAAAAAAATTACCGTATATTTACTATTCATCAAAATATAAAAGTTTTCAGAAAAATATCAAAAATTTATCCAAAGTAAATTTTTATATCGTGATTTCAAAGAAGAAATTTATTTTGTCAAATTGAACTTATAAACATGTTGAAAACTAGATTTAAAGAGGGAGCACCATCAAAAGGCGGGAAAACTGCATTTTTTGAAAAATACTTATTTTACTCAAAAAATTTATTTTGTTCTTATACCATGTTCTATAAAATTTTTAAGATGAATTAAAATGTCATAAAATTCAAAATTTAGTTAATACTATTCATATGGGCTAGTTCATAATAATATTATAACCATATATCATTGTTTAGTGAAACCTGATATTGCGTACAACACACGCTATCGAGGAAAGTCGTTATTGCGTGTAATGCAAGCCAAGTCAGGGTTACGTGTTGTGCCAGAATCCTTCGTGGTTTCATATAACATAATCCAAACATATTTCATTTATACATTGAATATATAGATATATATATATATATACAATCGATGTTGCGTAGAATGACTATTATAAAATGAACTTGAAATTGTGTGTAACACAATCTAAGAATAGTGTTGTGTATACTTCAAGCTAATACAGTGTGGCGTATAGCACAAGATAATCTTTTTGTATCATAAAACACATGAAATCAAATAAATTAAAAAGAGTACATATCATAAAATATCGGGTTGTTACATTCTACCCCCTTAAAATGAATTTCGCCTTGGAAATTTGTCGGGGTTATACATGGTTTTCTACTTGAAAGTTTTTTTAATTGCAACACATACCGGAAAATGAAATACCAAAACATAACTTTAAAAACTAAAGTATGAAATGTAACAGTTACCCAAATTAACTAATCACTGGGTTTCCACATAGGAGAACATATGTGAAAATATGGATATGGAAGAGAAATCTAACCATCAGGTTCTGATGGGGAGTGGTAGAGAACATGGCTATGAAAAAGCCAACAACTACAAAGCCATAAATTTGTGATGATATAGGGTACTATCTGATTCGTCAGATATAAGAGCACTAGGACAAAATTTTTGGTTTTGAATATCATTTCCCTAAAGTTGAAAATTTTGAATTAGAATAAATAATTGTTGATTTTGGTACAATCTCACTGTTGTTTGTGATTTGAACAATTTCCACTTCATTTCTTAAAGAAATGACGTTGAATTTGTTATTCGTGAAGTGTTAACAGATCATGTGATAGAATGATGGGTCATTCCATCTATTTCAAACAAAAGGTTAGAAAAAGTTATCAAATATACATAAGTGAATCTATGGTGAAGTTAATCATATATGATTCAAAAAATGAACTTATACTTAATATATCATACCGATTAATAAAATAAAACTAGTTTCTACTAACCAGGGACTTCCTCTAGGCTAGTGGTAGGCGATAAAGGCCAGTCGCACTTCAGTTGTGGGTTTGATTCCCACAGCCTTGTCCGATGCGATGGGTTGTCACCCGTCCTGTAGGTTGTCCTTTTTCTAAAAATACATTACTATAACATCACATCAATAATATCGAAAAAAGTTCTATCCTTAAACAATACTAACTTATGTCCAACATAATCCATTCCAATCTTTAGGCTTATCTAAAATAATTCGGTCCAAGCTCATAGTATAAAGAAAATGATTACATGAAATGTCCCATAACAATCACGTGAATGCCATCATTTATCACCCATATATCATAAGATATATCTTTTTGGTAAAATTAAAAACATGTGAATACCTTAGTCATGTATTATCTTGAAAATAAATACCCATTGAACCTTAGTGAAAACATTAATGCTGTCAAAAGCTAACTCTTTCCACATAACAAAATCCAAAAATTCTATATACTCAAACCATGATATAACTTTGTCCTTATATCAGTCATGAGCTCATGAATAAAATAAAACATCTCATTATCTTCTTATCCCATCATTATGTGCATATCATCTACTTTCCAAAAATACCTGAATAAACTTTCATGGTTACTGGTACCATTCAACATATACTTTCAAATACTTTAGGAAAAACAATAGTGTAAGAATACTTAGATGATTCTTTATTCCAAGTACCATTAACTATACAACATAACTCTTGATAAACATACAATCATTACACTACCTTCTTAAACAACTGACTGAGCTTCAAAAATTCTTTCATCTCATATATCATTTTTAGTCTCCTCATAATCATCCACATAAATACTACCCATATGACCATACTGATTCTCTTCATGAGATTCTCCCTTAGGGAACTAGTTTTCATAATGCCCGTACATTCCACATTTAAAACATTTAACCGTTGTTGATGTCTTAAGAATACCACTATCCTTGTCCATGGTGTTAACTAAACCTTTTCCTTTTCAATTACTGGCTTTGTGTCCTTCTTTTCCACACCCAAAGCATCTTCCAGTTCCTTTGAAACATTCCCCCCTGATGCCTCTTCCCACATGATTTACATGAGGGAAATTGAACTTTCTTTCCTCTATGATCATCATGAAACTCCATCTTTCTCTTATTAGCTGAGTCAGAAAATTTACCAATGTTGAGATTATTGATCATATTATGAGATTTCTAATTAGGCATAATAACGATATGTGGACCTCTAGATCCAATTTCATTTGGTTTCTCATGAATAATATCATTCCATTGTCCATCATATCCTCTATTAACGTGAATCTTCCTGTTTCTAGCCATTTTCTAAAACACAAAAAGAATAGTGTGAGAGGAAAAAATCATGCTTGGGAAAACAACATAGTAAAGGGGGTGTAATGTCAATATCTAACATATTATGTTAAATTATAATATCGTTACCGTAGTTCTAGGACTATATCCTATACATATACTTATCCTTAGGTACAACCCTAGACATACCTTAGAAATATATCTAGGGATCTCACTAACGTGTTCACATCCTAGTTTCCAAAGGTTAACTAAACCTTTCCTCTGATACCAACTGTAGAGGACCGAAGCTTGACCTACATGGACAATACATTTCTTTTCTGGAATACTTAATACATAACAAAAACATACACACAATGATTTTAATAGTTTATTGTCTTTGGAAACTTGGAATATAAACTTCTAATCATGTTGAAAGATCTTCAACAACTCCCATAACAATCTTCCCATTTTTGTTTCCTTACGTAAAACCTTTTTTTATTTCTTGGGGAAAATAAAACATAAAAAGGGTGAGCTCAAATGCTCAGTAAGGGAAAACATAGAGAACATAAAACAATCTATAAACATTTGAAAGCAAAAACTTGAACATGAAATTTAAACATCAAAATCGTGAGCAAATACATAAATCGTGGAAGTATGTAAGGCATATATCATAATGGAACATGAACCATGATAAAATATAATAGAAATAAAACATGTAATTGTGGAAACCATTCAGCACATGTTATGATTTCCATAGTAGCCAAGGCATTGCTGCCAAGACCATCTTAGTGGACAAAGTCCTTTTCTGAATCGAGTTCACTCCTCATTTCAGTCCTGTAACACTAAACCAGATTAACTTACCATTCCAGCCATATCTATATCATGAGATATAAATCTTTACCCAATGCATTGGAGGGAGATATAAGTCCCACCCATCTCATAATGAAATCATTCTTACTTGTGCCACAAAATAAACATACATCATTCATAATAACCAAATAAATAAAATGGGTTTCATAAACATCATCCCATCATCCATAATCCATAGTGAAAACATTTAAATCATAGAGACATGATACTTGAAACATAATTTCATCTTAGATGAAAAATGGTTTTGATAAAACACTTGAAATGAATTCTTGAGGAAAATATCATTTCTTCTTCAAAATCATTCTCTTTCCACAAAATGTCATGAAATTTTAAAAGAAAAGTATTTTCTTAAAAATAGTCATGAAATATTTTGGAGGAATCTTCATGAAAACAAGGCTTTATAAAACCGTAAAAATCCGTTCGTGCCGTATAAGTTAAAAAAACATTCTTCTCGTACTTTTGCCAGAAAAGTCAAAAAGTACCTCGTAAAAGAAAGATTCCATACATAACATGTAGTAAAAGTCAAAAATAGGTAAAAAGGACATTAAAAATACATGAAAAACATTTTTAGAAACAAGGACATGGATGATAAATATAACCCCAGTAAATACTTATGAATAAACAATCTCGGATAAAAACGAGATTGGAAAAGTTATCCCTTACCTTACGTCCGATATGCTTTGTATGGAACCGAACCTCCTGTATAATGATTTAAATAATGTCATTGACTTATTAAATAATCATATTCATTTTTATGATATCATATATGTTTCACTTATGACTTTATATTACCCGTTCTTTTGTAAATTCCATGTTAAAGCAACGTTTTGGGTAAAATCATTTCATTTATCGTATGTGTTTTGACTTGTAATTCTTGATATTATTACTTATATCCTTATTTACATAATTCCAAAATGTAAAACATGATTTATATATAATATATATTCATCATATACATATATATTATAGATCGATAAAAGGAATGAAATACACCGTTCATGGAGACGGAAGGCCGTACGTACGCATGAACGATGTTTTCGTTTCCTTATTTAATTGAATGAAACTAAATAGATGACATACATATATATATATATACATAAATCCAGAACCATTATTATTTCATATATTTCATTATTATTCATTATATAAACTTTATGATCATTCATGTATGGTTAACATGGAGAATGAATCTCATCGCGTCGTGGAGACAGTAGTCCGTACGTACGGACGACCGATGATATCATTTCCATAATTATTGAATAGAATTGGAGTGGATGGTATAATATATCAGAATCCGTATGATGTTATAATGACAATATATAGTTATTTTTTACACCATTATACCCATCCATGTAAGGTGTTGGTGGAAAAACAGATTACACCACGACATGGAGACAGTATTCCGTACGTACGCACGCACGGTGATTTTATTTTCCGTAGGATGGATAGAAGGTGAAATAGGGTTGTTTCATATTTATAATAACATATTAGTATATTAGGGATACTGATGTTATTACTTCATAATGAAACAACTAATGAAGATGGAGTATAAGAAGAATGGAACTTGAAGAAAACGGTAGAAGGTATTACCTCTTTCTCGAAATGCCTCCTTTAAACTTTCCCTTAGGGAACTAGACTTGGTCTTTTGAGAAGAACAGTACCTATATTATGTTTCTAAGGAAGTGGGGAAGTGAAATGGGCAGGGGTTGGCCGAGATTGAAGGCTCGAAGTGGTGTAAGGAGGAGAGGAGGAGGTGACCTTTTATAAGGGTGGAGAGGGGCACCTTTGGAATCCTCAAAAATACTAGTTTAATATAAATTCAAACCCCACATAAAAACCTCCAAAATGTCTCAATTCTAAGATTAAATGAGATAGGATTGTAATCTCATCAACCAATAAAATTTAGACATGTTTTGATCTTATTTTAATCCTTATCAGTTTGATTTATCCTTATTTAATATATTTAAGTTTATTTGTGGTAATAAAATTCTAAATTCTAAATGGTTATAAATAATCACTTATGTGTTGTTAATTTTCCATAATTGGATACTTTATTCAATTTCAGACTATATAAGTTTCAATTTATAATTTTTAAATATTTTTGTGATTTTTAAAAAATTTAAAAATATGTTATTTTTATAAAATAACAATAGTGTCAATTTTGAAACTATTCATTTATTAGAATTTAAATAAAATCTACACAGAGGATATATTCAGACTAAAATATTAAATAGATTCCTAAAATGTCAAATTTTTCTGGAAAATTCGTGGAGCAAATTAAATATTTCATATAGTATTTATTTTAATATTTTTAAAAACATTTATTTGATATTTCTCTTAATAAAATAATTTCAACATCACTATTATGTCATCTTTAATGATAATTATTTAATCCCTAAAAATTCTAAATAAATTCATATGATGTAGATAATTGTATTATATTTCTTGAGACTATTTATATTCTAAGTTTCATGAAGTTTATCACTAAACTAAAATTATTATACATATAATATTTAAGAAAGTGACATGTTGTCACTTTCTTTGGTTTTAATAATAATTAAATTATTTTCATTGAAAAAAGTCCATTAAATGAATCTAATCCGAACCTTAGGTGATATGGGTCGACTTTTAGTCATCCAATAGGATTTTGGCAGGTGTTAGGGTAATTTTATAATCTTATATTTACCCTTAATTACCCGATTTACCTTTAACTATGGTAAATAAAATTTAACGTAGTTACTATTCATAATTACCAAAAATAAAAAGTAGCCTTTTAACATAATTTTGACTCACTGATTCCAAATATTGAATCCATTTTTCCAAATTAAAAGCACATAAGTTGCAGTAATTAATTTTAAATTAACCCCGTTGTTAAGAAAACGAGTTTTAGAAGTTAAAACATTGCCAAAGATTGAAATGTTTTTACCTATGAATTCAATGTGAAATTATTGCTAATGACATATATTATATTAAATGGTAAAAATATAATCTATTTATACTTTAAAACCATTCAATATTATAATTTAACCATATAAATTATCTCAATGAAAAGAAGTTGTTTTTAATAAAAAATTAGCATATTTTTACTATTCATCAAAATATGAAAGTTATCAGAAAAATATCAAAAATTTATCCATAGTAAATTATTATATCCTGATTCCAAATAAGAATTTTATTTTTTCAAATTGAACTTATAAACATGTCAAAAACTGGATATAAAGTGGCAGCACCATCAAATGGAGGCAAAACTGCATTTTTTGAAAAATACTTATTTTACCCGAAAAATTTATTTTGTTCTTATACCATGTTCTATAAAATTTTTAAGATGAATTAAAATGTCATAAAATTCAAAATTTAGTTAATACTATTCACAATGGCTAGTTAATAATAATATTATAACCATATATCATTGTTTAGTGAAACCTAATATTGCGTACAACACACGCTATCAAGGAAAGTCACGATTGCATGTAATGCAAGCCAAGTCAGGGTTGTGTGTTGTGCTAGAATCCTTCGTTGTTTCGTATAACATAATCCAACCATATTTCATTTATACATTGAATATATATATATATATATACACTCAATGTTGCGTTGAATGACTATTATAAAACGAACTTGAAATTGTGTGTAACACAATCTAAGAATAATGTTGTGTATACTTTAAGATAATACAGTGTGGCATATAGCACAATATAATCTTTTTGTAGTATAAAACACATGACATAAAATAAATTAAAAATAATAATTATCATAAAATATCGGGTTGTTACATTAAATTTATTCATTGAAGGAAAACATCTGAAATCTATAACATTTGATCTATAATTTTATTTTAGCTATACAACCAGTCAAATCAAATATTGGGATATTAGTTAAATATTGGTAACCATGTTTAGAGTAGTTTTTTGAATAATGTTTATTAGAAGTCATATTTGAATCTTTTAACATTAGCCTTGATGAACCAATGTCGAAATCCAACATTAAAGACTATTTTTATATTAGTTATAGTTAGTTAACATCATACACAAATTCTTAATTACAGTTTTTAAATATAATATGATTAAGTATTACATATCCCTTTGAAGTGTCAAACTAAGATATTAGTTAGTCATCTTTATCATGAACTACATAACAATTGAGTTAATACCCAATCCACCCTTTTAGGAATATTATACCAAGGAGCATCCATATCACAACTTGTATCAACTTATAGTAACAATATAGGGATGTAATTGTTAATAGAAAAACAAAATATCAACTTTACCAAAACATTAGGATGCTTACCTATACTTTGACTTATTATTTGGGTTATCAATAAAGTTCTCAGAACTAATCCCCAAAAATAACTATAGGCTCATCAGATACCAACAGTGGTGGACCATGATAAATATACATAAATACTATACTGATACCATGATTTAATTAATATATCCCATAAATATTCACAAAACTCAAGTACCTAAATTTTTAGTATCATAGAGTCTAAGTACATAAATATCTTATTTCAAAACACATATTAAAATCTCTCCATAATCATCTTTCTATATATTCTATTCTATAAATATCATATGACATAATATTCTTCATAAACTGGTGAATGAAATTATAAAAAAGGGTTGAGCTCAAATTCTTAGTAAGATAAACTTATCAAAAATTTATAATTTTTAGATAACAAATATGAGGGAAACAATGAGTAAGGGATAAATATCATCTAAAAAGATCATGTCTTCATAATTGAAAATCAGAAACTTTATTTAACAATAATTACAATTAAATCGAGATAAACGAACAAAAAAAATTCATCGAATCATAGTTTATAAATATATAATGAAAATAAAAAAATTAGAAACCATAATATAAGAAAACCTAATATCTTTAGAACATATAATATACAAAAATAGAATTTTTTGGAAACAAATCACATATTTGGGAAAGAAAATAGAAATAACATAATCATAAGTAAAAATTTTATTTCAGGGAAGGAATCACTACCTGATTCCCATTGCAGAGTAGGCATACCTACTTGATTCCCATAGTGGATCAAGAATTCCATACTTAATTACCATAGCGGATCAAACATTATTAATCAATACCCATAGTTATATAATGAGATATAAAACATTAAACAAATAATTAGAAGGTTATATAGGACCCCACCCATCGTAATTCATAAATATGAGTTCTACATAAAATCAAATTATTTATCTTATCCTAAATAAACCATAGAAAGAGAATGATATTCAAAACATTTTCAAATGAAATCACTTAAAAAATATAATCATTTGATAACATAATCATGACCACTAAAAATGAATATTTTAAAAGATCACATATATGATTATTTAAGAAATATTAATTAATTATATATGAATCCTTTAAAATGGAAGAGAAATAAAAAAGGACTTTTCTTAAATTTTTTCTCAACATCACCTTAAAAGATGTGATTTTGAAGTCACTTTGTAAAAATAAAATTTTTAAAGATGAAAAGATTATTTATTAAAGATTTAATTCAAAATATTATCTAATAAATATAATTTTATAATAAATAAAACGCATGTAATATTGTCATGTAGAAGGGAAGAATAAAGATCATGAGGGAAAATTCCTTTTAAATATTTTAAATATTTTACTGAAGACCCACATCATTAAAAGGATAATGATAAATTTATTTAAAAATGAGTAAAGATTAATATAGGAATATTTAGAGAAAAAAGAGTTTATTTTCCCAAAGGTAATTTTAAAAATTGGTGTGAAGTAAAAACATTGGAATTTAAGAAAAAATATTAAAAGATATGGGAATTATTCTTTACAAATTTGCATTTTTTATGAAATAATAGATCTATAAAGTAATAATAATTTGAGGTAAAACTTAATTTCCCCAAAGAAAAAGATTTAAATATAACATAACATCATCTTATTTTAGTATAATCCAATTTAAATATATTATAGTCAAATAATAATGATTATAACCCAAGGAAAACATTTGATTCATAAAAATCCCTTAAAACATGAGGATAATTTCAATAAAATCTTTATGAAATAGGGAAAATATAATTAAACATAAATTAACATGAATAAAATCTTATTCATGATATAATATCTCATATAGGTATTATACACACTACATAAATTGAATTAGGATGATAATAAAAAATATTTCTCAAAGAGAGGAATTTGAGATGAAAACCCTTACATATTAAGAAACTTTCTAATAAAAACTCTTTAAAGGAGATATATATTAAAATTTATGTTAAAATACCATGAATAAAGATAATTAATAGAATTATATATCAAATATGTAGTATAATTACCATTTAAATGTAATTATTTCCATAAAAGAAAATGTGTCACAAAGAAGAAAAACATGAGGCAAAACCCTTACCTGGTTCTAAATTAATTTTTCACATATGCCTAACTTCCTAAATAATCAAATTAACATTATTAAATACCTTATTAAAAATATTATTCTTATATAGTTAATGTTATATGGACAATTTTTATCATATTTTATAAATTTATTATATTGTTTTTCTTATGGTTGCGTTAAAATTGAATCAGAGTAGACTAAATTTTTGAAAATTTAGAGATCAATGATGATATTTTAATAATAAAATAAATAATTAATATAACCATTGTTGAATAATAATAATAATATTTTAATTATTTTTAAATTATAATAATATTATAAGTTTTATTCCAATCGTAAGCCATGATAGGATTTTATATGATTTATTCAAGTAAGTGGGTAAACCAACCCAAACATGAACACACTATATCTCGATGGGTATGTTTGGTTTTGGAAGTACTTAACATAAATATTCAAGGATAAACCTGTTATATATAACTATTTAATTTATAGAATCTTATTTTATTTTGTTGGTATAAATAAATAAATTCAATATGAAAAAAATGTTACTTTATGGAGATGATTTTCCACATAGTGAACGATTACTATTATTTTATTATTCTAAGAGGAAGGAAAGGTGTAAAAAATTGTTGTTAAATTAATTTAATTATATTTTAGTATAATAATTATAAATATTTCATTATAATAACAAGGTTATGGATGGTTTATGAATGAGTATAATAAAAAATAGTGTAAGAAGAAGTAATAATCATGATGGAAGATTGAGATTTATTCCAAGAAAATACTTTAAAAATGAAGGCCTTAATGAAATTATGTTACCAAAATCTTATGTAAGTCGGATAAAGTATAAGAAAGATAAAATTTAAAAAAATTCATGTATAAATTTATATGGAATATGAGTCCTAAAGTGTTTGGGATGTAACACTTTTATTAGTGGAGATTAGTGTAGTATAGGGAGTAAAGTTTACATTTTCAATAATGTAATGTCACTATTCGAGTGTTAATGTAAAAATGGTAAAAAAGGAGTGTAATATGATTTTGGTTCAAATTTCACCTTAACCACACATTTATGAGACAACCTTGAGTGGCCTGGGTCATTTTATTTTATCTATTAACTTTTATCATAATTTACTTTTTTTAATTTATAGTTTATTTTAAACTTGGTAACTAATTTTAAAAAAAGTTAATATGGAAAATTTTACCTAATATGTCTTCCATGATTCAAATTAAAAGACTATTTTATCAAATAATTTTTTTAAAGATTTAAAATGTTAATTTTAAAATAAACACACTCAATCATGTATTTTTTTTTATAAAAAGTCTGTTTTTAAGATTAAAATTAATTTTTCAGCCATAGTTATTATACTTTTCAAATAAAAAGTTATAAATTGGTTAATTTAATGAAAATAAAATCTATGAGGCTTTCATTGAAATTTAAAACTGAATATAACCTTGAAAATACTAGATTCCAAGAAAATACGAAAAATAGTTTTATTAAACGAATATTTTAATTTAGTTTGAAAAATGTTGGAAATTTGATTTATAAGATATAATAATATATAAAATTGAATAATTTTATTAATTAAATACTCATTTTATTAATTAAAATGTCTTTCATTATTTTAGAATATGTTTTAATGATGATAAAATCATAAGAGTTTTTTTTTCAAAACCATGTTTTTTATAACAAATATCATCATTTTCAGCAAGAAATAAATGATTTATAAAATTTTGGTCCAATTAATTAAAAAATGAGTTAAATATTTTCATAACTAAATTCCAACATTGGTAAATTTATTTTTTTTAACTAAAATATATAATATTAAGAAAATGATTTTATTCAAATTATTTGTTAATCCAAGGTAAAAACTATTAATGGTTTACCATATTTTTATTTATTAAATCATTATTAATATTGTTCTTTTAACATATTATGGTTTTTTACCTTTAGTGTTTCATGTAATGAAATTTATATAACATAAAATCAGTATTATAAGTTCTAGAATTTCAGGTCATTATAGGATATTCTTATTCATTTATATTTTTTGTTGGAGTTTATTTTTTTAGAGATTGTTCAGTTTTAGGGCTCATATTCATGTCTAAAAAATAAAGTGATATGATATATGAGTATCAAGGAATATCTAATTTTATGTTCTAGAGAATAGGTTTAACATTACTATGATAATATTTTTTTTCTCTTTAGTGTTTTTTATTTCTTGGGTTGTTGTGTTTGGTTTTATGGATAGATTATAACTGTGATCTATTTTCTTCGGTGGACTACATTAGTGAGTCAAGATCATTTCCATTCTTAGATAGAACTTGTATTACAGAGATAGATATAGTTGTTTTTAGGACCTCATTATAATTTTACTAGAGAATATATGATTGAGGTTAGGGTTTCATTGTTTCTCATGAAGTGTAGGCCAGGAAAGATGAGATACTCCAATAATTTTTCCATTCAAATTTCCTCATCTGGGTTATAGGTTATGGTGTTTCTTATTTAATTTTATAGGTGGGTTTAAGTGATGGTATGATGGTGTAAATATATAAAACTATCCACAATTTTTTTGGTTATTGTAAATGTTTAATAGGATTTTATAGATGACATTATACTTTGTGGTGTCTCTATTGGTGAGCATGATAATGATAGTGTGGGTATGGAGGTGGAATTATCAAATAATGTGAGGGTTTTTTGGGGATCATTTAATTTTCCCACATCTTTCTGGGAGTTTTCTTTAGTACAAACTCCATACTTATATATTACTTCGCTGATTATATTGGTTTTGGGTCCAATTTCTCTCATCCACATTTGGTTAATATATTTTGGTTTTTAGATTAATTCAAATTCTTAGTCAATATTCTCACGAGGTTACTTTAATATTTTACCTACAACACATTGGATTTATGTGTTATTGGATTCAGGTGGGAAATGATTTATTGAAAATTGTGTTTTTTTGTTGTGTCATGAGTCTTGTATATTTATTTTTTATTCAGAATAATGACCAACATGATTAAAAGAAAATGTATTAAGATGCCTCTAAAATACCACATATATTACTATATCCTTATTTGATCATATGTGTATCATAGAATTTCATATAATGAATTTAACATTTCAACTATAAAAATAGAAAAAATCATAATCAATCAAGTACTTAGAAAGCCACATTAATACAACCTTTACTTCAGCCAATTCTAATGATTTCCTGAAACCCTTTTCAAACTACATAATAACAAATCACTTAGATTATAATTTTATATCAATACTCATGTTGGTGTGTTAAATATTTTTTCATAAAAATTACCCATACAAAATTTACCTCAACCTCAACAATGCATCACTACTATAGACCTTGAGTTATTCTTAAATCAAAGATTATGTTTTATTTACATTACCTAATTTTTTTATATGAACATTTTGTTGTTGAGAGGCATTGGAATTTGAGTTATTATCATAAATTTAAAAATTAATATACAATATAAAAATTAATGAATTAGGATTAATGAACTTGAATGCTAAATTATAAAGTTAGTTAATAAATTCTAAAAGTAAATCTACAGTAATATATATACAAGAAATTTAAATTATAAAATAATAACTTACAATACAATAGTGAAGAATACATCGAATAAAATTAAAAATTCAATTACTAAGGCTAGAGACTACTATAATTCTTATAGTTACTATTTATTGGAAATCCTGAGAAGAAATACTAAAAAATAAATATTACTTCTACTACTATTTATTTCCTTCAAAATCATGAATAATGGATGGAAGAAGAATAGGAAGATGAAAGTATTTATCTCCCAATCTGTTATTTTATTTTCACATCCTATATAATTTTTATCCTAACTACACTACTATTCTAAAAGAAACTTTCTCAAATAACCAAGTTCTTTTCATATGATTCACTTATACAATAACACACTTGAGAACCATTCTTAACCTTGTTCCTTTGATATTAATCCATTTAAATGAACTACATAGGGTTCTACATTCTCGTCTCCCATTTATCCTCTTTATGTTTTAGTCTTCCATGTTCACTTGCATGTTCAACTCGTCTCCTAAAAAGTTAATAATTTGTAAATCTTTTTCATCCTGGGGTTTTATTTCTTAACCTTCATGAAAAATATTGGTTTTTAAAGCTTCATTTAGTGTTAAAAAAATTTCAATATAGGATTATTTATTTATTTTATTAATTAAATATTTTTATATTTTATATAATTGTGATTTTTGAACACCACTTGAACTCGCACTCGAAAGAAATGGCGTGAGCGCCACTTCAATTGGCTCTCATCCACTTTCCTTAAATGAATTAATTTTAAATTTAATTTAGATACACACACACACATATATATATAATTATATATTTATAATTATAAATAAATGTATAAAATTTATATTTATATAACATACTAAAATTTTAAATTATTTTCTCATCATTAATTCGAGTGGGTTTTAGTAATATTTTTAAAATCCAAACCCTTCTTGAACCTGATTTCTATGTTCTCAAACCCAAAGCATATTTAAAAATATTTATTTATCAATATATTTATAAAAATATATTAGTACATAAACCCTCATCGATAAATATTTATATATTCAATATAAATATATTTATAAATTTATATTTATATAATTAGAAATTATATATTTATATAATTATAACCATATATTCATAAATATACTTATTTATAAATATATAATTATATATATATATATATGTATATATGTAATTATATATATAATTTTATAATTATGTAAATATATTCATAATTATATAAATATATTTATCAACATATTTATTTATAATTAAACTTATGAATATTTGTTTATATTTATATTTATGAATATATATTTAAAATTATTGAAATAAATTTACACTCCTTGGACTGAAGACCTTTGAATTTTTATTCTTTTGATAATCCACTTTTTAACTGGGTTGAGAGAGAATTCTTACATGGTTTAGAGTCCTAGATTCATATAGGACTTATCACAATGTAAGCTAATGAATGAGTGGATTGAAAGACATTACATGCCTGAAGGCCCTGCCCCAACTATTCTGAAACAACCCTTCCCCATCACCTCTTCAAGAGTGCACTTAGCTCATCTCTTAAAATTTTTTCCACCCTATAGTGCTCATGTGGATTGATACACATGTTGATGGCATGACCACCATATCATTCCTTCAATATGTGGATCAGTTGGACCTTATTGGTGGTTCACACTCCTTTGATCCTCCTTAGGGATGTTGTGGTTCTACTTTAGTTTGATATACTGTAGGCTCGAAGGCCTCATGGCCCAAAGGTTTGGTGATGGTCTGGATTCCCTTTGACCCCAAGTCCTTTCATCATCTGAAGGTCTATATATATATATATTCATAAATACATTAAATATATATTTTAAAATATGTTTACAAAAAAATATTTATTTATAATTATTTATTTATATCTACAAATATACAATATATATAAAACATATTTACATATAAATATTTATTTATATTCATAAATATATTAACTATATATTTAAGGTTATATTTAAATATATATATTTATTTATGTTCATAAATATATTGAATATATATTTATAAATATTTCTTTATAAACATATTCATAAAGAAATATTTATAAATATTCATGGGTAGATTTCTTTATATATATATATAATATTTATGAATATAAATATATATTTAAAAATAATATATTTTATATAAATACTTTCAAATAATTTTTTAGAATGGACATGTATAGAGCCCAATGTCCATAGCCCATTTATTAGAAGAAATGAAAGTACATGAAATTTTGGAGAATATGGGGCGAGACATAATAACACTAACCTCATCTAAAAAAGAACAGCATAACATACACTGAGTGAAAAAATGAAAAACATGATGTAATTTATTATTTTTTACTCTACGAACCATATTTTTAGGTTTACCTCTACGATGCAGAAAATATCTTCTTATTTAGGTTTGCGATATTCATCTAACTACATGTTATAATTGTCCATTAGAATGTATCAAACACAATATTTCCATACTAAATCATGAATATCCAAATTTTAGTAAGACCAAATATTTTCATTGATATTAGAGGATATAAATTATAGAAATTTATGTTAATATTTAAAACCAAAACATTCATCATATATTTTTCCAAAAAAATCCGAGTTTGGTTGTCAACCTAATTTTCAAGGTCTTTAATGAAGCCCATAGGTAGCCTCTACTACTGAAGATCCTCTAATTATTTATAGTTGACTTTATTAACCCATATGTATTAATATTTATCCACTGAGGATTTCCCAAAAATATCATAAATGAATTTCATAGAGTTGGAGAAGTAAGGTGTTTGAGGTAGCTTATTACATCCCTCTACATCAACCATCCTAGTCTATTGTCCAAGGTAGTCCTATGAATCCTTTCTTACTAGGGTAAGGACTCCATAATTATGTTGGTTTGAGATATTCCTAAACATAACTATTTCTTCCCCTTGTTGAAAACCTTTCCTCAATTTTATTTTACCCTGCCCATGAATCCTAGAATGATCAAGGTATGATTAGATCATAGAAGTTACAGGGTAATGAAATTTAGTCATTTCATGCTTCAAAATAGGTGATACTTGATTATCAAAAGGAATCAAAATAGTTGATGTTTTCTAATGGATTAAAGTAGGCCCACCATACATGGGTGAGATATATATCCAAGGCATAACCTTTTGGAAACCCACATCATCCACCATAATCATGTTTCCCTAAAATAGTGTTTAATTTAAGGATTGGGTATGCTCAATACCCAGAAGAGATAGTTATCCCTAGAACATCCATCCTTAATTGCTTTACGAAGAACATAGTCATATGACTCATTTTGAACCTATATTATCCCCTACAAATAGACCTTTAAACTCAACTGAATTTCTTTGTTGGTCGGAGTGGACACTCAAGAGGGGGGTGAATTGAGTTCCAATTTAAAATTTCTGTTTAAAATATTTATATTAAAAATCCCCCAATTTAAATAACAAGCTAAACTGTAGTGAATTTTTAACACAGTAATGGTTCAGTTAGGTTCTCAAGAGATTGATTAGTTTTCAGTTAATCTAATCTAAAGATTAGATTAGATTTCGAAACTAACCTACTGGGTTTTAATAAATACAAACACTTTCTAGTTTAACTATCAGAGTAACATTAAAATAGATTTGTATTTAAAATACTTAGCAGCAGAATATGCTATATAGTTTTAACCAAAATAAACAAGAACAACTGTTTTAACCAAGAGGTTTAGTCTCAAGCTGATACTTAGTCCTCTCAAACAGTTTTATATAAAACTTTGATCCACACCTTGGATTAGGGTTTACAACAGTACTCAGACTTTCCAGGTCCTCAAACCCGTACCACAGTTATAGGTGGGAAAACAAAAACAACAACAGCTCATAGGCTGTCCAAGTGAAACTTGAACTCTACCACTATCCAAAGTAGGATACAAGAGTGTAAGGGAAATATTGAGTGAGGATTTAGAAATCCTCCAGTTCAACACATGAGACAGGGTGTGCTTAAAATACAGAACACACACGGCTCAAAATGTAAATAAATGAAACACAATAGAGTTAAACAAATAGAGATGAGCTTAGGGTGCTCTATGTGTTTTGAGTGAAGTTATGGAATCCTTATATTGAATACAGATGAATCTTTGAGTCCCTCTCTAGTTTAATCAAGAAAAACAGAGTGTCAGTTTTGTATTTCACTTCCAGGTTCAGATTGATCAGCCTGATCAGCTTGAGTGTAGGTGAAATCGTTGAAGCTCTTTACTCATTGAATGATCAGGTTCTACAGATTCAGTATGTATTCTTCATTATTCTTCTATGTATGTAAGACCTTGTGTATCTCCAAAGGATTGTCTCATTTGTGCAAGGAAAGATTGATTGATATCTCTTCTACAATTGTTTTCGAGGTTCCATTTTATATATATATCCTCAGCTCTGGAAATGGGAACGATTACCTTTTCTCAGGTACAAGGTACGGTTTTCTGACAATCCAACAACTATCATTAATTAATAGTAGATGCATTAAAAGCACCAAATATGATAATTGTTAATAAACAAACATAAGTAGGGTTTAGAGATATAGTGAATGGTTTCCACCGGTAGCTCATAGTATCAGTGATCTTGTAGTGGTGTAATTGTAATGATAGGTCTTGCATCAGCAACTATTAGTCTCTGTAATGGTAGATCACTTGAATTGTTAGCTACTTCAATCGGTAGCTCCTTCTGTCGGTAGCTCCTTCTTTCGGTAGCTACTTCTGTCGGTAGCTCGTTCTGTCGGTAGCTTCTTTTGTTAGTAGTTCCTTTGGTCGGTATCAATAGAATTCATATCGGTAGCTGTCTGTCTATCTGTATCTGTAGACTTCATATCAGTAGCTGTCTGTCTATCTGTATCAGTAGACTTCATATCGGTAGCTGTCTGTATGTCTATATTTGTAGCTCTTGATTATAATAATATATTCTTTCTATCGATGATCTTTGCTTATCGATAGACTATGTAACGATAGATCTGTATCAATGACTTAAAAACTTAATACTTATCTATTCTATGCAAATCATATCCATAGTGAGTTAGTATTATTTCAAAACATGTAGAAACATAGATAAACATTGATTAAAATATTCCAATTATTATTTTAATAAATTTTTCATCTCAATAGAAGGATGACATAATTTAACATATAGATAGGGTTATCAAAACATATTAAAACATAATTGAGATTATCAAAACAGGTGAGGTCAACAATCTCCCCCTTTTTTATAATCACAATTTATGGCATTATAATCCAAAATAATCATTAATATATCAGTATAAAATACATGGGGTCTCACTTCTTAGTGTGAGTAAGGACATTTTCAAATTTATCATAGAATAGAGTATTGCATATAAATGTATCAGAGGTATGAAACCACTGTATCAGAGGTAGAGTTATAAAACAAATGTACCAGAGGTAGAAAATATTATGCTCATATTTCTCAGAGGTAGTGTATATTATGCTCATATTTCTCATAGGTAGAGTATATTATACTCATATTTATCCCCCATTGTGATTAGAAAAAAGTAGGAAAAAAGGATGAGGAAAAAAGAGAATAAGATCATTTATATTTGTTAGGGAAAATAAAAATACAGAGAAATACAAAAGTGAGGAAAAAAGAGTACAAGTGATTCTTATAAAATGCCCTAGACACTATTCAATCCACCTCCTCACCATGTGATCTGGATTTTCCCTTGGAATAAAAAGAGGATTTAGTCCCTCAACCTCCTCTGATTATCACTAGTGTTCCCAAGCCTCCACCTGCATATATCCAGCCTGATGTCATCTGAGTAATGGAGGCAGACTGAGCATAGGCAGGTAGAGTTGGAGGTACAATGATAGGAGTACTGTATACATGAAAAAATGGTATCAACAGATTCCTAAAGTCCATAATGATTCCTCCTCCTCTTTCCATAGATTAAATAAAGTCATCTTTGTTTTCCATAAGCTTTTCTAGAGCAGGAGTCAACTCCCTGAGTATTCTGACATGCTCTCTGAAAGAATGAGTGACTAGAGGTAATTTCATGTTCTCTAACAGAAGCTTGAAACGATTAGTCAACAGATGTTTTGTGTAGACCATTTGGAAATAGTAATCCACATTGTCTTTTACCTCTTTCTGAGAAGTAGTGGCCTCTCTCATAAAATTCTCAACAATTTTCCCTATATCCCTAGTGGTAGTCACCACTTGGGTCAAGGCAGCAGAGTCTACATAGCCATTGGTGGAAGAATGTCCAATTTCTTCTCTCATCACAGCTCGAATCTGATCAATATCCAAATAAGTCTTGGTATTACTCAAAGGGGAAATAGTAAAGGATACTATTTCCTTAAAATATTTAGTCATCCCTCTTGTGATATTTTTTACAACAGAGTCCTGGGTGCTGACGTGCTGTTCCATGGAATTCATAAATCCCTCAAAAACTGATACCATCTGGATAACTACACTTTTTACAAATGCCAAATACTTGCCTGCTTGAGATTTAGAGCTCATATAAGATTCTAGAGAGACAACTGATTTCTTTAGAGATTCAATATCGTCTAGCAAGCTTGAAACATGATTCTGGTAGGTCTTGACTTCACCCAAAACACAAGATACTTAATTAGTCAACACAGATTGAATAAATGATACTAAGGAGGTTTCCATTATTCTCATCTCTTCCAAAAAATAGGACATAAGATCATATTTCAACTTGTCTATATTAGATTTCTTTACTATATCCTCAGGTAAAGTTTCATAATGTAGATTATAAGAGACAAGAGGTCTGTTGATGGGTGTCTCATCTTCTGAATCAGGATAGTCAAACCCAAAACTACAAAACCTGAGTCTTCAGCCCAATCTTTAATCTAATGAGCTACTGAAACAGTAACATGTCTGATGGGATGCTCCCCCTCAATCTATGAATTCATCTGAACATGTATATCAATAGCAGCTTGAACATGCAGGTCTTCCTTAGAATAATCCTCCACAACCATCTCCATTTCAACAACAGGAGGCTCATTAAGAATAAGTGAAGGTTCTTCCATCTCAACCAAAACAGCCTCCTCAGGCATAGAATAATTCCCAATCAGTGGACTTATGCTCAATATACTCACATATAAACTATCAGAAAGATGTTCTCTATTTTAATATACTTCTTCCTCATTCTCTGGAGCAGGCTGGTCTTCCTCATCAATAGGGGATTTTTCATTGATTACTCCCAAAATTGTTTCCTTTTTAGATGATACAACATCAGCAACAGGACTTGGAGGCAAGTTTGGATCCCTTCTATCTACTATATATGTATCCTCCTCATCATTATAATCACTATACCGAGGTTCCTCTTCACTAGGTCCTAGACCTGGATCTCTTCTGTCTCTTGGCATATTTGGATGGTCAACATGGTTGAACTTATCATACACCTTCTCATTATCAATAACCCATTTCCTTCTCCATGGGTTACATCCAATCTTCATATATTTACAGATTATTCTTGTGATGCGAATTTTTTTTCTCACAACTACTGTCTCATCCTGAGACTCAGCTACTCCTTTCACTTTAATCATTACTGAAATCAACTTTGCATAGAATAAAGCATTGTATTTTGACTTAGGCCTCATCATATCCTCAATTTGGATCATCAAAAGCCTACACATATTTACCTTGACACCATGCCTCAGCAGATGTAACAAATAAATATCTTTGTATCTCAAATTCTCAAAGTCCCCTCTTCTTGGACTTAGCACATGTTGGATGAATTTGAATAATACCCGGTTTTATCTATCCATCTCAGTAGCCACTACCTTTCTTTGTTTTCCACTATCGACAAGATATTCCAAAGCAACCTCATAGTCGAAAATGTCACTGGTAGGAGGTATTGTCTTAGAGGTATACCCAAATATAACCTCATGTGACACTTTCAGAAATTCATTCCATTCAACAGAAGAGAAGGAAATTTTCTTTCCATTCACTAATGAAACAATTATGTTTTCTTCTTTAGACTTCTCAAAATGAACAAAAGCATAAAACTCCTTAACCAGCTTCGGATAATGAGGTCCATTTATTGTTTTCAAAACAATCTATCCATCCATGTTCCCCCAATTCTCTTAGAATCAATTACTTTCTAGGAAAGAGCCATTCTTCACTGAGTTTATTTTTGATTAATACTTATATGTTTTGAAAATACGGATTCACTGCATGCTTCCCCGAACTTGTTCTAATTTCACTGACACTACCTTCAGGTCCTGTTTTCTGCTTCTTTGCACTTGGTGCATCACTATCATCCCTCAGTATTGGGAGTTTGGTTCTTTCCATCTCCAATCGAAGAACTTAGGGTTAAGCATAATGCGTGGGTTCGAGAAGAATGAGGATTGAAGAGAGGAGAGTCTGTGGTGGATTGAAATGTGTCCAAGGATTATTTTTTATCATTTATGAATCGAAATGTAATAAAAATAATTATACTGAAAGCAATAAGAGTTTTGGATAAAGAAAACGAAAAACAGACAATGCATGACATATCAGTGACAATTTCCAGTGAGAATTCTGACGGCGAGGTTTCTCTATCGATGAGGTCTCTAGCGGTGAGGTGTCTCTAGTGGTGAGGATTTCTAGCGGTGATGTGTCTCTAGCGATGAGGATTTGTCTAATGGTGAGGATTTGTCTAACGGTCAGGATTTGGCTTACAGTGAGGATTTGGATAACGGTGAGGATTTGTCTAACGGTGAGGATTTGGCTAATGGTGAGGATTTGGATAACGGTGAGGATTTGGCTATACAAAGACCGTCATTCCTAACTCATGTCTAATATACCCTAACCTATCTGAACATATAGGCATGGTGAATATGTCAACTAATTGATGTTTAGTAACCATAAATTCAAGAGTAATATCACCCTTTTGGTAATGATCTCTAAAAAAGTGGTGCCTTACATCAATGTGTTTAGTTCTAGAATGAGATATTGGATTCTTAGAGATATTGATTACACTAGTGTAATCACAGTTTATAGATACATGTCTAAACTAATATCCATAGTCCAATAATATATGTTTCATCCACAGAATTTTTGCACAGCAACTACCAACAGAAATATATTCTACTTCAATAGTAGACAATGCAACATAATTATTCTTTTTACTACACGAAGATATCAGGGACTTACCTAGAATATGACATGTCCTAGAAGTTCTATTTCTATCTAACTTACAACCAGCAAAGTCAGCATCTGAATAACTGATTAAATCGAATGATTCTCCTTTTGGATAAAATAATCCTACGTTGGTAGTATGTTTAATATATTTGAAAATTATTTTAACAGCAAGCAAGTGTGACTCTTTTAGATTAGCTTGAAATATTTCACACATACAAACACTAAACATAATATCAGGTCGACTAGTTGTAAGATAGAGCAAACTCCCTATCAAACCTCTATAGTTGGTTTGATCCACTGGTTTTCTATTTTCATCAGCATCCAACTTACAAATAGTACCCATAGGTGTATCACTTTACTTAATACTATCCAAAACTAAATGTTTTAAAAGATCCTTTATATATTTACCTTGATTTAAGATAATACCATTTTCATTTTTAAAAACATGAAATCCAAGAATATATTTGAGTTCTCCCATTAAACTCATTTCAAGTTAATTTTGCATACTCTTTGAAAAATCAATAATCAAAGCATTTTTAGAAGATCCAAAAATAATATCATCAACATAGATTTTTACTATCAAAACATCTTTGGAAATTTTTTTAATTAAGAGAGTTGGATCAACAAACCCTTTAGAAAACATTTTTGAAATAAGGAAACTGCTAATTCTATCATACCAATCTCGTGGGGCTTGTTTTTAACCATATAAAGCTTTAGAAAGATTAAAAACATGATTTGGAATATGAGGATTAATAAATCCACGTTGTTGTTAAAAAAAACATCTTCAATTATAAAACCATTTAGAAAATCTCTTTTAACATCCATTTGATATAACTTGAAATTCAGATGAGAAACATAGGAAAGTAGAACCCTAATAGATTCTAATCTAGCTACAGGTGAAAAGGTTTCCATATAGTCTACTTCATCCTCTTGACTATATCCTTGTGAAACTAGTCTTTCTTTGTTCCTAACTATATTTCCAGACTCATCAACTTTATTCCTAAAAACCCATTTAGTGCCTATGGTCAAGGTGTCCTTTGGTCTGTCAACTAATTCCCAGACATTGTTTCTTTAAAATTTATTTAATTCTTCTTGCATATCCATTACCCTAAATTCACCATTGATTGCATCATTGATATTTTTAGGTTCTAACTGTGAATAAAAGGATTGATGTTTAACCCGATTTCATGAAGAAGCTCTATTCTATGTCCCTTTATCAAATTACCTACAACAACATCAAAAGATGATTATTTATAATCCTAGTTGATCTGGTAAAGGTGGGACTATAAATTTCAGGTTCTTCTCTAGGTTTGGGTTCATTAGAAGCTGATTCTAGAATATTTACAGAACTAGTTGTCTTTACAACAGGTTCACTGAAATTATCACTAAGGTTCAGAACAGAAAAATCTTCTTCAAGATTTTCAAGATAAGGTTTAGGTTCATGTGGATCAGTTTAATCAAATTTGATGTGAACATATTCTTCCACACATTTGGTTTTTTTATTAAAAAATCTATAGGATTTTCTAGATAAAGAATAACCTAGAAATATTACTTCCACACTCTTGGATGCAAACTTATTAAGATCATCTTTAGTATTGATAATAAATACTTTTCAACCAAAAACTCTGACGTAACTAACTTTAGGTTTTCTATTATTCTATAATTCATAAGGGGTCTTTTTATGAACATGTCTAATCAAGACTCTATTTATAATATAACAAGCTGTATTGATAGCTTCAACCAAAAAATAAACAGGTAAGTCATATTCATTTAGCATAGTCCTTACAATTTATTGAAGGGTTCTATTTCTTCTTCCTACTACACGATTCTGTTGAGGTGTCCTAGGGGTAGAGAAAATATAATTATAGCCATTTTTTGATCAGTATGATTCTAATTCATGATTTTCAAACTCACGACCATGATCAATTCTCAAGGTTTTAATCTTAAGTCTACTAAGGTTTTCTACATACTTGGATTATTTCATAAAGTAAGAACAAGCTTCACTTTTGTGAGCTAGAAAATATACCCAAGTATATCTAGAAAATTCATCTACAAGGACATAGACAAAGTGCTTCCCATTTAAACTAGAAACTCTAGATGGTCCAGATAAGTGCATGTGAACCAACTCGAGAGGTTGAGAAGTTGAAACTTCTTTCTTTCATTTAAAAGAAACTTTATGTTGCTTTTCCTTTTGATAGGGATTACAAACTTTGTCTGATGGGAATTCATGTTTAGGTAGGTCTCTAACTAAATTCATCCTAGTCAGTTTCCTAAGTGAGTGAACATTGCAATGTCCTAATCTTCTGTGCCAAAGCCAAGATTCTTTATGAAAATCATATAAACCAATAACCTTTTGTTTGGATAAATAATTTAAATCTATAGCATATACATTTTCATTTCTTAAGGCAGAAAACATTATAAAATTTTTAGAATTAAAAACATTACAAGAATAATTTTCAAACATAACATTAAATCCATAATCACAAAACTGATAAATGCTCAATAGATTATATTTTAGTCCATCAACAAGTAAAAATTTAGAAATCAAAATTGAATCAGTGTTACCAATCTAACCTAATCTGATGATTTTTCCTTTTGAGTTATCACCAAAGGTGACATGTCCTCCATCAACATTGAATCAGCTTTTAAAACATGATTAATCTCCAGTCATATGTCTTGAACATCCACTTTCCAAGTACCATGTCTTCCTATAAGAACTTTTTAAGTAGGTTTCCTACAAAATAGGTTTAGACAGAATATGATTTTGGTACCTAGATTTTCTTAGGTCCGAACAGGTTAGCAAGAAAAACTTTTGGTACCCATATTTTTCTAATGGGTTTCATATAATAAATAGATTTAATATAATTTGACATATATACTTTGATTGATCTATAACTACGTGAATGGCTGATCGATTCATAAGAATTTCCAGAACCGGAACTAGTAGTAAACTATCTAGTTTTTGGAATAAATCTATTTTTTTGATATCTCTCTGTCCAGGTTGATAGCCTAACCCAGTAGTATACCTTGGTGTTACTGGTTTCCTAGAATTTTTGTAAGAGTGTTATTTACATTAGTAAATTTTTCTAAATATTTCTTGAGTTGCTCGTTAGACAGTTTCAGTTCGGTATTTTCTTTTAACATCTGAGCATTCTTTTCCTTTTCTACTTCTAGTGAAGATTTGACAGTGCTAGTTAAAGCATGTTGTTTCTTTACAGATTTATACTTTTCTTTCATCTCATTGAAAGTATCTTCTAGCATGTTACAATATTCAAATAACTCTTTACTAGACATGTTTTCAGAATTAGAATCAAAATCATCTCCAGAATAATAAGAAATTAAAATAGGAGTATCCAATGTTAACTCATATGTATTTTTCATGAAACACATATTAGATTTTTGAGATTTTTCATCCTGAGTGGAATCAGAATCACTTGAAATGTCTTCTGAAGCACTCTAGGTTTCTTTTAGAGCTTTTGTTATATTTTGTGTCTGTGTACTCATATTTCTTCTTGTACTTTAATTTTGGATAGTCAGCTTTCACATGTCCTTTCCTCTTGCATTCATATCATAATATGTCGTCACTTTTATCAGATATTTTCCAATCCTTCTTCCAATGAACTTTATTATCATACTTTCCCTAATAATTGGATTTTCTAAAAACCTTATTATTTCTATAAAACTTCTTAAATTGTCTGGCTATCTGATCCATTTCAACATCACTATCAGATGCAATCGCTTCACTTCTTGAACTACCACTTTCACTTTGAATTATCCCTTTGTCCTTAATTTTTGAAGTAGAAGTCTTGAAAGCTACAGAATTCTTTCTTGGTTAATCATATTCTTCCTTGTTTACTTTCAGTTATTCTTCATAGATCATTAATTTACCAATGAGTTCCTTGATAGGAAAAGCACTAATATCACAAGAATCTCTAATTGAAACTGATGTGCCTCTCCATCTGTCTGGCAGACATCTTAGTATCCTCATGATTTTCTCATTTGAAGGAACAACTCTTCCCAGTGAGCTCATTGTATTTACAATTTCGCTGAATAAGAGATACATGTTAGAAATAGATTCACTAGGCTTCATTTTAAAATTATCATACTTAATAGTGTAGGTATTCAATCTCATTTCCTTAACATTGGTTGTTCCCTCATGGGAAATAGCCAAAGTATCCCAGATTTAATAAGTAGTATTATAAGAATATATTCGATTAAATTCCTTATCTTCTAAAGCACAATACAATTAATTGATTTCTTTACAATTATTGTTGTAAGAAACTTTAGCAGGTTCATCCCAAGTAGTTCTTTCAGTTTATGGAATCTTTTACTGAGTCTCTATAGCAGTCCAAATATCAAATCCCATACTTTCTAAATGAATATTCATTTTTAGTTTGCATTGGGCATAATTAACACCATTAAAGAAAGTTGGCATGTTGGTAGCTGCACCTTCTAGTCTATTATCCATAATTAAATTTTTGAAAATATATTTAAAGAGATAAAAATTTAGAAATAACAGAAATTTTGAGATATTTAGATACAAATAAAATTACATTTGAAAAAAAAGAGTGTTTGGAAATCCTTTATTAATAAAAACCTCTGATACCAAATGTTTGTCGGAGTGGACACTCAAGAGGGGGGGGGGGTGAATTGAGTTCCAATTAAAAATTTATTTTTAAAAGATTTATATTAAAAATCCACCAATTTAAATAACAAGTTAAAATGTAGGGAATTTGTAATACAGTAAAGGTTCCGTTAGGTTCTCAAGAAATTTATTAGTTCTCAGTTAATCTAATCTAAAGATTAGATTAGATTTTAAAACTAACCTACTAGGTTATAATAAATAAAAACACTTTCTAGTTTAACTATCAGAGTAAATTTAAAATAGATTTGTATCTAAAATACTTAGCAGGAGAATATGCTATATAATTTTAACCTAAATAAAAAAGAAAAAATGTTTTAACTAAGAGGTTTAGTGTCAATCTGAGAATTAATCCTCTCAAACAATTTTATATAAAACTTTGATCCACACCCTAGATCGGGCCTTACAATAGTACTCAGACTATCCAAGTCCTCAGACCTGTACCACAGTTCTACATGGGAAAACAAAAATAACAACAGCTCACAGGCTGTCCAGGTCACAGTTAACCTCTTCCACTATCCACAGTGGGATACAAGAGTGTAAGGTAAAGATTCAGTGAGGATTTAGAAATCCTTCACTTCATCACATGAGACATGGTGTGTTTAAAATATAAAACAATCACTTCTCAAAATGTAAATAAATGAAGCACAATAGAGCTAAAAAATAGAGATGATTTTACAGTGCTCTATGTGTTTTGAGTGAAGATCTGGACTCCTTGGATTGAATGCAGATGAAGCTTTGAGTCCCTCTCTGGTTTTAGTCAAGAAAAACAAAGTGTCGTTTTTTTATTTGACTTCCAGGTTCAGATTGATCAGCCTGATCAGCTTGAGTGTAGGTGAAATTGTTGAAGCTCTTTACTCCTTGAATGTTCAGGTTCTATAGATTTAGTATGTATTCTTCCTTCTTCTTATATGTATGTAAGCCCTTGTGTATCTCCAGAGTATTGTCTCATATGTGAATGGAAAGATCGATCGATCTCTCTTCTCCAGTTTTTTTCGAGGTTCCATTTTATATATATATATCCTTAGCTCCAGCAATGGGAATGATTACCTTTTTATATGCATGAGGTACGGTTTTCTGAAATGCCACCAACTATCATTAATTAATACCAGATGCATTAAAAGCACCAAATATGATCGTTGTTAATAAACAAACATAAGTAGGGTTTATAGATATAATGACTGGTTTCCATCGGTAGCTCGTAGTATCAGTGAGCTTGTAGCGGTGTATGTGTAATAGAAGGTCTTGCATTAGTAATTGTTAGTCTCTGTAACGGTAGCTCGCTTGAATCGTTAGCTCCTTCTATCAGTATCTTCTTCTGTTGGTAGCTCCTTATGTTAGAAGCTCTTTCTGTTAGTATCTCCTTATGTCAGTAGCTCGTTATATAGGTATCTCCTTCTGACTATATCAGTAGACTTCATATCTGTAGTTGTCTGTCTGTCTGTATTGGTAGACTTCATATTGGTAGATGTCTGTCTGTCTGTATTGGTAGAATTCATATCGGTATCTGTCCGTCTGTCTGTATCAGTAGATCTTGATTATAATAGTAGATTCTGTCTATCGGTGATCTTTGCTTATCGGTAGACTATTTAATAGTAAATCTATAATAGTGACTTACTAAATTAATACTTATCTGTTCTATGAAAATCATATCCAGAGTGAGTTGATATTATTTCAAAACATGTATAAACATAGATAAACATTTATTAACATATTCTGATGATTATTTTGATATATTTGTTAACTCAATAGAAGGATGACATAATTTAACACATATATTGGATTATCAAAACATATTTAAACATAATTAAGATTATCAAAACAGGTGAGGTCAACATTCCATAACTTAGAACTATTCCAGTTCCTTCAGTTGGAAAGAGCTTCAAATTGGGTCAGACCCTTCACTAGCTCATGG
Source organism: Viscum album (assembly GCA_963277665.1). NCBI lineage: Eukaryota > Viridiplantae > Streptophyta > Magnoliopsida > Santalales > Viscaceae > Viscum > Viscum album. Next base: position 1,620,558,678 of record OY728150.1, read on the forward strand.
AAAAATTTCCCATTTCCCTTTAGATGCCTCATCCATGGTTGAGATAGTTTCATGTTCATGATAATCAACAAGTTTATTAGTAAAAAAATAAATCTCTAGATGTAAATCATTAGGTAGAGAAGGATTCAAGAAGGAAAAGGAAACCCTTGTGTATTGGAAGCACCACTATCAGTTGTGACCTCAACAAACATGCCTTTATTATGACGAAAGATCTCATAGGAGTGTCCCTTGAAAAATAATTTGACACAAATACTGTACTTAAGATGATAATAATTAGAATTACCAATTGCTAGAAAATATTAGTAGAAACTAGGTAAATGCCCATATATAATTTTAATATTAAGATCCTCTATATTTTTGGAAATATCCACCTACTCAATTAGACAAGAATTCAGGTCAACATAAATCAACAATATGGAATAATACCCAAATTTTACATTCTCAAAATCCCTGTCCAATTTTGATAGGAGTTCCCATTTTTGAGGATATTCCATAAAGAATTATTGGATTCTATAATATCTAGTTAATAAAAATCACTCTGACCCAAACCTTTGTGTGAGTGTTTTTAATAGAAATGGGTTAAAATTTCCTTCCCATTCCTAAATGCATAGGGTACCTAGATTCAATGAGACTGGTCTGAAGCTATAGGCTTGACTCTTCAATTCATCAGAGGGGAATAATAGGTGATAGTTTTTATGATCCATTGAAATTCATCTTCATTCCTTGAATCCCCATGTGTTTGAGAGACCACCAACCAAATCCTCAACCATAATCTATTTACTACCCACAAACTTAAAAAAATGTACAATAATATAATATTTATAGATCTTAAGCCTGTTAGAGATGGATTAATGTGTTGAAATTAAGTGATCTATTTTCCCTCACATGATGAATCGATCTAGAGCACCATAACTTAGGAGAATGAAATTGTAGTTGTCTAGATTTAGGTTTGAAGTGGCATTGCTTGCAAGAGGTGTGATATCCCCTTTATCTTTACCCAAAGATACATCTAGATTAGGTGAACCAGAAATCTCACATCCACCTAGTAAATCAAGATTGATGTCACTCACGAAGGCCATCTCATTCATTTGCACATATTTATTTATGAATATATTTATATAAAATATATTTATATAATATATATAAATATAAATATATTTATATTTATAGAATTATTTATAAATATATATAGATATTTATTAAAATATTTATATAAAAATATGTATATTAAAATTTAAATTATTTATATAATATAAATATATTTTTATAAATTTTTTAATTAAAATATATATATATATACAAATAAAAATATATTTATATTTATATAATTATATGATTATAAAAATATATTTATCACTAAATTAAAAATATATTGAAAAAATATTTATGCATTTAAATATGAAAATGTATTTATATTTTTTTATAAATATATTTTCGAATATAAATAAATAAACATGTATCATAAATATATTTATACATAAATATATTTATAAATATATAAATATTATTATTAGTACATATATATTTATAATAATATTTAAATAATTATAAATATGTATTTATAAATATAATTATAAATTAATATATTTATAAATATATCTATATAATTATAAATACATTTTAAAAAATATATCCATATAAATATATTAATACATAATTATTTTTAAATATGTTTCTGGTTCAAGAACCCTGCAATCGAGTTTGGAAACCCTAAATTCAGGTATAGATAAGGTTAAGGATATAAAAATATTACCCGAACCTACCGAGATGAATAATTATTTACTAAATTTAAATTTAATACCCTTAGACACACATATATTTATTAATATATATTTATTTGTATATATATTTATTTATAAATATATATCTATATCTATATATATTTATAAACATATACATACATACATAAATACATATATATAGTTACACACATACATAATGAAATTAATTTTAATAAATGGAATGAGTTCCAAATAATGTGGCGCTCATGTCCAAGCCCACCAAGTGATAATTGAACAACATCCTAAGAAAATATAAAGTTATTTTATTTAAAAATAATAAAAATCCTATTTGGGATTACCAATTCAGTCGAATGACCAGTCATCCATATGTTTCACTCAATCAACACACGTCCTGGATAAGTCTCCCACCAAACATTCAACTTTTCATGGATTTTATATATCTGTCTCAACTAATTGATAATCCACATCCTTGAATTTGATTCATTTTTCACTAACTCTCCATGTAAACATCTAATCATTTCATACATGGAAAATTAGTAATGACCAGTTCCATTCATCCTTAACTCGACTAGGTTGTTTCAATTGGATTGTTTTTGTTCTCTAGTATACCCTAAGCCAAATTAAATTATTTTTTAATTGTTTCTTGAATGTATTAATCCTTATCCGAATGATTGTTAATTTGGAATAAACCATATTAGTTCCATTGTTGGATTCAACTTCTTCAATGATTTTGGTGTGTTCATTTTTCAACAGTTTCAATCTATTTTAAAAATTTATGATTATGTTGATTCTTACACAGGAAGGGTTCTCTTAATTAGTTGGATAATCTAGGTGTTAAATATTACTGTACTATAATTCTTATTTTCATGCAATACAATCTAAATAGTTTCTTCAATTGTGGTGGATCCACTTTAATATTATAAATAACTGTTTTCTATTACATAATAAATGTTGTTCTATATTATTCTTATGCATGTATGTGACTCTTTAGTTTAATTTTATAATAGCTTATAGAATTCAACTAGAGAGGAAAAATAGACACATACATAATTAGTCATGTAATATTAAACATAAAATTACAAACATGGTGAACATTAAATAAGTTAAATACTTTTATGATTTCTCATGTAAAATTAAAATAAAGTATATAATCATATATAATATTAAATAGATGGTATTATGATTTTGTAACATAAAATAATTTAAATAAATCCTGAAATATTAAACTAAAACCTCAAATGATTAAAAAAATATTAAAATAAAACTATTGAATAAATGTTTTAAAACAACATCATATTGAAATTATTTTAACTTACTCATAAAAAATTAAAACAAAAGAAATCAAAACCTATATAAAATTGACATTATCCATGTAATATTAATGTGAAAAAAACTCACAAAATAAAACTAAAATTATTTCAAGAAAAAAAAAATTAATAAAAAAGTAATATCGTGTAATACCCGAGACCCATCTATAGCAGGTAAACACTATATCTTGAACTATCACACAATGCTCCCATTTATGAGCTTTTATTCAATAGTATATTTAAAATTTTTATATATAAATTTTTTAATTTGATTTTAAAAAATTAAAAATTATTTTTTAATTCATCATAATGATATTATCCTAAGATTAATTTTTTTATTATTTTTATAAAAAAATAAATTTTTAGGTGAATGGTGAAATCTATAAATTTTTCTAACATTGCGACTTTTTTGTCATTATTAGTATATAAATTATTTATTAAAAAAATAAAATAATTTTGTTTGTTATATAGTTGATATTATATATTTTAAAATATTAATTATAGTCTTCAACCCCTTGATTGTTATTTTGGAACTCAAGTAGAATTTTTATCAATAATAGTAAAATATATTTTATATTTTTCATATTAAAATTAAATTTTAAGAATTAAAAAAAGTGAATAAGAAAAAATGGATTTAAAATACATAATCAACATTACAAATTATCTAATAATAATCATTTTATTTTTAAACATCAGGATTATGTTAACTTAAGTAAAAACTAGTTACTGTGGTAAAATGTAAATTGATAAAAGTAATATTTATTTGGTTAAAGATATTGAAACATGCTGAAAACATATACAATTGGGTGGATGAGGGTTTATAGACTTTATGTCTCTCCCACTCAATTATTTTCTATTTTTTAGCCACTTGACAGGTTTAACATGTGTTCACTTTATAATAATTTTAAATATTTACAAAAATTCCATTCTCACCACTAATAAAAGGGGCCTCTCACCACCCATTCAAGTTGTAAGATCCTGAATTCTTTAAAAGGTATTTTTTGTTTATGTCTTAGTTTAAGTCTTGTATTTTGGTTAAATAAGTGTTTTCCCAAGTTCATGAGAAGGATCAAAGGTTTTACTGGGGTCTGGGGCATGAAAGTGGATGAAAAAGGATCCTTCTAGGCATGTTTGATGATTTGAGCATGGATTGGAAAACTGTTAGGAACTCTCAAGAAACCCAACAAAGGGATGATTTTAGGACAATGGCTCACTCACGATTCATGCACGACCTGGAAAACCATGTGGGTAAACCATGTAGCTCAGTAAAGATGAAAACATTACACAAATTACACCTCAAAAATTTTAATTCTAACTCATGATTTTCCTATTCTCTTCCTCCTACACTCTAGATGCAAGAATGGACGTTCCAACATTTCCAAGGGTGATTCTCATTCGATTTAAGGTTTTTTGGAGCACCGTTGGTTGCTGATCGAAGCCTTGGGTTAGTCTAATATTCTCTTATCTTTATTTTCTTAATTGGGGTTGGAAAATTTCTATCATATCCTTCCAAAACCATCAAACCCATATATTTTATGGTGATATCTAGTATAATTATTAAAATAGTTCTTGAATCAGATTCTAAGGGTTCGATTATGAGTGTGTCCATCAATAGATTCAAGGTTGGTGATTTACAAGTTATATCCCATAGTTTTTTTGTATATTTTTTCATGTCCAAAATTGTTCTTGGTCACTTATTATTGTGATTTTGAACCCTTTGGTATGGTTTCGAATAATTTCTGTCTAAATTATGAATGGAAACCGTCATGGTCCCCATGGGATGCAATGAGGATGATTGGACCAATTTGAGGCCATCCATGGTGTGTTCCAATATTTAGCTGGCCTAGAAATTAGCCAATTTGTGCTAGGTCATTGTGTGAAAAAGTTGGACCCTTTTTGATCATGTTGAAATGGAAATGTCTTGTGAAATGGTTAAATATGATTAATGTGAGGAAACAAGGGAATTATTGAATAAGATTAGTGGGTAGGAAATGGAAAAAGGAATTGTGCCAAATGGGATAAGAAATGTAAATAGAAAATGTGTTAATGGGTCAAGGAATGGTTTATAATTCTCATGTTGATTATTGGATTAATATTGTTGTATGCATTGGTTGGGTCATATTTGTGTGTAATTAATGAATGAATAAGCATGTGAACATAGCTTAGTGGTGGGAAAAGGATTGAGGTTCCTCCCATGGGTCGGGTTGGACTACTTCTCTAACCCCAACCAGGAATACATGGGCTCAGGTGTCAGACTGAGGCCCTATGCCACTAATAGTTGTATTAAATGAAACTACCTAGAACAAGGTTCTAGGGTATGTGAGATTTCTTGATTATGAAATTTGTTTATCCTTTGTGACATAGTTTACTTGACTATGTTTCATTATACATTGAACTTGTTTCTTACTTCTATTCCATTAAAAACATAATGTATGTGGTATAAGAAATTTAAATTGGAAACAATGTTGGGAATAAATCTAGTGAACCTTTTCAACTAATTGATTTTGAATTTTCCTTTATTTAATTGTCATTAATTATTAACTATGTGTACTATATATTAGACTATATATTTTTTAGAAACCATTGGTGGTGCCCTATTGAGTAGTACTCACACCCTTCTCAGGCCACCGTTGGGTACCCAGGAAGATTCCATGCTTGCAGAGCATGACAAGGGAAAGGGATATATGATAGGTAGTTGAGTTGGGCTTGGAAAATGTATCTATGATGTTCTAGAATTGGGGTCAAGACCACTTTGGGGTTTCCACTTTTTGTCTTTATTTTGGGCTTTGTTCACTTGATAGTGTTGCATGACATGACATGTTTATTGGTTTACCATGGTTTATAGCCATTTTGGGAGAGGTTTATTCATGATCGTTCATTTATTAGCATATGTTGTTTCAATTTATTATATGTTTAATTTTGTGGATTACTTTGATAAAGAGGGTATAGTCTCTCGACATGATTTTTAGACCCTCGCTAGTAGTTGAAAACCTTTTGTGTATGGGGATACGCACTTGAAGTCATGTGATTCCCTGAAACTGAGCACCAATTTAATGGAACCCAGGACAGGGATGTTAAAAAGTTGTATCTGGGGAGTTATTTTTACTTTCTTTCTATTTAGGGATGTTAGAAAGGTAATTATGATAGTGTCAGTCCATGATAATGAGAATGTTCTTGGGAGTATCTAACTCTTGTTTAGGGGAAAACCCAAGTTACCCTGGTTGGGGGATTACTGTTCTTACTCCATGTTGTTACATATGATGATATTTCACCATTGGGTGATACAATTATCATGTAGAGTGATGGTATTATGATATTTTTGTCATGGCCAAAACAACATGAGGTTTTTGATTCATGTATCATTTTAGAAACCTAAGCATATAAGTGGCATGCATCCTGGTGGGCTCTCACACACACAAACAGGATAAGCATGTGGGATGTAAGGGGGTGGATGCATTTGTTGTATTTGAAAAATATGAAAATTATGTCTAATGAAATGTTACAAATGGGTAAAAATGGGAAGAAAAATGTTAAAAAAAAATTAAGGAATTATTCTTGATAAAGGGTGTTATGTGGAATAAAATGTTAATGGATTATGTTGCGATGTGATAATGGTTTTGAAATGGTGTACAAGGTAAGGAATGTAGTTTTTTTAGTTGGTTATTCTATTTTACCCATTTTCTTTGGTGTAAATGGATGAGTATAGTGTTCAAGGTAAGATAAGACCAATTTGGGTGGTATATGAGAAGTGGTTCTTTAGTGACTAGTGATGAGACTTCCTTTATATTTGTGAAAGATTTATGGTTTTTGTTTGAAAGTTCATCTTTGGAATTTTAGAGAAATGACACCATGAAGACATCTACTAGTTGGGAAACATGATGACATTCTTTATAATTACCCTCAAGTATTGCATCAAGTAGATCTAGTGGTTCAAGATAATAGGGGTGAGTAATTGCATGATGAATTTTCTCATTTTATATAGATGATGGAAATATACTAGGGTGGGTTATACTAAGAATTTTAGAGATGACCAAGGAGTTTCAGTTGTAGAACCGTCCAGCCATTACCAGAGAGGGTGGGCCATAGGTAGTAGAGGTATTGATAGATTCTATATAGATAATTCAAGATCATTTATCAACTCCTCTTGAAAAGATGATAATGTTTGTTTCTTATATGTTTTGAGGATAAGCGAAGCGTTCGTGGGATATCCTTGTGCAGACTAAGCAGGTAGAGGGAATGTTATGGAAATGTTTTTGGAACATTACTATTCAAAAACCTTATGGAAGGACATGAATATAGTGTTTATGGGACTGAATTAGGGGATGATGTCAGTAATAGAGTATATAGGCCAGTTTACGGTCTTGAAACATTTTTTCCTACATTAGTGGGAGACGAGGTAGCAATGGAGAGGTTCTTTCTAGATATACTTCAGCATGATATCATATTCTAGGTAAATATCTTTTAGTTGAAGAGGTTTTTTGAGGATATGTATCAGGCCCTCATCTCATAAGGAAAACTCAAACAGGCCTCTGGAAGTAGACATGTGGTTCTAGTGAGGTGAAACAGTAGTGAAAATTATGATAGTAGGAAGTGATACTTCATGAATTTCCACCAAGGGGGTTGCGGAAAACAAAATCTAAAATAGGAATCAGTCCCTCAGTTTAGTGATTAAGATTTCCAGTATTAGTGTGGAAGTCTAGGAATCATGTGAAGTTAGTGTTCTCGAACACCAATTGAGTGTAGAGAATTCATAAAAATGGGCTATGTATAGAGGTTTTGTTGGAATCTGTGGAAGTTGAAAAATGATGGAGGATAGAGATCAGTTTAGAGTATAGGCTGGGGGTTGGTTACCTTGTATCCGGAAGGTAGTTAGAGTTCTATAGGTTTTACTAAGAGGGGTGTTGGATGTGGAAATCTGGGATGAGACCATCAGTACCAGTAGGGAAATACTATGCGTGGTAGTCAGGATAAAAACTAGTGTATAGGGATAGGCCAACTTCATGCTGTTTAGTTTACACCTAGAGGTGGTGAGGTTATATCATCTACTAATTGAGGTACAATTCATATACCCTCCTCACTCACTAGGGCTCTATTTTACATAGGTTCTACACACTCTTTTATCTCTTCATGGTTCATAGTTGTGTTTGGCCTAGCCATTTAATGTGTATGTGGGGTTATGTTGATTGATACTCCATTGCGGGTGCAAGTTGAGGATATTAGGAATTGTAAAGGTTGTATTATAGTGGTTGGTGGTTCTCATTTTCTACAGAACCTGTTTGTCCATAAGAGGTTATGTTTTGATGAGTTCTTGGGAATGGACTGGCTAGGGTTATACCTGGCCCATATTAGCTGCTATCGATGTTGGGTGAAGTTAATGTCTCTCGATGGAGACACTTATGTCCCCCCGTGGTGAGTGGGATGTTTGAGAGGGCTTTATAGGGACAAATTTTTATCAATTGGGAGAACTCACTTCCTTTTTGGAACGACTCATTATAGATGGAGGAAGGGAATACCCTGTTTTACCTCCCATTATAGATCAATTATAGGATGTGTTTCCTGATGATCTCTCAGGTATACCACCCGAGAGGGGTATTGAGTTTATAATCAAGTTTTTTCCAGGGGAAGAACCAGTTTCCATTCAACCATATCGAATGGCACCAGTAGAACTCCATGAACTGACAGTTCACTTGGAAGAGTTGGAGAAAAAAGGATTCATCCATCCTAGCACGTCATCATAGTGATTAATCAGGTTGTTTTTTAAGAAGTCCTACGATTCATTTAGGTTATGTGTTGACTATAAAATGTTGAATCAAATGATGGTTAAGAACCGATACTCAATTCCTATAATGAATGATTTTTTATCCAATTGAGGGGTTCCTTAGTGTTTTCCAAGATTGATTTAAGACCAGGATACCATAAGTTAAGGGAGAGACCTTCTAATGTATCACATATAATTTTTCAGAGAAATTATAGGTTTTATGAATTTATGATGATTCTCTTTGGATTGTCAAATGCACAAACTATGTTTATGGAATTAATAAATAAGAAATTTCACACACATCTGGATCTGTTAGTGGTTATTTTTTTTGATGAAATCTTGGTGTACTCTCAAACTATTGACAATCATTCCAAACATTTTGTAATTTTAATGAGAAAAATAAGAGAGAATATTAATTACAAAAATTTATCAAAATTTCAGTTATATATTGATAAAGTGATTTTCTTGGTACACATAATTTCTCAATCAGGTGTGTCAGTCGATCCCGAGAAGGTACAGGTTGTGGCATCTTGGAAGTAGCCCAAGAATGTTTATGATTTTAGGAGTTTTTTGGGCTTTTATAGTTGTTACTGAATTTTTATTAAGGATTTCTCCAATTTTACAAGACCACTATCACAATTAATAAAGAATGGTGTTATGTTTTATTGGTTGGTGGCATGTGAGACTACCTTTCAAAAATTGCAGAAGCAGTTGACTACCACACCGATTCTGATCTTTCCGGAACCTGGTATGAAGTAAAAATTGTTCTATTATGTGTCTGGTGTTGGAATTGAGGTAGTGTTGATATAGGATGATTTATTTGTAGCATATAGGTAAATAAAATTTAGACCACATGAAATAAATTATCATACCCATGACCTTGAGCTACCAACTATGGTTTGTTCCATAAAGTGTTAGATGATTATTTTTTGGGAGAAATATTCTTGGTGATTACTGATCATATTTGTTTAAATATATATTCTCTCAAAGAAATTTTAATCTTTGACATTAATGGTGGGTTGAGTACCTACAATCCTTCAGTTTTGAGTTGGTTTACACACTAGGGAAGGGAAATAGTGTTTCAGATGCTCTGAGTCTGAAGACTCAGAATTAGGTGGTTCAGGAATCCAACTCTAAGTAGAGGATGATGGATTTGTTTACTAAGATGCACATGTAGGTGTAGTATGGGCATAGAAAAAAAGTCCCTTTCCTCTATAGTGTTTGATTATGTTCTTTTGAATAGGGTGAAGGAGAGTTAGCTAGAGTATCTAGAGTGTTTTTCTATGAAACAAAATCACAAATTTGGGGAGTCACCTTCTAGATGGGATAAGGGCGATGATGGTGTTTTTTATGTTTGGGGCAGTGTTTTGGTTTTGAAATGTTTGTGAGAAGAGTTGGTGTGTGAGTTTCATGCCTCAAAGTGGGTAGTACAACTTGTTCTGACTAAAATGTATCATGATATTCATCAGTAGTATTGGTGGATGGGAATGAAGAATGAAGATGCAAGTTTTATAGCGCGATGAATTACATACCAATAGGTTTAGGAAAAACATGAACACCTAGGAGGGTAGTTATTATCATTTCCTATCTTGGAGTGGAAGTGAAATGATGTAACGATAGACTTCGTAGTGGTTCTTTCAAATATTCCCTAAAAAAATGACACAATTTGGGTGATTATAGATTGGATGAATAAAGTGGCTCATTTCTTACCGATCTAAGAGACTTACAAAGTTGATTATCTAGGGGAGTTATATGTTCAAGATATAGTGAAGTTTCATGGTGTTCTAAGAACCATATTTTAGGATTGTGATCTATGTCTCATATCACATTTAGGGAAGGGGCTATAGAAGGTGCTTGGTACTAATGTTTTTTTGAGTATGGATTATCACCCACAGACTGACAGAAAATTAGAGTGTACAATTCAAGTGTTGGAGGACATGTTGAGATCTTATGTCCTGGATTTCAGTGGTTTATGGGAGAATAATTTGTTTCTTTTTGTGTTAGCTTACAATAAGAGTTTTCAAGCTATGATTTTGATGACACCTTTTGAGTCCCTCTATGGTAGGTCATGTAGATCTACATTGTGTTTGTTGGAAGCTAGGGAGTCTAAGATATTAGGTTTAAGTCTCATGAAAGAGACACCAGAAATAGTTCAGTGGATTCAGAAGCATATGGATGTGGCTCAGAGTAGAAAAAATTCATATGAATATCGACGTTGTAGACCACTCAAATTCATGCTCGATGATAGTGTGTTCCTTCAGGTGTCAGTATGGTTGGGTCACTGTCGGATCTAGAAGCACGAAAAGTTGGATCCCAGGTTTGTGGGGCCATTTTATAATATAATGAGGACTGGACTGGTTAGGTACTATCTGGCTTTTCCATATTGGTATAGTGGGTTGCATTACATTTTACATGTTTCACAACTCTAAAAGTATCACCCTGATCTGTCTCATGTGATAAATGCTGATGATATCGAGCTTGAGGTTGATGCGTACTTTGAAAAACACCTGGTTCATATTATGGATCATAGTGAGAAGATTTTGCGGGGAAATGTTGTCCCTTTGGTTCATATTCTATGGTAACATGGAGATGTTCATGAAGAAACAAGGGAGAAAGAATCTGATATGTAGGCCTAGTGGCCTGATCTATTTTCTTTGATAACTCAATGATTCTTATGAAGAGAGGATCAAGGACGAGACATCATAATGTAGGGAGTTAATAATATCCTGAATTCCTCGTAAGGTATTTTTTGTTTATATTTAAGTTTAAGTACCTTATTCTGGTTAAATAAGTGTTTTCCAAGTTCACAAGTAGTCTTGGGGGTGTTTCTGGGGTTGGAGGCATGACTGAGGATGAAAAAGAAGCATTTTGGGATTGTTTCTAAATTTGAGAATGTTTTAGAAAACCATGGAGAACTCCCAATAAACCATGAAAATGGGTGATTATGTGAAAGTGGATCGTGCATGGTTCATGCACGGTTTGGAAAACCATGTGAGTAAACAATCTAGCCTAGTAATGTTGAAAAAATTAGAAAAATACCACCTTGTGTTTTTGAAGTCTAACTCATGATTTTCCTCATCTCTTCCTCTTGATACTATAGATGCAATATTGGATGACCCAAACTTACCAAGGTTTATCCTCCAGGTTTATCCTCCTTCAATCCTAGGTCATTTTTAGTGTTGTTGGCTATATATCAAAAATCCCATGTGAGTCTAATCCTTTAATTGTTCCTTTACTCAATTAGGGTTGATATCTTTCCTCCTCTCATTTCCAAACCCTCAAACCCTTCTTTTTCTTGTGAGATATAAGTTAAATATTCAATGGGTGGTTGAATCATGATCTATGTAATCTATTATAATTGTGTCCATAAATATATTAAAGGTATGTGGTCTACAAGTTATATCCCATTGTTTCATTGTAGATTTGTGCATGTCCAACTTCGTTTTGTGTCACTTCTTATTGTTCTTTTTAACTCTTTTAAAGGGTTTGGAATAATTGGTGTCTAAATGAAGAATGAAAACCCTCATGGTCCGAATGGGACACAATGAAGATTATTTTACCCATTTTATTCTATCCACGAGGTTTTCAAATATTTACCAGGCCTAGAGATTATACAAAAAAGTTCTAGTTTATTTTTTGACAAAGTATAGCCCTTGTTGAGTATGTTGAAATGATTATGGCATGTTAAATGGTTAAATACTATTAATGAGTGGAAACAAGAAAATTAATGAATATTATTAGTGGTTTAGACATGGGAATGAGAATTTGGATAAATATTATAAGAAATGTAAATGGAAAATGTGTTAAGGGGCCATGACATGATTTCTAATTCCCATGTTGGTTGTTGGATTAAGATTGTCATATGCATTAATTTTGTTGGTTTTGGTTTGGTTTGTGTGTAATGAATTAATGAATATGCATGTTCACATGGCTTGGTGGTGGGATAAAATACTGAGGCTCCTCCCATAGTTTGGGTTGGAATGATGCTTAAACTCCACCCAATAATGCATTGGTTGGGGGTGCTAGACTGATGCTCTATGGCCCCAATGGTTGTATTCAATGAAATTACCAAGACTGAGGATCCATGGTAAGTGAAATTTTAAATTATGAAATGTGTTTTTTCCTTTTTGAGATAGGTCACTTACTTGTTTTCCTTATGCATTGAACTTTTTTATTATGCCTATTCCATTAAACAAGTGATGAAGATGGTAAAATTAAATATATGTAGAAACAATGTTGAGAATGATTCTAGAAAACCTTGTCAAGTAATGGATTTTGAATTTTACTTCATTTACATGTAATTATTTCTTAAATAAATGTATAATATATTAGATAAGATATTTTTTAGATCCCTTTGGTGGTGGATAACTGTGTTTTAATCACACCCTTCTCAGGCCGTTGTTGGGTACTCATGAAGATTTCATGCTTGCAGGCCAGGAAAAGGGAAATGGCCCAATTCTAGGGAGTTGTGTTTGGAATGAAACATTAATTGATGAGATTCCAGACTAGGGTTAGGGATATTTTGGGGATTCCATTGTTTTTATTTATTTATTGTTTTCTTCACTTATCATTGTGGCATGACATGGCATCTTACTGAATGACCATGGTTTTGTACCATTTTTGGGAGATGGTTATTCATGATCATGCATTGATTAGATTATTTTGTTTCACTTTTTTATAGGTTTACTACTATGTATTAATATGATAAAGAGGGTATTGTCTCCCCTCATGACTTTTGGACCATCACTGCTTGTCAGAAACCTTTGGCGTATGGGGAGATGCTCTTGAGGTCATGTGACGGCTCGACATGGGGCATCCGTTTAGTGGCACCCAGGTCGGGGATGTTACACAAGGAATTCATAAGAATTATATTTCATCCTAAAAACCTACTATATTTATTAATCAAGAATAATATTCCACTCTCATAAGGTTTTTGTAGAATTTTTTAGTGTAATCCCTTCATTTCCAAGGACACTTCTAAGGAAAATTACTATCCTTGATGTGAGTATTATCAACTACTTAATTTTATTCTTAATTATATTCGTAAAACATTATTCTAGAAATACTAATATAATTGTAGTATAAATATTTATACAATATAATGTTACTATATTATGGGAATTATCAGTATTTATTTGTATACCCCTTCCATTAAGAAAAACATTTCATTGTTTATGTGTTTTGTGGACTACTGCCTCCACGATGTAACATGTTTTGTTTTCCTTAATAAGATTACAATGTTGTTTATAAAGATAGAATTAAAGGGAAAATATTTTTTTATTATATAATTAATCAAATAAAATATTAAATAACTTATTTATGATATGATCAAAAACCAATTATCATTAATTTAATCATTTTAAATAAGCGTTCTTAAAAGATATTATTGTATTCGAATCGAGTAAAAATATCATAATCATTAATTATTCATATAATACCTTTTTTATTTTTTTCAATATCACTAATATGCACTAAAAATATCATTTTTCATTTTTATAATGATATCCCAACAATACCACCTCATAATTATTTATTATGTCAAGATATATTTATGTATCGGTTGGTTTAACCACATTGTTGAACAATACTATGAATTTATATATGGACGAAAATGAAAAATTATTTAATTGTATAATATAATATATATGTGTAAATAATAATTTTTGTTGAAGAGATATCATATAAATATCTAATTCATCAATTATTTGAACACCATTCATTTATCAAAAATGTCTAGAACATGATTATTATCGACTTCACATTCAAGAATATGGCCTAAACCACCCATGTAAGGAATTTGATACATAATAAATTATTAAAAATCATAAAAAATGGTAAATTTATTGAAATAATAATAAATTAATTTAGAATAATAATGAATAAAAACATCCTTATTATGAAACTAGTATACATTATAAAAAAATATAAAGACTGATGTGGAAAATCAGAAGAATTCACATATAGAATGAAAATTTGTGAACAATATGAATGAATATGGATATGGTTAAAGTTATAAATTAATTTATTGGTATATATATGTTTTTAATACATGGGTTCAAAGTAAAACTTGAAATTTAGGACAAGAGGTAAGAGGTTTGTATCTCAAATCCCTCTCTTTGAGATATGTTGTTATTAAGACCCTAATTCCATTATGTGGTGTATACAATGCCTATTTGAAATATTATATCATGAAATTTATTTATTCATGGTATTTTAAGATCATGTTTAATACTTATTTTCATGTTTTTATAATTGAATTTATTTCCAAATGATAAATGAGGGTTTAACATCTCAATATTCATTTATTGGGAATCATGTAATATTCACCAACTATTTTATTTTATGTGGTTAATACATTTTCAGGAATGAATTATTTAAATATTAATAATAAAATTTATATTATTTAAAATTATATATTTTTATCACACTCTCATTTTATTTTGATTCAAGAGTTTTCTTTTTCTATGGTGTAAAAACCATCCTATCTTTTGGTAAAGTAAAAGTGAGTGTAATTTCATCGAAAATACATCCCTATACGGATACTAGAAAGTTTATATGGCTATAGAACAAATGAAAATAGGGATAATAACCTCCAAAAAAGGTAGTATTAACATCAAATAAATTTTAATCGTCATTAATAATGTGATCATAAGACTAAATACCTAATGAGAAACTCAGGGGGGATATGCTTTGGAATACTCACATAATTGTAATGAACAATGATCAATGTTTTTCCAACCATTTAATTAATATCCTTTCAATGAAAACTATTAAACCCAAATACTATCTCTTATGGATAACTAATCATATTAAAGTCAGCCTCACCCTAATATTTCTTTAATAGGGGAACTACCTATTAATTTTATGATATCCCATTATTGCCATATATATTAAGGAATTTTCTCAAAGACATCCACATTATTCTATTTAATGTTTAAGTATTTGATATATTTATTTCTCAATAAATAGATAACCATGTTTTATCCAATTTGAATTTTCTTAGGAAATAATATTAGAGGTCTTGATGACTCTTATAGTTAATGAATTGTTCTTAATCATGTGATGGGTGGGCCCTAAAATTATATATCTTATATATGCAACAAAACATGTCATGTGATAAAAAAATTTTGGTTTTGTTGTATACCTCTTTCTATGATAAGAACATGTTTTTTATGAGGCCTTGAAAGTAGATTTCTGATGATTTAAATTATAAAACCATTACTACTAGTCCAATGATTACTGTTATCAATTTTTTTATTTATTATCATTGATTTATCCTGCCCTTAATTTCAATTGATTATGTCATTATGTTCCTTATTTATTATTTCTATATCATTTACGTAATTTTTATGATTTTTAAGATTCCAATGTATGCTCCTACTTATGGAGCATCTAATCTCTCCCTTTATTATTTTCTATTACCATTAAAACTTGAGGAAGACTATGTGTGAATTTCAGGGATATGATTAAATAGATAATCAATCTCTCAAAATATGATCATGTTGTATATTATGTTTTGATATGTGATGTTTGTATGTTTCCATTATTACATACTACCAAGATGTTGAATCCTTAAATAACTCTTTTAATTTATAAAAATAATGTAATATAAATTTTTTCTCTAGGTCTATAGAGTCTTGGAGGTTACATATGGTATCTGAGGAATTTTAGTACCAACGTTTGGGACTTGATTTAAATAAACCATTTGAGATAAAACAAGTACTATAAAAAACCCTCAAAATTTATAAGGAACACTCAATAATATATAATAGGAAATATATTTTAAATATTAATTATATGAGTTAATTAGGTGTATTCTATTACAAGAAAGATGGTGAATATCTAGAACAATGTGAAACACATCAATAATCATAGTAAATATAGAGTTGTTCCCCCCAAAAAAGTAAAGGAAATTATAGTTTAGGATAATTATTTGAAAAACATATTGGGGTATTTAAACCTAGTTATTGAGAATAATATTACCCATAAAGAGTTCTATAGTGATCAATAACCTGGTGTAAGTATGTCAGATTGTTTCATATGACAAAAAAAGATGAAATTTTGTTGAACTAAAAAATCATTTGTAGAAGAATAGTGGACCAAGTCCATATATAAGATCTTTCTTACTTAGGGAAGTTTTGAAAAGAAAAAATTCATAATGTAGGTTGATCATTTGTAGGAAGATACATACCAATTGTAGTTCTTAATTCAAAACACTAAAGTAGAAGATGCGATCCTATTAATTGAATGTGGAACTTTTAAAAAGGTGTTCTATTAAAAATATTTCCCTTATGAGTAGATAATAGAAAATTAAATAAGATTATAGAACCATAGATAAAATGATGAAGAAACTATTATGGAATATAAGGATAACATTACAAGGTTATATGGTGATATTGTAGACAATGTACATCTACCAAAAAAAATTGATAGTTTTTTTATGGGTTGAAACTGATCCTTGAAAGGGTGTTGTTCAATAAATTTTTTAATAATATAGGGATATAATCTCATGTTCCATTAATATATAAAAGTAGTTATCCATAATTAATGAATTCAAGTGAAATCAATGGAAGAAGAGGCTGATTGGGAATCATGGGAAGACCAATTTGGAAAAGGGGAAGAAAGGAGGGGTGGGATTTCCCACATGTGATAACAATAGGAAGAAACATCCTGGGGATCATAGGAAGGGATTAAGAGTTTTTTATAAGTGCATAAAAAATTTCCATAAATCTAAAAAAGGGATGGGAAAGGAATAAGATATATATTCTCAATGATTAAACTATTGGGATACATGATATTATGTGAACCAATTCCCCAAAATTCATGGAAATTCACCTCAAAAAGGATAATGAAGAAAGGTGAAGATTATGAGATTAACCATACTAAATTAGATGTTCCTAATGATACCGTGGCAGGTACATTGATAATTTATTTAAAGTTAGACAATGTTTTATATGATTCTATATCTTCACACTATTTTTTTCGTTTCATGTTTTTTGAAAAAAAAATTAGATACTCACCTGACACCTTAATAAGATAGTTTTCAATTAAGAACCCATGTGGGAGTGTTATTGTAATAAAGATGTTTCATGAATATCCAATTATTATGTATGTGAATAACTTATCTACATACATTTTTATCATAAATATGATTGAATTTGATATGATCTTTGGTATGGATTAAAATTTAATGTATAAAAAATATTTATTTCCAAGAGAAGGAGAATATGTTTCATGAAGTTGAGGTGAAATGTCTTCTATTTATATGAAAAGTTCGATAAACTAATTCATGTTTGGATCCTCCCCCATTATATCTCCATAATTAAATTATGGTAAGATATAAAGATCAAATGTGATCTATTTATGAGGAATTAATCCAAATAATAGAGAATGCATCTATGGAATAAAAATTCATTGATGTTTTTTCAGAAAAACTACTCAATCATCCACCCGAGTGTGAAGTTGAGTTCTCCATTAAAATCATTCATGATGCAAGGCCTATATTTAAAACTCCATATATAATGGAAATTGTGTAGTTGGAAGATTTTAATAAATGGTTGTAAGTGTTTAGTGAA
Organism: Viscum album; assembly: GCA_963277665.1. Classification (NCBI taxonomy): domain Eukaryota; kingdom Viridiplantae; phylum Streptophyta; class Magnoliopsida; order Santalales; family Viscaceae; genus Viscum; species Viscum album. The sequence goes on from OY728150.1 coordinate 1,620,577,060, forward strand.
ACAGTATTTTTATACCCTAGTGTTTCTCCAGGAAGAGACCCATTTTTATTCATGAAAAAGAAGGGTGGGTCCCTGAGATTATGATTCGATTAGAGAGAGATCAATACTATTACTAAAAATAATATATATTCTTTTCCACACATTAATGATTAATTTGATCATCTGGAAGGATATTAATATTTTTAAAAGACTGATATTTTCTTTGGTTATCCGAAACAAATAGTGAGGAAGGTTGGTATAGTAAATACAACATTTCAAATATGGTATGAACATTATAAATTTACAATAATACCATTTGTATTGACTAATTCACCTTCTATATTTATATATATATTATAAATATATTATTAATGGATTATACCGATAATTTTATAGTGCTATTTATTGATGATATATTGATATACTCTATAAGTTGTGAAGAACATGATAGTCATATAAAAATAATTCTAAAGGCCATTAGAAAAAGGAATTATATGGGTAGTATAGTAAGAGTGAACTTTGTATCGATGAATTTTCATTTTATGGTTACATTGCCTTCAAGGATATGATATCTAGTGGCCCTTGAATGAAAAAGTTAGTCAAAATATGGAATGCAATGATGAATATAATTTAAATATGATGTTTCGTGGGCTTATAAGATTACTATCGATAATTTTTTCTTGATTTTTCCTAGTTTTCCACCCATTAACCAAGATAACATGTAAAGGGGTTAAACTCACATAGAAATTCCAAGGTGAAAAATGATTTGAAGAGATTAAGAAGATATAAATTAATACATTGATAATAACTCAACCATTATGTAAATAATAATAATTAATATATAGTGATGCATCGAAGAATGGTCTTGGTTCTGTCCCTATACAAAATGATAGGGCGATTTCTTGTGTATTGAGGCAATTGAAACTCCATGAACAGAACTATCTATCTCAAGAAATTGTGACGAAATCAATAATACTTTATTTTATAATATAGAGACACTACCCCTATGGATAGATATGCATTATATATATGGAACATAATATTTTTAAGTATATCTTCTCTTAGAAGGACGAGAACATGAGGCAAAGAATATGGTAATAACTCCTCAAGGAAAAAGATTTGATGATACACTACAAAAATGGGAAGGTAAAAATGGTGTCATAAGCGATGAGTATTAGGTACCATGGGGTTTTGACCATGATGATGATTAATAAGGATCCTATATAGAACTATATAGTTAAAATGGATAAGTTGATTTTTAGGAAAGGGGAACTATATTTTCTTTTTCACGAAATTTATAAAATATCATTACAATAAATGATAGAGAAACCATATTAGGATGGAAAAAAATTATAAAAGAATATTAGTGAATTTAATGATGGGAAATTGATAGAGTTTATTTATAGAGATGTTGTGTTCATGTTTGGGAAGAGGTTATGTGTTACATCTATACCATAATTGATGTAGGAACTTCTAGATGAATAAAATATCTCAATTTTATCAATTAAACCTAGTAGCACAAATATTTATTGGTATTTAAGAGAACATTTTCCCTAGGATGGTATGAATTGGGAAATGTTTCACAATGTTTCTAGAATATTAGATTGATAGTAGGTGAGGCCTGAAAGACAACATTCTAATAAAGTAATGAAACCTTTGACTATACATATAAAGAAGTTGGATAATTAAACAATAGACTTTTTTTCAATATACACCCAATAAATACAAGGATGAATGATGTTGTATGGCTTATCATTTAAAATAATAATTAGTATTCTCATTTATTAGTTAGAATAGAGATTTACCCCTTGAATATATTACTCGTATCTATATTAATAAAAATATAGGGATTCATGGGGAATATCTATTGATTATATCTTATTAGGACCCTTCGTTCATATTGAAATTATAGAAGATTATTCAGGGGTATCCAAAAATTGACATACATTTAAAAAACAAATATCACCCCGAAACTAGTGGGAAATATGAAGGATTATCCATACATTGGAAGACATGATTATATGATGTTTTATTGACTTCGAAGGTATGTGGGATAAATTGATATATTTTTTTTGAATTTTTATACAAAAATATTTTCCATTAGAGAATTTATATGGAATAATATAGAGAATTTTATAGGTAGAGGTTTCATATGATAACCTACTTGTAAGAAGTTGAAGAGAAAAAGTTAGTTGTCTTAGAAATTATAGAGGATCCAATTGTTAGATTACAGAATATTCAAGATCATATTCCTGAATCCACTGACAGACCGAAGAGTTAGGATGATAATTGAAGGAAATACTTTGAATTTCATGTTAGGGATCACAAATTCATGAATGATTCAATATGTAAGGGAGTTTTAATATTTGGTAAAAATAGGAAGTCAAACCTAAGACATATTAGGCCTTTTGTAATAATAGAATGAATCTAGGTGGTAACATATCAAATTGCTCTATCACCCAACCATTATAAAGTATATAAATTCATAAATATTTTATTACTGAGGAAATACATTCCATATCCAACCCATTTTCTCACATAAGATTAAATATAGTTAGATATTGAATTATCTTATAAGGAATAACTTACCTAAATTCTTGACACTAGAGAAATTATCATGGAATCGAAAAAATTTATTGGCGAAATTCCTTTGGTGAATTAAAAAATTTTAAGAGAAAACCTAAGATCCTAAATAAGATATGAGGAATGGATAAAAACACTTGTTGAATAGCTGATATATTACCCAAAGTTCAAGATGAAATTATGTAATGGGGAGAATGTAATAACTAATAACCTACTCTAGTAGGTAAACACTTTAATTGAAAAAAATCACACGATGCTCCCTTTAAAGGCCCTTTATTAATAAGTATTTTAGAATTTTAATTTATGAGTTTTATAATTCAATTTTTAAAAAATAAAAATATTTTTTGAATTCTTTATATTAATATTATCGTAAAATTGTTTTTTTGGTTTTTTCATAAAAAATTGATTTTTAGAGGAATAATGCAATATAAAAATTCAAATAATATTTCAAATTTTATGAAATTATTATAATATAATAAGTTTACTAAAAAATTTAATTCAAAAATAATTATTTTATAATTGGAGTTATAAATTTTTCAAAATTAATTATATTTTACAAACCAAAGACTATTATTTTTGAATTGAAGAAGTATTTTTCTGAAAAATAGTTTTATATATTATACATATGTCATATTAAAATTAATTTTTAAGACTTATATAAATTTGTAAAGAAAAATGATTTCAAATATATAATTATTTTATCTAATATATCTAGTAAGTATCACCTTATTTTTAAGAATTGAAACTATGTTACCATAGGTAAACAGTTGTTATTACTAGAAAATCTAAAATGGTAAAAGTAATAATTCAAAGGGAAAGGGTCATAAAAAATGATAAAAACTTTTCTAGAATTTAATTAATGAGGATTTTATCAAAAATATATATTCTTAACCCCATTATTTCTAATTTTTGGAGTGATTGGACCTATTTAACATGTTCTCCCATTATATAAATTTCAAATATTTGAAAATTTTTCACTATAACCACTTATAAAAGGGGCATCTAACCACCTATTCAAGCCACTCATAATAATTAGTTTTTCTAATTAGAAACTACCACCTCTACTATAAATATAATAATATTCTACTATCATAATATTATGTTCACCCTTATTTATCATAAGGTCTTCATTTCCAAGGATACTTCCAATGAAAACTGAAGCCCCCGATGTGAGTACCATCAAACAATTTGATTCATATTAATTATATTATTTAAAATTTATTATATACACAATAATATAATGATATTATTATAAATTATATACTTTAATATTAATATATTAATGGTATTATAAATACTTATCCATATAACCCATCTATTAAGAAAAAAGCCACAGTTCGTGTGTTGTGCGAACTACTGCCTCTATGATGTAACGTGTTCCATTTTTTGTTTAATTATTTTAAATTTTGGATTTAAGGATGTGATAAGTGGATAAATAATATATTAATTATATCATTAATTTTATAGAATGAAAATTTAGAGAACCTATGATATTATCAAAAGAACAGTTATCGTTAATTCAATCGTTTAAAAGAAGCATGATAAGAAGATACCCGTTTACTCAAATCTTTTAAGATTTTCATGTACATGTCTTATTATTATAATTAATTTTTAATTATAATATATCAAAATAATAATAACTAAAAAGTATAATTAATTTTTTTTAAATTATATTAAAACAAAACCACCTCATAAGCATTCCTTAAATCATGGGTTGTTCATGTCTGGGTCGGTTTAACCACATATTTTAATAGTACTATGAATCTATGTCATGGAATAATATGAAAAAATATTTACTGGAATAATATGATATAAAGATGTATATATCCATTTTTTTGGTTCTATATATATTCTTTCAATATCTAATCATCAATTAATGAAATACCATTCATTCATTAAAAATCACCAAAACATGCTTATCATCAAATTCGTCTTTAGTGATAAGGTATAAAAACTCATGAATGGAATTTAAAATGTCACAAATTATTATAAATAAAAACAAAACTATCTTAAATGACCAATTAATAATTTAATTTTGATGAATAATTATAATGAACATTTATAATATGAAACTAGCACAAATTTTCAAGACTATAAGCACCGATGTACAAAATAAAAAGAATTTAGGTTGAGAATGAATATTTATGAATAATATAAATGAATATGGATATGATAAAGGTTATGAATCAATTGAATAAGATATATATGTTTATTATAATTTTTTTAATGTGTAATCATTTATGCTAGGACACAAGGTAATGATTTTCGATATCAAATTCTTCTCTTTGATATTTTTTATGTATTATGCTCCTAATTTACTTTATATTATGTATATAATGACTGTTTGAGATTTTATATCATGAAATGAAATTATTCATAATAATTTCTGATAAAATTTAATCCTTATTTTCACTATGTTATTACTGGATTTCTTCCAAATCCATAACTGGAATTTTTAATCTCATTTTTATTCATTGGGATTCATGTTATAACCACCACCTATTTTTATTTTTGTTGTGAATAAATTTTCATTGAAGAAAAGTTAACTTATTAATTATGAAATTTAATATATTTAAAAGTATATATATATTATCTCTATATCATATTATTTTGATTCAAGAGTTACCTTTTTCATGGTTAAAAAACTGTCAAATGTTTTGGTAAAGTAAATGTGTGTCTAATTTCATAGAAAATACAACCCAAACTATATACTGGAAAGTGGATAGATATGTGGAACCGATGGACATATGGATAACCAAACTAAAAAGTGATGTTGATGATTAAATAAAATATCACCGTAATATATGATGAGTTGGCCTAAGATTACACACCTCATGAGACACTCATGATGGATATGGTTTAGTATATTCATACGCTCTTAATAAACCACGATGATGGATTTTTCCTACCATTTATTTAGTATCCAACCAATAAATACTATTTAACATAAATTAAATATTTTATGGATAAACCAACAAATTTAAGGTACACTATTCTATATATTTCTTTGTTAAGAGTATTATCTATTACTTTGATGACACTCTATGATATCCTATTTTTTTAAGGTATATTCTCCCCGACATCTAAATTATTCTATTTAATAGAGAAGTATTTGATGCCCGTATTTATAAATATATGGATAAGCTAGTTTTATTAACTAATAGGTTCCTTATAGAATTGTATGAAAGGTCTTGATGACTATTATGGAGATTACATTGGACTTAATCAATTGAAAGATTGGGGCTGAAATTTTATAGCCTTTTGAAGCATTAACATGTAATTTGAGAAAACAACACGTTGCGTTTTTGTGTACACCTCTTCCGATGAAAGGAATATGTCTTATCCCGAGGACTGTATGGATGGTTTTTGATGTAGAAATTATGAATTACATCAGTATAAGAATAATGATTATTATTATCCATGTTTTATTTTATTGTCATAGATATGACATGCCCTAATCTTTAGATGATTGTGGTTTCATGTTGTTCATTTATTCATTCCATAACATATATTCCCTGTATATGTTATGTAAGATTCTACTGTAAGGAACTCAATATATATTATCAAATATCACCCTTATTTTTTTTCAATTTCTATGAAACCTTGGGGAGGTCTATGTTTTATTTTAAGGGATATTTTGGATGGGTTAATAATGTTATAACAATATGTTTATGTTTTATCTTTTTTTATTGTGTAATGTATATATGTATATTGTCTTTCAAGACTACTAAACTATTGGATACTTAAGAAAATATTCTACATTATTCACATAATGTAATATAACTACAAACTATAGGTTTCAATAGTCCAATATGTTATAGATCAAACTAAAATTAGAACTAATTATGAAATATTAATATTCACACAAAACATAAAAGAATGAAAAATAAATTACATAGAATAAATAAAAATCAAAACAACTAAAACTAAGTGTGATAATTTTTAATTGAAATATTGTTAGAAAACAATAATCAAAAATATTATACTTGAATTATAATTTTAAATAATAGAATGGGTTTACAAAAATAAAAATAAAAAAATAAAACAATAAAATTACTAAAAATCAACTAATTTTTTTTAAAAAAAATTTAATTTTTAAAAAATTTAATATATTAATAATTATATTTATGATATAAAAATGAATAAAAATGTTAGTAAATAAATAATAAGGATAAAATATAAACAATAATTATTAAGTCCCTCACACTTAGGGTTGATCATGTCCTCATGAGTAAGAGGTGTAGTAAAATATAAAATATATAAATACAAGTAGCACAAGAAATTAATTAAAATTTTAAAAAAATTAAAATTTAGAATCCTAACCTTAAAAAATGTAATAAATTTAAATAAAAAACATCTGATTTCATTGAATCTAGTTATCCATTTCTTAATGAAATTAAAAATTCATTGATATAAACACTCATAAAGATAGTTCACTGATCTCTTCATTCAAAAATAATGTTATACACAAACTTGAGTTTCCCTCTATTATTTAATAGGTCATCATACCATAGGTTTGAAAAGATAAAATAATCTCCATCCCTTGGGAAAACAATAAAAAACATAAGATTGTTTTTTAGAATTATTCTATGTCTTTAGCCAGCAGTAAATGAAATTAAAATAATGAAAAATGGAATTCAAATATCAGATTTAAAAGCACTCAAAATTGGCTTAATGAATAAAAACTGAAAAATGAATGAACATGACCTAAGGAATAACATAAAAGGGAAATAATTACATATAGGAATAATTGAATGAAATATGAGAATTCTAAGGAAAGAAATAAAATTAAATGAGTCAAAAATAAATTATCTACTATTGTTTGATGATATTTATTTTCTTGGATATAGTTAATAATTTTGTTTTGAGTTATTAAAATGTTGTTGCTTCATTTTTTTTCAATTTTTTTATTTTGTTAATAAAAATATATAATTTATTATTTTTCAATAGAGACAATATATTTTTATTTGGAATATGAAATTAAATTTATTACAAAAATTTCAACCTATATTAATAAAAATGATTTGCCCAAAACAGTTTTTTTTATAATAATGAGTCACAAGATGAAAGAATGATGGAAAAGTAAAAAAGAAATATTGAAAGAAGAATTTAGTGTTACAAAAATAAAATAATAAATAATAACACTCAAGAAGAAAAACTTTTTAAAATGAATAATTAATTTTCTATCACACTAAATTAAATGAATTTTACCATCTCCCCACAAATTAAGGTATATATTTACTTAGGAATATAAAAATCAAAGGGAAATACACCCAAAAACTTCTAATTTATGTTTTATAGGGAAAATGAGTATAAAAAGAAGATTGGGATTTTCATATCATAAAATGTTCTTAATCAATAAACAAGGCTTCTCAATAGATCTAGTATTATTAGTAAAGTTTCAAGTATTGGTATGAGGTCATACATGAATATATGTTAAAAGAATATATTATTATTAAAGTATCTATAATTTAAGAGAAATTATGTCAATGAAACATATTTTGGGAATTTTGGAAATATATTAATGAAATTTAATTAAATGAATACAATTATATCTCAAATAATTATATTTTCAAATATGACCACATATGGAAATAAGACCCAAATCTCAAATGTAAGGGAAACATATAGAAATGTTTATACTAGTGATACTCAAAATTGACTCAGATCCTTCAAACTAAACTATCAAATAAAAAAATATTTCTAAAATAGATAATTTCAAAAAGATTAACATTTAATATTTTTTAACTATTTTTGGTATAAATAATATTTTTGAAAACGTAATTAAAAATAAAGGTTACGAAAACCAAAACGAATTAATATTTAAATATATATATTAGTTTTATACTAAAATAAATAAGGGTATAATATAAAAAACATGAAAACATATTAATTTATTTAAAAATAAAAGAAAAAAATTAAATAAAAATATTATTTTAGAACAAAAAATATATTATTTAAATAAGATATTACATTTTTCAACAAAAAGATTGAAAAACTCTTAATTATTAAGAAGTCTCATATCCAGTCACCACAACAAAAATGAACATAAATAAAATGTTTAATATATATATACTCTCTACATGAACCAAGTATTATATTCAAAAATCTATATAAATCATTAAAATAATATATTAATAATATTTTATAAACATGAAAACATAAAAAATCCATTATTCTATTATAAAAACACACATAAAATGAATAAAAATACGTAAAATGAACCATCCACTCAAAATAGTGGCATGATTTGTCTTCATAACAGCAAATGATATTCAAATATACATGTGAGGCATAAAATATATCAATAATAATAAGTATAATAATTCTTAAAAATCATAAAATTTAAATAGTGAAAAATTTATAAGAATAAAAGGAATTCTAAATTGATTTATAAGTTAAGAAACATATACTATTAACATTTAAATACATGAAATTCTTCACAATCATCAAGGATTTCATGCATTTTTATATTTAAGGAAATAATTAAAATAAATAATCTATAAAACAAATAAGACAAAATAGTTTATATACCATAAAAAACATGAATGCAAACATTTATTTATATACAATAGTTTTTGTTATGTCTTATGAATTTTATTATTTTTTAAAATTTGTATGTATTAAAATAATACAAAAAAGACATTAACAAAAAAAATTTAAAATGATTAGAAAATAAATATAAAAATTCTTTTATTTACAAAAATATTTATACACATATATTTATTTATAATAGAGAAAACACGTTTTAAAAAAAATTATCAAAAAAACAAATACAATATCAATATAAAATAAAAACACACAATCAATGTTAATTTATTTTAACATTTTTTATATTTTTTATAAAATTATATTTTAATATTTTTTCATTTTTTAGTTTCCTATTTTGTTATTTTATATTTTACGATATTTTTATATTTTATTTTTTTAAAAAAATAAAATAAGTTACTAAATTGAATTAAAAATCATGTTTTTTAGATTTTATATTTTTCATATTTTTTACATTTTTATTATTTGTATAATTTTAAATATAGTGAAAATAAAAATAAAAAATAGAAATAAAATATTTGGTGGGATTAGTTTCAAAACTCTTTGTTAGTTTGAGTATCTAAAATATTCAACTCATATCAAAAGGAAATTAGATCCATATATTTAGTTTGACCCATGACACATTATCTCCTAATAAAATAAATATATAACACCTTAATATACCAACTGATATAATATCAGAATTAATTTATAAAAGAGTCAACAATTATAATTTATTAATTTATTTATTAATCACAACACAATTTTCCTTTTAGTATTAAGAATAGTTCATTTGAAGTTATTTTTAATACAAAGATTCATATTTACAATTTTCTTCAATAAAAACACATTTTAATATCAAACATCACTACTAATTTTTCATGAAAAATGTTTTTAGTTTCAAAATTTTAGTGCTTGTGTTTTTCAATTAAAAATATTTATAAAATACCAATAATTTGATCATTAAAATTAAACACTTCATAGTCCCCAATAATATGAGAATTTATGTAAATGGAAAAAGGTTGTTTAAATTTAAATTTACTAACATTGGAAAAATAAATCATTGATATTATCTTTAATTTTCAAATAAGCACAATAAATTTTTCTATACAATACAAAATATAATTTAGAATAAATTTTGACACTCTAGTAAGAAACATCATAAAAATCACCATACTATTAAATATTTTCAAATTTAATTTAAAAAAGATCATCTTTAATTTCCGAAACAAATAAAACATTATGAATTGAATGAGTTTATAGTTACCAATAATAAAATGAATTTACCTCATTATGAACATTATACTCTATAATAATTCTAAACAAAAGAATCGAATGAAATAAATTCCAAATAATTTCTATAATGAATAAATTATTGTTTAGTAATGAGAAATCTAAAAAAAATTGATTTTAAATATCCATGTTCAAATTCATGTGGAGAATAAATAGTTATAAATAAAAACCCATGTTTCAAATTAACAAGATTTATTTTATTTCTATTTTCATTTTTATCAAAATATCTTAATAATTGAAGTGTTGATATTTTTTGTCCAATTAACTCTTTAATTTATAATTATTATCATTGAATGAATGGATTTTAGCAAGATATCTATCATATCACTATGATTTATAATTTGAAGAAATAATTTGTCTACTCGATATTCTTTTTTTCATAAAAAAATTATTTTAGTTATAAATTTTGTGGGCAAAAATAGCACCATAATCAAAAAGATTTTTTTATTATCTAAAACATATTAAACATATTAACAAGGGTTATAAAATGAAATAAATTTATGGTGAGTTTTTCAAATTAAAAATATACATGATAGTTATCTATCTGTTCAATTTAATATTTTTGATGTTTTTATTTTTTTTATATTTCAAATAGAATCATTAATTTAGAATTTATTTGAGTTAACATACGTGACATGTTTTAAACACTTTTTTTTAGAATAGCATAGGGATAAAATAATTTCATTTGAAACCAAGTTATTTTTAAATTACGTAAAAATAAAGATGGATAAATCATTAACATAATTATACATAGGTTATAAACAATTCTCTTTAATTTCTTTAATTCATTCCATGTGAAGGTGAATGAAAATTTGAATTGAAATTATAAATTTCAGAAGTTAGTTGAAAATAAAAGTATTGATCAAAATTATATTTCTAATTTATGTTAAATGAATGATTATTTTTTGAATGATGTGGATTAAAATAATTTTTTATTAATTTAATTTACCTCCATATTTTTTGAAATCGATGTTTGGTTTATTTTGATTAAAAAGAGGTTTTTAATATTTCCACCATAATTTTGATTATTTTGAAAATAAAATGTGTCATTATAGTTATTTATTTAGTTATTATCATAAAATCAATTTTAATATTTATTATAAGGGGGATTACATTATTTTTTTTTATTAATTTTTTAATATTATTTTAATAATTTTATTTATAAAAATTAATGGAAATGAATTAATTATACCTATCTTTATATTGAAAATATTTTTTGTTTTGAAAAATACTTTGATTTGAAGAAATATTATCATTTTAAAGTATGTTTTTATTTTAGAAGTTTTTTGTCCTATATGTGGTGTTGTTGAAATTAATTATTAATTTGATAAAATTAATTTCTTATGGTTATTTAATTAGAAAAATGTTTTTTTTGAATTAACATTCTCAAAATTTTTAAGGATTACAACACAAAAAACTAGAAGAATAAACTAAATAGTAATAAAGAAACTCTCTCTCTCTCTCTATATATATAATACTAAGAAAAAAGTGATAAATCATTTAGTAAAAATAAAATACCAATAATGATCATGAATTTATTGAAATGACTTAAATAAACTAGAAAAAGTTTATTTTACAATAAAAAGATACTCAATTCATGATGATTTTTGTACATAATATTTTATTTTTATAAAGGTTTTTATAATTTTTAATTATTTTTAATTTTGTGTATATTAAATTTTTTAGTCAATGAAATATTATATTCCCCAAAAATAATTCCAAAAATTATTTTGTACAATATTTTGTTTCAAAAAATACACAAACGGAAATTATACCTTGGTCTTACTAATGTATAACTACTGGTGACCTTAGGCCATTTTTCTCTTAAGGAGGTGTATTATTTACATTTTCAAATTTTTAAATATGAACAAGGTTTTTCATTGTGAAACATTCAAGGTTAAGGTATTATGATGACAACAAAGTTAAAACTACAAATTAGATAGAAATTATTTTATTCTTGACTAAATCATTAAAACTAGACTCATGTTTTATGTTTAATCATCATAATTATTGTCACCAATCAATATGAATTATGAAAATGAGTTCACCATAAAAATATAGACTTGAATATTGAGTAATGGATTTTAGAATATCATATTTAACAAATCACTTAAGTACTAGGAGCTAAAAAAATAGAACAAGTAAAACGCATAGACAATATGATTTTTAATCAAATGAATCTTAAAGATTTTGAATCGATTAATTTGAAAATATAAATTTTAAAATAGGTTATAAAATTGAATAATTAAAACTACCATAATATATATGATGTAATTATAATTTACAAATAAGTTGATACAATGCAATGGTAAATAAGGCGTATACTGGAATTGAAACCTCAATAACTACTACTGGTTAAAATAATTATTCCTATTGCAACTGTATAATGGAATCCAGGAGTAATAAATGGTAGCTTGTTGGGTAATGGAATCCAGGAGAATAAATATAGAAAAATATTCATTAATTCTACTACTAATAATACTATTATTTATTTTTGATAACTAATGTAACTATAAATGGAGGAATAAGAATAAAAAAAATTTATATCCTTATTTATAACTATATTTACTATATCCAATTTTATTTTAGATATATTTGAGATAAACATAGATAATATGATTCAGAGAGAAGAGAGAGATTGCAATAAATATGGGAGGAGAGAGGAATTCCATAAAAATATAATATTTCTATATCTATTCTTATTCGTTTCTCATTTTTTGTTCCACTGATCCTGTATATGATTTTATTGTGATCATGAAAATGTTGGGTAAATATTTTTAGGGGAATAAATATAATGGGTATTGATATTTTTTAAATAAAAATATTACATAGATTTTCTTAATATTTTATTTATATTATTAAGCATTTATTATCAAAAATTATTTTCTTATTACTATTTATTAATGTAACACTATGATATCATAAAAAATATTTCTATTTAAATAATTTAATTTTTTTATTGCTTTCATTATATACAACACTACATTTAAAATAACCATGATATACTATTAAAATTTTAATATTTATAACAAATATAACCTATCCATTAAATTTAAAGGTATGAATTGAATTAAATAATTTATGAAATATCTATAAATTTCCTACTCATATATATTTATTGATAAATGATTAGTCAACAACCATTCAATTTTTCATAAAGTTATTTTATTCCTAAAAAATAATATTTCTTCAAAAAGGTTATTTATTTCTTTCTTCAAATGAAATATTGTTACAAATTTCTAGAAAATTTTGACATTTTATTTATTGATGAACATAATTTTTGAAATCATTGGAATAAAATTATATTATGATTATTTTTTGATAATTTTCTTAAAATATTGATTTTTACGAAAAAATATACATATTAATTTTTATTGAAAACTATATTTTTGATTCAATAATGTAAAAATTTCCATTTTAAAATGGTTTCAAAGTAATTTTTGTTTTATTTTATTTTAAATAATCAAATTTTGTTCGTTGTATTAAATTTATGTTTGGATTTTGGAAAAAAACATTTTTATACAAAAAGAGGAATTTTCCTCAATATTTTATGCATGCAACATGTTTTTATTTTAATAAATAAAATTCATCAGTATTGGTGTAGGAATTTATTGAAATTTAAATATTATACACTATATAAAATTATTTAGACATCTATCTAATATTTTTAATAATCATGGAATAAGAATAAATTTATTTTTAGGCTTAGACACTATGTTTTTTCTAATAGTGGGTTTCATCTCATTTTTTATGCTTATTTTAAAATTAATTTCCCCCAATTATAGTGAATTAATTTGATAAAATTGATTCCATATTTTTAATTATTAGTTTCAAATTTAGTTAATAATCCACTTTTAGTTTTTTCCAATATTAATAATAACCGTGGTAAAATTTATGACCTCGATAAAGGGTAAATCGAGATAATCTTGTTTAAAATTAGTGATAGGGCCATGAATTGTCATCCCAATTCTTATTTAATGAATTAAATTAGACCATTATATGCTCAGTAATTAAATTTATTTGTTTAATGGAAAATAATCCATGAGACTAACCAATATAATATTTAAATCATATAATATTAAAAAATTTCACTCTCCTAGTTTTAAATAAATATTACGTGTCCACGTAGGAAAAAATATTATTAATAATAAATATAAGTGTATAATGAGATTAAGTAATTAATTTTCATTGCATAATATTTTTTTATAATTATTATAAAATACATATAGGTCATAAATTCTTTTGAAACACAAAAACAATATTTATTCAATTCCAATAAATCTAAAATCAATTATTTTAGAAATATTAAAAATAATAAAATTTGAAAGAGTTAATGTAATGACCTGCCAATTATCATTGTCCTCAGAGTACAACGAGTCATTACTAGGGTTTAAGCAAAATCACCAAGATGCCAAAGGATGGAAATTAATGCCGAAGGGTTTCAAATACAAGTGGGGGACAATTTACCCTTTACAAAATAAATCAATAAACCTAACAACCATAACCAAACATTCACTATATGATGCATGAACAAATGGTAGACAACTCAACAACTTCATATATCTCAAAATCACATCAATATAAGCAACATCAGAAGAATAACAAAGTATCAATGTACATAGTAAATAAACTTTGCAAGACTCTCCAAATACCTCAAGATTCCATGCTCTATAATCTCCAAGCTACACAATCTCCAAACAGCACAAACATCATGGGGTAGTGCTAAACACGTGTGAAACAATACCTTTTCCCCTGTCCTGGAAGAAGGAATCTAAAAAAGAACCAAAGTTCCAAATAATAGGTGAGTATAAAACTCAATTAGTTTTCCCCAATGAATTCCATACTCACGCCACTAGGATAGAAGAGTTAGAAACAGTTATATAAAATAGTTTATATAAAAAATTTCTAAAAAATAGTTTATAACCAAATATAAACAAGTTTCCAAAACCATTCATTATAAAAACCATAAAAGTGTAATTGAAACCAATTTTCCCAGCAATATATTTTTCACAAAAAAATAACTAAACAATATTTACAACCAATTCAAAATATCCCTTTATCAGAATACCCAAAAATTCCTCAAACCCCTGGAACAAACCATGTATTCTATGTTATGACAGTTCCATACTCATGAGTGGTTTCTCGTCGATCTACCAAATTGTAACAAGGAAATTGTTTCACATGTGACATTAACCCTTTGGCACTGAGCACAAGGTCATATTTCATCCAAGACCCATATACAAAACATGAACACACACTACATATGGAAAATCATCATTCCAAAACAACCCTTTAAATAAAAACACCTTTTTATTGAAAATCATTTCGGTCAAAATCATGTGAATGTTAAATCATTTCAATTCCAAACAATTTCAATAAAACTCCATTTTTATTGAAAACCATTTCTATTGAAAACCCCCGTTTTCATCAATAATTTGTCAATTCCAAAAAATCCATAATTTAAAATCAACCTTTTAAATTCATGAAACTAAACCCCTTTGCACAACTATTCCCCAAGATTACACAATTTCACAAAAACCATAAATTATTATTAAAGAATATTTTTCCATGATTTTTAAAATAAATTTATTTTAAATAAACCAATTTGAATCTATGTCATCAAATTCTAGAATTAGGAGTCGAGAGAGAATCCTCCTAACTTGAAGGTTTGACGAAACTCGACAATAGATGAAGAACACATAAGAAGGTGGGTCGATTCTCCAAGAACAGCCTTAGTTCTCTTATCTTAGAAAGATCACGACTCAACATTGAATTATTTGGAATCCCAAAATTTCAATCCACCCAATATAGGTTCAGATTTTAGAAATAATTGAGATTAGATAAGTAGATCTAATCAGATCTTAAAGAACATGACAAATTCAGAAAGAATGGGGACATACCTCAAGAATTAGACTCGAAATCACCATGGGAAGGCTCTAGGTTGGATTCAACTCATGTGGGTACAGTTCTATAACCTTCTAGGGAGATTAATCTTGAAATATGGGAGTTTGTAAGAGATAAATAAATATATAGAGCCAAAATGATTAAGCTCCTAGAAAATAGAATCTAGATTTGACCTCTGTGGAAGGTTTGACCACATAGTTTGGGCTAATAGTGTATGGATTGTGCGACCTTCCTTTTGGTCCCAACACTCCTTATAAAACCCCCAAACTCTCAAATCCTTCACCTTTACCCTTTTTATGGAAACACATATTTTATGGAAACATCCCACTTTATGAAAAAACCCCAATTATGGAAACATCCAACATTATTAAAACACACAACTTTATGGAAACTCTCTATTTTATTGAGACTCTCTATTTTATGTAAACTCTCTATTAAAGACACACAAATTAAAAAAACATGAGGAAAGGGTTTATTTACCTAAAACCAAGTGTACTACATTCTCCCCACCCTTGGTCTCTCCATTCATGAAAAGAAGAAAACCCTCGCTGGCCAAAAAGAGTTCCGGTCACTTCTCTTTCAGTTTCTTCTCGAATTCCTAAGTATCTTCCTAAATCTGACCATATTGCCATAAAACCCACACTTGGCCGATGATTTCCCCACATAAGATGTTCTCTTTTCTATCCATGATTCTAACTAGGATATATACCAGTGATACATCCAGTTCTAGCTCAACGTGATCCCATCTGATTTCATGGTTAGGATCATGGTGATACTTTTTCAACTAGGATACATGAAAGACATTATTCCCCGAGCTAAACTGTGGTGGTAATTACAACTAATATGCCACCTCTCTAACCCATTCCAATATCTCAAAAAATCCAGTGTATCTAGGGGATAACTTTCCCTGCTTCTTGATGCGATGATGTCCAATCCTTGGAATGATACTCACGAAGAAATGATCACCCACAGTGAATGACAACGGTCTTCGATGGTGATCTGCATAAGATTTATGATGACTTGGAGCCATCTCCATCCTCTTTTGAATTAACTGGATCATCTACATCGTTTCATGGACAAGGCTTGGCCTGAATAGTGATGTTTCTTGCCTTTCCACCATGCATAGTGAAGAATGATAAGGATGCCCATAAAATGATTCAAACAGATCCATGTGTATCGAGGATTGATATATGTTATTGTATGAGAACTCCACTAAGGGTATATGATCCTCCCATGAGCCACAAAAATCCATTATAGAATCCCACAACATGTCTTACAACATTTTTATCCTCCTCTTAGATTTCCCATCTTTCTGAGGATGATACACCATGCTCATAGTTAAATAAGTCTCAAGGGATTGCTGTAAGGATTTACAGAAACAAGACATGAACCTCGGATCTCTATAGAAGACTATTGACACTAGTACACCATGCCTATTTACCACTTCTCGGATATATATATTTTTAAAGATACTCCACCATATGAGTTTCATGAATTGGTATGAAATGTTCCGACTTCGTTAGATGATCCATTATCACCCAAATGTCAACTTGTTTCCGGACTATTCTTGGAAGACATGTAACAAAATCCATTGATATCTGATTCCATTTCCACACTGGGATGGGGAAATATTATAACATACCAACTGATCTCTGATGCTCTGCTATAACCTGCTGACAAGTTAATCACTGCAAGACAAACTCGACCACCTTCTTTTTCATGCCGCTCCACCAAAATTGAACCTTCAACACCTTATACATCTTCTATGTACCCAGATGTAAAACCCTTCTTAAATGGTAGAAATCATGAAGGAGTTGTTATTGACAAACTATAAATACAACCAACTTATATCTGAAACAAAAAACTAGACCCCCATCAATTTTCCATCCCTCAATGGTATCACTAACATTGAGTTTTTAACTTATTACCAGACATTCTTCATCATATTTTTGTTTCTATTTGATTATTTTTACTAAATTAGGTACAAGAATAGCTGAAAAGAAAACTTCAATATCACCACTGTCTTCACATTCCACATGCATGTCAGTTAAGACTGATATCGACTGCCATTCATCTGAAGCTTCCTTTGCCAACTGAGTATATGAATTTCTACTCAATGCATCCACCACCAAATTTCCTTTCCCTATTGTGTACATAAAGTCAAAGTCAAACAGTTGGAGATACTCCATCCATATAATTTTCCGCAGATTCAAATATCGCTATAAGAAAATGTGTTTCACGTTTTTGTGATTCGTAAACATAGTAATTTTATAACCAAATAGATAATGTCTCCATGTTTTCAAATCATGGATGACTGCAACAAACTCCAAATCATGCATTGGGTAATTCTTTTCATGCATCCTCAACTACCTTGAAACATATTCAACCACATGATCTATTTTCATGAGAACACAACCCAACCCTAATATTGAAGTATCACAATACACTACACATCCCTGTCCTAATTCTAGAAAGATAAAGAGGGTTTCTCATGTAAGCTGAACTTTCAATTACAAGAAATACTTTATACATTCCTCTGTCCATTGGAATGGAGCATTATTCTTTGTTAGAGCTGTCATTGGTGAAGATAGTCATGAGAAATCATGCACAAAGAGTCGGTAGTAACTATATATACCAAGATAAATTCATATCTTGAAAACATTATTCAGTGGTTACTAAGAGATAACGACTTCTATCTTTTTCGAGATCAACAAAAACACCTTTCTCAGAAATGGAATGACCAAGAAAATGTACTTTCTATATCCAAAAATCACTCTTAGATAATTTTAAAGACAAATGATGATCTATCAAGACTTGTAACACTGTTTCCTAGTGCACCACTTGGTTAACCCTTTTCTTTGAGTAGACCAAAATGTAGTCCACAAACACCACAACAAAAGAATCCAGATATTTTTGAAATACACGATTCATCAATTTCATGATGACTGCTGGTGAATTTGTTAGACCTAAAGGCATGACTATATATTCGTAGTGGCTATATATACTTTTGAAAGCTATATTTGGAATATTCTATTTCTGAACTATCAATTGGTGATATCCTGATCACAAGTCAATCATGGAGAACCACCGAGCTTCCTTTAATTGGTCGAACAGATCATCAATGCGTGGAAGTGGATATCTGTTCTTTATCTAAACATGGTTATGATTACGATAATTGGCATACTACCAAATATTTCCATCTGCCTTCTTCATGAAATGAACTAAGGATACCCACTGAGACATACTTGGTCAACTGAAACTCCTGCTTTCCATCCCTCTAACTACACTTTAAATTCATGTAACTCTGTTGGTTGCATCCTATGAGATGGAATGTAAATATAATGGGTCCGTGAAAAGAGATAAATTATAAACTCCACCCCCATAGAGGTGTTAGCCCTGAGAAGTTATTGGGAAAGACATATAGAAATTTATCCACAATATTTAAAGAACTATCTTTCTAGATCTCTTATATTCATTCCAAATTCAAAGATACCAACTAGTAAGAGATCATTCCCCACAAGATCTTTGCACCCTTATTTACAATCCTCTCTCCTCTAAAGAGATGCTCGATGCCATCCTCAATCATGAAACTAATTGTTCTCTTATAATAGTAGATTTGATCCTTGAACATTTTCAGCAAATCTATACCAAGGATTATGTCAAAGCCATCCATCTCCAACATCAAGAAATCCTATTTCAACTCAACTTTATCTATAGTTATAGAAAAATATATACACATGAAGATTCGACATTCTCTTTCATCGATAGGAGTTTGGAATTTTATCATAGATGTCTTCATCTCATGTTTTAATCATAGAGAATAGGTGTCCCACTTATTATTTATTTTAGTGCTAGAGTTATTAGATCCTCTATTAAAGACAAACATACATACTCCAAATGGATTTTTAGAAAAGACAAATATCGTAAATGGAGTATCCAGTTGTAGTCCCAACTCAATGGTTTGAAAATCCTGATTGATTCTTTGAACCAACTGTTGGTTCACCTCTGGCTTGGGTGCAACCAAATTCTCGACAACCACTTCTGACTAGTTCTTATGATGCCAATCAGGTGCCTTTTTCTAAACCAACTACAAACTCTATAAGTCTCACTCTCTAGCAACTGATGGCTTAGAATTTCAAATTCTATCACATCAACTATAAATGAATTGTTTTCAAAAAACAACCTTTTTCCATGTTAAACCATTTTTGAAAATACTTCACATGCTTTTGAAAATTAAACAATTTTTAAAATGCGATTAGAATTCACTTTTTCAAAATATTTCATTTGAAAAATAATTCCATACTTTCTAGAAAATTAAAACTTTTTTTCACAACATAAATCATTCCTCAAAATGATGTATGCACTCTTAGTGGGATGTAATTTCTCTATAATGAATGTCATGCTCATCTCATTGGCTAAACCCGTGAAAATGAGATTTAAAAATCCAACAAGTGCCTATAAACACTTATTTACCCAACTCCCTGGTAACATGAAGTTCAACATAAAAGGGTTCACTACATCCTTTTATGCTATAAATTTCAAGTTCCGACAATCCTAATCTTTTATAATATTACCACCCAATGAATAGTCAAGAAGGGATTTCATATATAAAACTATGAACATCAATGAATACTTTTTAGGGAAGGACCGAATAAGCTTATACCATTTGTAATGACCTGTAAATTCTCATTGGCCTGAGAGTATAATGAGTCATTACTAGCCCTTAAGCGACATCCCCAAGATGCCAAAGGTTGGAAATCAATGATGAGGGGTTTCAAATACAAGTGGGGGATGATTTTTTCCTTTAAGAATTAAACCAATAAACCTAAAAACCACTACCAAACATTCACTATATGATTCATGAACAAATAGAATAAAACTCAAAAAATTCATGTATCTTAGAATCAAATCAAAGTAAGCAACAACCGAAGAATAACCAAGTATCAAAGTACACAGTAGATAAACTACACAAGACTCTCTGAAGACCTCAAGAATCCATACTCTATAATCTCCAAGATCTAAACTCTATGAAAACCCAAAACATCATGAGCTAGTGCTAAACACATGTGAAACATTACATTTGCCCTTGTCCTGGAAGAATGCATCTGAAAAAGAACCAATGTTCCAAAGGAGGGGTGAGTATAAAACTCAGTGAGTTTTCCCCAATGACTTCCCTACTCACTCCACTAGGACAGAATAATTAGAAACAATTATATAAAATAGTTTATATAAAGCAATTTCTCAAAAATAATTTATAACTAAATATAAACATGTTTCCAAACCCATTCTTTATCAAAACCATACAAGTGCAATTGAAACCAATTTTCCTAGCAAGATATTTTCCAAAAAAATAACCAAACAATATTTACAACGATTTCACAATATCTCTTTATCAACAAACCCAACCACTCATCAAACCCATGAAACAAACCATGCATGATACGTTATGATAGGTTCATACTCATAAGTGATTTCTCATTGATCTACCACGTCATCACAAGGTAATTGTTTCCCATGTTCCATTAACCCTTTGGCACCGAGCACAAGGTCATATTTCAACCAAGATTCGTATATGCAATTCCCATGTGCCATTAACCCTTTGTCACCAAGAACAAGGTCATATTTTAAACAAGACCCATATATGCAACATAAACACACACCACATATTCAAAATCATCATTCCAAAACAAACCTTTCAATAAATATACCTTTTTATTGAAAACCATTTCCATCAAAACCATTTTAATACCAAAACATTTCAATTACAAAATAATTTCAATAAAACTCCATTTTTATTGAAAACCATTTATATTGAAAACCCCATTTTTCATATACCATTTAGAAATTCTAGAAAATCCAAAATTTAAAATCAACAATTTAAATTCGTAAAACTAAACCCCCTTGGCACAACTATTCAACAAGATCACAAAATTTCACTAAAACCATAAATCATACCTAAATAAGATTTTTCCATGATTTTTACAATCAATTTATTTTAAATAAATTAATTTGAATCTATGCCAATCAATTATAGAAATAGGAGTTGAGAGAGAAGCCTCCTACCTCGAAGGTTATGGTGAAAATCAATAAGAAACAAAGAATGCACAAGATGGCATGTCGATTCCCCAAGAACGACCTTAGCTCTCTTATCCTAGTAAGATCACAACTCAACATTGAATTATTTGGAATACAAAAATGCCGATCTACCCACTATAGGTTAATTTCCTAGAAGGAATGGAGATCAGTGAAGTAGATCTATGTAGATCTAAGAAAACAAGACAAATATGGAAAGAGTGGTGACATACCTCAAGAATTGGACTCAAAATCACCCAGGGAAGGCTCTAGGTAGACTCCAACTCGTGTAGGAAGGGTTATCTAACCTTTTATAGAGAGTAATATTGAAATAGGGGTGTTTTGAAGCCAAAAAAATATATAGTGTAAAAACGAGTAAGCTCTTGGAAAATAATATCTAGATTTGACCTTTGCACAAGGTTTGACCACACGGTTTGGGACAACAATGTATGGATCATATGCCCTTCATTTTGGTTCTGACTGTCCTGATAAAACCCCCAAAATCTCACATCCCTCAAATTTAACCTTTTTATGGAAACAAATATTTTATAGAACCATCCCACTTTATGGAAACACCTTAGTTTATGGAAACAACCTACATTATGGAAACACCTACCTTTATGGAAACTGTATATTTTATGGAAAATATCTATTTTATGGAAACTATCTATTAAACACACACTAATTAAAAAATGTGAGGAAAGGGGTTATGTACCCAAAACCGAGGGTACAATAGTTAATGAGTAAAATGGATTTTATAGATCTAAATGAGATACTAGTGATATTTTTAAGCATTATAATAGAAATAAAATTTTTTATTTATGTATTTAATGTCAAATTAAATGAATAGTATTGAAAATGATAATATTGATATTTTATAATAAATAAGATTTTATTAAATGATTCTAAATTCATTAAAAATATTACATTGATAGAAATTAATTTGATATTATTTTTAATATCATAAATGATCTATTTATGGGTATTGATTTTATTTTACATTGACATTATTAACCATTGAAGGGTTGAAAAAATAAATATTACGAGAATTATCAATTGGTTTTATGAAGGGTTGAAACAAAAATATAAGTTAAACAATGTGACAAAAAATGTACAAATTTTATTTTGTATAATTATTTAAACTAATAATTTTCTTATATTACAATATTATCAATTTAGTGACATTTTATCATCAAAATTAATTTATATTAATATAATATTTCATGATCTTCCAATTGTTCCCCTCTCTTTAATTTTAAAAGAAAACCCCCCATTTCTCTTCTTCACAAAAACTTGATCGTTTTATCTAGACCATACCCTACAAAAATTAATTATAAAAATACTTGGTAACATTACAGAGGATCTTTTATTCTAAAATACCTACCCTAGAGCTCTTATAAGGGATATCTAAAGGAGTTATTTGAGAAAAGAGGTAATCTCCTTAACTAATCACTTTCTTTTTTATTATTATTTTACCTCATATAAATATTTTTTATTTTTCGTAAAATAAAAACTAAATTATCATAATAATTTGAAAACTTATTATTACTATTAGATATTCTTTATTTACTCTTATTAAATGAAATAAGAAGTGAAAATATCGCTCGTACGTATATACTATTTTCCGTCTCCACATAGCGATACGATTCATTTCTCATCGCCATATTTTATGGATGGTTATTAGGATGTTTTTAATGTTTATATTTGATAATTATTACTTAATTATTATTATTTTATGATAATATTCTATATACATTCTTGTTTTACAAATCATTGGAAAATGACAACTTTAATCATGTGTATGGGTGGACTACCTCTTCCACAAAGAGATGTGGTTCATTTATAAATTACTATTTATATGGATAGTAATAAGGATATATTTAATGAATATATTACATATATATATATTTGATATTTTAATAATCTTGGAAGGTATATTTATTATTAACTTTCTTTCGTTTCATCGGTCAATAAAAATGAAGACAATATTCATAAGCATTTACGACCTACCATATCCCTGAATAGTGTAGTTCATATATATCAACATATATATATATATAATTATTAATATTATAGAGATTATAAAAAAATATAAACATAAAAGGACCATAACTAATAAACTAAAATACTTAAGAGAAACGAAATAGTTAGCACCCAAAAATTATGATCTTAATAAATAAAAATTGACAAAAGGGGTGTTGAAATATGATAATGCAATAATATAGGATATTATAAGTATGAAAATGAATATTTTATAAAATTATAATTAATTAATATTTATTATAAAATAGGTTAGAGTTTTTTTGAAGAAAAGTAAACTCAAGTCATAGATTTTCATTTCAAATTTATTTATGTCGAACACATGCCTTCTACACCACTTGTTTATTTTTATATTGTGTATTATCTCCATTAATTAGTTTTATTATTATTCTCATGAAAATAATGGGATATACATATCCCTATAAGTTTATTTATTTTATGGGGCGTACAATTGAAAAGTTACCAAAGTGGTAAAGGGTTTTAAGTTAAAGTATCATTATTTATCAGGATTGTTTTTGTTTAAGTTTCCAATGATGATATCCCATGACCTATATCAAAATAAATTTATTTATTTTCTTCACATTTATTTGTTCCATTAAAATAAAATCTTTTACTTTCATTTTCCTCACCTACTTTACTCAAGAGACTAAAAAAATAGTTTTAAGGAAAATTGACTTCATTTCGTTCTTTAGACAAAAAAATCATATCGATGATTTAAAAATATAATATAAAGAAGGTTTTTACTATTATAATTTGATTTTATAAATTAATTTTTACCCATGTTATACTTTTTAAAAAATATATTGAAAGAAAATTCTTTTCAATTTTTCAAATGGGGTACTTTGTGTATTTTTTTATAAGAATATGGAATGAATGTTTTTTAGGAAATGAATGAATTTTCTCACCATCATGAATAAGATTTAATTGAAATATTCATTTAATATTTAAAAATTTATTTTAAAAGGAAATTTATTCCTTTATAATTATACAATTTTTTAAATAAGTAATTTTAAAATAGAAAGATTATTTTCCTCAACAATGTTTTAATGATATTTTTACGGTATTTATATTCATCAAGGAAAGAAATTCTTGATTAAACATATTCTTTATCAAGTATATGATCCAAGGATACTGTGAATATTATTTGAATATATAGTTTAAGAATACAATCACATAATTTTTATAAAACCCATATATTTTAAATGGGTTATATTGTGTTGAAATGATAAAATATTCATGAGTCATATATCTTTTCCATAGGTTATGCTAAGGTGATATGTTTATGAGACCCATTTATTTTCACAGATTTTGAGATGAAGAATGTTTCATGATATTTTCGAACAAATATGTTCCATTTTCATTATGTGAAGGGTGATACCAATATATCCCTCTAATGAATTGGATAAATGTTGAGATCTCATTAGATAAAAATGAAAAAAAATGAGGAGTGAATCAAATTCTGTAAGGGAATTTATCTTCTATGATATTATTGGGAGTAAAACATTACTACTATAATAGTAAGAGGAGTAAAAAAATTCCACTATCATAGTCCTGGAAATGAGTCTTGAATACCAAAGAAATTATTTTCTATTATTATATGGATGCCACAAACTTATGTCTCATAAAAATGGTATTTTATCATGGTTCATATTCTTTAATTACATAATGATTCATGTCTTAAGAACTACCATGATTTTTTCCACGTCTCATGATTATGATTTATGAAATTTAGGGTATGATTTTCAAATGGTATTCTCATTTTCTCACACACTTATGTTTATGTTATACTCAAGTGATAATTGTTATCTCCCTTTTTTTGCTGTTGAGTATATGTGCTCGCCCTTTATTATGTTTTTCCCAGGCTATGATGAAAATTATTAAGAATGATATGATTAAGAGGGGTTTTAGTTATTAAAAACATATTGGGAGGCAATTTGGAACTATTATGAACTATTTTTTTTAATATTTCCAATTTTTCAAGGATATTAAGACAATAATGATTCTAGTGTGAATTGTTATGTTATGTTATGTAAATAATATTCATATATTTTGATGAAAATATCTATGCATGACAGGTATGGGTCACTCTAGTTAGTATCAGAGAACGATTTATCTATCCTATGGAAATGAGGGTGATAAAAATTTTGTGAGAACCCTAGGGATATCCCTATTTTTATGATATAATATTTTTCTATAATGATCATGAATGGACTAGGTTAAACCTAAGGTGTTGTGATTTATAAATCCTTCAAATGATTTTTTAATGATTATGCTGTTTCCCACTAGGATTATTATTTCTCACACTATGTTTTTTGGTTTTATTGAATTATTAGAAACTAAAAGAATCATGTTAATATTGAATGTAACATTTAGTTGAATAAATTACCTCTTGAGAAAGCCATTGAAATTATATACGGAATATGAAACCGCATGATTATGATTAATCATCTATATTGTTAAATGATTAACATCTTCAACTTTTATGAATTTCCCGACACACTTGATAATAAAATGTTGGGGTTTCATAAATATTATAGTGGAACATATATTTATCTTATAACATATCCCAAATGTGGAGAGAATATATTAAGTGAATGACTCAATAGAATGGGAAGATGTTTTGAGTATTGAAAAGAAAACAAATAAAATAATTTCCATGGGAAAATGAAATGTTTGGTGAATACAATGGATGATAATAATGGTATCAATAAGGTATCCTCGACAATTGAATGTTTTAATGGGGGAATGTATGAGAATCATGAACATAAATGTCCGGGGGGGGGGGGGGGGGGTAAATAGGATCACCAAGGTTATACAAGTAATAACTACTATAAAAACAGTGTACAAAAACAAACCTATACAAATATTTTTAAAAAACTATTGGTATATGACACTTTAGAGGATAACTTCCCAATGGTTTTAGAAAACCATTAGAAAAGAGACAACCTATCCCAATAGTTTGAATAAACCATTTAGAAAATTTTCCCCAAATACACATCGACTATCCAAACCCCCCTCCGCATACAGGTTTCCCTAAACCGAAGTTCCCCTCTTCCCTGGTCTACAGACCTTCTTCTAACTGGTCTATTCATCTTGATTCATGCCACTTTTTTATTCTAAAAAAATTAAATCTTTAAGTTGTAACTTAGTTTTAATGTTAGGAATCTATTTATTTTTTGTTTTGTGTTTTGATTTACCCTAAATTAAAACTCCCTGATCCTTCTTAGTGTACCAACTATTCATCCTAACTGAGGATCTATATTCAAGTCATTTTTTCATTAACATAAAATTTGTAATCTCTAACTGAGTTATATGTTCATCCTCCATTTATTTTGAATTTTTTCCATTAGTATTGATGATAGGATAGGGTTGTTTTTTGAATTTTTTTGATCAATAATCCATTATAAATTATATGTTTGTTAATATTTTATTTGGAATGATATAAATTTGATTTTAAAATAAAAGAAAAGAGAGGAGCTAAAAATAAAGTGTACGACCCCCTTTTCAAGATTCACCACAAAACTGAGGTGGAAATTCTAGATAAATAACTATTTAATGAAATAATTCCATAAGATAAAAAATATTTTATTGAAGGAGTAGTAGTAGTTTATGATGATATGTTAATTTTTTTGGTAACCTCTCATGCTTTGTAACATTTAATCCAATGACAAAGTTTTATACTAAATATTGTATCATAGTTTAATTTTTATTATGATTCATAGATATGGATGTTTTATAATGATCAAATGATCAACATATATTTCCCTAAAATTAATGTATAATATGTGTTATAATTTTATCATAATTTATGTTGTGGAGTTTACTTTGATCCTCAATGAACTTTTAGGAAAGTCTTTAAATATAGAATATATAATCCTAAACTTTAAAAGGATGCTTTTGAGTTTTATAAGAAATAAGAGTAGTGAACATTCACTGGAAATATATATAAGAGATAATAAATACTTACAAACCAATGATTTTTTTGTGAAATATTTGATGTATGGGGCATAGAAATTATAAAACCATTTCGCAAGCCATTTGTATATTAAAATAGATTGTTATTTATTGATTATGTTCTAAAATGTGTGGAATCCATGGAAATCAATTTGACGATTCTTGTATTGTTTTTAATTTTTTGAGTAATGTTATATTTTTTGATTTATAATCCTATAGTAATTCATCAGTGACTGATGAACTCACATTTTCTACAGGTCCTTAGAAGCATTAATGATATAGAGTGCACCACAATACATCAACAGCTAACCAACCACAATACAATAAACAAGTTTAATTTTTTAAAAGAGATATTAAAGTAAAATTGGAAAATAATTTAAATTAAAATAGAAAATATGTGAGAAAATTGTTGGAAGACAACTTATGGGTTTATAGAATATATATTAGGAAACCTCAAATGAAATGAGATCAAATTAATTCATCTAAGAGAATAGTCATCATATTCATGTTGAGATAGAACATAAATCTTATTAAGAAGTTAAAGAGATGAATATGGATATAGGAAAGGCTGGATATGAAAGAAGAATATATATTCCAGAACATACCAAAATAAATAGAGAATAATTTTAAAATTCTAGAATTTATATGGAAAGAATAAGAGTAGCAAACAACTTACTGATTCAATAAAGCAACTTCCATCCAAGTGAAAGTATATTTCTTTACAAATCTAGACTGAAATTAATGTCTGGTGAACTTCATTCCACTGGTGAAGGAACATTGACCATCACTAATGTGAATATATTTAGCGTTGTTTTTGTTGGATCTGAATCTACAGATTATACACAAGAGGGGGGGGGGGGTGAATTGTGTCATTTGAAATTTTTCAATAACTCTTCTCTTGAACGAGTTATTTCCTTTATACTTTATCAGATTTGATCATGAAGAGAAAAAAGTAAAATTAAGAACACAAAGATTTATAGTGGTTCGGGGAACAGAAAGCCCCTAGTCCACTCCACAAACACTCTACTCCACAAGCTTGGTGATTTTCACTATCTGGTCCTCTTTTCTACAGACCGATTCAAAACTGAGTACAGGTAGTTGACACCTTTACAATCCAAGGCAAAACAAAGCCTTCTGGTTCAAACACGAACCTAAACAGCTTAGAACGAGAAGTTCGTTACTCAAGAATAAAAATAATTTTAGAATGAAATTTCCAGTTAATCATTACAATTGCCATAGAATGCAATTGACAGCAGATGGATCGAAGTCTCTAGAAATATTGATCTTCAAGACGAAGTAGTTCTGAGTTGATCCAGTTGTAGTAGATATATAGATATAGTTCACAACCTCAGTAGTTTTAGATCCACAATATATATTTGATGTAGAACAGGTGAATCTTCTATCGAGTTCCTTCTTCTTGGACAAATAGACCTTTTACGCTCCTTTTGAATCATTAGATGAATCGTGAATAGTTGAAATATCTGTTTTCCACCTTTTTCAATAATATATCGATCACATCCCCTTGTACCTAGTGTTTCAGAGAGAATATATATAATAAAACATATATCTTGCATAATTAGATCCATAAATTTCTCCTTTTGATTCGCAATATTTAAAAATTTGAATTTACAGAGAAGTCGTAACTTCCCTTAAGACTCGGCATAAAAATCTCCTTTTAATTCGATCTTAAATCCATTAATAAAACAACTTTGAATCAGTCAATGTCGTAATTTAAAAAACGACTTTAAATCCAGCTTGAAATCTGCCCAGAAATCAGCTTACTGATCGTTGCACATAAATATCGTCTGTCAAAAGTTCTGATGCCAAACATAAGGTTGATGAAGTGGCCTCCAAATGTAGGGTTAATAACATAGTCTTCAAACATAGGGTTGACAACGTAAGGATGAACACAAATGTAGGGTTGATCATACATACTTTTTCTTCAACATTAAAATGTATGGTAAAAGATCCATACTTTTACTTGATCCACATTTTTCCAAGAATGTATGGTTGTTCACAAAAGTAAGGTTGATGAACCATACTTTTGAGAAAAGAAAACGTACCGCTTAGAATTTACGTATGGTTCTCCTTCCATACTTTGCTGATAACCAAAACGCAGGGTTCCTTCCTAATGTAATGTTCTTCTTCAATACTTTGCTGAAAATGCATGGTTGTTTAACCATACTTTTATCTTATCTCAAAAAGTATTCATGCTTTTCATCCTTACGCTATGTTTATCCACGTAGGGTATGAACAATGATTCCAGAACGTGCTAAAACAAATTCTGTGTTGTATTCATCTACGTAAGATGTGAACAGTGATTCCAGAACGCGCTAAAAGAGATTCCGCGCTATGTAATAAATTCTCATCATTTCAAGAGTAAAATAAATTAATAAGCTCCTGCAAAATACTAAATAAAATCATTAGAAAATAACTAAGGGTATTTGTGAGCATCAAAATTATCATAAAGAGACAGAGTATTATTTTCAATAATCCCCCCTTTAAATAACATTAATACGTATTGTTGAAAACAATACTTTGCTCAACAATCTCCCCCCTTTTGATGATCATAAAACCCATAAAATAATTAAAATTATTTATACAAAATTAACTTTCAAAATTCATTATAAAGTTTTAATAAGATAATTATAAATCCAAATATCTCATTTAATTTTCCCCCTCAATAAAATGAATTCTCCCACTAATTGTGTTTATCCAAATTCTCCCCCTAAATAAAATGCCGGTTTTGATGTTGTGTTTATCCAAATTCTCCCACCTTTTGTGATATCAAAAAGAATGAAAAATCATGGATTTTAACACTTTTAATATTACATTGAACTATTAGTAAATTCTATTATAAACTGTTTATCAATAATTAAATATGGAGTATTGGCATATTAAAAATAAAGTTAGTAAAACAAAAAAGTAAAGAGAAAAAAATAAACAATGAAGAAAAATGTCATTCAAAAATAGTAGTATATACATGACAATGATATACACAGGAATCAAGGTTTGGGTAAGATAGGCAACCTGGTCTATCTTCTCTGAATTGTAGACTTGATTTCTGTAAACTGTTTTCGAAGTCTCTTCATCATCCCATCTCCAAGCTTGATAATGAGATCCCTATTCTCTTGAGTCATATGAATATCCTCAATTAAATTGACTCTAAAAAACTCATGCATACTTTACTCTTTTTCAACAAATACTGACAGCTTCTCTGATAACTGATCTAACAGAATTATGATCGATGGCTCACTAGATGGTAGTTGATCCACTACGAACTTCTGATTGTCCAGCAACACTGAAAAAGGAGCACTGTTACATTGAAGATCATGTATCCTGTCATTCATGTTGCTCAACGCAGCTATGATAGCCTGAAACCTTCTGATTAAATCAGGTGAAGTACCTGATTCATTAACAACATTATTTGCAACTGATGCAAATTAGTTCTCCATAAACAGCTTCAGATATGATAAATCTGACTTCATAACCATTTCATATTTTTATTGTGAAACAGCAGTCAACATATCCTTTTTAAACATTTCAACTTCTTTCTTTGAAACTATACACTCCTTCAGCTTTTGAAACTTCAAATGTTCTAAGTCTAAGGCATTTCTCAAGGAAGCATTCTCAGATTCCAACTGAGATAATTTTTTGTACAGTTCTTCAACTTCTTATTTCCTGGAATCAGATGCACCCTGTGCTTGATTCACAATCTTAGTTTGATGCAGCAATACAAAAATAAAATGATTCAGCGTCAGATTTTTCTTTTTTCCTTGTCCTGAGAAGGTTGGTCCACAGATCTTTCCTTAGATTTTTCAAACTCCTCCATAGAAAAATCCTCTTAAAGTACCTCTGTTTGAGCTTCAAAAGCATGCTCATCACATTTATTTGCAACTTTGTCTTCATCAGGAATTTCAAGAACAATATTTTCAGAAGTTTTCTATGGTCTGGCCACATCTTCACCAGACACTGCCTCCATTTCTTGTTCTTGTTGAAGTGAAACTTCAACATCAGCAACAATCTGTTCCTGATTTTCCCTTTGAGTTTCTTCTTGAGCTCCTGATATCTCTACTGGATCTGTTCTCTCAGTAACATCTTCCATGGTTTTATCAACAACAGATTCTCTCACAAAAGAATAAGAAAAAAAAGGTTCTGTTTGAGTTTCCAATGAAGTGGAAGTGACTTCCTCATTTACTGGTCTTTTTCTTCTTGATTGAAGTCCCTCCTGGATTCTGTCTTCCTCAACATCTGCCACTTCAAAGTGAATCCTTATTGCAACATTTCTGACTCTGGATTCATCTTGTCCCTCCTTGGACTTAGCAGGTTGAGCATGAGCACTCTCTGAGTCTTCCTCATCTCATGCTGGCAAAAGTTTTCCTTTAATTGTGCTCCAGAAATGTCTAACTTTTTTCAGGGTTCCAACATTAAACGTATTACAGTGATGATAGTTAACTCTGGCATCGACTAATCTCACCATGTCTTTCTTAAACAAAAGCTTAGAAATAAATCTACCAAAGGGATAGAAATTCATCCTGGCCTCGCTTTGACAGCAGTAACTGAGATACCTTATCATGTATCTTGGAAAGTTTAACGTAATATCACTTAATATAAGAAACATTATATACATATCTGGGTACAAAATATTCTCCATTTCTGCCATCTGTGGAGCTCTTCCAGTCTGAATAAATTTTACCAAAATCTTCTGATCAGACTCCAAATCCTTAACAAACATTTTCATGATTGTCTTGGTACCAAAAAGAAAAGACATGATGTCTTCAGATTTATATAGAGAATCTCCTATATTCTTCAAGTCAAAATGAAAAACTCCCTCATGAGGGCAGTTGAGAATCTGACTAATCTCTACTGAAGAGATTGAGAAATCCCTATCCTCTATTTTAGCCATCATACTATATTCGGTATCTCCCAAACTAAACTATATAAGTTTTTAGAAGTATCTAAGTTCTACTTCATACAAAAATTCCGTATTTTCACTGTTAAACATATGTTCAAGATTCTGAAACGACATCGCTTGCTTCAACAACAAATTCGTGTGAAATAACTAGTCAAGATCAATGACCTTACCCTATAAGATTTTTCTTCCCTCAATGCATTGTCTCTTGGAATTTCTTCGCTCGGCCTCACTGGCTGTTTTAGTCCTTACCATTTCCGCGAGTGTCTCTAAAGGTTTTAAGGTTAGGGTTTCAGAAGTTAAAGGTTAGGGTTTCAGAACAGGAAGGGTTTAGAAGTCGAAAAGGCTTTGATAGCCTTGATTCCTGTATAATCACTAATCATTACATATATTTAAAAAAAATTCATAAGACGAAATAAATAAAAGCTTAAACAGTATTCAATAAAAAAAATAAAATTTTCAGAAATAAATAAAATTATTTAAAATTAAATAAACATAGCCCCCCCTTAATAAAATCAAACCTTGCAGTGGGAAGTGGTTTAGTAAAAATATATGCTAATAGAATTTTAGTATTTATAAAATCTAAAAATATATCTTTTTTAATAACATGATCTCTTAAAAAGTGATGCCTTATATTAATGTACTTAGTTCTGGAATGACTAATAGGATTTTTTGAAATATTAATTGCACTCGTATTATCACATAAAATAGGTGTATTATTAAAATTCAATCCAAATTCCATAATCGGGTTTTTCATCCACAACACTTGTGCACAACAACTACAAGCAGAAACATATTCTTCCTCAACTGTTGACAAGGAAACTGAATGTTGTTTTTTACTAGACCATGATACAAAGGACTTTCCTAAAAAGTGACATGTACCTGATGTACTTTTTCTATCTAATCTAAAACTTCCAAAGTCAGCATCTGAATATGAAATAAAATTAAAATCAGAAGTTTTAGGATAAAGAAGAGATTGAAAAAAAGTTACTTTTAAATATCTAAAAATTCTTTTAACAGCAGTTAGATGAGATTCTTTAGGTTTTGATTGAAATCTAGCACAAAGACATACTAAATATATTATATCTGGCCTGCTAGTAGTAA
Source organism: Viscum album (assembly GCA_963277665.1). NCBI lineage: Eukaryota > Viridiplantae > Streptophyta > Magnoliopsida > Santalales > Viscaceae > Viscum > Viscum album. The sequence goes on from OY728150.1 coordinate 1,620,611,429, forward strand.
GATATTACAGAATACCAATCATACCTCTATATAACTTGTTGTCAACTGACTTTCCAGTTTCATCCAAAAGAAGTTTTATATTAGTACACATAGGAGTTGTAAATGTATTGCTGTTTTCAAAACCAAATTTCCAAAGTAAATCAGTAATGTATTTTCTTTGATTTAAAACATTTCCAAAATCTTTTTGAAATATTTGAATACCCAAAAAGAAATTTAATTCTCCCATCATACCCATTTCAAATTCTTCTTGCATTAATTTTGAAAATTCATGACAAATATTTTTATTAGTTGATCCAAAGATTACTTCATCAACCTAAATTTGAACCAATAAAACATTATTTTTCACAGTTTTCTTAAAGAGTGTTGGGTCTGCCATTCCAACATTAAAATCATTTTTCATAATAAAAGAACTAAATCTTTCATACTAAGCTCTAGGTTCTTGTTTAAGGCCATAAAAAGCTTTAGTAAGTTTAAAAATAGAATCAGGTTTTTGAGAGTTTTCAAAACCAGGAGGTTTCTCAACATAAACTTCCTCCATTAAATAACCATTTAAAAAGGAAGATTTAACATCTATCTGAAATAATTTAAAATTCATATAAGATGCATAGGCTAAAAGGAATCTAATGGATTCTAACCTTGATACAGGTGCAAAAGTCTCATTACAATCTATTCCTTCTTCTTGATTATATCCTTTAGCTACTAATCTTGCTTTATTTCTAGTTATTGTGCCTTGGTCATCCTGTTTATTTCTAAAGACCCATTTGGTTCCTATTACAGTATAATTCATAGGTCTTTCAACTAATTCCCAAACTTCATTTCTTTTAAACTGGTTTAATTCATCTTGCATTGCTATTACCCATATTTCATCATCTAAATCTTCTTCTATAGTCTTGGGTTCCTGTTCATATAGGAAGGCAGAGAATTCCACTAGGTTTCCTATGTTTCTTCTAGTTTGAACACCATTTTCTAGGTCACTTATTACAATTTCTAAAGGGTGATTCTTTAGGGTTCTAGACTGTCTAGGTAATATATTTAAAGTTTCTTCAGTATCATGTTCCTCTGAATTGGACTGAATTTCTTTTTTATCATTTTCAAAATCATTCTTTAAATTGTCAAGTCTAATGTTATCATTAGAGTCAAGTTCAACCATTTTTTCTATCCTTTTCTCAAAAGGATAAGAATCATCAAATTTCACATGAAATGATTCTTCAACAATCCTTGACTTCTTATTATAAACTCTATAAGCTTTGGAGGTTGCAAAATATCCTAAGAAAATACCTTCATCAGACTTTGGATCAAACTTTCCAAGATTATCCTTGGTGTTTAAGATATAAACTTTGCATCCAAAAACTTTAAATTAATTTACTTTAGGTTTTCTGTTATTCCATAGTTCATAGGGTTTCTTTTTCAAAATAGGTCTAATTAAATCTCTATTAATTATATAAAAAACTGTATTCACAGCTTCTTCCCAGAAATATATAGGTAGGCTATATTCATTTAACATAGTTCTAGCTATTTCTTGAATTGTTCTATTTCTTCTTTCTACAATCCCATTTTGTTGAGGTGTTCTTGGTGCAGAGAAGGTGTGTTCAATACCCATATTTGAGCAAAAGGAATTAAATTCCAGAGTCTCAAAATCACCACCATGATCACTTCTTAATGAGATTATATTGAATCCTTTTTCATTTTGAACAGATTTGCAGAAAGTTTCAAAAAAAGTAAAAGCTTCATTTTTAAATTTCAAGAAGAAAATCCATGTAAATATTGAATAGTCATAAACTAAAACATATACATATAATTTTACATCTAAGATTTCTACTCTTGAAGGTCCAAACAATTACATATGAATAAGTTCTGGAGGTTTAGATGTAGCAACCTTATTAACAGATTTGAAGGATGATTGGTGTTACTTGCCAAGTTGACATGCATCATAAAATATCTCACTTTCAAATTTGAGACAAGGTAAATCAGAAACTAAATGTTTCTTGAATAACTTATGTAAAACATATACATTGTAATGACCAAGTCTTCTATGCCAGATCCAGGATTCACTTACTTTAGCAGTCAAGCAGTTTACTTGTTGTTTACACAAGGAATTTAAATCCAAAGTATAGACATTTTCAGTTCTTGGTGCTTTAAATTTAAACAGTTTATCTTTAGAAACAGTACGGAAATTGTTAGTAAAATCAACAGTATATCCATCATCACAAAGTTGAGAGATACTTATCAGATTTTGTTTTAGTCCTTGTACATAAATTACTTTGTTGATTGAGACTATTTTTAGATCTCTAACATTTTCAATGCCGATGATTTTTCCTTTGGCATTGTCACCAAATGTGACAAGTCCTCCTTCCTTATGAGTGAGTGAAGAAAAATTCAATGAGTTTCCACTTATATGTCTTCAATAGCCACTTTCCATTTACCATATATCTTTTCTTCTCTGGTGACCTGCTACCTGCAAATACATTTAAACAAATTGCTTTGGTACCCATATTTTGTTGGGTCCAGGAGTGTTAGCTAGCAATGATCTGGGTATCCAGATTTTCTTTGTTCTTTTAAAATTAGGTGAATCATATAAGTCTTTTGAAACATAGGCTTTCTTAATACCACAAATTTGAGGTTGTCTTAAGAAAGAATTTTTAGCTACATGTCCCTTTGCCCCAAAAAAATTACAATTAAGCTTTTTAGAGCTAGGAAAAAAATAATTTTTATATAGCTTTGGTTTTTCTCCTTTACTTTTAATTCCAAATCTCTCCTTTTTAATGATAGTTTTTCCAAGAATTTCATTTAATTAATTTTATCCTTTTGTAAAAACCAATGCAGCCTGTTTGTAAGATTCTACTTCATCATGAAGTGATTTTATTCTTGATTTAAAATTAATATAGTTAGTGTTAATCGAATTGTATTTATCAGTTAATTCTTTATGTTGTTTCAGAATTGTGTCTCTTTCATCTAAAACAGATTTATGTATATTTTTTAGTGACTTATGTTTCTTAAATAGTGAGTCATATCTTTCTTCAAACATATTGCAGTAGGCTGCAAGTTTTTCATTTGCGTAGCTTGATTCAGAATGTGATTCAGAGGAGTAATATGAGTGTACCTCATCAGTTTCTGCCATGAAAAACATGTTTCCCTTTAGGTTGACTTCTTCTTTCTCTGAGCTTGAGTCAGAAGAGCTACTATAGTCTTCAGATACACTCCAAGTTACTTTCATAGCTTTCTTGTCTTTCTGCTCAAAGTCATTTATTTTGAAGAATTTCTTCTTCTTTACATCCTTCAATTGTGGGAAATCTGGTCTGATATGTCCCATATTTTTGCATTCATAACATCTCACTTCCTTATTATCTCCCTTAAAGGATTTTTGAAGCCTCTTTTCTTGCTGTAGAATTTTCTAAATTTTATGGCTAGTTGAGCCAGTTCTTCATCTGAGTTGGATAAGTCAAATATTTTTGATTTAGCTTTGACTTCTTTACTCTTCATATTTCTATTCTTTTGTAGTGAAGTTACCTTCAAGGAAGTATCTTCTCTTTTGATAAGCACTTTATGTTCATTAGCTTCATCTTGCATTTCAGCTTCATACATCATCAGTGTACCAACGAGCTCTCTCATAGTTAGATCTTTGACAGGTGTTGATTGTCTGATTGTAGCATAAATACCATTCCATCTAGTAGGAAGTACTCTTAGTACTTTTAATGCTTGATAAGCCTTCTTGATAGGTTCTCCTAGAGAAGTTATGTTATTGACAATTTTTGTCAATCTCCCATTCATTTGGGTAATGCTCTTACCTTTAATCATTCTGAAAGTATCAAATTTCAGTTTTGCAGTTGCATATCTCATTTGCCTTACATTATCTGTTCCTTCATATGCCACAAGTATTGTTTGCCACATCTCATATGCTGTCGGGCACTCAGATACTCTGTTAAATTCATCTGGCCCTAGACCGCAGATAATTGCATTCATAGACTTCGAGTTCATATCATACTCTGCCTCTATAGCAGCACTCCATGCCTCAGGAATTTTAGGAATTTCATAAAGAGACAGAATCTTTGAATAGACTCTATATCTGAGGTTTTTCAGATATATTATAATGCGCTATTTCCATCAACCATAGTTGTCTCCATTAAAATATGGTGCTCTGACCATCGACATCCCTTCTCTTATATCAGTCATTATGATCTTTTGCATAATCCTTAAATGCTTCTACCTTTCTAAAGCTCTATGAGAAGATCCTCCTTTGATACCAATTGTTGGATCTGAATCTACAGATTATACACAAGAGGGGGGTGAATTGTGTCTTTTGTAATTTTTCAATAACTCTTCTCTTGAACGAGTTCTGTCCATTATACTTTATCAGATTTGATCGTGCAGCGGAAAAAGTAAAATTAAGAACACAAATATGTATAGTGGTTCGGGGAACAGAAATCCTATAGTCCACTCCACCAACGCTCTACTCCACGAGCTTGGTGATTTTCACTATCTGGTCTTCTTTTCCACAGACCGATTCACAACTGAGTACAAGCAGTTGAAACCTTTACAATCTAAGGAAAAACGAAGCCTTCTGATTCAAACATAAACCTACACAGCTTAGAACGAGATGCTGGTTACTCAGGAATAAAAATAATTTCACAAAGAAATTTCCAGTTAATCTTCACAATTGCAACAGAATGCAATTGACATCAGATGGATCGAAGTCTCTAGAAATATTGATCTTCAAGATGAATCAGTTATAAGTTGATCTAGTTGTAGTAGACATAAAGATATAGTTCACAACCTCAGCAGTTGTAGATCTACAGTGGATATTCGATGTAGAACAGGTGAATCTTCTATCGAGTTCCTTCTTCTCGAACAAACATAGATTTTACGCTCCATTTGAATCAGCAGATCAATCGTGAATAGTTACAATCTCTATTTTCCACCTTTTTCAATAATAGATCGATCCCATCCTCTTGTACCTGGTGTTTCAGAGAGAACATATATAATAAAAAATATCTCCTGCATAATTAGATCCATAAAAGTCGCCTTCTAATTCACGATATTCAAAAATTTTAATTTATAGAGAAGTCGTAACTTCCCTTAAGACTCGGAATAAAAAGATCCTTTTAATTCGATCTTAAATCCATTAATAAAACGAATTTGAATTAGTCAAAGTCGTAATTTAAAAAACGACTTTAAATCCGGCTTGAAATCCGCCCAGAAATCAGCTTACTGATCATTGCACATAAATATCATCTGTCAAAAGTTCCGATGCCAAACATAAGGTTGATGACATGGCATCCGAACGTAGGGTTAATAACATAGTCTTCAAACGTAGGGTTGACCATGTAAGGTTGAATACAAACGTAGGGTGGATCATCCATACTTTTTCTTCAACATTAAAATGTACGGTAAAAGATTCATACTTTTACTTGATCCATACTTTTACAAGAACATATGGTTGTTCACAAAAGTAAGGTTGATGAACAATAATTTTGAGAAACAAAACGTACCGCTTAGAATTTATGTATGGTTCTCCTTCCATACTTTGCTGATAACCAAAACGCAGGGTTCCTTCCTAATGTAATGTTCTTCTTCAATACTTTGCTGAAAATGCATGGTTGTTTAACCATACTTTTCTCTTATCTCAAAAATTATACATGCTTTTCATCCTTATGATATTATTATCCACATATGGTATGAACAGTGATTCCAGAACGCACTAAAAAAGATTCCGCTCTATATTCATCTACGTAAGATGTGAACAGTGATTCCAGAACGCACTAAAACAGATTCCGCACTAAGTAATAAATTCTCGTTATTTCAAGAGTAAAATAAATTAATAAACTCCTACAAAATACTAAATAAAATCATTAGAAAATAACTAAGTGTATTTGTGACCATCAAAATTATCATAAAGACACAGAGTATTATTTTCAATAATCTCCCCCTTTAAATAACATTAATACATATTGTTGAAAACAGTACTTTGCTCAATAGTTTTGATAGTTGATAAAGGAGAAATGTATGAATTTGTTATCAATAGATATAGGCTGAAGAAGTATCTCAACAATATGATACTATTACTAGTGGAAAAGAGCACAATACTCCAACCCTCCAACTAATGAACTCTTAGGCTATACCAAACCTAAATAATTGAATTGAAATGTCTTGATTTGACCCAAGTAGACCTGAGTAGACCCAAAAAACACTGAATTTAATTAATATGAACTGAAATAAAAACAATTTAACTGATGTGAACCTAACTAGAATAAATTATATAGTAGTGATAAAAATTAACTGAGTTGAAAAATTCTCATTTACTAATCAAAAACAGTCTAGGGAGTATTTTGTTTTCTGTCATATTATGATTCCCATATAGAGTAGTGTGTCAGTTCTATTTTTATATAACATGAACAATTCTAGTTTACTTAATTTTCTTTGTTAAAAATAAATATTATTGAATTACTTTCATGAAATGACTTGTTACATTATTTGTACTGAATGGATAGAAGTTGGATGTATGAAACTGATTAAATGTCAAGTGATTTTCAAAACAATTTGGTGAGATTTTTATATTTCTCATTTTTTAATGCTTCAGATAGTGGTCATATACACTGCCCATGTTATAATTATGTTGGAAGACCTTAGTTGAGCCATAAAGAAGTTATTTTACATGTAGAAAAATGGTTTTCAAACAAACTAATATGTGTGGTATCCCAATTGGGAGAAAATGAAATCTCAAAATGCTGATGATCCAAAAGAAAGGATTGCATTGAATAATTTGATATATGACCAGTTTTCATTTATTCTTCATCATGACAAGGAAAGGATATCGACCCAAAAAAGTAATTAATATGAGCCCATATGATGCATCTAATGAAAACGATGATGTTGATAGAGTGAAAAAAAATTAATGATGTTGTGACCAATCTAGTATATCAGAAATGTAGAAACATGAAAAAGAAAGAATTTCTAATTTGACTGTTTCATGGGAAAACCATGTATGAGATTTCTAATACTTCCATTGATTACATTCTAACCTTCTTTAAGCACCTACTTCTAGATATTGTAGATATTACCTCAAACCACTATATGGTATGGAATATATTTGAAGAAATTTGATTTTAAAAGATTAAAATTTCATGCTAGTCTAAAATATTGCAACTTATTATGGGGGGAAACTACTGAAATAAATGATTTTATAAAATGGGGAACATCCCGATGGAAGTAAAAATTCAGATGGAAAACCATCCAGTGTTCCACAGAAAGTAATATGCCACTTTCTATTAATCCCAAAACTGAAGAATGTTTTTATGTCTGATGAAATATCAATATACATGAAATGGAATGATCCTAGGAGAAAGAAGAATAATTAATAGTTGGTTCACCCTATATATGGATTTTCATGGTAGAGATTTGATGCTCGATTTTATGATTTTGTAGATGATGAATGTAAATTGAGGCTGGGTCTTTTATGTGACAGTTTTAATCCATTTAGGTAGATTCTTACCTCACACAACACATGGATAGTTATTATACATATTTATAACCTTCCCCCATGGTTGTGTGTGAGAAAAAATTATACTTTCATGAGTGTACTCATATCTAAAACTTCTGAACCTGGAAATGATATAAACTTATACATGAAACCTTTAATAAAATACATGAAAATTATTTGGGATGTGGGTGTGAGCATATAAAATGCCTATTAGAAAGACATATTTCAGATGTGTTTTATGCTTATGTGGATGGTCAATGATTTTCCTACATATTCAAGATGTCTAGATGGATCGTGAAGGGAACATATCATGTACACTTTGTATAAATAAAACATGTTCCAGAAGACTGAAATATCACTGTAGTTTTAGTTCTATGGGACATCGATGATTCTTTCAAATGGAACATCCATACAGAAATAATTGTTAAAGAATTGATAATACCATAGAGACTGTTGATCCACCTCAACATATGTATATAACTAATGTCCTTGAGGAATTGTAAGATATTAATTTTTCATTCTAGAAGGGTCAATTGAAATCTTGAAAGAGGAAGAATGTTTCCAATGATTCCCATTAAGATTAGAAGAATATTATCTTCTTTGAGTTTCCTTATTTTTCAACTAATTTGTTACATCATTACTTATGCATAAATCAAATTTAAGGTAATATATGTGAGATGTTTCATTAGATTCTTCTAAATGAAACGGAATGAAAAAAGATGATTTATGATCTTGGTGTGACTTGGTGGATTGGGGGATCAAACTAGAATTTCATCCTATGTGTATCAGTGAAAATAAATGGAAAGTTATATGTGATTATTATGTGATTAAACCTTTATAAAAACATCAATTTCTAGAAGTAATAGAGACTATAAAAGTTCCTGATGGCTTTTCAATAAATATATCAAAATGGGTCAATAAAAGAGAGTTGATGCTGAAGTCTTTGAAGACTCATGATTATCACTTCCTTCTATATGAGTTGATTCCAATACCAATCCATAATATTTTGTCCAATAATATAAGGGTATCAGTTATTCAGTTGGGATATTTGTTTAGGGATCTTTTTACTAAGATGCTATCTAAGTCTTTATTGTAAAAAATGTTGGCAGAGAAACCATTAATTTTGTGTGAGTTAGAGAAAATATTTACCCTATAGTTTTTCATATGGATTTTGAATATTACTATCCATATTCCAACTAAAATACTTCTCGTATGACCAAATTCTTTTCATTGGATGTATCCAACTAAAATAAATATGTACACATTGAAATATTATTTTTGGAATAGGAGTCATCCCAATGTTTATATCGTGAATGGTTACTTGGATAAAAAATGTATGCATTTCTAATAAATGTATTTATATGATCTTATTACGAGAATGAAAAGACCAATGGTAAATAAAGAAAAATAATTAGAGAAAATTGAGCCCAGTTTTCAATCACTTCTTCAAATAGGAGGAATTATGGGATTATACAAATTGACAACAATAATCCTCGAAGTGCGGGGGATGACACATCGCATAATGTTGTTCAACTGTGATTTGTTCGATGACAACATCAAGTAAGTAAATTGAACATGTATATCTTATTTCATATATTATAATTTCCCATATTTGTTAAACTATTTATGTTTTTAACTATAGGGAATATAAAAAATGATAAATAGAGAGCATCATTCTTTATCTTTGATAAGGAGAGAGACTTTGCATAGTAAAGAGTTATTTTGGTAGAAATTGAATGTAGAAATATTTATGTAATAAAGAAATAAAATTAATATTTAATTACATTTATTATTCATTTAATATTTTAGGTATCATGTTTTCCTACAGACTTTGTTTTTAAGGTAATAATATCCTTGAATTTTGGTCTTAATACTAGGGTTCATGAATTTAAATCAATTGTGATCAATGGGTATAGATTTATTATCATTGAATGAGAAAATAGCGTGAGAACAAAACATGATGGTGTTATGATAACTACTAAAATAAAATGTTATGAATGTGCATCAAATAATAGACCTCTTTTTGAAAATGTAGCTTATTATAGAGTTTTTGAGACAATAATAATAATGGATTATTACTCTCATGGTCAATTCACAATGATGAAATGTTAGTGGTTTGATTCGATAATGAGGCATGACTACTTTATTGATGATTGTGGATTTAGATTTATTGACATGAATCACTCTCTTTCTACTGATGAACCATATGTATTGGCATCAATGCCGAAACATGTTTTTTATGTCAAATATCTTCTTCTACCAAAACTTGGTCCCATTATTGAAGTAATTACAAGACATGTTTTTGATGAAAGTGATGATGGAATTGACACCATCTCCACTTTCATTGTCCCCAATCCATTTATTACTTACAATGAATCCAATAACTCATTTTTTATAGTTGATTGTGAACCCAAAGTTGTGGCAGGAAATATATATAATTGTCCATCCATGTTCTCAGTTATTTTTTCCTAGATCAACATAGTTTTTTTAAGGTTGTTACTATTCAAAATGGTTTAATATTGATTAAAAATATTTTTTTGTACTACTTGACCTTAATATTAATTCTCAGTGTTTATTGGTTACAATAAAATTTGAGTTTCATTTTATAATATTTAATTAAAATGCATTAAAACATAAAAAACTAAACACAATGGAAATAATTTAATTGGAAAAAAAATAAGAGGAATTGAATTGGACACATTAAACCTATTGATAAGAAAATAAAAAAGATGAAAATTAAACGTAACAAAAAAATAGCTATATTACGTAACGGAAAATTTGAACCAAATGTCCTGATAAAAGTAAGTCATGTCACATATTTTTTTCTTGGTTACACATTAGTTATCCTTTTCTAATTATTTCCATATTTGTTTTTAAATAAATAAAATGAAACTTATTGGGGAGCGGTGAAGAAAAAAGTTGATGGGAAATAACCATCGAATGGCTGAGATGGGAATTCCTCCCTTAGTGAATATTGTGAGTATTTCATTTAATATATATATATATATATATATCAATAACATATAATGTAATGTGGCAAATTTTGTTTTAAACTTTAATGTATGATCCACCACCTAAACGCCAGTTATTCGACGAGCAACCCAGTAGTGGTCCCAATAAATAGGTCAGTGGTACGAGGGGGGGGGGGTATTAGAGTTAGGAGCTCTATCCAACATAACCAATTAGACCCTTCCCCTCCCACTAACGTACCATATTCCACACAATATTATCCCACTATGTCTTTAGGGACACAAAGTATATTTAGGCCTCCAATGTTTTCACAATCCTTTACATCTGAGCCACCTCACCAATCTTTAATATATCCCATAATGATTCCCACTCCTCATCCATATTATGCATTTTGACCGCCATCCATGCCATCTTCTTTACCATATACTTCATTCTCTTCAAGATTCTACACTCTTTCTTCGACAACTTCTTCAACATGGTCTCTTCCTTTGAAGCATACACTAGGATTCACTCCACCTATAGAGGGTCTTGTTCTTTCATTGCCTGCAGATCCAATGTTTCTCATTGATCCGAATTTCAAAGGTATATTTTAGAACCATACAAACTTTTTATAGCATAATTTATTTTCATTATAACTGATAATGATATAATATTTGTTTTTCATTCATAAAATATATATCTACTGATAGGTGGAAGGGGAGTACATGCATGTATGCGGTGTGGAACCACTACAAGTAGTCGATGGTGGACTACTACGAAGACAACCAAATGATAAAAAATAAGGTAGTAGTATCAGATATTTTTGGAGATTCTTTCCAAATACTCTGACATCGTTCATGTTAGCCCACTCTAATGAAGAAAGTTTCTGAATGAAGTTGAGGATAATTCTTGGGAATGGATATGGGTAAAAAACTATTGAATTTAATGTAATATTATTTTTGTATTTATATTAATTAATATTTTTGTGTTAGAAACGATTTAATTTTCCGGATAATGAGGGTGAACCACCAGCACATCTAAATGAATTAGGTGATCTTTGGAGAACCTATGAACACAAGATGTATATTTTCTAGCGTGATAGAGTTGGCACAAAGTTAGAGGTAATACATGTTAGGAATGAATGTCCAATAGAAGATTATGGACAAATAATTACTCATTGGACGACTACAAAGTTTAAGTTATTAATCACATTTGAGGTTTTTTAAATTAAAATTTTCATGTTTTTCATTAATAATATCTTTTTTATTATTTAATTTTATTAAGGATTCATCTAGAAAAAACAAAAAAACATTAATGCTAAAAAATACCTCCACACTTTGGGGCGTACTGCGATATCAGATCATGAGAGAAATAAAGTAATATAGTTATTTATATATTTTTTATAATACATTCAATTTATATTGTTTCCTCATTAATTTATTATATTTCTAAATATTTGATAAAATATTAGTTTTGAAATTCATTATTGGTAACCTATTTTCAAATATGGTTTCCTATATTTAATGTCAATAAAGAATAAAATATTAAATATTAAAGGAAATGTGCATTGACAAAAACCATTTTTATCATGTAGAAATATAAAAATGGAAGTGTGGAAAATGAACCAACACTGTATCATATTGTATGTTTCAATTTACTGATATAAAGTTTTAATATCTATTTTTAAACTTAATATTATATTAATATTTTAAATAGCCTGATTTAGAGGCCCTTTATTCCAATGAACCTGACAATTTTGGGTCAAATTATCACTTACCTCAAGTGTTGAGGGATGCAAACCCTAGAAGGGTTTGAAACCAACCTAGAAAGAGTATAGTCCTGATGAGGTATTGACCCTCTTCAGGTACCATTTTTAGTACCATAAAATTGGAAAAGGTTAAGGCAGGGGAGAACAAGACAAAGAAGGGTAACATAGGTGGAAGAATGAGTTGATAGGGGAAAAACTAATTTTAAATAATTTATGAACGTCTTATTTCCATCACATCCACCAGAGACCATTGCACCTTGTAGTGAATATATTTCATTGATGCATGCATTATGTAGAGCACCATGAGGTATTCATAGTGGTGGTCGAGATGATTTCATTTCTGGAGATGATGATGGTGAGGAATAGGCTAAGTACAAGGATGATGCCGAGATCAAGGAGGAGGACGGGGCCAAGGAGGAGGTCAAAGTGGAGGTCGAGGTGGAGGAAAAAGGCTAGGATGAGGCCAAGGGTGAGGAAAAGGATGAAGAAGGGGACAAATACAGAGACAATTACGAGGGTGAGGAAGAGGCTAAGGATCATAGTGATGATAGTGATAGTGATAAGCAATGGATTGATCCGTTACATTTTTGATTGATAATACTGAAATTTTGATGTTTGATGATTTTCTATGCATGAATATAAGTGTGATTAGGTAGGTCAAATTATTCTTGACTCAAGTAGCCTAAATACTATATTTTTTTATCATAACTCCTTTATAACAAAGTATTTTCATAGTTTTTAATCACTACTTATTTTATGAGTGATTAATGGTTTTAACAGACTAAAAAATTCCAAAAGTATGTATTTGCGGAATAATATTTCAATATAAGGTATTTGTTTTGGATCAAATTTCTTCAATTTTTTGATTCTTTTATCATGCATTAACTTAAAAATTTAAATTATGTTTTCAGTTCTATTAACCACAAAATTAACCCTCAATAGTTATAGGATGAAAATGAGGAATGTATATTGATTTGTATTGTGGTTTAAATCCACATAAATGTGATTGAAGATCATGTTGGTGTATATTTATATCTTGTTTAACTCACATCATGCAATATTTAGTATTTTATAGACACCTAAATACCATATTTTGATTTTGTAAATAATCAAAAAAGTCTTGATAGTGGGGAGATTCTTGATGGATGGTTTCCTGATTCTTCTTCCCTGTTGTATGTTCATGGGAGTCTTGTAGTGAATATCACCTTGAGAGAAGAGGTAATAATTATGTTTTACTCTTCCTGATATGTTGTACACTCAATGACCATAAAATTGTGTCGAACCATTCATTGGAAGTTTTTATAGCTTATTTTAAATTAAAATTTTTCATGATATATTTACAAATTTTTAACATATTAAAATATTAAAGTGGAATTTCAAAATCCCACCAGTGAATTTCATTCACTTAACCTCATTATTTATAAATTTTATGAGAGTTAAATAACATTTTTAACACATATTAAAAATATTATCTAAATATTATGATGCAGTTTGGTTAATCACAGACTACTGAACAAAGATGACCCACTTTTTCCCAAGAAAATAGGCCTTACCATTTGTATAATTAGGGAGGTTATATATAAGATAAATAAAAAATATAAAAAGTTTTTTAGCAAGTTATTTATCTAAAAAATACCTAGGGTTCAAACCTCAATTTTGGAAACATCCATAGTGAGATTCAGGTACTCAAGTTATATTGATGATAACTTTTCATCCATAAAATAATGGCTATTTTAAGGGGAAAATTCATTATTTTTCAGATATTTAATGGGACGTTGTCCGTGATTTTAGTGAATTATCGGAGGATCTAAACTCCATTGATAAATTTTACATTAATAATATCTACCAAGAATAAATTCAAATGTTTTTATATGAAGATTTTTATTAAAGACCACATCATTCTACTCTCTGTTAAATTAAATTGCTAAATCCTATTTGATTAGACCTAGTATTATTTAAGATATAACTAACTAAGTGAAGTTTATTTAGAACCATATCATTATTATTCAGAGTCACAAAAATAATATGATAATCATTGAAAGTGACCTTTGGAATTAATGGCTGGTGATAGTTTATTTCTTTGGGATTCACTAAGATTGGCACACTGACATATGGGTAGGAAGGAAAAGTTGACTCTTTAATTTTTATGGACTTTATAGATATTTTAAAATTTTGGATAAACTTAATATAATATTGATTTTCCCCTGGTTATGTGTCATTCTTGGAACCATCCATGTTTATCAACTAAGGAGGTGTGTGCCTCACCCTTCACATGTGATCCAATATGATGATGGTAATCATGAGGATGATGCATTCTATATAATGTATCCAATATAAATTATCAAATGAAACATTAAACAATCATGGGTTAATATGATACATATGTTTTGGGTTAGGTGGAATTATGGAAATATTAAAGTCAAAAATTAAGGGCTATGAGTTTGAAATGCAGATTGAATGATCAATTATGATAAATTCTATTATGTAAACATAAATAATTTGATTTGTTTACCCGTGAAATAATTGTTATAATTGTTATACATATTCTTACATGATTGGTTTGTAATGGTCCATATATTAGAATAAATACACTGTTATATATTACAATAATAAAGTAACCACATGTTAATAAATAAGTGGAATGTATTAGATGGCCTTGCAAAACCCTAATTAGTATTAGGATTGGATTGCAGTGCCCATACTTGGTATTACCATTTCCCCTATTCTAAAAGGATGTGTAATAATATATCCAAAATATTTGTTAATGTATCCCATTGTTGGGATGGGAAAAACTATCTGACGTGGTATTTGGTATTTTATTCATATAGGTCCTCTCAGACTCTAGGGTAAGGCTAAAAGTATGTGCACTTGGTATGGATTCTCCCATTATAGGTAGTTTTTATATATTATGTTGGAATTGATAACCATGTTATAAATGTTGACTACTCATATACCACTTCTCTTTATTTTCATTGTTTTCATATACACTTTATCTTATGATAAGATATATGGGTAGGGTTGGTGGTTTCCTATAGGGTATATTATACTGACACTCTGTATATCCATTTTTTATTAGATTATATTATAATTTATTTGATCTCACTAGGGGTAAGGAAGTATAATAATATCCAAGATATAAAAATAGTATGGAACTCAAGATCACTCATTTTTAGTTTTTGGTGGATGGTTCGGGCATGGACATATGTGTTGTCCTCAAGTATTCATGAGGGTTATTACACCGAAATGAAACCTTATTTTTTCACTTTAGTCATATTTTTGCAGCATAATATTATATATGTGATTATTGGACAATTCTTTTTTATTTTTTAAACTATATTAGTATGGATATGACATTATTTCTCAATGGTTAATGAACATATAGTGATGAAATTTTTATATCATTTAGTTGTCCCAATGGACATGTATCTTCACTAAAGAAAATGATGTGTGCGTGTGTCAATATGAACTTTCTAAATTTCATGTTGAATATTCAATATTAAAATTTTACATATTATTAAATGACATAATAGGATAAACCATATCTTATATTTTCTTATTATAACCTTTAGGGTTTATGTTAGACTCTAGTGATCAAAATGTGAACTTGAAGCATTTTTTCAACCTTGTCTGATATCGTTGGGATACTCGGGTCATGGTCCTTACACACACACATGAACTACTATAATAAACTAAACTATTAAAGTAAAATAACCCTATATATATATGATCCACTACTCCCATCCCTATAAATATATTTCTTATTTGGAATTCCAAGGTAACTATGTCATGCCCCTAGTCATTACCACATAAATTCCTATGATATACACTTACAAAAACCACTACCCTATGACTTACCCTCATGTTATTACTTTACCCATTTTTTTTAGGGTTACACCAAGACACTTATTGTTAATTTCACGAACCATATCCCTCAAGGTTTTTTTTTCATTACAATTATTCATGATTCCACTTGGAGATGTAGTCTTCATCACCTTTAAGTCCCAAAATAATATACAAAGTACCCACCCCATTCCTAAAAGGTTCTTCCCCATCTCTTTATACATTTTAAACTCACTTGGGACCAAAACGTTCATCCTAAAAAAGAAACCCTAAAAACTTTTATTCAATAACAAGAATAAATATCATTTGGTTATGTATTAAAGGAACCAAAAAACATGATATCAAAGTAACCACTCCTGTAGCCATGCTAGTCTTAGACATGTCCCACATTTTACTAAGAAAGCTTATGTTATCAAGCCCCAATATCATACGACATTTTATGATTAATTAATTATTAACAATTATAATTAAATTATATATTAAATTCAACGTTTTATAAACTTCAATAACTCACAAAACCTCGTAGTTACATCTAAATGATGGGGATATGTGTTAAAAAGGTCTAAGTCATGACTCTTGTAATAATACTAGAAAAATCACAATGAATCAATACCCAATCAACCACTAATTTTAAATCCAATTCTTCTAAATATCTGAAAACTCACTAGGTGATTTCTCTTCCTAAAAAAGTGAGAAATAGGTTGTGGTATTCCTACTAGGGCATCCAAAAACTATTTCAAAAGTAAGTCATCATGTATTGATCTGATATTAGAATTCCAAAAAAAATATTACAAAAAATCCAACATAAAATAGATAATATTGTGTTGTGGTTCATGCCAAGGTGGGAATACTATGTTGTAGTACATTACATTTTGGGAATGAAAAATACATATAAAAAATGATGAAACTAAATTATACAATTACATAAGATGTAGTGATATAGTGTTCAAAATAAAACAAAATCTACACATTTAATGTCTGACCAGGTAATTGAGAACAGTTTTATAGTATCTCAAGGAGGTTGAACCAAAAAATCTTAATAAATTCCATACAGAGGGGTGTATAATGTTTTTATATGCTATTGCAGTGGTGTTTTTGTGCTATTTTAAGTGTTGTATGAAGGTTTATGATTTGTTCTATTTTAAGTGTTGTATGTAGCTGTATATAGAGGATGAGAGTCTGCTGGATACTATGTAAAATTTTGGAAATGCCCTATACCATTGGTTTTAAACTATTGGTAAAACTCTATACCAATGTTTTATCAAACATTGGTAAACTATGAAAACATGCTATTTAGAAATGGTTAATAAATAATTAGTATAAATATATACCAACGGTTGTAATGAAACCATTGGTATAATGAACTTTATATAGCCTTATACCAATGGTTTTAGAAGAACCATTTGGATAAGCCTATCCCAACACAAAACTAGACAATGATTTGGAATACCATTGGTATAGGGTATACCAATGATTTTCCTACCCATACTAAAGGTATGAAACCATTGGTATAGACAAACTTTCCAGCGGTGAATGGTTTTACCAATTATGATGAATAGATTACGAATGATGTAGGAAAGGTATGTGTTTTTTAATAGTATTTCCCATGTTACAAGTAAAGATATTGATTAAATAGTGGTTTATAAATATCAAGACGTGATTCACATTTCATATTCTAGGAAATATGTATTGGGGACAAGATGATGAATCCTAGTAAATGGTTTAAGATGGAAGTGGTACGATTGAAGTGATTATCTATTTTCATTATTGATTTATGTTATATAAGTCATATGTTGATAATTGTTTGGTCAAAAAAATCATAAAACCGCTACGTATTAATTCATAACAGTTTTTATGGACATGAAATCATAATTTGAATGGAACTAAGAACTATGAATAATGATTTATTAATAAGGTGATATTATTAGCGAACACATGATTAAGGGAATAGATAAACCTTAATAGGTTCCTGATGTTGAGTTAAGAATGTTATTTTTGATTAAGAGATTATTGAAATAGATAGTATTATTAACCTTGAAATTGGTTGGGGTTTTAATAAAATGTGATTTAGGTTATATTGGGTGTTGATTATTACATTTTTTGGATTTATATAAAATATTCAATAGTTGTGAACTTATTTAAGGAATAAGGTTTGACTTAATTTTGGAAGTATATTTGTTTGAATTTAAGGTTAGATAAATTTTGATGGATAAAATCATGGGATTATAAGTATAAGGCTGATCATAACATAAAAGGAATTTAAATCCACTTTTTAATGTTTTAATTGATGTGATTTTGATACTCCATTATGATTTAAATATCCTTTGGGGTTGATGTAGGATTTTATGGTAAGTAAATTATGGACTACTGGATAGTGGGATATATATAATCTATATAGATAAAAAGTTATTCATTGAAAATGTGATATTTTTAGAGATATTTATGGCCAAGTTAAAGATTATCTTTGAGGTTAGTGTATAAATTTTTATTTAGGATATTTTTGTGATGTTCGCTATGTTACAAATTCTTATAGTAATTTATCATGGAGATTAATGATATTTGGGAGGTGTTTCATTGGGAATAGATATACGTAACCCTTTTGTTTAAAAATTGATTTAACAAGAATAATTATGTTGGAGGAATGAAATTAAAATTTATGAAGATGTAAACTTAAGTGTATGATATTAGAATTGATTTTCATTTAATTTTTTAATTTTGAGGTTATTACACTAATTATGGTTCTTATGATTTAGGTTTTATATATTTATATAGTGGTTTTTAAATTTAAATTTTATATTGAGATGAACATTTTTTGTTTTTGTTAAAACCTAATTATATGAGTAATATCTTGATATTATTTATAATTTATTACAAGTTGATATTAATTATTTATGAATAAAAAAATTCACCATGAATAAAAATCATTTGGATTATTAGATTTTATTTTTTAGTAAATTTATTAAAGGAAGAATTCTTACTTGTAAAGTAAGTTTTATTTTGTTCATACTATAGATGATAAAGAAATGAAATTATTCGAGGAAAATAATCGTAAAAAATGTTTACATATAAAATTTATTTTGATGAATTTATGTACTATTATCCCCTCATTGATACATTGTTTTGTAGTTTCTAACTTTATCTTGATAGTGTCCTCTATCACTAACTATTAATTTTTGGGCGTTAATTTTCTATTCCCTATCCATATTTTTAATTACCACTAATTGTAATATATTTGTAAACCTTGCATTGTGGTAACATTCATACTTACCTTGACATATTTTTAAGGGGATGTTTTATTAACCCTTTTTATGATGTGGGTTTTCAATAAAAGAAATTTTCAAATATGAAAACATTGATTACCGAGCAGAAGTTAAAATTTTGAGCACAAAATTTATTAAGGGTGTGGGGGGGGGGGGATGTAACTCCGTATTCTTTAAGAAAATATTTTTCGTTAAATAATATTATTTATTTTATAGATTGAATTACACACAACATGGAGTTTAAAAAACTCGATATATTACTAAAATATAATTATTTGTTATAGGTATAACATATTAATTAAATCAGTGAGTGTGCATAGAATTAAATGATTTATAATATATATATATATATATATATATAAATATCATACTCAATATAAATTTATTGATAAATATTTTGTAAATATTGATGCATTATTAGTAAATTTATTTTATTTTTCAAAAATAGGGTTTCCTCAAAAATAAATTTCATTGATTTTTGTGAAAAAAATATTATGATTATTCGTTGAAACTTTTTAAAAATTATATTGTATAATTAAGATACTATTTAAAAATTTATATTAAAATTTTCCTTGGATTTATTATTGGTAATTTTCTAAAAATATTTATTTTTCAGTGAATAGTGAAAATAACACTTTTTATACAAAATTATATTTTTATTTTAAGAATATAAAATGTTTCATTTTAAAATGGATTCAAATTAAAATTAGTTATATTATTTTTTAAATAATACAGTTTTGTCCATTGGAATAAATATTATGTTTTGATTTAGGATAAAAACATTTTTATACATAAAAATGCATTTCCCTGAAAAACATTTTTTATGCACGCAGTGCACCTATTTCTTAATAAAATAAATTGATCTCTATTAGTGAATTATTTTAATGAAATTTATATATTATATATTATATTAAATTCTTTAAAAATTTATAGAATACTTTTACTATGCAGGGGATAAAAATAAATCTATTTTTATGCTTAAAATGCTATATTTTTCAAAAATCGATTTTAATTGCATTTTGTGGAGTTCTTTTAAAATTAATTTATAATACCTATAAGTATTTTATTTCATAATTTTTTTCCATATTTGGAATAAATAGGTTAAAATTTTGTAAATAGTTTATTTTTGGGTCAATATGAAAATTAAAAGTAGTAAAAATTACTACCTCAATAAAGAGTAAATTAGGTTAATATTGGGCAAAACTATGTGATAAAGCCCTAATTTTTAATCATAATTATTTTTTTAAGAATGTAATTTGACCATGATAACCTTTGGTTCAAAATTTATATTTTTAATGGAAACCATTCCATGAAAATGACCTCTATAATATTTAAATCAAAGAAAGTTACAAAATGTCACTCTCTTAGTTTTAAATATTTCTTATGTGTCCAAATATATAAAAAATAATTTAATTAATTAATATAAGTTTCAATTTATAACTGAATTAAATTATTTTAATTATTGAAATTTATTTATAATTTTTATAAACTATATATTAACCATAAATTCTTGTGCACCTCCAATTAAGTATTTAGTCAGTTAACATAAAAATTAAAATGAATGGCTTTAAAAATATTAGACACGGTATAATTTGTATTAGTCAATGTGTAAAAATAATTTAATTAGTCTATATGATATAATATAAAGTTTTATAGAAAATTATATTTGAATTATGCCTTTTTATTTTTGTAATTAAATTAAATTAAATGAATAGTGTTAAAATGTCATTAATGATATTTTATAAATAATAATACATTATTAAAGATATAAAATTCATAGAAAATATTAGATTCAACAAATTAGTGGTATATGATTGAATCCAAAATCCATGGTTCATTATTGTACTATTTTTCATTATATAAAAACATTATCAAACCATAAATAGTCAAGAACATATATATTATTGTAATTTAGAAAATGGTTAATGGGAATTTGAAACAAAAATATAAGGGTATAAATGTGATCCACATTTTTAAAAAATTTAATTTATAAGATATTTAAATTCATCCACATATCTTGTTAAAATGTTAATAGTTTTGATCTATTTGGACTTCATATTTAATTTATATTAATTTAATATTTTAAGAAATTCCAAGTGTACCGCTCCCCTCAATTATAATAGGGAACCCCTCCATTATCTTCTTCACAACAAATTTAGAATTAAAGATCAAACATACCATACCAAAATACATTATAAACATTATTTTACAAATTATATTGGTGTCTATATATCCTAAATACTAACCATGGAGCCCTTAAGAGGAAATATAATGGAGTCATTTCAAAGTAGAGGTAATCGCCTTAACTGATCACATTCTTTTTAATGATTACTTTACATTTTATAAATATTTTCTATTCTTAATTAAATAATAAAATTAGATTCCTCAATTAAATAAAATATTATTATTATTTTCTGTAACATCTTGACTCGGGAGCCACTAAATGGTGCCCCGAGCTGGGGGTCACATAGACTCAAACACACCTCCACATACACTAGAGGATTCCAACTATAAACGAGGGTCTATGATGGTATGATGGGGACACTATATCCTCATTATTAGAGTAATGTATTAATATCATAATATAATATAAATTGGAAGCATAATATATGCCAAAAATTAGAAGATAAATCATATATATAATAGTAATAATAATCAAAACCAATGGCAGTGTCATATAATAAACGTTGACCACATCCTAGAGCTTCAAAAAATATTGAAAATACATGGAAACATTCATCCATTAATATAAATATATCAATAGTATAAAAATAAATATATAAAAATATCTATATATCATCATGAGATGAATCTCGATCATGCGCTCCCCTACTCATATGAAATAGTCAATTAAGAATTATCAAGAGAGAAATTACCTGTATCCCTACCTAAATCCATGATTTCTATCCACATACCCAATAGTAGCATAAATAGGGTATGAGAAAACATGTAGTATTCTACCAATAATGGTGTATATAGAAATTCCATTCTATTCATATAAGCTGAAGTAGTGTACCAATATAATTGAAGTAAAAATAATAAAAATAAAGGTGCTATTATCTCAATCTTATAGATTCATTAAGTTAAAGAAACTATATCATAATGGATGACTATGAATAATGATAAGAATCATCAATTTACTATTCCAAACATTCATATAATATATCAAAATGGGTTATGATCCAAGTAGGAGAAATTTTTGAGGCATCCAAGTAAGAAGGATCCATGGATAAGAAATTTCCATGGAATCTATGTAAGCTAGGTTTACCAATAAATAGGTTCCATGGAGTGGAAAAATACCTGGAACCCATGTGAGAAATTAAATTAAGTAAACAATATCTTGGGAGTACAAATTTACAAATCATCCTAGTGGGTCAGATCTAAGGAGTGCAGATGTCCAAGGCAACCAAATGATATGATTAAATTAGTTTCAATGAGTTTAAATATACAAGGCATCCTAATGGATCATATCAATATAGAATAAATGTCCAAGCCATCCTAATTGGCCATTAGATATAAGGATTATAAATGTACATGGAATCTTAATATACAATGTAAATTAGATCCAAAAACCATAAATTTCCATGCAATACCAGTAGGTAATTAGTTCTATACTATGAACCCTCTATTATTATCATAACAAATTCATAGATCATTTAATTAACTAATCATTTAATAAATTCACTAATACCTTCATAATTTTACACAAGACTAGGTGTTAACCATTTCATACCTTTTATAAAGAAATTGAAAAGGTGTTATAATGTGATTATAACCTTCAACAATCCCCTTTATTATCATATTTAAATCCCAATAATTAAGAGCGAACTCAACTCACCCCAAGGGTGACATTTTTATAGACAAAGCGAAGAGCCCACCCCATGGGTGGTTCAAGTTGAGTTCGACAACATCCAACCAAATATAAGGGTGTCACTAAAAGTCTTAAACATGAATTTAGAAATTATCTTAGGGGTTTATTAATTTAAGAAGCATCACCCATAATTTATGGTGTGTGAAACAATGTTAACAAGTTATAAACTATTAGACATTAAGGGAAAAAGTATAGTCAAACTAACTTAATCCTATAGAGGAACAATCATCCATTATGAGCCTCTAATTAAATACATATCATATGAAAATAGAATAATAGAGAATGAACCTATAAATATGTAATATTATATTTCCCCAAAATGGGGTCTCTGATAGAAAAATAATAGTGAAAATACACTAATGATCAAATAAATCTTTGATGGCTATCCAATGAGATGAAAAACTCTCAAATCATAGGTTGGATGATGAAACATCACCAAATACCTTCTTTGGTTTGAGGGAGAGCTCCAAAATTGGACATCATATTCATAGAAAATATAGGAAAAGTATTTTATAAAAAATTAGTGGCCCTTACTCCTTTTAGAAATATCAACCCAATGAAACTACAAGAAATGTAAATTTTACAATTCTTGTAATGTTCAGGTATTCCCACACAAAGAAAAAACTGTTACGTGCCATGGAAAGGGTATGTCTAGTCAAATACATGTTGTGTATTGAATACATGATGATTATTTTTCCTACAGATGATGTTCGACCGACTTATTCCTTCTTCACAAAAACATATCATTGGGCATAAATGCTCAGCTTCCGGGTCAAATCCAAAAATATTGTTGTAACAGGATTTGAACTAAAATTTAAAAGGTTTCATACCTAGTATAAAAACACAATATTATAAAATCTTACAACCTTAAATAATTTCTACCAAAAAATTCACTTATATGGGTTGTAAAACATCTTATTATAATAACTCCATCCACTAGGCGAGTACGCTAGCCTCCAACTCGCATGTATTGTCCTATACACAGTCGTGATTCCATATAACCCATACCAGATGAACCAATTGGCCTCAAAGTACAATTTTACCCAATAAAAAATGGCTAGGATACTCCCTAAAGTATGTTTCAACCTTTAACTCAATGTCCCACATATGAATAATACAGAACAAATCATAATGATATCAACGAAGATGATATATATGGAATACGTCATGCATGGCCCAAAAACACTAAGGAAGATGAAACAAAAAGGGTGCCGACCTACATATATCTAGAATCTTAATGGGACAAACTTAACCTGGTTATATCTTACATTGTTTCCCAATCCTTCTATGCACAAATCTAGGTGAAACTAGAAAGAAATACCTATTCTACAGCTCAAACTCAAGCGATCGATGGTGATGATTAGTTTATAATTTTTTATCTAGACTGAGTTATAGAAATATTCATAATAATAATCCCTAACTACTCTGAATTATCTTGAATGTGATAAGGACCCGTTATCACTACTTCTCATTCTTCTAATAAGGACATGGTTGAATGGAATGACCTACCATAAAGGGACTCATAAGAATCCATCTGTATTGTCATCTATATGATTTTATTATAAGAAAAATCAGTAATATGTAAATTTTTCTATCAAGAACCTCCAAAGTCAAGGAATCATGCAATGAGTATGTTCTCTAAAACCTATATAATATTACTGGACTAACAGTATGTTTTTGGGTGATTATCTATACTCAACAGTACATGTGAACCCAATTCACACTGTAGTCCCTCTCAGAACCATAACATGAATCAATAATCTATATTTGATATGATAAAATGTGGAACCATATGGTGGAACATGATATCAAGAATGTAGTTCCCTTCAAGATCATCCACTCATAAGTCCTTTGAAATATGTATGAAATGGGTGAATTTTGTCAAAATGTCTAATATCACCCATACAACGTCACTACCCTGAGTTTATATTAGAAATCCCATCATGAAATCTAGGTTTATGTCATCCCATTTCCACTTCGGAATAGGTAATGAATGTAAAATCCTTACTGGTCATTGGTGATTAACCTTCACTTGCAGATAGGTGGCACGTCGAGTAAAAAACATATATATATCTTGTTGCATCCCCAACCACTAGTATTAGCAATATACATAATCATAAATCATTGTAAAACCAGGATAAACTACTCTTATAGATTCATGCGACTCTCACATCAGCTTCTATCAAACATTTATGGGATCCTAGACACATTCATGGATGTGAAATATCTTATCCTCGTCAATTAATCAACCAGGAGGCATGTCATCACCTTAAATCCAATCTCATTAGACTAATGACTCAGAATAACGTAGATTATTCATATTCAATCTCTATGGAAGTGAAGAGGTCAGTGTAAAGGATTTAAGTATAAACTATCCATGATAGTCCTAAACATCCACATACATCTCCAAGAACCTGGCCATAAGTTCTGACTAGCTATTAACCTCAAGAAAATCTTGCAACTGAGTTCTATGACTCAGAGAAACAAAAAATACATTTCCCATCATGAATGTATAGAAAAAAATAAATTTGAAGGATGAGAGTTTTTAAAACCACCTTCATATGAATAATATTCAACTCATGCTATGTAAAGATATACTTGATTCTTTTATTATCTGTACATCCCAAAAAATCCCCTCTAGTAAATAATTCCTCCAACAACATAAGGAATTCATGAAAATTGATAAATCTAGATCATGCAGTAGGTAGATTCTATCATGTTTCCTTAACTGATGAGACCCATGAACCATGACTCACTACTCCTATATAAGAACTCTTTCCAGACCAATTCCCGATGCATTGTTTTAAACAGTATAGCTCATTCACAGATCATGATGAATTAGGATATGCACTAAAGTTAGTATCCCTTTTAGCTAATGAAATGATATCTCGCATCCTCCAGAACATATAAAATTCACACCCTCTACAATCAAGCCTATAAGTGGTTCTACTACGTGGGTTAAATCCTTTATGATGATCCTATAATAAATAACTATCCCAAAAATACTCTATATATTAAACACATTACTAGGATTCTCTAAAGAAACTATACCTCTAACCTTCTCTAGGTCAAATGATACTCCTATCTCTGAGATAATGTGATCCCAGAAGTGAATTTTATTTATTCAAAAGTGTAACATTTTGATGTTAGTATATAATTGATTCTCTATTAGTGTATCTAAGATGATCTCATGATTTTTGGCATGGTAATGTCAAGTGTGAGAATACCCCAAGATATTTTCATGAAAACCACAACCAATAAATCTATATGGATAGAAAACCTGGCTCATCTTTTCCTTGAAAACTATTATAATGTTTGCGAGACTAAATTTCATGAATAGATACTATTATAAGACATATGTATATAAAATGTTGTAAGTGATACACCTGATGGTCTAATATGCACCTGATGATAACCCGATATAAGAATAATATTTGAGAACACCCTATATCCTCGGAGCTCATTGAAGATATAAAATATACCCTGAAAAGGATATCAATTCTTCATCATCAATAGATTTAGTTTCTAGTAATCTAAATATTAATGAAATTTTCCATCTTCCATGTTGCTGAAAATCATAGAATAACCCCATATATAAGTATTGGTTCATATAAAACCATTTTCCTCTAAATAAAATAACTTTTTCTTGAGCTTCTGCATCTCAGTAGTAGCCATCCTAGAATGAGTAATGGATACCTGTGTAGCTCATAACACTAGATCAAGGGAAATATATACCTATATTTTAAGAGTTTGTCTGAAAAATTCATATATAAAAACATCCATCAAATTATCAAATACTAAAGGTAAATCCTTCGGATGAATTCTATGATCATCCATAAATAATCTAGTAATGTGGGATATCATCTTGCCTAGCCCCTGATGCTCAGGTCATTCTTTTGTCTCATAGACATCCCATTCAACCTTGTGAATAAAAAACCTTCCCTCTAGTGATGCGAAAATCACACTTTGGAGATAGTAGTCAATGTAATAATTATAGGAAACCAATAGGTCCATATCCAGAATGATGTAAAAACCTATAATATCAAGGAAAAAGTAGTCACATACCAAGTGATACCCTCCTATCTCAAGGGGAACTCCCTACACCGGCATACACTTTTACATTTAATCCCAAATAGAATTTAAAGTATTATCACACAATATAAAACCTAAATATTGATCCCAAGGCTCTCCACTGTAGGATCATATATGATGGAATTTTAAGTATATATATTGAAAATAGAATATTCTAATATAGAGGTTAACTGAATAAAACCTTTCATCATAGAAGGTCAGACACACTACTCCTCAGGTATCAACTGCACTATATACATATGGCCTAATTTGAATGCCTATTATACAGCCTGACTCCCCTAAGTATGTCCACTCTGTTGTCATTTTAAAACTGGTGTCTAGATATCTAGGCCATGACCGCCACCTTAGCCCGATCAGTTGGTTTCACTCCAGCTCCCTACCTGAGGAGAAGCTACTGACCCAAATATTGTACATGGATTTGGTAATGAACCTCTCTCACTAGATTTTTTAGGAAAGGTCCTAAAAAATAATGTTGATATCCGATGAATCTATTGGATTATAACTCAATTGGGTTTCTATCACATTGTCTTCTCATGTGTCCCTACCTCGCACATTGATGATAGGGAATAGAACCACCATCACTAGTTCAATTTCTAATATTCCCCTCACGAGAGGTATAAAAACATCTATTCCTACCACCTATCACTACACCAATATATTGAGAATCTCTAATACACTGATCCATTCCCAAATATTCACTCATGTTACATTTATTAATCTGTGCCTCATTCACTATTTCAGATATATTGGCAAGAAAGACGACATTCAACTTTGATCAGATGCCATACCAGATACTGCCCTAAAATATCCTAGATTTAAAAAGTCATTACCTAATAGAATAAACATTTAATTCGAAATATATATAAAATGGTCTTAATAGTCCATGATTGGCAATGTTCTTAGATCCAAGTGTATAAACTCTATGTCTTTATCATCTTGAAATTATTGGTATCAAAATAATCATAGAAGGAAATATAGAAATCCCATCAAGACATATCTTGATGATGTTTTGAATGAGTGATAATATACATCATATATTGGTTGAATACCAAAACATATATGTATTTTCAATCAGTATCCTCTTTGGAGGAGTCTCAATATGATAAAAAATTGATAGCAAGACTTTTAGACATGACTCTGTATCCTATGGGTTTCCATCCACTAAAAACATCTACAGATGATACTACTAGTACCCACAAGTTAACACATCCATAGTTAGAAAAGGTTATTGGGCTCCATGAATGGTATATATAAATAATAGGAACCGATCTCAAAACTTGGAATTAGTACACATGTAAGTTATAATAGGAAATACTGTATGTGGAACTATTGATGGTTCTACAAGTGGCCTAGGGCCCACCAGCTCTAGTGAATGGTCGACACCACCCTCTATGCACAAAATTGGAGGTACTCATGGTGTAATGTTTCTAAAAATTCTGAACACATTACTTAATACAATATTTGGTTAAAATAGGAACCCAAATATATAATCAGGGCTTTCACAAGTCTTCCTGAACACATGTCACACCCTTCTTCCAGCTCCTAAGGCCAACTATATCTGATGTACTAATCATAAGAACATATGAAATATTTCATACATCCAACTACTAAGGTTGGGTAAGGGTCAAGATCTCTATAATAAGTTACGTGTTATAATATACAAAGTGTTAATTACATGTTATATAGGAAACACCCTTTAATTTTAAATTTTCACCTCCATCTAATGACAAAATTATCATTTAATAATTTTTTGTCATTTCAAATAAAATTTTTCAAATTAAAAATATTATTAAATTTTTGAATTATATTTATTAACATTTTATATTTATAAAGTCCCATAAACTATAAATTTAACTATGGCATCCTTTGGATCCCAACCATGAAGACATTCCAACCCATGAAACCAATTGATAATGACTCAATGCGATATAATTGACTGCATATGGTTTCTGAATCAATATATATAGGAAAAAACAGTTATTTTGATTTTGGAGGTATATGAAACCAATTATGATTCCTAGTTCACAATAAAAAACGTTATTCGGATAATAGATATATCACTCAGGGCATGTACAGAAAATATCATGAAGTCAGACAATTCAATCTACATGGAATAATATAATGCAATAAATATTAGTGTAATATATTTTCTAAAATGATGCATGATGAATGAATCCTTTCCATTCCAATCAAAGTAAATATTTTAATACAAAATTAAAATAATAATAACATCACATGACATTTTAATCACCTAATGGTGGAATCAAATCAATTGTAATAATCATAAACTAGACCATCACATCCTATCCCTCGTAATTTCTATTTCCCCTATAAATTGGTTAGCTACTACATGGAACTAACTCAATAATAAATTATAACTCAATCATAATATCCTATCCCATATCCCAAAATGATAAGGAAAAAGAAAATAATTTTTCTATAATTTCACTTTGTAATATCTTTACTTAGGATCCACTAAACGGTGCCACGATCTGGTGGGTCACAAGGCCTCAAGCACACTTCCCCATATGCTAGAGGATGCCGACTAGCATCGATGTTCTTTGATGGCATGGCGGGGAGTCTATAACCTCATGATTATAGTAACATATTAGTTTCATATATTAGTACAAAGAGAAATCAAAATATATACTAAAAAATATAAATGATCTAGAAAACAGTAAAATAAACAAATCCAAAGGAAATTCCATATATAAAAAGATAAACATGTTATGGAGATACACAAAAGACATGAAATACATGGAAACAAATATCCAGTAATATAAATGTAAGAAAAATATAAAATTCCCAAGGGAACTATCTCTAGATAACATCATAAGGCATAGCTTGGTCCTATACTCTCTTGCTCATATTCAAAAATAAATCAAAAACTACCATGAAAGTGATTTACCCAACCCCTACCTACATGCATGAATTATTTCTGGGTACCCAATGATAGCCCAACCATTTTGTGATATAACACTTACTCGGACACAAAAAATGCTGTCTATAGAATTTCCAGTCTATGCATATAAACTAAATTAGTATAAAGATATAACATGAGTACAAATAATAAAAATATATTTGATACTATAATGTTTATCAAGAATCACTGTGATCAAGAAACTATATCATAAGGGATAACAATAAAGAATTATTATCATCATGAATAGACTATGATGAGTATGAATATAATATATCAACATGGTTCAATATAGTAGGAGTATCAACATCCAAGTTATCCATGTAAATAAGATATATGGAGTAGAAATTTCCATGGAATAAAAGTAAGCTAAGTATCCAAGTAAATAGGATTCACAGAGAAGAAACATCCATGGAATCAAATTAATCATGTAATTGAATTAAATAGGATACAAGGAGTTTAACTTTGTAAGGAATAATAATGGGTAATATCCAACAAGTAGAAATGTTCAAGTCATCATAATGAGCACATTGAACTGGATCCAAGAAGTAAAAATATTCAAGTAATCTTAATTGATTAGTTCCAAAGAGTAGAAATGTCCAAGGTATACTAATAGGTCATTAGTTATAGGGAGTATAAATTTCCATGGAATCCCAATTTACTATGTAAACTATATCCAAGGAGTTGAAATTTACATGTAATCCAAAAAGGTCATCAATTTCATACTAGGAACTCTCTATTATTATCATAACAAATTCAAAAATCATTTAATCAACCATTCATTTTATCATTTTGCTAATCACTTCATAATCATATTAAATAAAAGATATTATCTATTTTATACCACCCATATACAAATGAAAATCTTCTCTAAGGTTCCTAAAACCTTTAACAAATCATGTTATTACTATATTTAAATCCCAATAATTAATAGCTAACTCAAGTCACCCTAAGGGTGACATTTGAATTTGAAAAGTGAATAACCCACCCTAGGGGTGGTTTGGGTTCAAGTAAACAACCTCTAACCAAATATAATGGTGTCAAAATATGTATGAAACACTAATTTATCAATTAAATCTTGTTTTTATTAATTTATCAAGAATCTCTCTAAATGTATGGTGTACGATAGAACAACAACAATATATAAACAAATAAAATTTTAGGGAAAATTTATAGAACAAATTGTTCAATCCCATAAAATAAAAAGTTTCTAGTTTCAATGCATAATTTGTTTGAGATCAAAAGAAAATGGAAGAATATATGAAGAACCCATAAATAAGTTAAATTTTCTAGCACTATAATAGTGGCATAGATAGAAAGAAATAAATGAGCTTCAGTAATGAAGAAATCACCAATAGATATACAATGAGATGATCTTCTCTTGAATTGCAGGTCAGATTATGAAAAAATATAGAATCATAACTTACTATTGAGGGAGATCTACTATGGTGTCCCTTTTATGTGTGAGAGAATATATGTATGAGCTTTTGTGAAAAATAAAAGGCACTACCTCCTTTTAAAAAATATATCCTAGGAAAATTACATGTGGTGTAAAACCTATACATTGTCTAATGTTCTAGTTTTCAACTTATTGGGAATGACCATTAAACACTATTTATTTGGCCTATATCCAACCTTCACCCCCCATATTTCTTCTTTAGAAAAACATGACAACCGGCCTAAAGATTCAGGTTCGAAGTCGAAGACTAAAAGAGACATGAAATAGGGGTTTTATCAAAATTTAAAAGGATCCATAACTCATTGAAAAACCCAAGATATTACATTATTAAACCTCTTTTACACACCCTCTTTCCATCCAATAGAAATAAAATTATTTCTCGTGTATATGTACGACTTATCATCTCCACATAGTGATACCATTCATTTATCATCACAATTTTTTATGGATGGGTGTTATGATGGTTTTATTTTTTAGATATGAAACTTATGATATTATTATAATTATTTAATTATAATAATATTTATATTTTCTTACTTTACAAACTATTGGAAAATAAAAATTTCCACACTCCATATGTATGGACTACCATGTCCATAAAGCGATGTGATTCATTTTTCATTAATATCACAATTGGGTAGTTATAAGTAACTATTTAATATAAAATATGATATATATGATCTAATAATTATTAATTAAATGTGATTTATTTGCTACATTTGTTTTCTTTCATCCGTAAAAAAATGAAGACAACGTTCACCCATATTTATGACCTACCATCTACATAAATAATGTAATTCATTTTGATATATTTATATACACTAGTATGAATGAATAAAAATATATATATAATAAATATTTATGATATTTATATATTTATTAACAATATATATATGATGGAAGTAATATAAATGTACAATTTTCTGAACCAATGAACCAGAATACTCATGATAAACGAAATAATTAATACTTGAAAATTATTATTTTAAAAAATTATTATGTGTAAAAGGGGTTTTGAAATGTAATAAATGGACTATATATGATAATATAATTATGAAAAATCATATATTAAAAAATTATAAAAAATTTAAATTTATTATATAATAGTATAGAATTATTTTGATGCAAAGAAAAATTCGAGGTAAACAATTTTCTTTTCACTTTTATTTCTATGAGACACTTGCATTATACACAACTTTTTTATTTGTGTGGTGTGTATAGTACACATGAATATTATTTATGATTTTTCTCATAAATATTATGGGATATAAATATCTATCTATGGTTATTTCTTTCATGGGGATTACGATTCGAAAAATACCACAATAGTTAGAAGTGTTATATTACAATATAATTGTTTATTATGATTTTTCATCAGTATGTTTACAATGATTAAATATTATGATATATATATCATGAAACTCATGAATTTTTATATCATATAGTTATTTCTTGAAAATACATGGTTTATATTAATTTTCCTAGCCCTATGTACTCATGAGACAAAAAATATATTATTAAGAAAAATTGACTTCATTTCTATCTTCTATAAAAAATTATTTTTCTTCAATATCCATGTTTTATTAAAATGTTTTTAATAGGGGTTTTAACATGATTTTATGTTTGTTTTAATTAATTTTTAAATATTTTTGACATTTTTAAAAATAATTTAAAAGGAATACTTTTTGTTCATTTTACAAACGCGGTACTTTATAACTTTTCCGACCAAAATATGGAAGGATGGGTTTTTACAGCATGAATGACTTTTAATGCATTCATGAATAATATTTTATTTATATATTAAAATTAAATTATACATGGTTATTTTCTAATAAATTAGTTTCCAATATAATTGGATAGTTTTTTAAATAAGTTATTTAAAATCGAGGGGTTACATTCCTTAAAAATGTTTTAATGATGTTTTGATGGTATTTCTATACATAAAAGACAATAATCCTATAATTAAATAAAGATTTATTGAGGATATGATCCAAGTATACCGTACTTATTCTTTATTTGGATGGTTTTTTAATATGATGAAACATTATTTATGAAACTCATTTTCTTTTTCATGGGTTACACTGTGATGAAATGATGAAATGTTAATGAAACCTGTTTCTTCTCCATGGGTTATTCTATAATGATATGTTTATGAAACCAATATATTTTTGTGGATTCTAATATGATCATTGATTTATTATATTGTGTCATACATATGCATGAAATTCATTATTTGATGGGTGGGACCTATTTCTCCAACCAATGAATTGGGTAATGATTGATATCTTATGAGATAAACATGACTGAAATTAGGAGTGAAATTAGTTTAGTAAGGGAATTTCTCCTATATAATATTATTGGGAGTGAACCTTTACTACTATGATGGTTTGGAGGGTAAACCCATTAAATTATTATAGTCTTAGAAATAACCCATTACTTCTGAAGAAATGATTTTCTATGCCTATGTGTTTGCCAAAAAATTATGTCTTATGCTAATGTTATGCTTTCATGGATCCGATTTTTTAAAAAATTTATGATTCTTTTTGTTTTAACTACCATGATTTGTGAAATGACTCTGGATTTTGGTTTATGATATATAGGGAATGATTTTAAATTGAATTTACAAATTATAATACCATTATGTTCATGTTATTCTCATGTTATCATTGATATCCCCCTTCTTTATTCTCACTAAGCTTCTAATATCACCCTTTCTTATATTTTCTCCATGTTATGAAGATAAATACTAAGTAAGATATGTCTCATAAGGGTTCTAGTTATGAGGAACATAGTGGGATATGATGTATAACTTTTATAGATCAATTGTTACTTATATGTTTCCAAAGATACTATGCCTATATGATTCCAGCATGGATGGTTATGTTATGTATAGAATATTCATCTATTTAAATGTAATATATTTGTACTAAAGGTATGAGTCACTATAATATATCTACTAATGAGTAAATATAAATGTTAATGAATTTATTTTGTAATATATTAATTGATTCAATGTTAAAAGATCAATAAAATCAACAGTGAATCCCTGGGAGAACAGTAGTATGAACACTTCTTACTCTATTACTTATTTTAATCCTTTCATAATATAAATCATTCAACTATTAAAGTGCTATCAAGTGAAGAGTGGTTTAACAGTTTCTTGAAATGTATTAGTTAATGTCCTAATATTTGTAGACCATTCTTATATATTTTACCTTAAACAATAATACATGATTTGAATATTTGTTGAAAAATCATTATTTGATTGAGATTTATGAAAAAAACTCGATAATACAAGTGACAGTGAGGTAGAAAAATATATATTTAATAATATATTTTATACGGTTATGGTTAATTTAGTTATAGGAAAAAAATATTTCTATCAAAATATGTTAATCCATTATACCCTATTTAATCAATTGTTCATTGTTATCCATTGTATTCAGTATTTTTGATATTTTTTTATGTTTCTCATCACTAATTTCAAAAACATTCATAACTCATGACCTTTAATGCCATTATTTCTCTTGTTTTTATTTAGTATAGGTTTAAAAAACCAAATTCACATCCACCACTACTTATGGGGTTTAACCCGACTACAATTTACTCGGTCGGTGTAGGTATAAAAATAATTCTTATTTTTTTAAAACATTAGGGTGTTAAATTTTTTTTTGTAACATTTATAAAATCCAATTAACACCCTAACCATTTTTATGTATCAATGATTGACCTTGGGAAATTCACTCTTAAAGAATTAGAATTTGATACTTTTCAATTTTTTTAAAAACTATAATTTATATTAAAAATCATGAAATTTTAAATATTTATGATAAAAACAGAATTCATTCTAAAAAGTCTAAAAAAGTTCTATGATTCTTAGATGAATAAATAAAATTAAATCAATGTTTTATGTTTAACATTCAATAATTATTATCATTAATCAATCTAAAATTAAAAAATATAATTGTTCTCAATATCTGGACTCGATTGTTGAGGAACAAATTTCAAAATTCAAAATTAGACAAAAAAATGGCCTCAATACTTGAGAGTGATGAAAAAAATACAACTTATAGATGACCCATTTAATTTTACAATTATTCACATGAATCAAAAAATATTTTTAATTAATGAAAATGATTTCAGATTTTTAGAAATAATCATGCACCGTAACACTGAAATATTCACTAATATTAAAATACATTACCAACATAAAAATAATATTCAATTCAAACTAAAATGAATAATTTAATACTAAAATACGAATTACCGAATATAATTAAGAATAAATAAATTTAAATTTCTTAATAACATTAAAATACATACTATATTTTCATGTAAAATTAATTTAAACTAATTTTAAAATATTATAAGTTAATTAATCTACATACTAATAAAAATAAAAAATTGTGCTAAAAAACATCAACATAAATTACACACAATCAAAAAAATTTACAAATTTAATTAATTATTAATATTAAATTTATATCAGTAAAATAGATTTTTAGTATAATCCATTCTATATATAAATTTAAAATAAAATAAATATAAAATTTATAAAAAATAAAACTAACTATAAAACATTAACATATATTTTTAGAAAATATATTAGATTAAGAATACTATACATAAATAAAACTAAATGAATGAATTCTAATTAATGTGAAATTAAAATATTTATAAACTAAATATTTAATATAAAAATTTTTCTGTTTAATTTAAAATAAAAAATTCATCAAAATATAATTAAAAAAATTAAATAATAAAATTACACAATATTATCAGAACATAATAAACAAAAATAAAAAACAAAAAAATATTTATTATGTTAATAATAAAATTTAATAATAAAAAATATATTAAAATATAAATAAATTAATAATAATAATATATATATATATAAATTATAATTATCAACTCCCCCACACTAAAGACTATTCATGCCCTGATGTTTTTTGTCTAACACACTCAAAATAATGATAATTTAATTCAAAAGTGAATGCTTAAGTTGAAAACAATGAAAAAGAATTACAAATATTTATCTATCATGAAATTAGACTAGTAAACATATTCTATCAATCTCTCAAAATTAAAAAATATATATATTTTAAAAATAGATTCCAATTTTAAATATATTAAACTAATTTGAGATTATTGAAAATAATTAAACAATAATCATTCAAAATTCCAAATGTTTCTTTAAAAATCTCATTTTCCATGGTCAAATCAATATACAAGTCAATAATTAACGTATAATAAATCATAGATTTGACTAGTTAATGATGATTAAAAAATTATAATGGATAATTAAGTTTATGAAATAAATAAAAACTCATCCTAATTTAAAAAAAAATTACCAATTAAATTAAAATACTCATAAAACCTAACCAAAGATTAGAATTTCATTACATAGAATACATAAAAGTGAAATTTAAATGTTTTATTCATATCTAGAATTTCTAATTCAACTAAAAATGTAACACATTTCCTAATTTCACAAAAAAAAACCATTTTGAAGAGAATAGTATATAAAATGTCACTAGATTAAATTTTTGAAGAAAATTTCATTTTTAACAACTTTAAATAATGGTAAATATGATTTAATTTATAGAATAAAATAATACATAGCTGAGAATGGGCAACAATTCTATATGTAATGCCCGAACCCCAGAATCCCATAGTCAATGACTTACTTTTTTACATTGGAATGATTAAAAGAAATAAATACCTGAAGGACCGATAAATCTAGAAATTTTTAAAAACTAAATACATACATGGAACCCATTTTACATTGAAAATAAATAAAATAATACGTAATAAAATAAAATGCTCTGCATCCTTGAAACTCATTCCAAGAATTTATTATCGTACACTTGGGAAAGGAAAGAGAATAATGGGGAGCTAAAATTATTAATAAGGGTAATGCATATAAGATGTAATAATGAATAAATTATCATAATAAATATGGAAGTTAAAAAACACAACATATGTTTCATTAAATTAATATACAATGAATGAAATGAATCCATAGATTTTGTCATAGTGAAAATCCTCTGGATAATAATAACTGAAATGAAGGGAATGCTTAATTATAAGATGTAATGTTTCCCAGGAAAATGATACTTTTTTATTAAGATATATTATAAAGAAATTTTAAAACATACTAGGTAAAAACAGATTTTGTTTGGACAGACATAACTCTTTTATCATCATCTTTCACAAGAGAGTTTAAGATTGATTGGAAACAAACATGAAGGGTTTGTCACCAACTTAATTATTCCCATGATACCGCCAATGCATTAAAGGGATTGAATTAACTAATCCCCAACGATTTTATTTAATGTCTATATAATTTCCCACATATAAAATAATTTATTTAATTAACTAAAAACACGACTTATCATTAAAAATCTGTATTGATTTAAAGATACAAATTTATAACTATTTTCCCAATTAATCAAATAATTGTCAAAGTGAACATCATAGGTAAAAATGGTATAAAATTTTGGAAATAATAATATAAATTACATTCTAATATGGGTATTCAAGATAAATTTCATGTATAATAATAATGAAAATATGAATGATATTATTTCTGGAGAAAATTAACAATCACAAAAGAATGTGATATTACAAAGATAACTTGTACCACTTGGAAATTTACATGTAAAACCCCTTGGGTGAGATAGTTCAATGTGAAACTTAAAATACCATTAATTATGAGTTAATAATGATATTAAATGATATAAGGTTATTATATATATCACATTAATGTGAATTGGTGAAAAATAAAGAACAAGTCTCAATGGAATGTAAGTTGAAACCAAATCTCTAACCCTACACTCTATTTTTGTTAAATGATATTTAAACTCATATATAATGATTTTATGAATGTTATTAACTTATGAAATAACAATATTAATATTTATTAAATCATATATAGTATTTTTATAACATATTATATCCTCACCATTAAAATTTTTTTATCATTTTCATCGTTTCAGGAGTTAAGTTCCTTGTTTTTTGAGTATATTTTTACTCATAAATTTTTTATACCAATTATATCATTATTTAATCATGTAAATAATTTAAAACATGATGTATGTAATTTATATATTCATTGTAAAACTATTCTGTTCATTCTATAAATTTTTGGGATGGGAAATGAAATACACCATTCTTGGAGACTGTAGGGCGTACGTACAATAAACAATGTTTCCATTTCCTTTATGTAATAAAAGAATCAAAATTAAATTATATATTGATATTTTAGGATTACAAAATAAAATTTCTGTAATATATTTCAAATATTTTTTAGTACTATCCTTAATATAATCCATGTGAAGCGTCAAAAAAACACATCACTTTGAGTAGGCGATAGTCCACACATCCACAAACAATGTTATCAGGTTCTGTCAAAATAGAACGCTTGATGGTATGTGTAATATAAATATTAAAGAAGATTAAATTCATTATAAATATTATATATATCATATATAAACTACAAATCCATCATTATTTTTAACCTTGTATGTTTTTAATGAATGAACGAACAACATCTATTTTTGAGGCGGTAGTCCGCCGTACACACGAACGATGATTGTGTATCCCATTTGATTGAGGTGTGTGTGAGTGTAGATCATAACATTAAATAAAAAAATATAAAATATTTATTATAATTATGTTAATAAATTATAAATTTTTTAGAAGAGTTGTAGGGTTGGATAAAGAAATGAAACAAAACTAATCATTGAAAAATGTTACCTTTTTCTGGTAAATCCTTTTGGTTTATAGCAAAAGACATCTTTGGTTGGATTTATACCCAAAATGAGGATTCTATGATGAGTGGAGGTATGTTGAGATATTAATAGGTTAGTTATTGGGATATATAAATAGGTTTTGAGGTTTTAATAAGTGTGTGTGTGGGGGGGGGGGGGGGTGAATGCTTTTTTATAGTTGAGGGGGGAGTGTCATTCTTATGAATATAAAAAGGTAAACACTATTATGAGGTCTCCCTTACCTAATTTGATTAAAAAATTAAAAAATTAATGGATTTAGGTAAATTTATGATTTATAAAAACCTATAACACACATAAATAATAGAAGTTCTATAATTTTGTTCCTTAACTTCTATGTTTCCCGACTTTTACCATCTCCATTTTTATTAAGGTGACTTGTTTTCTAAATAAATAAATTAAATCAATAATAATAAATTAGAGTTATATTTATTATATAATATATAAAAAATTAATTATAAATATTATATACAATTTAAAAAAATACCTTTTGTTTGGGAAATTAATTTTAAAACAGGCTCATGTAATTCACAAAAACATCGCTTTAACCTGAAATGTGCTAACAATGTTTTTACTATTTAGGGGTCAATATGTATATTATAAAAGGTAAATTGGTCAATGAATAGATCATATATAATATTAATTTAAATTTAAAATTAAATAAATAAATGTTACGACATTTAATAATTTTAAATCTTTTAATAAAAGGTTATTTATAATAAAATAACATTAATGTGAATTTGAACACTATTTACATAATTTAAATTTAAAAATATCAGGAAAATTATGGAATTAAAATATATTTTGTAAATAGATATTTAAAATTAAATATTAATATTCAGAAATAAGTTAACATAATAAATCATTAAAATTTATTCACTTTTATTACTTTTAGTTCCATTTATTTTATTTAATTATTAACGAAATAATCACTAGACTTACAATTATTAATCATTTTCAGTATCTATTTCATATATAAAAATTATAATAAATTATTATGATGGAAATAACTCATTTATATTTGAAAAGAATATGTATAACGATAAATATGATAATATTTTCCATATCTTGAGGCTTTATAAATATTATCGGTAAAGAATGTGTTTTTTGTTTTTTCCATACCTAACTAATTATATAGTTTAATTTCAAGTAATATTATCCCAATAACTCATAAAATTTGGTAAAATAGGGGATATTGAAAAAATATTTTAATATATTATTTTAACATGTTTATATGTCTGGATTTCTATTATGATTAATTTTTAACCGATAAGTAAACTTATTTTTACCTCAATCGATGTAATTAACCTTAATTACTTTTACTAATGTATTTTATAAAAATATGTTTATACTATTAGAATATAATTATTATAATTAATCCGAATATTTATATCCACATTTCCAAATAGAATTCACATAAGTGTAGAAATTAAATTTAAGTCTAATCCCACAGATGTGGTGAGAAAGTGTATTTTTAATTGGAAAATGTTCAAAAGTTCTTTTTGTTCATATATCTAAATTAAATATAAAAATGATTATAATGACCTAAATTAGATTAAAATATTAATAATTTAGCATTTTTTAATCTTATTAAAATTTAAAATATAATTTGTCAATAATAAATATTTAAATAATAATGTTTTTTTCATCAAAAATCCAATTTTTCACTATTCACCAAAAAATGTTTCCTTTCAGAAAAATATCAAATAATCACCCTAACATAATTTTGACATAAAAAATAAAAAATGAAGTCTATATTGACAAATAATATTTATAAAATTTTCAAAATTTACTTTTAAAATAGATGCTCTATTTAAACGCGTAAAAACCGCCTATAGAGAAATACAACTTTTTACATATAAAAATAGATTTGTTCTTATCATAAATCTATCAAATATATTTCATGTATCTAAAAACATTTAATTGAATATATAATATAAAAATAAATATATAATAACATCTCAGGATGTTATATACACTTTTAATCACGATCTTCCGTGTTTTATACACTATCCGAGGAACTCGTTATTGTGTGTAACACATGCCAACTTAGTGTTGAGTATAAAGAAATCTAGAAAAAAAAAATTAAATATATTTTACAAGGAAAATATTCTACTATGTTGGGTTGTTACATTGTACCCACCCTAAATAAGTTTCATCCTCACAATTTAAACATGATTATAGAAATTGATGGATAGATATTTGAAAATACTATTATTGAAAAACACAAAACTTAAATAGGTTTAATGAAAAATATTCCTAATAATATGTGAATGGAAAATGAGAAGGTCACAAAAAAACTCAGAATTATAATAGAATAACATTAATGAGAACATATATATAGAATATAAATATGACTATCATGTTTTTATTGAGAGTGATAGAAAATATGTTCAGCTGAAATTAGATGGTCCCAATGTTTTAAACTAAAATTATGAAAAAGGTCAATGTTATCATAAAAAATGATAATAACATGACATTTTTTAATTTCAAGAACATTTTACCTTGATTTGATGAATTATTTCACTCTCTATGAGTACATTTCAAAATAAATTTCAATTTCATAAATACAATCTAATCCTTTAGTGATACCTTTAACTATTTTTACTTCATTTCATAGCCTAAGTTTCATCATATAGTGAGGTAATACATTATAATCTAATCCAAAGTTCAAATTAAACAATTTAATAAATGGTCAATTTTTTTCAAAATATTATGATCCAATACATTTGAAGGATGGTAACTAGTATTCCCAAATGAACTTATCATTAATCTTCTTACAAAATTAATAATCTTTCAATTATCACATTCAATATATGTGAATGAATTAATCATGTATTCTCTAAAAACATTGTAATAATTATAATTACTATAAAACATTGTTGACAACATTCATGCTTTATGATTCCTTAAATAAAACAAAGATTAATGGATATATTACTTAAATTTAAAAAAGGTGTAAAATCCATCACTGATAACATAATTCAAATTGTTAATAAATCATTAATCAGTTCCAAGGTAGTCTATAAAATCCAATATAATTTATCTATATCGATTACCACTTTATCTAACTATAATTTTCAAAATATTAGGAACATGTTAAGGGTTATCGTTCCTTAAACCATATGTTTTCCAAAAAAATTTAACTTGCTACTGAATCACTTATCTTGATACAATTTAACATACACATTAAAATCCTTAATGAAACGTACTACAATGAAATCCTTATAAATTTTATAATTCCCTTGACTAGTACCTTATTGATATAATAATAAAATTACACAATTCTTGAATTCATATATAAAAACATTAATGATTCCAACAATTCTATCATAATACAATAATATTGAACATTATCGACATTATTATCTTGAGGTGTATTTTTTTACTCTTACAGAATTCATTTGCATAGTTCCCCATCTCTTTGCAGTTGAATAATTGTCTATTGGAATCCTTTTTCTTATCATTAAAATAAAAAAAAAACGTGTATTTTATCACTAATAATATATCAAACTCCCATTCCTTTTAAGAAAGTACCATGGTGATTATTTCCACAATTACTATATATGGGAAAATACTTCTTTTCCATATTCCCTTTATCTATATTTTTCCAAACTATCCCCTCGTTCCCATGACTCTCTATGATTCCATAATACTTATTAAACTATTTATCTATCTCATTAACACATGATACTATGTCCTCATACAATGATAATTCTTGGGAGGCTAGTTACCTTTGAAATATTTGATTAAGATAATAAATGATATGATCTTTCTTACTCTTTTGATCACATGTATTTGGGAGGTTCACATTAATCCCTATATGAACCATTTATAAATGATGAAATACACTGAATTATATCATATCATCACAAGACATTATCTATAATACTAAAATAAGTCAAATAATTAACATAAATTGAAAAATTTAAGCATAGCTAATCTCATAATGATAAACATGATTTCTTTGGAATGTTCTTATATACTAACACTCAAATTATATCATAGGATCATTTTTAAAATCTATGTTTTCCTAAATTAAGTTCCCAATGATTCTAATAATCTTTTTTCTGATACAAATTTTAATGCCCCGACCCCAGATGCCTAGAGTTGATAACTTAATTTATTACATTAAAATCATAATAAGGAATCAAAACCCGAAGGATGAATAAGTTTAGCATATTTGGAAAACAAGATACATATATGGAACCCACTTTACATTGGAAATAAAAATTCATAATACATAAGAAAATAAAATGATCTTCATCCTTGAAACTCATTCATTGAATTTATCATTATACCCTGGGGTAAAGAAACAGAAATAGGGTAAGCTAAAATTCT
This sequence comes from Viscum album, assembly GCA_963277665.1. Classification (NCBI taxonomy): domain Eukaryota; kingdom Viridiplantae; phylum Streptophyta; class Magnoliopsida; order Santalales; family Viscaceae; genus Viscum; species Viscum album. The sequence goes on from OY728150.1 coordinate 1,620,655,196, forward strand.
CTATAAGGGTAAATTATAGAAAAATTAATAATGAATCAATTATCATAATAAATATAGAAAGGTAAAAAACTTAATAAATATTCCTTTTAATTAATAAACTAAGAATGAAATGAATCTATATATTTTTTAATAGTGGAAGTCATATAGATAGTAATAACTAAAATGAAATAAATGATTAATTTTTAGACATCACATTTCTTAGGCACAAGATACCTTTACCATAAAGATATATCCACAAGACTATTTAAAACATATTGGGTAGAATATAATTTAGTTTATCTAATCATAACTATACTATCAAGACCTATCACAAGATAGTTTAAAACTGCTTGGAAACAAACACAAAGGGTTATTTCATAACTACATTCATTCCATGAGACTATCGATTCATCGAGAGGCCTACATTAACCAATCCCCATACATTTTCTAGAATTTATAATGAATTAATAATAAATTTAATAATACATTTAATTAATAAACAACATTTCTTATAATAAAATTTCTTTATTGAGTAAAAGATACATATTAATCAATGATTCCCCAATTAAATAAATAACTATCAAATTTTATATCATATATAAAAATATTATTTGTTTAGGAAATAATAATATAAATTACATTATAATATATGTATTGAAGATACCTTTGGTTTTTTACAAAAAATATCACAAGTAAGTAATACTTTTAAAATAAAGTTTACACTCACAAAAGAAACTGATATTGCAAACAACACTTTTACCCCTACGTAATTTTCAAATCAAAACTACTTGGAAGAGATAGTTCAAATAAATAATTAAAATAACATGAATTACGAGTGATTCTTGATATTAAAGGAAAATTGTGCCGTATATACACCACATTAAAGGGAATGTTTTTCATAATAACAAATAAGTCTCAATTGAAGGAAAATCAAGATGAAATCCATTACCTTACCCTATATTTTGAATGAACTCTAATTAACCATATTTATAATGGTTTTAAGAATTATATTAACATATAACAAGACCATATTAATATTTATGATGTCATTTATTTTTATTTTATAATATATTATACCCCGTTTATTAATAATCTTTCATCATTTATGTCATTCCATGTGTTAATTGCCTTATATGTCGAGTATGTTTTGACTTTTTTTTATATTAATTAGATCACAATTTAATAATATATAGAATGTAATAAATGATATAAATATTATATATATTCATTATATATGTATTTAGTGTATTCCACAATGTTTGGAGATAGAAAATTAAATACAATGTTCATTGAGATGGTAGGTCGTATGTATGCATGAGCATTGTTTTCATTTTCATCTCATATTAAAAGAATAAGAAGTAAATTATATATACTTATATTATAAATAAATAAAAATATTTATGTCATATAATTAACATATTTTTACCAAAACCATCGTCAATACATTCTAGGTATAACACGAACGAATCACATTACTTGGGGGAGGTGGTAGTCTGCACATCCACAAAGAATGTGATCATACTCTAAAAAAAATGTAAAGCATGAAGGTATTTGTTATATATTAATTAATTAATAATAAATATTTTATAAATATTATATATATCATATATAAAATATAAATCCATAATTATTTCCAATCATGAATGGTGGTAATGGGAGAATAATGACTTCAGCTCACGAGGAGGTAGTTCACTGTAGAAATGAACAACAACTGTGTATCCCACATGATTGATGTGTGTGTGATTTTATATAATAATATTGACATAAAAAATACATTAATATTTAGGATAATGACTTTATTATATAAGAAATCTATAAAAATAATTGGAAGTGTGGATAATGAAGTGAAACAAAAGTGATCGTTGATGAATGCTAGGCCTTTTTTCAGGAACCTCCTTTTGGTTTATAAAACAATACATTATTGGATGGATTTATTACCCAAGTGAGGATTATCTGATGAAATTATTGATTTTATGATATTATTTGGGAATGTTTTAGATAATTCCAATGGATTGTGAGGTGTGAAGAACTGGGGGAGTGAATTCTTTTTTATAGTGGATGGGGAGTGACATTATTATAAATATAAAAAGTTAAAAACTATTGGGAGGTATCCCCTACCTAATTTTCCCCCAAAACATAAAAATAATGGATTAAAGTAAATATATCTTCTTTGAAAACCTAAAATACAGAAAAATAAGATCATTTTTATAATTTTCTTCTTTACTACTATGTTTCTCTATTTATATGATTTTGGTTTTTTTAAGGTAAATAGTTTCCTAACCAATTTAAATTAACCATTAATAAAAAATTAAAGATATATTTATTATAAAATTTATACCCACTTACTTTTTAATATGATATACTATAAAAAAACCCCCATTCAAGTTAGAAATTAATTTAAAAACATGCATATGTAATGTGCAAAAATACCACTTTAATCTGAACCATGATAACAATGTTTTTATTATTTAGTGGTCAATATATTAATTATAAAAGATAAATTTGTCAATTTTTAGAACAATTTTTATATTTATTAAAACTAGAAAAATATTTTTTAGAATTTAATATTTTAAAAAATTTGTAATATTTTAATAAAACATCATTTATTATAAAATAACATTAATGTTAATTTAAACTTTGTTTAATCAATTCAAATTAAAAATAAAAAACACAATGGTGGTATTAAAATATAATAAGTTAAAAACTATTTAAAATAAAATATTAATCATAAAACATATGGTAATATAACAATCCATTCAATTTTCTTCACTTTTAGTATTTTTAGTATACTTTATTTTTATTAAATATTAACTAAATAAACACCGTGTTAGCGATTATTATAAACTTGATGTAACTAATTCATATATAAAAAAATTATATATTTTTATAATTAAAATAACTCTTTTATATTTCAATAAAAATATTTAAAACTAAAAGTATGATGTTTTTTCATATCTCGAGGATTTATAAAGTTTAAAGGTAAGGTATGTTCCTTTTTCTGTATTTTTTAACTAAATTATTATATAGGTCTATTTAATATAATATTATTCAAATAACTCATAACATTATATCCATGAAGGTTTGTGGTCATAATGAGGTCATAAAATGTCTTTTTGACAACTGTCTAGGTCAAATTTCCCCTTAAAATTAATGTTTAACCAATAAGTAAACTAATTTTTACATTAATTACTGTAATTAATTTTAATTACTTTCACTAATATTTTTCGTGAACAACTAATTTTATATTATTATAATATAAATATTATAATTATTCTTATAATTTATTACCAATTTTCCAAATTCATTTCGCAGAAAAAGAAAATTTTATATTAAATCTAATCCTACACACATTAAGAGAAAGGAGGGGGGTTTAAAGTGATTTTTTTAAAATTTCATTAAGTTTTTATTTCCTAATTCAAAATAAAAATGATTAAAATTATCTATGTATGATAATAGAATTATAGTTGATCTATTGTGTCTTTAATACTAAAATCAAATATTATTTTATAATAATTAATATTTAAACAAAAGGTAGTTTTCAACTAAAATGTAGTATTTATCACAATTTATAAAAAATAAATCCTATAAAAAATACCAAAAAATCACCCTAATATATTTTTACATTACTTATTAAAAAATATAGTTTATTATTTAAATTAAAATTTATAAAATAGTAAAAAAATATTTTTTCAAATAGGCGCACCGTTAAAAGGTGGAAAAACTACCTTGAGAAAAATACTACTTTTTATGCATAAAACTGGATTTGTTTTTATCATAAGTCAATAAAATTTATTTCATGACTGTTAAAAAATACAATTTAATTTAGTATATAAAAATAAATATATTATGAAGTATTGGGATTTTATATAACACAGACCAACTTAGTGATTCAAATAAGTAAAGATAGAAACTAAAATTAAATTTATTCTAAAATGGAATTATTTTAAAATATTTGGGTGTTACATGATTGAATAATAATATTTATAATATATTTCCTAAATAATCCAAAAAAATTATTCAATAACAAATAAAAAATCATCCCCACACTTAAAATCAACACTTTACTCAATATTGTCTCCATAGGTGAAAGAGAAAATAATATAAAATTTGATGAGAATAATAATATTCATAAAATTACTGTAAAAATAAAAAAATAAATTTTAAAAAATAATTTTAATGAATAAAATAATGTGATTTACAAATATGATAAAGGATTTAGACAATAATATTCCTATTCCAAAATTAAACAGGTTAATGATTGGTTGTAAAGTGAGAACTAAAATTATAAGACATATTTCAACAATTTATCATATCCATGTCCTAAAAAAAGCTTATGTATTCAATAGATAGAGAAAATACACAACCTTAATGGTATACCTTCCCCCACACATATCTCATTTTATTAAATAAGGATATATTTTCTAAAAAATTAAAAACAAGACCAAGAATAAGGAATGGTAAAACCTGGGTTTATTTCTAAAGTGGAAAGATGTAATTAATTTAATCTCCTTGAATGTTATTTATAATAACCATAATTTTTTGTATTCATATATTAATAAAGAAACAAATGAATATATAAAAAGGTGTAAAATCCCAAATTATTATTTTACAATTTAATAATATCTTAAAACACATAATCCATTAAAAACACACACATAACATGAAGAAAAAAATGAATCATCCTTTAAAACACAGTCATGATTTATTTTCCTAATCATTTGAGATACTCATAAATATAAACAAAACATGAAATAAAACCATTAAAAAAATTAAAATTTAATATATAAAATTACAACATTAAAGGAAAAATGAGCTTTTATTGGATAAATTAGTTAAATAAACTATTGACAATTTTTACAGACTTTAAATAAATTAAAATTTTAAAAATAGTTCACTTAAATTTTTAGTCCAGAGAATTATTTAATGCTACTTAAAACTATCAGTAAATTTTCATAAAAATATTTATTCTATAACGAAATAAATGAGATAATTAGTATATATAATAAATAATATAATGAAATTTATATGTGTAAAATTTAAAAAAGAATAAATAGATTTAATTATATAAAATTGTTTTTGAATTTTATGATACTTTTGTTTTTTAGTTGGTTTCTTGTATTAATAACTAACATGAAACATATATTCAAAAATAAACAGAAATATTCACAAACAATGTGTCTAGAATTATTTTTTATAAGTTTATTTATACACATAAAATATATGTACAACAAAAGAAAACTATTTTTTTTAATATTCACGATTTGGAAAATTAATAAAATTTTAATAATTACTAAAAATACATAATTCATATTAAAATACATATGTAAAACCACAAAAATAGAAAATATATGGACATAAAAATATTTTTTCTTCAAATTCAAATTAATTTTTTGATATTTCTGTTTTAGGAATTTTTTTTATTTTCTCATTTTATGATATTTTATCTTTTTTTGATATGTAATTCTTTCAATTTTTTCTTGGTTTTAGGTTTTTAAACCTTCTTTTTTAATTAATAAATAATTATTAATACATAGAATTTAAAATTTATAATTTTTGACTTTTTATTTTACCTTTTTTAATTCTTTTTAAAATGGTTCAATATAATTTATAATGAAGTACATTAAATGGAAAATAAAAACTAAATGTTAACAGGGATAAGTACAAAAAATAACTATGTTAGTGAAAATATATATAATCTTCCCCTCAATTTTATGGGTGCTAATGAGTCATATAAGTAATTTTTCTTATTATAGTTCAATTCCCTATAAATTAAACATATAAAATATTCTTATAATACTTCAAAAATACTTAGACTTTTAGTTATAATAGTAGAAACCAATCATATTCCAATGATTTATTCCATAATTATGTCTCATGATTATTTTATAGGTATAAAAATAATTTATTGGTTATTATATTCAAAATTAAAAGTTATATTTCTGTTTTTCCCCTTGTAAATAAATATATTTTCAATCACTGTGGGTTTTTTATAATAGATAAGAAGATAAAAATACATTTTTAAATAAAAATAAATAAATAAACCCTTTAAAAAGTAAAAAAAAGTCAAAATAAATCCAATGAAGTTTTGAAATTTCAAAAAAGTCATCTTTTCATAGGGATAATTAATGTAACATTCAAATTTATATTTTAATCCTTGTGAAATAGTCTAAAAAACAATCAAATTTTTTATTCAAAACAATCCAAAAACAATTTCAAAATAATTTTAATATGTTCAAATTTAATTTGAAAAATTATCATTATATGGGGGTAATAACGATTGAATATAGTAATTTTAATTTTGAAGCTAAATGTAATGCCATATCCTACCTCACTATATGAACAATAACAAAACAAGACCTCCCCATGACATATGGTATGACTCCCTATAAAACATTTCTTTTTGTCTAGTAGTGGGGGTCTAAGATTGTACATCAGGGAGACTATATCTCTAGAATGAGAGTGTTTAGTAATAGATTAAAACCAAATATCATATTTTAGAAAATAAATGGAATGGAGAATGAATAAGAAATAAAAAATTGGAAATAAATGAAATGAATATTATAATGATATTTTTAGCTACATTGGGGTTTGTCACTTTGGAATTTGTCAACTAGATGGCTAGTAGACCATCTCAATCATCATGGTCACTATTGATTTTTTCCCACCCGAGTCTCAGTCCGCCTAAGGTATTTCTACCTAGAAATATTCTTAAGATGAAAATCCTTATTGGGTCTCGGCTCAGAAATCAAGAGGCTTGTAATCCACCAGGTATCTCAAGGTTATAGTTATCCCACTTGGGCTAGTTATATCAAGTCATAACCCACATCTTACCACGGGTAAATGATGCCCCTCTTTTAACAACCAGAATTCTTTTATAATAATATTTTATTTAAAGAAAAAATAAAAAAAATAAAGTTTTATTCAACGGTGGGCACATTAGGGTCAACATACACTAAAGCAGTGACGAGCACTATAACAGGCAGGTGTTGTAGCAGAACTTTCCACAGAATGGGCCTTGGGCCAAATAATTTTGGCTTATGGGCCTTTTAATGGGATACATGGCCATTTTCCCTTTGGTCTATGTAATGGGTCTCCCTTTATCCAGTCCAAGAGGTATTTTCTTCGCTTTGACAATAAAATGAGGCTTCAACCCCAACCTTTAAAAAATAGACAATGTTTTATTCAAGAATATAATTTAAAACAAAATTATAAGATTTTATATATTTAATTATCTTAAATTAATTTCATTATTGAAATCATCATATCAAAACTAACTTAAGGAAATTTTTTTGGGATTTTTCTGAAATAATTAATTTTTGAGTAAATAGTGAAAAATACTATTTTTCCTAGAAAAATATATTTTTTTCATTGAAATCTATATATATTTTTTTCAATAATTTTAAAAATTATATTTTTATAAATTTTTAAAACTAAAATTAGTTATTTTATATTATTAATATCCCAATTAAACTCATTTAAATCGATTTTATAGTTCAATTTTGTATAAAATCATTTTATATTTGAAAGGAATTTTTCTATGAAACTGTTTTTCATTTTGTTTTATATTTTAATCTCAAATTAATTTCATCTAATTAACTAAATTAAATCATAAAAATTGATTCCATGTTTAGGTTATTGAAGTCCAAATATAGTAAATAATTCTTTTTTATTTATGGCCATTATGAATAGTAATTGTGGTAAATAATTATTAACATTGTATGAATAAACTAGATAATTAAGGTTAAAAAATTATATTATAAGGACTAAAAAATTTCCCTCAAAATATACTTTATACAATTATATTTTTTGTTGTTATTTATTACCATCAAATTCTCTAGTACATGGAAACATGGTTCCACATTACATATTTTTAGACGTTTATATTAAATCCAAAAAAAAAAATTCCAATCTCTTGAATTTGATAACTCTAAATTTTTATTATATGGATAAAATGTGAGAATTTCAGTTCAAAATTTCCATTTTATATCAAAAATAGTTTTCACTAATATGGTAATTTATTTTTATTTTTAATTATTTAATAATTTCCTTAAATTCTTATGCAACACTGATGAAGTATTTATTCAGATAATAAAAAAAGAAATAAATTATTTAAAAACTAAAAATGTAATATATTTGAGTTATTTACAATTAATCCTGAATTTAGTTGACATATATGACACCTTAGAGGCATTTTAAAAGTCTAAATTAAAATTAAATGTTTTTTTTCTGATGTCATTAATGATAACGTAAATGAATAGTGTATAAACGATGTTAATCATATTTTATGAAAATAATATTTTATTATATTATTTAAAAAACGTAATATTATTTAAATAAGACAAGAAAATAATATATGGAAAAATCATTCTTTTTCAATTATTATGTAATTTTTACCTTCTGTGTTAAATTATAATCCTCTAATATTGAAAAATTAATTAGACCGGTTAAGATTAAAATGTCTTAAATAAGGGGTTAAACAAAAACCTATTGTTTAAGATGACACAAAAACCTAGTTAAATATAATTTTATGAGGATATTCCCACATTATCCTATTTTTATTTGAATATTTTTCCATTAGGAATAATTTTACATTAAAATGACATAATTATATTTTAATCTATTTTGAAATTCAATCTGTGTCATATCCCTCACTTATAAAAGGACACACCTTTCCCGAAATTATTAAAACCACATCGAGCCATCTAATTTGACCAAACTTTAACAATTTATTATAAAAATATTTATACACATTCTAGAGGTTTGGTTCTTTTAACAGACTAACCATAGGGTCATTAAGAAGAGATCCAAAGGAGGATTATCTAAGAGAATATAATCAATTTTAAAACCCTTTTATATTTATTACTTTTTATAAAATATATAAATATATTTTATCAATAATAAAATTATAAATTTATTATAATAAATACTTTCAGATGTTATTATAATTAATGGATAACCATTTTCCCTCTCTTTTATATACTATAAAAAGTAAAAAACATCACTCTTGTGTATATCCTATTTACCTTCTCCACGTAGCTGTGTAATTTGTTTTTCATCACATTTTAATTAGATAAAAATAAATAAATAATAAATATATATATATGAAAAATATGAAATAATTCTGTGTCTTCAATTTATTATCACAACTACCATCGTACCTTCTAATCCAATTGAAGAATTATAATGTCACTTACGTGTACAGGTAGACTACCACCTCCATGAAGCGATGCGATTAATTTTTTAATTTATATTTATATTTTTGGAAATAAGAATATTTATAATTAATATATTATATATATATATATAATATATCAATCACTATGTAAATATTAATTACTTTTTACATTTTATTTTTTTCAATCCATCAAAAAGTGAAAACCACATTCATCAGTACGTAAGTCCTACCATTTCCATGAATGGTGAAATTAATTTATTTATATATTTCATTCAAGTATTATTCCAAATATATATATAATGAATATATAATATAATTATATCACTATAATCATATAGAAGATGACATAACCATGAGCCTGATTCATGGACTGAAACTACCAAACCAAAACAAACATGAAAGAAAGAATAACCAACATTCAGAAAATATATTTTTAATAAAGAGAAATTAATAAATGGGCATTGACATTTTATAAGGGGATAATATTAGATTATATAAGTATGTATATGGTTAGGGTATAAATTTATTATACTAGAGGCTAAAGCACTAACAATGCAAGTTAAACATGATATAAAGGTTTCTTTCAAAATCAATTAATTATTCAGGATTGCTTATATTTAAGTCTCAATAGGGAGAAATATTTCATATTTAGATCTTAAGACAAAAATATTTTCGTATAAAATTTTAATTTCCATAAATTGAATATTTTTCTTTTAAATTCCTCTCTTTATGTTTTTAATATACTGAAATAATATTTATAAGGAAAACTGACATTGTTTTTCTACTTAGTCAGAAATATTTTTTTAATTCCCACAATTTATTAAAAATGTTTTCAATAATGTTTTTAATATTATCCAATGAATTATTAAATAAAATGTACCAACGTTCAACAAATAAAATTTTTTTTAAAAGGAATTTTATTGTCGTTTTTGGAATGAGGTACTACTTGACATTTTTTCAAAGGTTTGAAAGGAATGTTCTTTAAAATTATACAACATGAACTTAATTAATTCCTATTATTAACAATAAATTTTTTTTAGTTTCATTTACATGTCTCAATGTATACTTTCAAAGGAAAATTTTTCCTTAATATTTGCGGCATATTTTGATTTCTCATAAATTATTTAAAAATTCAAGGGATATTTTCCTCAATAAATCATCCATTGATATTTTAAAATTATATTAAAATATATCTACATCATTTGTGGAATAATATGATTTAATGGGAATAAAAAATTGTGATACTATTATCTATGTTACATTGGAGGTATTATGATAATCATTATTTATTGGGGAAATTATTAACATTTCGAATGCTAGTTTTCTAAAATGAATGTTTATATTGAGTATGTTTCACCTATTTTATATAATGAATGAATTGGACCTATTAAGTGACAGATAGAGATGAATATTTCTAGTCAATGATTTGTTAGGTCTCATTATATAAATTATTTTGGGTATTTGGCCTATGTCTTACATGTTTACATATATTATCCTAGAAAAATAACTTAATGATAAGATTATGATTTGTGAAATTATTCATCATATCATTCTGAAACTAGTAATTCTTTTTCATGTGACTATTTATGTTGTTTTATTTACTTTGGATTTAGTCATTTTTATGGTTATAGTTATATGAAATATCATATTTTTAATTATCTTAACTATATTATTCATGTTTATTTATTATACATTTTCCCTTAATAATTTTAGAGCTCACCATTTGTTAGGTTTTACTTTCCAAGGATATATAGAAGATATCTCTGAATGAGACTAGGGTCTTACTAGAAGAAAATCAAAAGTTCTCATAAGAATTGTTATATTACATTTCTTGTTTTTAGATGTAATAAGAGAATCATGTATGTATCTACTCTCCCATGACTATAAAAATATTTGGTCATTAGTGATTTCATCCCCTGTACATGTACCAATTTTAAAAGACAAACACAATCTATGGGATACTAGTGTTGAGGTGTTATAGTTGGTAGTATAGGAAGTTTATTAAAAACCTTGGGAACTGGATTAAGGAAAACATAGATTAGGTAACATAAGCATATGAAAAACCCAAATATATGTCTAAATATAAAATAATTGACTACAATTTTTGGTAAAGTCTATATTATGTGGATTTACTATAAATTCATCTATGTATGGATACTACATGTTTATTTTTTTTGAATAGACATATATACGGGTTATAACGACAAAAAGAGTTGGTTGAGTATATCGTGGACATCATTATAGTTTACTATGAGTGTTCCCTTACTATGCATAGAGTGAAACAATCCCATGGGATATTATTTTGTTAATACACTTTTTTCTATACAAATCATTATGAATTATTTGAAATTTTTATGATTTGAGAATATTCCCTGAGAAACTGAGTCTATCGTGATGAGATTCGTTTTGCATAAATTTTAAATTTATGTTAAGTGTTTTACTTGATTAAAAATTTTACATTATGTTTCATAATGTAATGATCTAATCTAATGTATTCTATTATTTATAAATAGGACCCAATAGAAGGAATGGGAACAATATCAATGCACATAACCCATGTAGGGATTTCTCTCTTAGAAAAGATAAATAATCAAGGGATTTAGTTTTAGCTTGAGATAAAAAATTATAATTATATTGGGACAACTAACTCATGTTATACCTAATAAACTTTCTCATATAAATCATCAATCTGATCCAAAATATAGTGTAAAATTGTTATACTACTTCATGCAAAAACAACCCCCATCATTTAATGGGACTAGAAATCCATTAATAGCCAATAAATGGATAAGTTCCTTAATGAATACATTTATTTATTTTGTAAATAATGAACAAAACATGGTTTCCATAGATTTTTATCATAAAATTATAGATAAAGATCTATGGTGGTCATTAATTCAAAACACTAAGGATTATGAGTAAATAGAAAAGGTGGAGTGAAAGGATTTAATTTTAATTGTGTTGGAATTTTTTTTCCTCATGGTAAAAGAGTGGATATAGAGAGTCAATTCCAAAGTATATGAAAAATAAGATAAAAATAGGGATAATTAATCTAATTATTAGGATAACATTACAATGTAAGTAAGGAAATTTTTGTACTATTTATGTAATCCTAAGAGTAAGGTTGCTTATTTCTCTAATGGGATAAATTAATTCCTAAAATGGATGATAGTCTCCCAAAACTTCCCATCATATGAGAACATAATATTATAATCTTTCATTACTGAGAAATAAATCTCCCAGACGTACAAATTCATATGAAATAATGATAAGAAGTGGAGGGATGAGAACTTTGGACAAGGAAAAAAAAGGAAAAAATAGAAGGTTGGGATTTTCAACATGTACTTTTTGTAAAAAAACACGAAAAAACATAATTTCTAAGAATTAGGTCTTTCTTCAACTATATAGATAAGGGAAACTAGTCTTAATATTTAATGGGATCGAAATAAATTTCTATTTATAAATGTTTTAACTATAAGGATATGAATCCAAATTTAGAAGATAAATAACTCCATTTGATGGCACCTCACTCTCTAGGGACTATCTATGGATCTCAAATCAGTATATTCCTCTTCATTGGGTTTCCTCTCTCCCCAAAGGTGTTGGATCTTCTATATCACTTTCCCTAGTCCTCTACTCTCCTCTCCTCTCTCTTGCTGGTTCCAGGTCTCCTCTCTCTTTCTCTCTTGTTGTATCTTTATCTCCTCTACATATTTCACCTCCCATGGATCCATGAAGTCCTTTATCTATCCATATTACTATTCTTTAGCATCAGGTTCCACCAATCCTCTCTAGGTCAGATCTGAAGTGATGGTCACACCAAGGATTTGGGATAACAGTTTCCCATTTTATGGTCCTCTTGATGTCTCATATCTTCATTATTGATGGTTTTATCACATAGTATCTTTCTAGTGTTTCATCCCCTAAAAGTGGTTATTTTAGGTTGTCTTTCAATTTTATTTTTAAGGTATGGTCCTCGGTTCTTATTAGGGTTCCAATCTCATTCATTTTTCCTCACTCTCGGTGGTTTATGGTTGCCTTCCATTGGGGGTTTTCAAAGGTGTTTTATTATATTCTAATGTTTTTGGATTTACAATAGGGTTTAATGGAAATGTGGTGATGACATATGGTAAATTTTTTCATGTGATTAGGATGATAATGACAATGGTTAAGAGATGACAAGATGTCATCTGGATATGTTCTTTCTTGATCATGATTATTCTATGGATCTATTTATGTGGAATGTGTTCTTCCAGAAAGTTCTAGGGAGTATAATCTCATATTTTTGGAGGTTTTTAATTGATTACACCTGATGTTCACCAAGGTCAATGAGTCTTGGGGTTGGTGATGATATTTGCGTCAACATGGCAGCTCGAGGTGGTTGATTCTAAGGTTTGATTTGTTTAGGTTTTTATTATAGTGATAATGTATCCCGGGGTCATGGTCTCCTTGATTAGAGATGGCACTAGTTTTTCTCTAGTAATGATGATTTCATTGATTCTTAGTTATGACTGTAATGTTATCGGGTGTTTGGTGGTGATGAAATGCGCTTTGATTCTTAGTAATACTATGAACATGGTTTGGAATGGACGACAATGATGTGATGTTAATGCTGATGTTTTTAGTGGAAAACAACAATGGTATGGTGACAATGGTGATCTTTTGATGGAAGAAATGTGTATGTGTAGTTGACTCGACATTGTTAGTTTGGTTGGCTTGCATTATTTCCAAGATTTTGAGGGGATTTGATCTAGTTTTTAAATTTTCAATTTCATTTTTCTGATTTGTGTGATGTTTTGAACAATGCGAATGTTCCCACTCGATCACTAAAAGTGATTTAATTAAAATTATAAAAAATGACTTGGAATAACGGTGGTGATATGGGGTAATATGAGAATTATTTTACAAGGATTCATGGGAATTTTCCCCATAAAATGAAAAAGGAACAAGGAAAATTTTATTATATCACTACAATTAAGGTTGATGTTCCAAATCATATAGTGATAATTAATCATATATTCGAATTTAAATAATTCTTTATTTGAATTAGGATCTTCACACTCTTTTATATCTTCCATGTTTTCTAAGAAAATTAGATATTTCCCTAGCATCTAAATAAGGGAGTTTTTAGTCAAGATTCATAATGAAAGTGTCATCACAACAAGGATGTGTTAGTTAGTAGACATTATGATAAGAAATATGGCCTATTTATAGACTTTATTATTTTACTTCTGTTTAATATTGATGCAATCTTTTTTTATGGATTGTATTTTAAAATACAATTAAAAAATTTATTTATAGGAGAAAAAAATTACTATTCCTCAAAAAGGCTAAGGGGTGAGGAAATGTTCATGATATCTCTATAGTTGAAGTTGAGTTTCCCAATGATGTGTTGAAATATACATTAATCATTAATTAAAATATAACTAATTCATTATTGGAATTAGTATCTTCAAACTATTTTATATAATTTATGGTTTCAAATAAAATTATATATTTTCCAAGCATATGAAGAAGGGATTTTTCAGAAATGATTGATAGTGAAGGTATATTTGCAATGAGGATGTGTCTTTAAGTTACCATTATGACCCATAAAAATGGACTATTTATATAATTTGTTATTTTATCTATGGTAAACTTTGATATAATCCTTTGTATGGATTATATTTCAAAATATAATTAAAAAAACTATAATAGAGAGAAATTATTTTTATGGATGAGGGTATATAATTCCTTATCTTTATAGAGAAGAATTAATCATCTGATTCATATCTATATCCAAACCCATTAGATCCTATGGATAAGATTATTTGGAATTAATTGTATACACAATATATGGATGTAAAGGGTATTATTAAAATAGAAGATGTTCTTATTATATAATAATAGATTGTTGTATTTCTTAGTGAATGAAATACGCATTCACAAGAACAAGAAGTATAGTTTTACATTTATTTAATTTCTAATACAGGATCTATATCAAATAATTCTAATAGAATAAACACTATAAAATTAGTATCATTTCAAAAATAACTAAAAGAGTGGTGTAAAATGGATTTATACTCAATAGTGTTTCACGTTGGGAGCCCCACGTTTTTTTTGTTAAGAATAAATATGGATATATGTGGCTGTACATTGATTATAGGAAAATAAATGCCATTACTATAAATAAAAATTATCTTCTACCTCCCATTGCTGACTCGTTCAATATAATTTATGAATAAAATATTTTTCAATTATTGAAATTTATTTTGGGTATCATCAATTATGATTAAAGAATGAAGATAATATGAAGATAATATTTTGTATGTGGTATGTATGTTACAAACTTATAGTAAAGTCTTCATATTTACTAATGAAACCTTCCATTTTATAGATATAATAAACAAAGTATTTGAGTAATTTCATGATAATTTAGTGGTGTTATTTATTAAAGATATGTTGGTGTACTATAGAAGATAAGTGGAACATTAGAATTCCCTGGATATTATTCTTGGGGCTGTAAGAGAAGACGAGTTATATGGGAAATTTAGAAAGTGTGACTTATGGATTTAGAAAAATTATTTTCTCAGATATATTATCTGTAAAGATGGAATATGAATTGATGCATAAAAAAGTCCAATAAAATAATTTTTTACACCAATGAACATAGACGAGGTACATAGTTTCATTGGATTTATAGGTTGCTGTCATCAATTTGATTGATTCACTAACCCATCAACAAGTTTCCATTGTAAAGGGGATATGTTTATATAGAAAAATTAACATGGAGAATGTTTTAAAGAATTTAATAAGTGATTAGTTAATGCTCTAATTTTTAATCTACCATTAGGGAAATGAGGGATTCTTGATATATATTTATGTATATAATAAGTTACTTAGTTGTGTCCTTATGTCAAATGATAAAGTAATTTCTTGTGCATCAAGAAAATTATAGAATCATGAAAAAACTATCCATACCAAGATATTTATTTGGATTCCATAATCTTTTCTTTGATTATATAAGGAATTTATTTCTAGGTTCAAAAATATGAGATATTTATAGATCACAACAGTGTGAAACACATCTCTTTACAAAAATATCTCAATATGAGGTAATGAAAATGACTCAAGCCACTGAAGGATTATAATTTTTCAATACAATAGTTGCTAAGAAATTAAAATAAAGTTAATGTTGCATCAATGTTGAATGTTCATGGAGCCTTAGCCAAAATGAGGATTAATAAGGATCACAAGTTCATAAATAAAGGGATGATAGAAATGGGATTTATTATGGAAGGTGAAAAATCACTCATTTTTTAAAATGATTTCAAAAACATATTTGTTGGAGAATAAAAAATGTTACCAACCTTATAATGGTAATATTCAAATGAAAATTGAAGTCATGAATTATTAGAAATTTGTTAGAATTTATATATGAAGATAGTGTTTTGAATTTTTTGAAAGAAGATATGTGTTCAATCTATACCAGACCCAAAAAAGGTATTATTATAGTATTCTCATAGCTAAAATTTCTCTATACATCTTGATAACACCAAAATGATAGGAAATTTGAAGGAACACTTTTTGTATGATAATATTTTGTGGGAAATTACTAATTATGTGTAAAATGTTTTGGGTTTACAATAAGATAAGTCTAGTATATAACATCATAGGGGAGGGTTAGAAACTATAACCATTAATATACACTTAAATGGGATGACACTAAGAAGGTCTTTGTTTCTATATATCCAAATACTAATAGAAAGAATGATAAAATATGGGTTATTATTGATTGACTGGAAAAATCTACACATTTCTTCACTATAAGTGAATATTTACCTCTTGAATTCCTTAAAAAACACTATATTAATGATGTTATAAGACATTATACTATACCAATTACCGTTATGTCTGATCATCATACATTATTTACATTTAATTGTTGTAAAAGTAATGAAAATACTCTCGATACCAAGTGTCATTTGAGAATCACCTATGACCCTCAAACTGATGGATAGTGCTAAAGAACAATCCAATCCTTAAAATACATACTGATGTAATTATATCATGACATTCAATGTAAGCATAATCAATATTTAAATTTGTTATAGTTTTCATATAATAATAGATTCCATTAAAGTATTAAAATGGTTCTCTGTAGAGTATTATATGGAATGATATGTCATACTATAACTTGTGGAAAAAAATTGGTGATTTTAATCTTATAGTCCCAGAAATTGTAGAGGATACAATGAAGAAGGTAAAGAATATTCAAACCCATATTAAAGTAACATAAATTTAGAAAATATATATACTAATAACTGAAAAAAATAATTTTTAATTTCAAGGGGTAGATTATTTTTTATTAATTGTATATTCATGGAAGGGTGTTATATGATCAGGGAAGAACTAAAAAATAAGCCCTTGGTACATCGAATGTATTAAAACTGTAAAAGGAATTAGAGCTATGTATTACCGCTTGAAAATGGCACTTAGCCTCTCTAAAGTACATGATGCTTTCCATATATATTTATTAAGGAAGTACATTATAGATCAAACACCTATCCTCAACTATGAATAAAGAGAGTTGGGACCTAATTTATCTTGTTATAAAGAGGATATATGTATTCTGGATACTAGAGGAAAAGTTTTGTGGAATCAGATGACTCAACAGGTATGGGTACTTTAGATAAATCATAAGTTAAAAAAGAGGTAACATGAGAACCAAAAGAAATTATGATGATGAAATACCTGAATATATTCCTTAGGTGGAATTATAGAAATCCCATGGAAGACATTTTTTGAAGGAGGGAAGAATGTATAACTTGAGCTTCAATTATGTTATGGTTTTTCTAAAAGAAAATAAAATATTCACTTAGATTTATTCAAGAATTTAATTAAAATAGAAAATATCAAATTTTATAAATAATATTTTTTGAAATTAATTTCACTTTTGAACCATCAGTTCTAAATTATCTTTGGGAGAAATTTTTGTATTTTCCCAAAATAAATAATATTTCAAGGAATAGGGAAAGGTGATTTTTTTGTAGAAAACATTATTTTTGTTTCAATAATTTACAAAGATACATTTTTAAAATAGTTTGAAAGTAAAAATAGTTCTATTATATTATGAATAACTGTAACGCCCCAACCCTAGTTTCCTATAGTCAGTGCATTTTTAAATAAAATTGGAATGATACAAAGAATCATGTCCCGAGAGAGCGATTTGTTTAATATCCCAAGAAGTACTAGATACATACATAAGTTTTACATTACATCATGAGATAAAAAAACAACAACATTTTTTCCCCTTTGAACACAATTATATCCCTTAGCCTATCCCTGTAGGTCAACCATAAAATAATTCATCAAATCATGGGAAAAATAAAACACAGAAAGGGAGAGCTTAGATGCTCAGTAAGGATAACAATATATAAGAAACTACATAAATAAGAATAAACAATTAAGGTAATGTATAAGACTAAAACATAAGCCTTTTAAACATAAAATTCAGTATAATATGTAAAAAATAAATCGAATAATTCCATTTACTTATTCACATGGATATTCTACTAGTCAAATAATCTCATGCAATATCAATATTCTATTTCATAATGATAGAATGCATAATACAAGACATTATAACCACATAGTCAAGGCCTTTTTCCAAGACTACAAATAATATTTTGTCTAGAACTGGTGCTAAGACACCTTTTTTTCTCATAAGACCTACCAATGCATCATGGAGCTATTGTGGGCTCCACCAGTCCTTTTACTAAGTCCGATGCATTCCTCATATAAAAAGGATGAAACATAACATAATCATTCATATTAAAATGAGAATACAAAATATTAATACGTTAACCATAAAAAATTAATGGTATAAAAATAACATATCCATAGTCAAACATATCACAAAACCTTCAATACAACATGGAATATTTGTATCATAACAAGTCAACTTCAAACAAGTATAAAATCTGTTAATGGATGTTGACGTAGATGAAATCAAAATTATTTGAGAGGAATATCTGTTTCTTTTTTAAAATCATATAAAGCTCATGTAAATTATAAAAGAAAATATTTATTTGGAAAATATTCATATAAACTTGTATGGGAAGCTTCAAATGTGTTATAATGGTGGATAATAAGCACACCTTCCATATAAGTTAAAAAATATTCTTTCCTTAATTTGTCAAAAAGGTCATAAAGTACCTTATTTGGTAAATGAAAGAAAGATTCATTTCAAACCATTTTATAAGAAGTGAAAAGTTTATAAATGAATTTAACCCATAGTCTAGTAAATATTAAAAATGTTTCAAAATTCATTTTTAAGAAACAAGGATGTGGATGATAAAGATGTCCTAGTAGATACTTACGTAAAAACAACCTAAGATAATAAAGAGATTGTGAAATTAACCCTTACCTTGTACTTTACCTTGTTTGAGGGTACGTTAACCTGAATTATAATAGATGAATTATTTTTATTAAAATATACGAGAACTATATACATAAATATTATATCGTATATGGTTTTCTAATATTTCTTTGTTAATAATTTTTTAGAAGTATCAATGTTTCGGGTGTTAACTGATTCGTTTTCCTTTATATATTTTGTTACTTAAGTCATGTTTTTTATGGATAAGATGTATTTTATTTGTATCTATAATGATATTATGTTTTTAAATATTATTTTTAAAAATTATTATTGAATGGTTATGATGGAGAATGAATCTCATCACGTTCGTGGAGACGGTAATTCGTACATACACACAAACACTACTTCCATTTCATTTTTCTATTTTAAAAGGAAATAAAACCAAATAATACATAGGTGTGTTATTATTACAGTATAATTTAATATTTAATATATGTTTAGTAAGTTCCTTAACACTATCCTTTATATGTTTCATGTATGATATGAATAAGTCATATCACTTTGAGGGGGTGGTAGTCCGCACTTCCTCAAATGAAATTATCGTATATATACCACTTGAAAAGAATAAAGGTATGTTATAAAAGATAATAAAAAATATTATATATTAAATAAATTCCATAAATATAATATATAATTACAGTTCCATCATAATGGCCACTATAAGAGGTGGTAGTAGAAGATTGAATAGTCATCATTTCGTGAGGCAGTAGTTCGTCGTCCACAAGAACATTATATTATTTACCCATTAGATGGTGGTGTGTGTAAGTGCAGTTCAAATAGACAACCTAGTATATTTATTATACTGGTTTTGTAATGAAGGAAAATAATAAAGAGAGTTTAGGTGGATGGATAAGTAAAATAAAATAGAAGAACTTAAGTGGAGATGTTACCTTTAAATCGCATAACACCCCTTTGTTTGAATCAAAATGCTTCCTTGAAGTTCCTTCTACCTAAGGTAAGGCTTCTAAGAGGATGGTAAGGATGTAGGGAGCTTAATTGGGTAGAGGATGGTTGAGCCAAGGGACTTGATAGGTGTAAGAAATGTTTTAGAGGTGATGAATATTTATAAGGGGGAGGAGGGGCTCTTTAGGAATGTTTGAAAATATTATTTTATTATATAATGATTTTTGTTTAATAAATGTCCAAATCTCATTAAAGTAAAATATAAAACCAATCATGTTTGAAATAAAATAAATCTATAATAATTGGACAGGTTTTGGATATTGTGTTAATTTTTATAATCTCATTTATTTAAGTCATTCATTAATGAGGTAAACGCTGTATCATTATTGTGTCATAAATAATTTTATTTATATGATGTATAAAAATTATATAAAAAATACCATGATGTAGGAAATAATTTTAGCTTTCAAATAAATATTTATATTTGATGATATAACTTATTTAACCCCATGAAAAAATTGTTTTACTAAAAGATATATGTTTATGCCATTTTTGTCTTTACGTTAAATTAATTAATATAAAGTGTCTTTATCACTCTAAAGTGGCTCCATGGGGTCCCAAAATCGAAAAAGGATGCCCATGGTTGGACATGTATCATGAATTAGGGTTAGTACATGTGTTAGGGTAATTTAATATTATTATAATATTATTTTTACCCTTATTTACCAGATTTACACTTTTAAGAAGGGTAAATAAAATACTTACCTATGTAATTATTCATAATGTATAAAAATAAAAGTTACCTATTTACACATTTTGTACTTATTTATTCCAAATATGGAATAAAATTTTCCAAATTCAAAACACAGAAGTGGCAGAAATATATTTAAAATTAATTCCCATTGTCAAAATAGAAAGCGTGTTTTTAAGAAATAATAACTATCAAAATATTGACACTTGTTTATGTCCAGTTTAAATGTGAAATTACATCAAATGAACTAAATTATATTAAATTATACAAATATAATCTAATGATACTTAAAAACCATTCAAATTTATAATTTAATACTCTAAATTATTTCGATTTAAAAAGTTGTTTTTAATAAACCTTTTTTATTTTTCACTACTCATAAAAAACTGAAAGTTTTAAAAAGAGTACCAAAATTTAACCCTAATATAACTTAGATATTCTGAATATAAAAATTAATCCCATTTGGAAAAATAAAATTTATAAAATTTTAAAATGTGGGTATTACTATTCATAATAGTTTGTTTGATTGGTCGTGGTGAGTTAGAATCTTGAAGTGGCGTGTAACGCATGCTGTTGAATTATTCAAAGGGAAACATACTGTGAAAGATTGGGGTGTTATAATCTTCCTTCATTCAAATAATTTTGTACTAGAAAATTCTAGAATACTACTACATAAAAATATTCAGGTGGTTCTTCATCATAAGTTCCTTGGGTTCCTATATTTCCTCTTCCATCTTATGATTTCTCTATAGAAAATTCACCAGACGAGTTGTTTGGTTTCTCAACACTTGTACTCTGGTATCAAGAATTTTGATAGGCTATATGAAATAATACAAATTAGGTTCAAGTTATATTTCTTCATAGGTGCTTCCATGCGTTGTTTCAGTCATGTATTTTCTCAACAGTGATACATGGAACACATCATGAACTTTAGAGAGACTTGGCGGCGTTTCAAAATGATAAGCTACAACTCTAATTTGTTCTAGAACTTCAAAAGGGCCGATGTACCTAAGACATAATTTACCCTTCTTACCGAATCTTATTACACCCATTCATGGAGATTCCTTCATGAAAACATGATCCCATGCATGAAATTCCAAATCCTTCCTTCGGTTTTCAGCATAGCTCTTTTTTCTGATTTGAGCTATTTTGATTTGGGTTTGGATAACATTATCATTTTCCATTGTTTTC
Organism: Viscum album; assembly: GCA_963277665.1. Lineage (NCBI taxonomy): Eukaryota > Viridiplantae > Streptophyta > Magnoliopsida > Santalales > Viscaceae > Viscum > Viscum album. The sequence continues at coordinate 1,620,677,615 of OY728150.1, forward strand.
TAAACAAGTTCGGGGCCTATGAGTTTTCTTTCACTAACATCATCCTAACAAGTTGGTGGGAAACATCTCTTCCTATATAATGCTTCATATGGTGCCATCTGAATACTTGAATGAAAACATGGTCTGTGCCTATGAATCATACACTGGGATCCACTCCACTTTTAGAGGGTCTTGTTACTTCATTTCCTACGGATCCAACGGTTCTCATTAATCCAAATTTCGTAGTTATATTTTAGAACCATACCAATTTTTTATAGAATAATTTATTTTCATTATAACACATACTGATATAATATATTTTTTTCTTTCATAATAGATATATCTACTGATAGGTGGTGGGGGATTAAATGCATGCATGCAATGTGGAACCACTACAAGCAGTTGATGGTGGAATACTACGAATTCAACCAAATGATAAAAAAATAGGGCAGAAGTGTCAGATATTTTTGGAGATGCTTTCCAAATAATAAGACATCCTTCATGTAAGCCCGCTCTCATAAAGAAAATTACCGAACGAAGTTGAAGATAATTCTTCAGAATAGATATGTGTAAAAAATGTTGAATTTAAAGTAATATTTTTTTAATATTAATTTATATTTTTGTGTCAGCATTGGTTTAATTTTCCTGATAGTGAGGGTGATCGACCAACACATCTAAATGAATTAGGTGATCTTTAGAGAGCTTATGACCACAAGATGTATATTGGATGGTGTGCTAGAGTCAGAAAAAAGTTAGAGGTAGTACCTATTAATAATGAGTGTATGATAGAAGAGTATAGACAAATTATTACTCATTGAATGACTACAAAGATTAAGGTATTAATCACATTTGAGGTTTTTTAAATTAATGTTTTCATGTTTTTCATTAATAATATTTTTTTATTATTTAATTTTATTTCAGAATCATCCAGAAAAACCAAAAAAGCATTGATGCTAAAAAATACATCCAAAATTTGGGGTGTACTACGATGTCAGAAAATGAGATAAATAAAGTAATACAGTTATTTATATTTTTTCTATAAGACATACAATTTATAGTGTTCCCTCATTAATTTATTATATTTCTAAATATTTGATAAAATTTATTTTTTTAAACTCATTATTGGTAACCTATTTTCAATTATGGTTTCCTATATTCAATGTCAATAAAGAGGCAGATATTGAATATTGAAGGACATGTGCCTTGAAAAAAAATGTTTTTATCATGTAGAAAGACAAAAATGGAAGTGTAGTTAATGAACCAAAACTGCTGCAGATTATATGTTTTAATTTTATTGTATAAAATTTAAATATCTATTTTTATACTTAATAATATATTTATATTTGAAATAGGCTGATTTAGAGGCCCTTGATTCCCATGAAACTGATAATCTTGGGTCAAATTATCACTTACCTCAAGTGTTGAGGGATGAAAACCCTGGAAGAGTATGCAACCGACCTAGAAAGAGTATAGTCAGTATGAGGTATTAACCCTCTTCAGGTACCATTTCTAGAACTGTAAAATTGGAAAAGGTAATGGCAGGGGTAGAACAAGCCAAAGAAGGGTTACACAGGTGGAAGAACAAGTTGATAGGGGAAAAACTGAATTTACAAAATTTATGAACGTTTTATTTCCATCACATCCACCAGAGGCCAGTTCTACTTGTAATAAATATATGTCATTGATGCATTCAATATATAGATTACCAGGAGGCAGTCATAGTGGTGGTCGAGATGATGTCATTATTAGATATTATAATGGTGAGGAATAGGCTAAAGAAAAGGATGATGCTGAGATCAAGGAGGCGGATGAGGCCAAGACAGAGGTCAAAGTGGAGGACGAGGTAGAAGAAAAAGGCTAGGATGAGGCCAAGGGTGAGGACAAGGATGAGGAAGGGGACAATGACAGAGATAATGATGAGGATGAGGAAGAGTCTAAGGACCATAGTGATGATAGTGATGGTGATAAGGGATGGATTGATCGGTTACATTTTTGACTGATATTACTAAAATTTTGATGTTTGATGATTTTCTATGCCTGAATATTTGTGTGATTAGGTAGGTCAAATTATTCTTGACCCGGGTATCCTAAATACAATATAGTTTTTATCATAACACCTTTTTAAAAATTTATTGTCATCTTTTTTAATCAATACCTATTTGGTGAGTGATTCGTGGTTTTAACAGTCCAAAAAAATCCTAAATTATGTATTTTTTGAATAATATTTAAATATAAGGTAGTGATTTTGGATCAAATTTCTTCAATATTTTTATTCTTTTATCATGCATAAACATAAAAATTTAAACTTTGTTTTAATTTCTCTTAAACACAAAATTAAACCTCAATAGTTATAGGATGAAAATGAGGATTGTATATTGATTTATATTATGGTTTAACTCCACATAAATGTGATTGAAGATCATATAGGTGTATATTTATATCATGTTGAACTCACATTATACAATATTTATAATTTTAATGACACCTAAATATCATATTTTAATTTTATAAATAATCAAAAAAGTCCTGATAGTGGGGAGATTCTTGATGGATGGTTTCAAGATTCTTCTTCCTTCTTGCATGTTCATCGAAGTCTTGTATTGAATATCACATTGAGAGAAGATGTAATAATTTAATTTTACTCTTCCTGACATGTTGTACACTCAATGTTCATAAAATTGTATCAAACCAATCATTGGATGTTTTTATAGCTTATTTTAAATTAGAATATTACATGATATATTTACAAATGTTTAACATATTAGAATATTAAAGTGGAATTTTAAAATCCTACCAGGAAATTTCATTCAGTTCACCTCCTTGTTTGTAAATTTTATGAGATTAAAATAACATTTGTAACTCATGTTAAAAAGATAATCTGAATATTATGATGCAGTTTGGTTAATCACAGACTATAGAACCAAGATAACCGACTTTTTACCGAACAAATAGGCCTTACCATTTGTAAAATTTGGGAGGTTATATATAAGGTAAATTATAAATATACATAGTTTTTTAGATAGTGATCTATCTAAAAAAGACCTAGGATTCAAACCTCAATTTTGGAAACATCCATAATAAGATTCAGGTTCTCAAGTTATATAAATGATAACTTTCCACCCCTAAATTAATGGCTATTTTAAGGGGAAATTCACAATTTTTAAGATATTTCATGGGAAGTTGTCTTTGATTTTAGTAAATTATGGGATGATCTAAACTCCATTGATGAATTTTACATTATTAATAGCTACCAAAAATAAATTTAAAAGAATTTATATGATGTTTTTTATTAAAGACCACATCGTTCTACTCTCTATTAAATTAAATTGTTGAATACTATTGGATTAGACATAAAATTATTTAAGATATAACTAAATAAGTGATGTTTATTTAGAACCAAATCATTTGTATTCCGAGTCACAAAAAGTAATATGATAATCCTTGAAGGTGACCTTTGGAATTAAAGGCTAGTGAGAATTTATTTCTTTGGGATTCGCCAATATTTGCTCACTTACATATGGGTAGGCAAAAAAAGTTGACTCTTTGATTTTTATAGACTTTATAGATATTGAGAAATTAGGAGAAACATAATATCATGTTGATTTACCCCTAGTTAAGTGTCATTCTTGGAACTATCCATGTTTATAAACTAAGGAGGTGTGTGCCTCACCCTTTAGATGTGATCCAATATGATGATAGTAATCATGAGGATGATGCATTCTATATAAAGTATCCAATATAAATCATCAAATGAAATTTTAAACAATCATGGGTGAATATGATACATCTGTTTTGGGTTCGGTAGAATTATGGAAATATAATAGTCAAAAATTAAGGGCTGTGAGTTTGAAATGTAGATTGAATGATCAATTATGATATAGTCTGTTATGTCAACATAAATTAATTTATTTGTATACCCATGGAATAATTGATATACTTGATATATATATTCTTACATGATTAGTTTTTAACAGTTCATATATTAGAATAAATATAATGTTATATATTACAATAATAAAGTAACCACATGTCAATAAATAAGTGGAATTTCTAGGATGGCCTTGCAACACACTAACTATGTATTAGGATTGGATAGCAATTCCCATACTTGGTATTCCAATTTCCCCTCTCCTAAAAGACTGTGTAATAATATTTACCAAATATTTATTCATTTATCCCATTCTTGGGATAGGGAAAACAATTTGACATGGTATTTGGTATTTTATTCTTATAGGTCCTCTCAGACTCTATGATGAGGCTCAATATATGTACACATGGTATAGATTCTACCCTTATAGGTATTTTTTAATATATTTTATTTTAATTGATATCAATGTTATAAATTTTGACAACACATATACCACTTATATATCTTTTCATTGTTTTCGTATACACTTTATCTTACGATAGGTTATAAGGGTAGGGTTGGTGGCTTCCTACAGGGTATATTATACTCACACTCCGTATGTCCCTTTTTGATGAGATTATATTATAATGTATTTGATATCACCAGGGGTAAGGAAGTAAAATAATATCCAATAAATAAAAATACTATAGAACTCAAGATAACACATTTTTAGTTTTGGGTGCATGGTTTGGGAATGGACATATGTGTTGTCCTAGGGTATTCACGAGGGTTATTCCACCGAAATGAAATCTTATTTTTTCACTTTAGTTATATTTCTCAAGCATAATATTATGTATGTGATTATTGGATTTTTTAAACTATATTATTATGGGGAAGACATTATTTCTCAATGATTAATGAACATATAGTGATTAACTTTTTATATCATTTAGGTGTCCCAATGGACATGTATCTGCACTAAAGAAAAAGATGTGTGTGCGTCAATATGAACATTCTAAATTTCATGTTGAATCATAAATATGAAAATTTGACATATAATTAAATGACCCAATAGAAGAAACCATATCTTATATTTTCTTATTATAACCTTTAGGGTTTATTCTAGATTTTAGTGATCAAAATGTTAACTTGAGGCATTTTTTCAGCCTAGTCTGATATCGATGGGATACTTGGGTCACGGTCCTTACACACACCCATGAACTAATATAATAAACTAAACTATTAAAGTAAAATAAACCTATATATATGATCCACTACTCCCATCCCTATAAATCTATTTTATATATAGAATTCTGAGGTTAAAATGTCATGCCCCTATTCATTACCACATAAATTCCTAGGTTATACACTTACCAAAACCACCACCCTAAGACTTACCCACATGGTATTACTTTACCCATGTTTTTAGGGTTATACCAAGACACTTATTGTTAATTTCATGAACCATGTACCTTAAGGTTTTTTTTTCATTTCAATTATTCATGATTCCACGTGGAGATGTAGTCTTTAACACCTTTAAGTCCCAAAAAAATACTCAAAGTACCCACCCCACTCCTAAAAGGTTCTTTCCGATCTTATTATACATTTTAAACTCACTTGGTTCCAACACATTCATCCTAAAAAAGAAACCCTAGTAATTCTTATTCAGGAAAAAGAATAAATATCATATGGTTATGTATTAAAGGGACCAACAAACATGATATAAAAGTTACCACTCCTTTAGCCATGCTATTCCTAGCCATGTCCCACATTTTACTAAGAAACCTTATGTTATTAAGCCATAATATCATACGACATGATCGTATTATTGAATTATTAACAATTACAATTAAATTAGCAATCAAATTAAAAGTTGTATAAACGTCAATAACTCACTGAACATCATAGTTACATCTAAACTATGGGGATAAGTGTCAAAAAGGTTTATGTCGTGACTCCTGCAATCATGCCAGAAAAATCACCTTGAATCAATACCCAATCAATCACTAATTTTGAAACCAATTATTCTAAATACTTTAAAACTAACAAGGTGATTTACCATCCTAAAAAAGTGAGAAATTGGTTGTGGTATTCCTACTAGGACATCCTAAAACTATTTCAATAGTAAGTCATCATGTATTGATCTGATTTCACAATTCAAAAAAAAAAATTACAAAAAATCCAATATAAAATAGATGATACTGTGTTGTGGTTCATGTCAAGGTGAGAATACTATGTTGTAGTACATGAAATTTTGGGAATGAAAAATAAAAATCTAAAATGATTAATGTGAATTATACAATTACATAATTTGTAGTGATGTAGTGTTCAAAATAAAACAAAATTTACACCTTTCATGTCTGACCAGATAATTGAGAACAATTTTATAGTATCTCATGGAGGTTGAACCAAAAAATCTTAATAAATTCTTTATAGAGGGTTGTCTACTATTTTTATATGCTATTGCAGTGGTGTTTTTTTGTGCTATTTTAAGTGTTGTATGAAGGTTTATGCTTTGTTCTATTTTCAGTGTTGTATATAGGTGTATGTATAGGAGGAGAGTCTACTGGATTCTATGTAAAATTTTGGAAATACCCTATACCATTCATTTTAAACTATTAGTAAAACTATATACTAATGTTTTATCAACCATTGGAAAAATATGAATTTATAATATATAGAAATTGTTAATAAACCATTGGTATAAATATATATCAACAGTTGTAATGAAACCATTGGTATAATGAACTTTATATATCCCTATACCAATGGTTTTTGAAGAACCATTTGGGTAGGCCTATCCAAACAACAAACTAGGAAATTTTTTGGAAAACCATTGGTATAGGGTATAACAATGATTTTCCTACCCATATCAAAGGTTTGAAACCATTGGTATAGACTAACTTTCCAGTGTTGAATAGTTTTACCAATTATGATGAACATATTATGAATGACGTATGAAAGGTATGTGTATTTTTAATAGTATTTCCCAAGTTACATGTAAAAATAGTGATTAAATAGTGGTTTATGAATATCAAGACGTGATTCACATTTCATATTATTAGAAATATTTATTGGGAACAAGATGATGAATCCTAGTAAATGGTTCAAAATTGAAGTGGTATGATTGATGTGATTATATATTTTCATTATTGATTTATGTTGTAGAAGTGTTATATTGATAATTTTTTCCTTACAAAAATCATGAAACCTCTAATGATTATTTCATAGAAATTTTTATGGACTTGAAATCATAATTTTAATGGAACTAAGAACTAATATTAGTGATTTATTAATAAGGTGATATTATTAGGAAACACATGATTAGGGGAAAAGATAAACCTTAATATGTTCTTGATGTTGAGTTAATAATGTTTGTTTGGATTAAGATATTCTTTAAATTGATAGTATTAGTAACCTTGAAATTGGTTGGGGATTTAATAAAATGTGATTTAGGTTATATTAAGTGTTTATTATTACATTTTTTAGATTTATATAAAATATTCAATAGTTGTGAACTTATTTAAGGAATAAGTATTGTGTTAATTTTGGAAGTATATTTGTTTCCATTTGAGGTTAGTAAAATTTTGATGGATAAAATCATGGGATTATAAGTATAAGGTTTATCATAACATAAAAGGAATAGAAAGCCCCTTTTTAATGTTTTAATTGAGGGGATTTTGATACTCCGTTATGATTAAAATAACCTTTCGTGTTGATGTAGGATTTTATAGTAAGTTAATTATGGACTAATGGATTGTGGGATATATATAATCTTGATGGATAAAAATTTATTCATACAAAATGTGATATTTTTAGAGATATTTATGGCCATTTTAAAGATTATCTTTGAGGTTAGAGTCCAAATTTTTATTTATTTTATTTTGTGATGTCTTCTATGTTACAAATTTTTATAGTAATTTATCATGGCGATTAATAATATATGGGAGGTGTTTCATTGTGATTAAATATATGTAACCCTTATGTTTAAAATTGATTTAACAAGAATGATTATGTTTGAAGAATTAAATTAAAATTTATGAAGATATAAACTTAAGTGTATGATATAAGCATTGATTTTAAAAATTTCTTTAATTTTGAGGTTATTATTCTAATTATAGTTCTTATGATTGCAGTTTTATATATTTATATGGTTGTTTTTTCAATTTAATAGTTACATTGAGATGATCATTTTATGTTTTTGTTAATAACTAATTATATGAGTAATATCTTGATATTATTTTTGATCTATTACAAGTTGATATTAGTTATTTATGAATAAAAAAATTCACCATGAATACAAATCATTTGGATTATTAGATTTGATTTTTTGGTAAATTTATTAAAGGGTGAATTTGTACTTGTCAATTATGTTTCTTTATGTTCATAATATAGATGATAAAGAAAGGACATTATTATAGTAAAAGTATCTTAAAAAAATGATTATCTATAACCTTTATTTTGATTAATTTATGTACTCTTATCCCCTCATTGATACATGGTTCTGTAGTTTTTAACTTTCTCTTGACAGTGTTCTCGATCACTAAATATTAATTATTGGGCATTCGTTTTTTATTCCTTGTCCATATTTTTAATTACCATTAATGGTAATCAATTTGTAAACCTTGCATTTTGGTAACATTCATACTTAATTTTCCCTCTTTTTAAGGGGATGTTTTATTAACCCTTTTTATGATGTGGGTTTTCAATAATTTTTTTTCAAATATGAAAACATTGATTACCGAGCATAAGTTAAAATTTTGAGCAAAACATTTACTAAGGGCGTGAGGGGGGAATGTAACACCCTATTATTTTAAAAAATATTTTTATTAAAATAATATTATTTATTTTATATCATGAATTACACACAACATGGAGTTTAATGAACACGATACAATATTAAAATATTATTATTTGTTATAGTTATTACATAGTAATTAAATTAGTGAGTATGAATAGAATTAAATGATTTATAATATATATATTTATAAATATCATACTCAATATAAATTTATTGATAAATTTTTAGTAAATATTGAATCATTATTAGTAAATTTATTTTATTCTTCAAAAATACGTTTTCATCAAAAATAATTTTCATTGATTTTTGTGAAACAAATATTATGATTATTTCTTGAAACTTTTTAAAAAATTTATTTTATAATTAAGATAATTTTTGAATAATTATATTAAAAGTTTCTTAGGATTTATTATTGGTAATTTTCTAAAAATATTTTTTTCTGTGAATAGTGAAAAAAAACACTTTTTATACAAAATTACATTTTAATTTTAAGCATATACAATGTTCAATTCTAAAATGTATTCAAATTAAAATTAGTTATATTATATGTTAAATAATCCAATTATGTACATTGGAGTAAATTTTATGTTTTGATTTGGGAGAAAAACATTTTTATACATAAAAATGCATTTTCCTGAAAATCAATTTTTATGCACGCAGTGAACCTTTTTCTTAATAAAATAAATTGATCTCTATTGGTGAAATATTTTAATGAAATTTATATATATTATATATTATATTAAATTCTTCAAACATTGATATAATATTTTTCTTATGCAGGGGAAAAAATAAATCTAGTTTTATGCTTAAAATGCTATATTTTTCTAAAACCGGTTTTAATCGCATTTTTTGTAGTTGTTTTAAAATTACTTTATAATAATTATAGGTATTTTATTTCATAATTTTAATAAAGGGGTCAAAATTTTTTAAATAGTTCATTTGATGGTCAATATAAAAATTAAAAGTAGTAAAAATTACTTCCTCAATAAAGGGTAAATTATGTTTATATTGGATGAAAATAACTGAAAAGACCATAATTTTTAATCATAATTATTTTTTGATGAACTTAATTTGACCATGATAACCATTGATTACAATTTTATATTTTTAATGGAAACCATTCCCTGAAAATGACCTATATAATATTTAAATAAATGAAAGTTACAAAATGTCACTCTCTTAGTTTTAAATATTTCTTATGTGTCCAAATATATAAAAAATCATTTAATTAATGAATATAAGTTTCATGTTTTAAATGAATTAAATTATTTTCATGATTGAAATTTATTTATAATTTTTATAAATTATATATTGACCATAAATTTTTATGCACCTCCAATTAAGTATTTAGTTAGTTAACATAAAAATTAAAATGAATGATATTAAAAATATTATAAAAATTATGATTCATATTAGTCAATGTTTAAAAATAATTTAATTGTTCTATAGGATATAATCTGGAGTTTTGTAGAAATTTATATTTGAATTACACCTTTTTATTTTTGTATTTAAATTAAATTACATGAATATTTTTAAAATGTCATTAATGATATTTTATATATAATAATACATTATTAAAGATAAAAAATTCATAGAAAATATTAGATTCATAAAATTAATGGTATATGATTGAAACCAAAATCCATGGTTCGTTCATGTGTTGTTTTCATTATATAGAAACATTATCAAACCTTAAAGAGTAAGGAACATAAATATTATGGTAATTTAGAAAATGGTTATTGAAAATTTGAAACAAGAAGATAAGGGTATAAATGTGATCCACATTTGTAAAAAATTGAATTTATAAGAGAATTAAATTCATCCACAGATCTTATTAAAATTTTATCAGTTTTGATCCATTTGGACTTTATAATTAATTTATTCTAATTTTACATTTTATGAAATTCGAAGTGTTCCCCTCCCCTCAATAATAAAAGGGAACCCATACTTTATCTTCTTCACAACACCTTTAGAATTAAATATCAAACATTCCATACCAAAATACATTATAAACATAATTTGACAAATTATATTGGTGTCTTTTTATCATAAATTCTAACCATGGAGCCCTTAAGAGGATATCTAAAGGAGTCATTTCAAATTAGAGGTAATCGCCTTAACTGATCAATTTCTTTTTAATAATTACTTTAACTTTTATAAATATTTTAGATTCTTAATAAAATAATAAAATTAGAGTCCTCAATTAAATAAAATATTATTATTATTTTCTATAACATCTTGAATCCGGAGCCACTAAATGGTACCCCGAGTTGGGGGGTCACATAGACTCAAACACACCTCCTCGTACACTTGAGAATTAAAACTATCAACAATGGTATATGATTGTAAGGTGGAGATACTACATCCCCATGATTAGAGTAATGTACTAGTATCATAAAATAATATAAATTATAAGCATAATATATGCCAAAAAATAGAAGATAAATCATATATATAATGGTAATAATAATCAAATCCAACGGCAGTGTCATATAAAACATGTTGAGAACATCATAGAGCTTTACAAAATATAGGAACTACATGGAAACATGCATCCATTAATATACATATATCAATAGTATAAAAATAAATAGGAGTTGAAATATAAAAGGCATCCTAATGGATCAAATCCAAGGAGTAGAAATGTCCAAGCCATCCTAATAGGTCATTAAATATAAGGATTATAAATGTACAAGGAATCCTAATATACAATGTAAATTAGATCCAAGGACCATAAATTCCCATGCAATCCATGTAGGTCATTAGTTCTATACTGTTAACCCTCTATTATTATCAGACCAAATTCATGGATCATCTCATTAACCAATAATTTAATAATTTCACTAATACCTTCATAATTCTACACAATAAAAGGTGTTAACCATTTCATACCTTTAATAAACAAATTGTAAAGGTGTTATAATGTGATTATAACCCTAAAAAACCCTTTTTATTATCATATTCAAATCCCAATAATGAATAGCTAACTCAACTCTCCCCAAGGGTGACATTTCTATAGACAAAGAGAAGAACCCACCCCATGGGTGGTTCAGGTTGAGTTCAACAACATCCAACCAAATATAAGGGTGTCACTAAAAGTCTTAAACATGAATTTAGAAATTATCTTAGTGGTTTATTAATTTATGAAGCTTCACCCATAATTTATGGTGTGTGAAACAATGTTAACAAGTTATAAACTATTAGACATTAAGGGAAAAGGTATAGTCAAACTAACTTAATCCTATCAAGGAACAATCATCCATTATGATCCTCTAATTCAATACATATCATATGAAAATAGAATAATGGATAAAGAACCTATAAACATGGAAAAATTATATTACCCCAAAATGGGGTCACCTATAGAAAGACTAATGGTGAAAGGAGAATAATGAAAAAATAAATCTCCGATGGCTATCCAATGAGACGACCAACTCTCGAATCATAGGTTGGATGATGAAACATCACTAAATACATTATTTGGTTTGAGGGAGAGCTCTAACTACGGACATCATATTCATAGAAAATATAAGAAAAGTATTTTATAAAAAATCAGTGGCCTTTCCTCCTTTTAGAAAAACCAACCCAATGAAACTAAAAGAAATGTAAATTTTTCAATTCATATAATGTTCAGGTATTCCCACAGAAAGGAAAAACTATTACATGCCGTGAAAAGGGAATGTCTAGTCAAATACATGTTGTGTATTGAATAAATTATGATTATTCCCCTTACAGATGATGTTCTACCCACTTCTTCCTTCTTCCCAAAAACATATCATCGGGCATAAATGCTCAGCTTCTTGGTAAAATCCAAAAATAGAGTTGCAACAGGATTTGAACGGAAATTTAAAAGGTTTCATACCCTGTAAAAAAACACAATATTATAAAATATTACACCTTAAATAATTTCTACCTCAAAATTCTGTTATATGGGTTGTAAAACATCTTATGAGAATAACTCTAGCCACTAGGAAAGTACGCTATCCTCCAACTCACAAGTATTGTCCTATACACAGTCGTGCTTCTATAAAACCCATACTAGATGAACCAATTGGCCTCAAAGAAAACTTTTTTCCCAATAAAAAATGGATAGGATACTCCCTAAAGTATGTGTCAACCACTAACTCAACCTCCCTGAGATGAATAATATAGAACAAATCATAATGATATCAACAAAGATGATATATATGGAAGACATCATGAATGGCCCAAAAAAACTAAGGAAGCTAAAACAAAAACAGTGCAAGCCTAAATCTATCTAGAATCTTGATTTGACTACCTTAACCTGGTTATAACTTCCATTGTTTCCCAATCCTTCTATGCACCAATCTAGGTGAATCAAGAAAGAAATACTTATTCTACACCTCGAACTCAAGTGATCGATGGTGATGATAAATTTATAAATTATTATCTAGACTAAGTTATAGAAATCTTTATACTAATAATCCATACCTACTCTGATTTATCTTGAATGAGACAAGGACCCATTATCCCTACCTCTAATTATTCTAACGAGGACATGTTTGATTAGAATGACCTACTGTAAAGTGACTCATAAGGATCCATCTATATTGTATCATATATGATTTTATTATAATAAAAATCAATAATAGGTAAATGTTTCCCTCAAGAACCTACAATGTCAAGGATTCATGCTATGAGTATTTCCTCTAAAACCTATATAATATTATTGGACAAATAATATGTTTTTGGGTGATTAACTATACTCAACAGTACATGTGAAACCAATTCACACTATAATCCCTATCAGAACCATAACATGAATCAATAATCTCTATTTGATATGATAAAATGTGGAACCCTATGGAGGAATATGATATCAAGAATGTAGTTCCCTTCAAGATCACCCACTCATAAGATCCTTCAAATAGGTATGAAATGGGTGAACTTTGTCTATATGTCTAATATCACCAATACAACTCACTACCAAGAGATTATATAAGAAATCCCATCATGAAATCTAGGGTGATGTCATCCCATCTACACTTAGGAATATTTAATGAATGTAAAATCCATACTGGTCATTGGTGCTTAACAGTCACTTGCAGATAGGTGGCACACAATGTAAAAAAACTAGCTATATCTCTTTGCATCCTCGACCACCAGTATTAGTAATATACATAATCATAAATCATTGTAAGACCAGAATGAACAAGTCATATAGATGCATGAGACTCCCACATCAGCTCATATCAATCATTTATAGGATCCTAGACACAACCATGGATGTGAAATATCTTATCCTCATCAATTATTCAACCAGGAGGAAGGTTATCACCTAAAATCTTATCCCATTGGAATAATCAGTCAAAATAAGGCAGATGATTCATTTTCAATCTCTATAGAATTTAAGAGGTCACTATAAATGATTCAAGTTCAAACTATCCATGATAGTCCTAAACTTCAACATGCATCTCCAAAAACCAGGCCATAAGTTCCGACTAGCTATAAACCTCTATAAAATATAGAAACTGAGTTGTCTGACTCAGAGCATCAAAAAATACCTTTCCCATCCTGAGTGTATAGAAAAACATGAAGTTGAAGGATTGAAGTTATTCAACCCACCTTCATATGAATGATATTCAACTCATGATATGTAAATATATAATTGATTCATTTATTGTCTGTAAATCCCACAAAATCCACTCTTGTAAATAATTCCTCCAACAACATAAGGCATGCATGAAAATGGATAAATCAGGATCATGCGATTGGTAGTTTCTATCATGTGGCCTCAACTGATGAGACCCATGAACCATGACTGAATACTCCTATATAAGAACTCTTTCCAGACCAATTCCTGATGCATAGATTTAAATAGTATAGCTCCTTCACAGATCGTGATGAATTAGGATATGCACTAAAGTGAGTATCCCTTTTAGTTCATGATATGATGTCTCACATCCTTTAGAACATATAAAATTTACACCCTCCACAGTCAAGCCTATAAGTGGTTATACTATGTGTGATAAGTTTTTTATGATGATCCTATAATATAAAACTATCCCAAATAAACTCTTTATATTAAACATATTACTAGGATTCTTTGAAGAAACTATACCTCTAACCTTCTCTAGTTCAAACGATACTCCTATCTATAAGATAATATGATCCCAGAAGTGAATTTTATTTATACAAAAGAGTAACATTTTGAGTTTAGTATATAATTTATTATCTCTTAGTGTATCTAAGATGATCTCGTGATTTTTGGCATGGTAATGTCAAGTGTGAGAATACCCCAAGATATTTTCCATGAATACCACAACTAATAAATTTATATGTATGGAAAACCTTGCTCATATATTCCTTGAAAACTACTATAATGTTTGTGAAACTAAATGTCATGAATAGATACTTGTACAAGACATATGTACAGAAAATGTTGTAAGTGGTACACCCGATGGTCTAACATGCACCCGATGATAACCCAATATAAGAACAATATTTGTGAACACCCTATCTCCTCGGATCTCATCAAAGATATCATATATACTCTGAAAAGGATATCAATTCTTAAACATCAATAGATTCAATTTTTAGTAATCTAAACATTAATGAATTTTTCCATCTTCCATGTTGGTGAAAATAATTGGATAATCCCATATATAAGTATTGGGTCATATAAACCCATTTGTCTCTAAATCATATAACTTTCTCTTGAGCTTCTGCATCTCAGTAGTAGCCACCCTTGAATGAGTAATGGATACCAGTGTAGCTCATAACACTAAATCAAGGGAAATATATATCTATCTTTTAAGAGTTTGTTTGAAAAATTCATATATAAAAAAATCCATCAAATGATCATCTACTAAAGAGAAATCCTACAGATGAATTCTATGATCATGCAGATATAATCTAGTAATATGGGATATCATCTTGCCCATCCCACGATGATCAGGTAATTCTATTCTCTCATAGACATCCCATTCAACGTTGTGAATAAAAAACCCTCCCTCTAGTGATGTGATAATAACACTTTTGAAATAGTATCCAATGTAAGAATTATAGGAACCCAATAGGTCCATCTCAATAATGATGTAAAAACCTATAATATCAAGGAAGAAGCAGTCCCATACCAAGTGAACCTTTCTATCTCTAGAGGAACTACCTACACTGGTATACACTCTCCAATTAAATCCTAAATGAAGTTTAAATTATTATCACACAACATGAAACCGAAACATTGATCCCAAGGCTCTCCACAATAGGAACATATATGAAGGAATTTTATGTATCTACAGTGAAAATAGAAGATTATAATGTAGAGGTTACCCAAATAAAAATTATAATCATAGAAGGCCTAACACACTACTCCTCAGGTATCGACTGCACTATATACATATGGCCTAATTGGAATGACTAATATACAACCTGACTACCCTAAGTAGGTCGACTCTGTTTTCATTTTAAAACCGGTGTCTAGATATCTAGGACATGAACACCACCTTATCCCAATCAGTTGGTTTCACTCCAGCTCCCTACCCGAGGAGAAGCTACTGACCCCAATCTTGAACATGGATTTGGTAAAGACCATCTCCCACTATATTTTGGAGGAAAGGACCTAAAAACATGCAGATATCCCATCCGACTATAATCTTATCAGTCAATTGGGCTTCTATCACATTGTCTTCTCATGTGTCCCTACCTCGCACATGGATGATAGAGAATAGAACCACCATCACTAGTTCTATGGAAAATATTCCCCTAATGAGAGGTCTCAAAACATGAATTCCTACCACCTATCACTACACCACTAGATTTAGAATCCATAATACACTGATCCATTCCCCAATTATCTCTCATGTTACATTTATTAATCTACACCTCATTCACTATTTCAGATATATTGGCAAGCAAGATGACATTCACCTGTGATCAGATGCCATTACAGATACTGTCCTAAAATATCATAGATTTAAAAAACTCATTACCTAACAGAATAATCATTCAATTCCAAATCTATATAAAATGGCATAAATAGTACATGATTGACAATGTTCTTAGATCCATGTGCCTAAACTCTATGGTCTTATCTGCTTGAAAGTATCCTGATAAAAATAATCATAGAAGGAAATCTTGAAATCCATCCAATATATATCTTGATGATGCTTTGAATGAGTAATAATATACATCATATATTGGCTGAATACCATTACACATATGTAGTTTTATTCACTCTACTCTTAGGATGGGTCTCGATTTAATCAAAAATTGATAGCATGGCTTATAGACATGACTCTGTATCCTATGGGTTTCCATCCACTAAAAACAACTATAGATGATGCTACTAGTACTCACATGTTAGCACATCCACAGTTAAGAAAGGTTATAGGGCTCCATGAATGGTACATATAAAGAATAGGAACCAATATCATAACTTTGAATTATTAAACACATCAGTTATAATAAGAAATATTGTATGTGGAACTATTGATGGTTCTATTAGTGGCCCAGGGCCCACCAGCTCTAGTGCATGGTCGTCACCACCCTCTGTGAACAAAATTGGAGGTACTCATGGTGTAATGTTTCTAAAAATTATGAACACATTATTAAATACAATATTTGGTTAAAATATGAACCCAAATATATAAGCAGAGCATGAACAAGCCTTCTTGAACACATGTCACACCCCTCTTCCAGCTCCTAATGCTAGGTATAGCCGATGTACTTATCATAAGAACATATGAAATATTTCAAACATCCCACTACCAATGTCGGGTAAGAGTCAAGATATCTATAATAAGTTAGGGGTTCCAATATACAATGTGTTAATTACATGATATAGAAGAAACACCCTTTAAGTTTAAATTGTCACCTCCATCTAATGACAACCTTATCAATTCATAATTTTAAGTCATTTCAAATATAATTTTTCAGATTAAAAATATTATTAAATTGTTGAATTATATTTATTACCATTTACTATTTATAATGTCTGATAAACTATAAATTTAACTGTAGCATCATTTTGATCTCATCCATGACCACATTCCTGCCCTTGCAACCAATTGATAATGACTAAATGCGCTATAATTGACTGCTTATGGTTTCTACATCAATATATATCGGAAAAAACTGTTATATTGATGTTGGAGATCTAAGAAACCAATTATATTTCCTAGTTCAACACAAAAATTGTAATTCTGATAATAGATATATCACTCAGGGCATATATAAAAAATATCATGAAGTCAGACAATTATATCTTCATGGAATAATATAATTCATGAAATATTAGTTCAATATAGTTTCTAAAATGAGGCATGATCAATGAATCCTCTACATACCAATCGAAGGAAGAAATTTAATCCAGCATTTAAATAATAATAACATCACATAACATGTTAATGATCCCATGGTGGAATCAAATCTATTGTAATAATCATAAACTAGAACATCACATCCCATGCCTGGTAATTTGTATTTTCCCTATATGTGGGTTAGATACTCCATGGAACTAACTCAATACTAAATTACAACTCATTCCTAATATCTTATCTCATTTACCAAAATGATAAGAAAAAAGAAAATAAATTTTCTATAATTATACTTTGTAACATCCTTACTCAAGATCCACTAAACGGTGCCCCGATCTAGTTGGTCACATGGCCTCAAGCACACATCCTCATATGCTAGAGGATGTAGACTAGCATCGACGTTATTTGATGGCATAATGGGGAGTTTATTCCCTCATGATTATTGTAACACATTAGTGCCATATATTAGTACAAAGATAAATAAAAATATATACTAAAAAATATATATCATCCAGACAATAGTAAAATAAACAAAACCAAAGGAAATACCATATATATAAAGATGAACATGTTGTGGAGATACACAAAAGACATGAAATAAAAGGAAACAAATATTCAGTAATATACACGTAACAAAAGTATAAAATACCCAAGGGAACTATATCTAGATAACATCATAAGGCATAGATTGATCCAATACTGTTCTTCTCATATGCACCAATAAATAAAAAACTTCTACGATAGTGATTTCCCCAACCCCTTCCTACATCCATGAATAATTTTTGGGTACCCAATGATAGCCCAAACAAGTTTCGAGATAAAACTCACTAGGATACCCAAAATGGTGTCTATAGAATTTTTAGTCTACAGATATAAACTAAAGTTGTGTAAATATGTAACATGAGTACAAATAATAAAAATATATTTGATACTATAAATTCTATCAATAATTTATGTGATCAAGAAACTATATCATACGGGATAACTATAATGAATTATAAGCATCATGAATAGACTATGATGAGTATAAATATAATATATCAACATGGTTCAAGATAGAAGGAGTATCAATATACAAGGAATCCATGTAACTATGATTTATGGAGTAGAAATTTCGATGGCTTAAAAGTATGCCAAGTATCCAAGTAAATAGGATTCACAGAGAAGAAACATCCATAGAATCCAATTAAGCTAGTAAATGGATTAAATAGGATCTAAGGAGAAAAAAATTATAAGGAATACTAATAGGTAATATCCAAAAAGTAGAAATGTTCAAGTCATCATAATGAGCATATTGAATTAGATCCAAGGAGTAAATATATTCAAGTAATCCTAATAGATTAGTTCTGAAGAGTAGAATTTTACAAGGTATACTAATAGGACATTAGTTCTAGGGAGTATAAATTTCCATGGAATACTAATATACTATGTAAACTATATCCAAGGAGTTGAAATTTCCATGAAATCCAAACAGGTCATCAGTTCCATACTAGGAACTATCTATTATTATCATAACTAATTCATAATTCATTTAATCAACCATTAATTTAATCATTTACCTAATCCCTCAATAATAATATGAAACACAAGAGATTATCTATTTTATAACACCCATATACAAATGACAAGCTTCTCTAAGGTTCCTACAACCTTTAATAAACCACGTTATTACTATGTTTAAATCCCAATAAGAAATATCTAACTCAAGTCACCCGAAGGGTGAAATTTAGATTTGAAAAGTGAATAACCCTCCCTAGGGGTGGTTTGGGTTTAGGAAAACAACCTCAAACCCAATATAATGGTGTCACAACATGTCTGAAAAATTAATTTATTAATTAACTATTGTTTTTATTAATTTATGATTAATCACTCTGAATGAATGTAGTGCAACACACCAACAATAATATATAAAGAACTAAATATTTAGAAAAAATTTATAGAACAAATTCCATAATCCCATAAAAAAAAGATTTTCTAGTTTAAACCCATAATTTGGTTAAAATCTGAAGAAAATAGAAGAATATATGAAGAACCCATAAATAAGTGAAATCATCTTGCACCATAGTGGTGTCATAGATAAAAGGAAAAAAATTGAGCTTTAATAATGAGGAAATCACTAATAGATATACAATGAGATGATCTTCTCTTGAATCAGAGGCCAGATTATGAAAAAATGATGAATCCTAACTTATTATTGAGGGAGATCTACTATGATTTTCCTTTTGTGTGTGAGAGAAGAGAGGTATGAGATTTTTTGAAAAATTAAAGGCACTACCTGCTTTTAAAAAATATCACCTAAGAAAATTACATGTTGTGTGTAACGTACACACTGTATAATGTTCTATTTTTACGAATATTGGGAATGACCATTACAAAATATTTATTTGGCCTACATCAAATCTTTACACCCATCTTTCTTCTTCATAAATACATGACATCTGGCCTAAAGCATCAGGTTCCAAATTGAAGACAAAAAGAGAGCTAAAATAGGGGTTTTATAAAAATTTACAAGGATCCATACCTTATTGAAAAACCCATGATCTTACATTATTAACCCAATTTTACACACCCTATTTCCATCAAATAAAATGTTAAAATATTTCTCATGTATACGTATGACTTATCGTCTCTATATAGTGATACTATTCATTTCTCATCACAATTTTTTATGGATGGGTGTTATGATGATTTTAATGTTTACATATGAAACTTATGATATTATTATAATTCTTTAATTAATATATTATATATATGTTATTACTTTCCAAACTATTGGAAAACAAAAATTTCCACACTCTATATGTATGGACTACCACCTCCACAAAGCGATGTGATTCATTATTAATTAATATCACAATTGGGTAGTTATAATTATTTATTTAATAAAAAATATAATATATATGATCTAATAATTATTCTTTAAATGTGATTTATTTGTTACATTTCTTTTCTTGTATCCGTAAGAAAAATGAAGACAACTTTCATCCATATTTATGACCTACCATCTCCATAAACACTGTAATTGATTTTGATATATTTATATATATTATTATGAATGACTAAAAAAATATATATAATAAATATTTATGATATTTATATATTTATTAATGATATAGATATGATGGAACTGATATAGATGTAAAATATTCAAAACCAATGAACTGAAATACTCATGATAAAATAAATAATTAATACCTGAAAATTATTATTTTAAAAAATTATTATTGATAAAAGGGGTGTTCAAATGTTATAAATGAACTATATATGATAATATAACTATTAAAACCCATATATTAAAAAATTATAATAAATTTAAATTTATTATATAAGTGGTTAGAATTATTTGGATTCAAGGGAAATTTGTGGTAAGAGATTTTCTTTTGACTTTTATTTCTATGAGACACATGTTTTCTACAAAACATGCTTATTTGTGTGGTGTATATACTACACATGAATATAATTTAGGATTTTTCTCATGAAAATTATGGGATATAAATATCTATCTATGGTTATTTCTTTCATTGGGATTACGATTCAAAAAATACCACATCAGTATGAAGTGTTATGTTACAATATCATTTTTTATTATGATTTTTTATCATTAAGTTTAGAATAATTAAATATTATGATATATATCTCATGAAACTCCTGAAATTTTATATCATATAGTTATTTCTTGAAAATACATGGTTTACAATAATTTTTCTATCCCTATGTACTCATGAGACCAAAAATATATTTTTAAGAAAAATTGACTTCATTTCTCTCTTCCGTCAAAAATCCTTTTTATTCAATATCCATGTTAAAAAAAATTAATATGGTTTTTAATATGATCATATGATTTTTTAATTAATTTTTAAATATTTATAATTTTTTAAAAATAATATAAAAGGAACATTTTTTGTTCATTTTACAAACGAGGTACTTTATAACATTTCCGACCAAAATATGGAAGGATGGGTTTTTACAGCATGAATGAATGTTAACGTATTTAGGAATACTATTTTATTTATAGACTAAAATTAAATTGTACATGGTTATTTTCCAATAAAATAGTTTCCATTATAATCGGATAGTTTCTTAAATAAGTTATTTAAAAATTGAGGGGTTACATTCATTAGAAATGTTTTTAATGATGTTTTGATGGTATTTCTATTCATAAAAGACAATAACCCTTGAATTAAATAACTATTTATTGGGGATATGATCCAAGGATACCATCCTTATTATTTCATTGGATAGTTTTTTAATATTATTAAAAATTATTTATGAAACTTATTTCTTTTGGCATGAGTTACACTGTGACAAAATAATGAAATGTTTATGAAACCTTTTTCTTCTCCATGGGTTATTATATGATGATATGTTTATCAAACCAATTTATTTTTTTGGATTTTAATATGATAATTGATTTATGATATTGTGTCATACATATGCATGATACTCATTATGTGATGGGTGGGACCAATTTCTCCAACCAATGCATTGGGTAATGATTGATATCTCATGAGATAAACATGACTAGAATGTGGAGTGAACTTAGTTTAGTAAGGGAATTTATCCTCTATAATATTATTGGGAGTTATCCTTTACTACTCTGATAGTTTGGGGAGTAAACCCATTAAACTATGATACTGTTACAAATAACCCTTAACTATTGAAGAATTGATTTTATATGCTTATGTGTATGCCAAAAAATTATGTCTTATGATAATGTTATGCTTTCATGGATCCGGTTTTTTATTTAATTTATGATTCATATTGTTTTAACCACCATGATTTGTGACATAACTCAGGATTTTTGGTTTATGATATATATGGTATCATTTTAAAATGCATTCACAAATTATAATACCATTATGTTCATGTTATTCTCATGTTATCATTGATATCTCCCTTCTTTATTCTTACTAATAATCTAATCCTAACCTTTCTTATATTATGTCCATGTTATGAAGATAAGTATTAAGTAATATATGTCTCATAAGGGTTCTAGTTATTAGGAACATAGTAGGATATGTTGTATAAATTTTATAAATCTATTTTTTTTTTCTTATATGTTTCCAAATATACTATGCTTATATGATTTCATAATGTATGGCTATGTTATGTATAGAATATTCATCTATTTAAATGTTATATATTTGTATGAAAGGTATGAGTCACTATAATATATCTACTGATGAGTAAATATAAATTTTAATGAATTTATTTTGTAATATATTAATTGATTAAATGTTAGTAGATCAATGAAATCAAGATAGTGAATCCCCGGGAGAATAGTAGTGCGAACAAATCTTACTCTATTACTTATTTTAATCCTTTCATGATATGAATCATTAAACTATTAATGTTCTATCAAGTGAATAGTGGTTTGACATTTTCTGGAAATGTATTAGTTAATGTACTAATATGTGTAGGCCATTCTTATATATTTTACCTAAAACAATAATACATACTTTGAATGTTGGTTGAAAATTCATTATTTGATTAATATTTATGAAAAAAAAATTATAATAAAAGCTATTGTCAGGTATAAAAATATATACTTAATAATATATTTTACACGGTTATGGTACATTTAATTATAGTAAAAATATATATCCATCAAAATATGTTAATCCATTATACCATATTTAATCAATTGTTCATTATTATCCATTTTCTTCAGTATTTTTGGTATTTTTTATGTTTCTCATCACTAATTTCACAAAAATTCATTACTCATCACCTTTAATACCATCATTTTTCTTGTTTTATTTAGTGTAGGTTAAAAAAAATCAAGTCACATCCACCCTTACTTATATGGTTTAACCCTACTACAATTTACTGGCTCAGTGTAGGTATAAAAATAATTCTTATTTTTTTTTAAACATTGGGTTTTTGAATTTGTTTTTGTATCATTTATAAAATAAAATTAACACCCCAACAATTATTATGTAACAATGTTTGACCTTGGAAAATTCACTCTTAACGAACTGCAATTTTATACTTTAATTTTTTTAAAAAAACTGGTATATATATTAAAAATCATGGAATTTTAAGTATTTAGGATGAAAACAAAATTAGAACTAAAAAGTATAAAAAATTTCTTTGATTATAGGTTGAATAAATAATATTAAATCAATGTTTTATGTTTAAAATTAAATAATTCTTATCCTTAATCAATCTAAAATTTATAAATATGATTGTTCTCAATATTAAGACTTGCGTGTTTAGGAACAAATATGAAACTTCAAAATTAGACAAAATAATAGCCTCAAGACTTTAGAGTGATGAAAAAATACAACTTATATATGACCCATATAGTTGGAAAATTATTCACATGAATCTAAAATATTTTGAATTAATGAAAATGATTTCATATTTTTAGAAATAATCATGCACCATAGTACTAAAATCTTCACTAATATTAAAATACATTAAAAATATCAAAATAATATTAAATTCAAAATAAAATGAATAATGTAATATTAAAATACAAATTAAAAAATATAATTAAGAATAAATGAATTTAAAATTTCTTAATAACATTAAACTACAGACCATATATTCATCTAAAATTAATTTAAACTAATTTAAAATACTATAAATTAATTAATTTATATACTAATAAACTTAAAAATTTATGCTAAAAAACATGAACATAAATTTCACACAACCAAAAAAATTTACAAATTTAATTAATTATTAAAATTAAATTGATATTAGTAAAATATATTTGTAGTAGAATCAATTCTACATTTAAATTATAAATAAACAAAAATAGAAAATTAATAAAAAAATAAAAGAAACTATGGAACAATAAAATATATTTGTAGAAAATATATAAGATTAAGAAAACTATAATTAAATAAAACTAAATTAATGAATCATAATTAATGTAAAATTAAAATATTTATAAACTCAATATTTAATATAAAAAATTTTAGGTTTAATTTTAAATAAAAAATTCATCAAATTATCATTAATAAAATTGAATAATAAGATTACACAATATTATTGGAACATAGTAAATAAAAATAAAACATAAAAAATATTTATTATATTAATAATAAAATTTAAGAATAAAAAAATAAGAAAATATAAATAAATTAATAATAAAAAATATATATAAATGAAAATTATCAACTCCCCCACACTAAAGACTATTCATGTCATGTTGTGGTTTGTCTAACACACTCAAAACAATGATAATTTAATTCAAAAGTGAATGCTTAAGTTGAAAACAATGAAGAAGAATTAGAAATATTTATCTATCATGAAATTAACTTAGGAAACATATTCTATCAATCTATACAAATTAAAAAATATATATATTTTAAAATAGATTCCAATTTTAAATATATTAAAAAAATTTGAGATTATTGAAAAGAATTAAGCAATCATCATTTAAAATTTAAAATTATTCTTTAAAAATCTCATTATCCACGGTTAAATCAATATACAAGTCAATAATTCACCTATAATAAATCATAGATTTAACTAGTTAATGATGATTAAAAAATTATAATGGATAAGTAATTTTATTAAATAAATAAAAACTAATTATAATAAAAATAAAACTTACCAATTAAATTAAAATACTCAAAAAACCTAACCACAAAGTATTATTTCATTTCATAGAATACTTAAAAGTGAAATTTAATTGTTTAATTCATATCTGTAATTTCTAATTCAACTAAAAATGTAACAAATTTCAGAATTTTCACACAAGAAATTCTTAAGAGAATAGTATATAAACTATCACTAGATTAAATTTGTGAATAAAATGTAATTTTTATCAACATTGAATAAATGTAAATAGTTATTAATTTTTATAAAAAACTACACTTAGTTGGGAATGGGAAACAATTCTATATGTAATGCCTGAACCCCAAACTCCCATAGTCAATGACTTACTTTATTAAATTAGAACGAGTACAAGAAATAAAAACCTGAAGGACTGATAAATCTATAAATTTTTTAAAACTAAATACATTCATGGAACCTATTTTACATTGAAAATAGAAAATTAATACGTAACAAAATAAAATTCTCTGAATCCTTGAAACTCATTCCAAGAATTTTTCTTCATATGCTTGGGAAAAGAAAAAAATAATGGTGAGATAAACTTCTTAGTAAGGGTAATGTATATAAATAGTAATAATGAATAAATTATCATAATATATATGGAAGGTAAAAAACAGAACATATGTTTCATTAAATCAGTATATAAAGAATGAAATACATCCATAGATTTTTTCATACTGAAAATCCTCTGGATAATAATAACTGAAATAAAGGGAGTTCTTAATTATAAGATGTAATGTTTCCCAGTAAAATGATAAATTTTTTATTAATATATATTCTAAAGGAATTTTAAAACATACTAGGTAAAAAAAGATTTTTTGGACAACCATAACTCTTTTATCAACACCTTTCACGAGAGAGTTTAAGATTGATTGGAAACAAACATGAAGGGTTTGTCACCAACTTAATTATTCCCATGAGACTGCCAGTGCATTAATGGGATTGCATTAACTAGTCCAAAAATATTGTATTGAATTTCTATATAATTCCCCACATATTAAATAATTTATTTAATTAATTAACAACATGACTTATAATTAAAAATCTGTGTTTATTAAAACATACAGATTTATCAATATTTTCCCAATGAATCAAATAATTGTCAAAGTGAACTTCATAGGTACAAATGGTATACAATTTTGGAAATAATAATATAAATTACATTCAAATATGGTTATTAAAGATAAATGTTTTTTATATTAATAATGACAATAATAAACTGATTATTTCAGGAGAAAATAAATAATCACAAAAGAATGTGATATTGAAAACATAACTTGTACCACTTGGAAACCTACATGTTAAATCCCTTTGGGTGAGATAGTTCAAAGTGAAACATAAAACATCATCAATTATTAGTTAATAATGATATTAAATGATATATGTGTAGTATATACATCACATTAATGTGAATTGGTGAATAATAAAGAACAAGTCTCAATGGAATGTAAGTTGAAACCAAATCTCTTACCTTACACTCTATTTTTGTTAAATGTTATTTAGACTCCTATATAATAGTTTTAATAATGTTATTAAATTATGAAATAACAATATTAATATTTATTATATCATATATAGTATTTTTATAACATATTATATCCTCACCATTATAAATCTTTTATCATTTTCATCATTTCAGGTGATAATTGCCTTGTTTTTTGAGTATATTTTTACTCATAGATTTTTTATAATAATTAGATCATGATTTAATCATATAAATAATTTAAACAATTATTTATGTACTTTATATATTCATTGTAAATATATTCGATTCATTCTATAAATTTTTGGGATAGGAAATGAAATACACTATTCTTGGAGACGGGAGGTCGTACGTACGATACACGATGTTTCCATTTCTTTTATTTATTAAAAGAATCAAAATTAAATGATATATTGATAATTTATGATTATAAAATCAAAATTATATAATATATATAATATATTTTTTTTAGAACCAACCTTAATACAATTCATGTGTAGTGTGAATGAAACACATCACTTTAAGGAGGCGATAGTCCACATATCCACAAAATATGTTATCATATTCTGTAAAAATGGAAATCTTGAAGGTATATGTAATATAAGAATTAAATAAGAATAAATTCACTATAAATATTATATATATCATATATAAACTATAAATCCATCATTATTTATAACTTTTTAAGTTGGTAATGAAAGATCGAACAACATCGATTTGTGAGGCAGCAGTCCACCGTTCACACGAACGGTGATTGTGTATCCCATTTGATTGAGGTGTGTGTGAGTGTAGGTCATAACATTTAAATAAAAAATTATACAATATTTATTATAATTATATTATTATATTATAAATTTTTAAGAATAATTGAATGTTTGGATAATTAAATGAAACAAAAGTGATTGTTGAAAAACGTTACCTTTTTTCGAGTAAATTTTTTTGGTTTATAGTAAAAGACATCCTTTGGTGGATTTATACCCAAAGTGAGGCTTCTATGATGAGTGGATGTATGTTGGGATATTATTTGGTTCTTTATTGGACTATCTAAACAGGTTGTGAGGTTTGAATAAGTGGGTGGGGTGGGGATGAATTCTTTTTTATAATTGAGGGGGAGTGGCATTCTTATGAATATAAAAAGGTAAACACTATTGGGAGGTCTCCCTTAGCTAATTTGATTATAAAATTAAAAAAATAAATTTATGTGAATTTATGATTGATAAAAACCTATACCACACATAAATAATAGATCTTTTATAATTTTGTTCCCTAACTTCTATATTTCCCCACTTTTACCATATTCGTTTTTATTAAGGTAACTTGTTTTCTAAACTAAGTAATTTAATAAATAATAATAAATTAGGGTTATATATATTATATAATATATACCAAATTAATTATAAAAATTATATATAATTTAAAATAAAAATACATTTTGTTTTGGAAATTTATTTTAAAACAGGCCCATGTAATGCGCAAAAACACCGCTTTAACACGAACTGTGCTAACAATGTTTGTACTATTTAAGGGTAAATATGTATATTATAAAATGTAAATTGGTTAATTAATATATCATATATAATATTAATTGATATTTAAAAATAAATAAAAAATGATACGACATTTAAAAATTTTAAATATTTTAATAAAAGGTTATTTATAATAAAATAACATTAATATCAATTTGAACATTATTTACATAATTTAAATTTAAAAATATCAGGAAAATTATGGAATTAAAATATATTATGTAAATAGATATTTAAAATTACATATTAATATTTATAAATAAGTTAAGGTAATAAATCATTCAATTTTCTTCAATTTTTGTATTTTTAGTTCCATTTATTTTATTTTATTATTAACAAAATAATCACTATGTTTACAATTATTAATCATTTTCAGAAAAAATTTCATAAATAAAAAATAATAAAAAATTATTATGATGGAAATAACTAATTTATATTTGAAAAGAATACGTTTTATGAAAATATGATGATATTTTCTGTATCTTGAGGCTTTATAAATATTATAGGCAAGGAAGGTTTCTTTTTTGTTTTTTCTATACTTAACTTATTATATAGCTTAATTTCAAGTAATAATATTCCAATAACTCATAAAATTAGGGAAAATAGGGGATATTGAAAAACTATTGTCCTCTAATTGTTTTTAACATGTTTATATGTCTGCATTTCTCTTATGATTACTGTTTAACCGAAAAGTAATCTAATTTGTACCTTAATCGATGTAATTAATGTTAATTATTTTCACTAATATTTTTTATAAAAGATATGTTTATCCTATTAGAATATAATTATTCTAATTAATCTAAATATTTATATCCACATTTCCAAATACAATTCACATAAGTTTTGAAATTAAATTTAAATCTAATCCCACAGATGTGGTGAGAAAGTGAGTTTTTAATGGGAAAATGATCAAAAGTTCTTTTAGATCATATATCTAAGTTAAATATAAAAATAATTATAATGAACTAAATTAGATTGAAATATTAATAATTTAACATTTTTTAATTTTAGAAAAATTTAAAATAAAATTGAGCATTAATAAAAATTTAAATGAAAATGTTGTTTTCATAAAAAATCCAAAATTTTCTCTATTCACCAGAAAATGAATCTTTTGAAAAAAATATCAAAAAATCACCCTAATATAATTTTGACATTAAAAAATAAAAATTAATTCTATATTGATAAATAATATTTATAAAAGGGTCAAAATTTACTTTTAAAATAGATGCTCTATTTAAAGGCGTAAAAACCGCATATAAAGAAATACAAATTTTTATGTGTAAAACTAGATTTTTTCTTATCATAAATATATCAAATATATTTCATGAATTTCAAAACATTTTATTGAATAAATAATATAGAAACAAATATATAATAATGTATCAGGATTTTATATACACTTTTAATAATGGTCTTGTGTGTCTTATACACTATCGACGGAACTCATTATTGTGTGTAACCCATACCAACTTAGTGTTGCATATATAGAAACCTAGAAAAAAATTAAATATATTATAAAAGGAAAATATTATAATATGATATGTTATTAAATTATACCCGCCCTAAATAAGTTTCATCCTCACAATTTAAACATGATTATAGAAATTTATGGATTGATATTTGAAAATACTATTATTGAAAAACACAAAACGTAAATAGGTTTAATGAAACATATTCCTAATAAGAGGGGAATGGAAAATGAGAAGTTCATAAAAAACTATGATTTATAATAGAATAAAATTAGTGAAAACTTGTATATAGAATATAAATATGACTATTATGTTTTGATTGAGAGTGATAGAGAACATGTTTAGCTGAAAGTTGATGGTCGCAATGATTTAAACTAAAATTATGAAAAATGTCAATGTTATCATAAAAAATGATAATAATAAGACATTTGTTTTTAATTTCAATAACATTTTACCTTTATTTGATGAATTATTTTACTCTATATTAATACATGTCAAAATAAATTTCTATTTCATAAATACAATCTTATCCTTTAGTTATACCTTCAACTATTTATACTTTATTTCATAGCCTATGTTTCATCATATAGTGAGGTAATACATTATACTCTCATCCAATGATCAAATTAAACAATTTAATAAATGGTCTATTTTTTTCAAAATATTACGATCCGACACATTTTATGGATGGTAACTAATCTTCTAAAATGAACTTATCATTAATCTTCTAAAAAATTAATTATCTCTTAATTATCACATTCGAAACATGTGGATGAACTAATCATGTATTCTATAGAAAAATTGTAATAATTATAATTAAAGTAAAACATTATTGACAACATTCATGCTTCTTAATTCCTTAAATAAAACATAGATTAATAGATATATTACTTAAATCGAAAAATGATGTAAACTCCATCAATGATAATATAATTCACATTTTCAATAAATCATTAATCGGTCCCAAGGTAGTATATAATATCCAATATAATTTATCTGTATCGATTACCACTTTATCTAACTATCATTTCCATAATATGATGAACATGTTAAGGGTTATCGTTCCCTCAACCATATGTTTTCCAAAAAATATAACTTGCTACTGAATTACTTATCTTAATACAATAAAACATACACATTAAAATCCTTAATGAAAAGTACTAAAATAAAATCCTTATAAATTTTATAATTCTCATGAATAGTACATTACTGATAGAATAATAAAATTACATAATTCTTGAATTCAAAAATAAAAACATTAATAATTCCAATTCTTCTATGATAATAGAATAATATTGTCTATGATCCACTAGCTTATCTTAAGGTGTATTCTCTTTACTCTTGGAGAATTTATTTTCATAGTTCCCCATATCTTTGCATTTGAATAATTGTATATTTTAATCCTTTTTATTATCATTAATATAAAAAATAGTGTATTTTATCACTAATAATATATCATACTCCAATTCCTTTTAATAAAGTTCCATTTTGATTATTTCCACAGTTATTAGATATGCGAAAATACTTATTTTCCTTCTTCTATTGATCCATATTTTTTCCAACTATCCCCTTGTTCCCGTGCCCCCCTATGATTCTATAATACTTATTAAACTGTGTATCTATCACATTAACACCTGATACTATGTCCCCATACAATGATAATGCTTGGCAGGCTAGTTACCTTTGAAATACTTGATTAAGATAATAACAGATACGATCCTTTATACTCTTTCGATCACATATATTGGTGAGGATCACATTCATCCCGAAATGAACCATTTATAAATGATGACATACACTGAATTAGATCATATCATCATGAGAAATTATCTATAATACTTAAATAAGACAAATATTTAACATAAATTGAAAAATTTATGCATAGCTAATCTTATAATGATAAACAAGATTTATTTGGTATTTTCATATATACTAACACTCAAATTATATCATATGACCATTTTTCAAATATAATTTTTTCCTAAATTATGTTCCCAAGGGTTCTAATAATCTTTTTTTTGATACAAATTTTAATGCCCTGACCCTAGATGCCGAGAGCTGATGACTTAATTTATTACATTGGAATCATTACAAGGAATCAAAACCTGAAGGGCCAATAAGTTTATCATATTTGGAGAAGTAGATAAATATATGGATCCCACTTTCATTGGTATTAATAAATGATAATACATAAGATAATAAAATTATCTTCATCATTGAAACTCATTCAAAGAATTCATCTTTATACCCTGGGGTAAAGAAACAAAATTAGGGTGAGCTCAATTTCTCTATAAGGGTAAAGTATAGAGGAATTAATAATGTTTCATTTATCATAATAAATATGGAAAGGTAAAAAACTGAATAAATATTCCATTTAAGCAATAAAATAACAATGGAATGAATATATATATGTTTTATTAGTGGAAATCCTATATATAATAATTACTAAAATGAAAGGAATGATTAATTATTAGAAATCATTTTTCCTAGGAACATGATAACTTTACCATCATGATATATCCACAAGACTATTTAAAAAATATTGGGTAGAATCTAATTTGGTTTATCTAACCATAACTCTAATATCAAGACCTATCACAAGATAGTTTACAACTATATGGAAACAAACACAAAGGGTTCATTCATAACTAAATTCTTTTCATGAGACTACTGAAGCATCTAGAGGCCTGTATTAACCAATCCCCAACCATTATCATGAATTTATAATGAATTAATAATATGTTTAATAATAAATTTAATTAATAAACAATATTTCTTATCATGAAATATCTGTATTGATTAAAAGATACATATTATTCAATGATTCCTCAATTAATCAAATAGCTGTCAAATTGAATATCATATATAAAAATAGTATTTGTTTAGGAAATAAGAATATCAATTAAATTATAATATATTTATTGATGATAAATTTAATTTTTTAGAAAAAATATCACAAGTAAGTAATAGTTTTAAAATAAAGATAACACTTACAAAAGAAAGTTATATTGCAAACAATACTTTTACCCCTCTGTAATTTTCAAATCAAAACCACTTGGACGAGATAATTAAAATAAAAATATAAAATAAAACTATTTATTAATGATTAATGATATTAAATGAAAATGGTGCAGTATATAGACCACATTAAAGTGAATTATTTCATAATAACAAATAACTCTCTTTGGAAGGAAAATCGAGATGAATTTTTTTACCTTACACTCTATTTTGAATAAACTATATGTAACCATATTTAAAATGGTTTTAATAATTATATTAACATATAAATTCCCATATTAATATTTATGATGTCATATATTTATCTTTTATAATATATTATTCCCCTTTTATTAATAATCTTTCATAATTTTCGTCATTTCATGTCAATTGCCTTATTTTTCGAGTATGTTTGACTTTTATTTTTTGTTTCTTTTAATTATTTCATGATTTAATCATCTATAGAATGTAATAAATGATATAAATATTATATATATTCATTATATATGTATTTAGTGTAGTCCACAATGTTTGGAGATAGAAAATGAAATACATTGTTTGTTGAGATGGTAGGTCGTATGTATGAATGAACAATGTTTTCATTTTCATCTCATATTAAAAGAATAAAATGTAAATGATATCTACATATATTATAAATAAATTAAAATATTTATTTCATATAACTAACATATTTTTACTAAAACCATCATCAATACATTCAAGGTATAACACGAACGAATCACATCACTTTGGGGAGGTGGTAGTGTGCACATCCACAAACAATGTTATCGTATTCTAAAACAATGTAAAGCATGAAGGTATTTGTTATATATGAATTAAATAATCATAAATATATTATAAATATTATATATATCATATATAAAATATAAATCCATAATTATATCCAATCTTGAGTGGTGGTAATGGGAGAATAACAACTTCAACTCACGAAGAGGTAGTTCACCAAACAAACGAACGATGAATGTGTATCCCACTTGATTGATGTGTGTGTGATTTTATGTAATAATATTGATATAAAAAATAAAACAATTTCTAGGATAATAAATTTATTATATTGAAAATCTATAAAAGTAATTGAAGGTGTGGATAATGAAATGAAACAAAAGTGATCATTGAAGAATGCTAGGCCTTTTTCGGGAAACACCTTTTGGTTTATAAATAAATACATAATTGGTTGGATTTATTAACCAATTGAGGATTATCTGATGAAATTATTGATTTTATGATATTATTTTTGAATGTTATGGATAATTCAAATGGATTGTGAGGTGTGAAGAAGTGGGGGGTGAATGCTTTTTTATAGTGGTTGGGGAGTGACATTCTTATAAATATAACAAGGTAAAAACTATTGGGTGGTCTCCCCTACATAATTTGCCTCCAAATCATAAAAAAAATTGATTAAAGTAAATATATATTCTATGAAAACCTAAAAAAATTAAAATAACATCATTTTTATAAATTTTTTCTTTACTACTATGTTTCTCTATTTTTAGGATTTTGGGTTTTTAAGGTAAATAGTTTCCTAGCCAATTTTATTTAACCATTAATAAAAAATTAAAGATATATATATGATAAAAAGTATACCCACATAGTTATTAATATGATATCTATTTTAAAAAAACCCCATTCATGTTGGAAATTAATTTAAAAACAAGCATATGTAATGTGCAAAAATACCACTTTAATCTGAACCATGGTAACAACATTTTTAGTATTTAGTAGTCAATATATTAATTATAAAAGATCAATTGGTCAATTTATAGAAATTGTTTATATTTATTACAACTTGAAAATTATTTTTTATAATATTATATTTTTAAAATTTTCAAATCTTTTAATAAAACATCACTTATTTTAAAATAACATTAATGTCAATTTAGACATTGTTTAATCAATTTAAATTAAAAATTATCAACACAAAGGTGGTATTAGAATAGAATATATTAAAAAATATTTAAAATGAAAACTTAATCCTAAAACATAATGTAATATAACAATTAATTCAATTTTCTTCAATTTTATTATTTTTAGTATCCTTTATTTTTTAAAATTATTAACTAAATTAACACTATGTTAGCGTTTCTTATAAATTTGAACTAACTTATTCATATATAAAAATAAATTATATATTATTATAATTAAAATAACTCTTTTATATATTAAAAAAATATTTAAAACTAAAAATATGATGTTTTTTCATATCTCGAGGATTTATAAAGTTTACAGGTAAGGAATGTTCGTTTTTCTGCCTTTTTTCCTTAATTAACATATTATATAGGTCTAATTGCTTGAATATTATCCAAATAACTCATAAAATTATATCCAAGAAGGAATTTTGTCAGAATGGGGTCATAAAATGTATTTTTGAAAAGTGTATAGGTTATATTTTCCCTAAAAATTAATGTTTAACCAATAAGTAAACTAATTTTTACATTAATTACTGTATTTAATTTTATTTATTTTTACTAATATTTTTAGTGAAAAACTAAGTTTTTATTATTATAATATAAATATTATAATTATTCTTAGGATTTATTTCCATTTTTCTAAATTCATTTCATAGATGAAGATAAATTAATATTAAATCTAATCTTATACACATGGAGAGAAAGAAGGGGGTTTAACGTGATTTTTTTAAAAATTTCATTATGTTTTTATTTCCAAATTCAAACAAAAATGATTAAAATGACCTATGTATGATTAATAGATTCATAGTTGATCTATTGTGGCTTTAAAACTAAAATAAAATATGATTTTTTATTCATTACTATTTAAACAAAAAGGATGTTTTCAACTTAAATGTAGTATTTTTCACTATTCATAAAAAATCAATCCTTTAAAAAATACCAAAAAATCACCCTAAATTTTTTTTACATTACTTATTAAAAAATATAGTTTATTATTTCAATTAAAAGTTATCAAAAAGTCAAAAAATATTTTTAAAATATGCGCACCATTGAAAGGAGGAAACACTACCTTGAGAAGAATACCGCTTTTTATGCGTAAAAATGGATTTGTTTTTATCATATGTCAAAAAAATTTATTTCATGAATGTTAAAAAATATGATTTAACTTATTATATAAAAATAAATATATCACAAAGTATTTTAATGTTATATACACTCTTATTCTTGGTATTACATGATTTATACACTATGAAAGGAATTCTGTATAGTTCGTAACACTGGCCAACTTAGTGATTCAAATAAATAAAGATAGAAAAACAGTATTCTAAAAGGGAATTATTTTAAAATCATTGGGTGCTACGTGATAAAATAATAAAATTTAAGATATATTTCATAAATAATCCAAAATAATTATTCAATCAGAAATAAAAAATCATCACCACACTTAAAATCAACACTATACTCAATATTGTCTCTATCGGTGAAAGGGAAAATAATATAAAATTTGAGGAGAATAATAATATTCATAAATTTATAGTAAAAACAAAAAATTAGATTTTAAAAAAATAATTTTATTGAATAAAAAAATGTGATTTGTGTAGATGATAAAGGATTAGGACAGTAATATTCAAATCCCAAAATTCCACATGTTAATGAATGATTGTAGAGTGGAAACAAAAATTATAAGACATATTTCAACAATTTATCATATCCAAGTCTTTAAATAAGATTATGATTTCAATAGATAGAGGAAATACACAACCTTAATGGAATACCTTCCCCCACACATATCTCATTTTATTAAATAAGGATATATTTTCTAAAAATTGAACATAAGAGAAAAAATAAGGAATGGTAAAACCTGGGTTTTTTTTCCAAAATGGGAAGGAAGTAATTAATTTAATCTCCCTGAAAATTAATTCCAATATCCATAATCTTATTATATTCAAATATTAATAAGAAACGAATAAATATATAAAAATTTGTAAAATCCAAAATGATTAGTTTCCAATTTAATTATATCTTAAAACATGTAATCCTTTAAGAACACCCACATAACATGAATGAAAACAAAAAATGAATCATCCTTTAAAAATTTGGCATGATTTATTTTCCAAATCATTTCAGATACTCATAAATATACAAAAAACATGAAATAAAACCATTAAAAAAGTAAAATTTAATCTATAAAATTATAAAATTTAGGGAAAAAATGAGCTTTCAATGGATAAATTAGTTAAATAAACTATTGAAAATTTTTACAGACATTAAATAAATTAAAATTTTAAAAATAGTTCACTATATTTTTTAGTCTAGAGATTCATTTAAAGCTACTTAAAACAATCAAGATTTTTTCATGAAAAATGTTTATTATATAAAGAAATAAATGAGATAATTAGTATATATAATAAATAATATAATGAAATTTATATGTATAAAATTTAAAAAAGAATAAATAGATTTTTTTATATATAATTGTTTTGGATTTTTATGAGACTTTTGTTTTTTAGTTGGTTTTGTGTATTGAAAACTAACATGAAACATATATTCACAAATAAATATAAATATTCACATACAATGTGTCTAGAATTTCTATTTATAAGTATATTTATACACATAATATATATGTACAATAAAAGAAAACAATTTTTTTAATATTGCAGATTTGTAAAATTAATAAAATTTTAATAAAAACTAAAAACACATAAGTCATATTAAAAAACATATATAAAACCACAAAAAAAGAAAATATAGTGACATAAAAATATTTTTTTTCAATTTTAAATTAATTATTTGAATTTTATGTTTTAGGAAATTTTTTATTTTCACATTTTATGATTACTTTTCATTTTTTGATTTTTAATTTTTTTAAATTTGGTTTCGGTTTCAGGATTTTCTACATTCATTGTTAAATGATAAATAATTATTAATAAATAGAAATTAAAATTTATAATTTTTGACTTTTTATATTAGTTTTTTATTTTTTTAAATTTTTTTAATAGAATTTAAAATAAAGTACATTAAATGAAAGACAAAAACTAAATGTTAATACAGATAGGTACAAAAAATAACTTTGTTAAAGAATATATATATATAATCTTTCACTCAATTAAAAGGGTACTAATGAGTCATGTAGGTAATTTTTATTATTATGCCTAAATTATCTAAAAATTAAACATATAAAATATTAATATAATACTTCAAAGATAATTATACTTTTAGTGGTCATAGAAGAAACCAAGTATATTCCTCTAATTTAATCCAGAATTATGTCTCTTTATTATTTTATAGGTATAAAAATAATTTATTGGTTATTATATTCAAAATTAACAGTTATATTTCTATTTTCCCCTTGTAATTATTTATATTTTCAATCTCTATTGGTTTTTCATAATAGGGAAGAAGATACAAATCCATTTTTACATAAAAAAAATTTAAAATAACCTTTCAGAATTAATAAAAAATTCAAAATAAATCCAATGACCTTTTGAAATTTTTGAAAATTCATCATTTCATAGGGATCATTAATGTAACATTCAAATTTTGATTTTAATCTTTGTGAAATAGTCTCAAAACAATGAATTTTTTTATTCCAAACTATCCAAAACAATTTCAAAATAATTTTAATAAGTTCAAATTTAATTTCAAAAAAATCTCATTATATAGGGGTAATAAATATTGAATATAGTAATTTTAATTTTGATGCTAAATGTAATGCCATATCCTACCTCACTCTCTGAATAATAAAAAAACAAGACCTCCTCACGATATCTAGTTTTCCTCCCTATAAAACATTGGTTTTTGACTAGTGGTGGGGGTCTAAGATGGTACATTAGGGAGACTATATCCCC
Organism: Viscum album; assembly: GCA_963277665.1. NCBI lineage: Eukaryota > Viridiplantae > Streptophyta > Magnoliopsida > Santalales > Viscaceae > Viscum > Viscum album. Next base: position 1,620,716,346 of record OY728150.1, read on the forward strand.
ACAATGAGAGTGTTTAGTAATAGATAAAAAATATCATATATTAGAAAATAAATTGAATGAAGAACCAATAAGAAATACAAGACTAGAAATAAATTAAATGAATAGTAGAACGATATTTTTAGCTACAGTGGGGTATGTCACTTTGAAATTAGTCAACCAGATGGCTCGTAAACCATCTCAGTCATCATGGTCACTGTTGATTTTTTTCCCACCCAAGTCTCAATATGCCTAAGTTCTGTCTACCTAGACCTATTCTTGGGATGAAAAGTCTCATTGGGTCTTGTATTTTCTATCAAGAGGCTTAGAATCCACCAGGTATATCAAGGTTACACGTATCCCACTTGCGCTAGTTATATTTAGTCATAACCCACATCTTACCATGAGTAAATTTGGTCCCTCTTTTAACAACCATAATTATTTTATAATAATATTTGATTTCAAGGAAAAATAAAAATAAATAATGTTTTATTCAATGGTGGGAACTTTAGGGACAACATACACTGTAGAAGTGACGGGTATTGTAGCAGGCGGGTGTTGTAGTAGTACTTTCCACAGAATGGGCCTTGGGCCAAATAATTTTTTCCTATGGGACATTTAATGGGATACATGGCCATTGTCCCTTCGGGATATGTAATGGGTCTCCAATTATCCAGTCCAAGAGGTTTTTTCTTTGATTTAACAATAAAATGAGGCTTCGACCCCAACCTTTAAAAAAAATAGACAATGTTCTATTCAAGAATATAATTTAAAACTAAATTATAAGATTTTATAAATTCAATTATCTTAAAATAATTTCATTATTGAAATCATCATTTCAAAATTAACATAGGGTAAATGTTTTGGGATTTCTCTAAAATAATTAATTGTTTAGTGAATAGTTGAAAATACTATTTTCATAGAAAACTATATTATTTTCATTGAAAACTATATTTTTTTCAATAATTTTTAAAATTATATTTAAAAAAATTAAAATTAAAATTAGTTATTTTATAATATTAATATCCCAATTAAACTCACTAAAATAAATTTTATGGTTCAATTTGGTATAAAAACATTTTATATTTGAAAGGCATTTTTCTATATAACTATTTTTCATTTTGTTTTATGTTTTAATATTAAATTAATTTCATAAAATAATATAAATTAAATCCTAGAAAATGGATTCAACATTTGGGATCACAAAGTCCAAATTTAGTAAATAATTCATTTTTATTTTGGCCATTATGAATAATAATCATTGTAAATATCTGTTAACATAGTATGAATAAACTTGATAATTAAGGTTAAAAATTATATTACGAGGACAAAAAAATTTCCCTTAAAATTTACTTTATACTATTCTATTTTTTAAAGTTATTTATTACCATCCAATTCTCTAGTACACAGAATCATGGTTCCACATTCCATTTATTCAGACATTTATATTAAATCAAGAAAAAAATAAATACAAAATGCCACTCTCTTGAATTTGATAACTCCAAATATTTATTATATGGATAAAATGTGACATGTTCAGTTCTAAATGTTTATTTTATATAAAAACCAGTATTCCTTATTATGGTAATTTATTTTTATTTTAAATTATTAAATAATTTCCTTAAATTTTTATGCAACACTAATGATGTATTTATTCAGTTAATAAAAAAGGTAATAAATTATCTAAAAACTCTAAATGTAATATATTTGAGTTATTTACAATGAATAATGAATTCAGTTGATATATATGACATGTTATAGGCATTTTAAAAGTCTAAATTCAATTTTAATGTTTTTTTCCTAATGTCATCAATGTTAACATAAAGGAATAGTGTAAAAAATTGTTAATGATATTTTATGAAAATAATATTTTATTATGTTATGTTAAAAACATAATATTATTTAAATAAGACAATAAAATAATTTATAGAAAAAAATCATCCCTTTTTCAATTATTATATACATGTGGAGTACCACCTCCATGAAGCGATGTGATTAATTTTTTAATATATATTTATATTTATGTAAATAATAATATATTTAATTAATATATTATATATATATATATATAATATCAATGACTGTATAAATATGAATTACTTTTTACGTTTCATTTTTTTCAATCCATCAAAAAGTGAAAACCACATTCATCAGTAAGACCTACCATTTCCATGAATGGTGAAATTAATTAATTTATATATTTCATTCAAGTATTATTCCAAATATATATAGAATAAATATATAATATAATTATATCACTATAAATATGTAGAAGATGACAGAACCATGAGCCTGATTCATGGACTGAAACTACCAAATGAAAACATACATGAAAGAAAGAATAATCAACACTCTGAAAAAGTTTTTTTAATAAAGAGAAATTAATAAATGGGCATTCACATGTTATAATGGGATAATATAAGATAATATATGTATGTATATGGTTAGGGTATACATTTATTATACTAGAGGCTAAATCACTTATAATGTATGTTAAACATGATGTAAGGGTTTATTTCAAAATCGATGAATTATTCAGGATTGCTTATATTTAAGTCGTAATAGGGAGAAATATTTGAAATTTATATCTGAAGACCGAAATATTTTCTTATAAAATACTAACTTCCCTAAATTGATTTTTTTTTCGTTTAAATTTGTCTCTTTATATTTTTAATATTCTGAAATAATATTTTTGAGGAAAAATGACAATTGTTTTCTAGTCGGTCAGAAATATTTTTTTAATTCCAATAATTTCTTAAAAAATTTTTAAATAATGTTATTAATATTATGCAATAAATTATTAAATAAAATTTACCCATGTTCGATTATTTAAAAATTGTTTAAAAGGAATTTTGTTGTCATTTTTGGAATGATGTACTATTTGACCTTTTTCCAAAAGTGTGAAAGGAATGTTTTTTAAAATTATACAACATGAACATAATTTATTGAAGTTATTGACACTAAATTTTTTGTTGTTACATTTACATGTATCAATGTGTACTTTCTAATAAAATTTTTTCCTTAATATTTGGGGCATATTTTGATTCTTCATAAATTATTTTAGAATTCAACGGATATTTTCCTCAATAAATCACCCATTGATATTTTAAAATTATATTAAAATATATCTACATAATTTGTGGAATAATATTATTTAATGGGAATCAAATATTGTGATACCATTCTCTATAATACTTTGGATGTCTTATGATTATGTTTATTGAATTGGGAAATTATTAACATTTTGTATGCTAGTTTTTCGATATGAATGTTTATATTTATTATGTTTCACCTATTTTATATATTTGAATGCATTGGAACTAGTAATTGAAATAAAGAGATGAATATTTCTAGTCAATGATTTAATAAGTCTCATTAAATAAACTATTTTTGGTAATTTCCACATGTCTTACATGTTTACATATGTTATCCTGGAAAAAGGACTTAATGATAAGATTATGAATTTTGAAATTATTCATCATATCATTATGAAACTATTTATTATTTTTCATTTGATTATTTATGTTGTTTTATTTACCATGGATTTAGTCATTTTTATGTTAATAGTTATATGAAATATCTTATTGTTAACAATATTAACTCTATTGTTCATGTTTATTTATTATACATTCCCCTTAATAATTTTAGAGCTCACAATTTGTTATGTTTTACTTTCCTGAGGATATATAAAAGATATCTATGAATGAAAAGAGGGTCTTACTAGAAGAAACTCAAATGTTCTCAAAAGAATTATTATATTATATTTCTTATTTTTAAATTTAATATGAGAATCTTGTATATATATACTCTCCCAAGACTATAAAAATATTTGGTCATTTGTGATTTCATCCCCTATACATGTACCAATTTAGAAAGACAAACACAATCTCTGGGATACTAGAGTTTAGGTGTTACACTTGGTAGTATATGAAGTTTATTAAAAACCTTGGGAACTATATTAAGGAAAACATAGATCAGGTAACATAAGCATATGAAAAATCGAAAGATATGTCTAAATATAAAATAATTTCTTAAAATATTTGGTAAAGTATATAATGTGGATTTACTAGAAATTCAACTATTTATGGATACTATATGTTTATTTGGTTTTTGAATTGACATATATTGGGGTCATAACCACAAAAAGAGTTGGTTGAGTTTATCATGGACATCATTCTAGTGTACTATGAGTGTTCCCTTACTATGCACATAGTGTAACACTCCCATGGGATATTATTTTGTTAATCCACTTTTCTATACCAATCATTATGAAATATTTTAAATTTTTATGATTTGAGAATATTACCTGACAAACCAAGTCTATGGGGATGAGATTAGTTTTGCATAAACTTTAAATTTATGTTAAGTGTATCATTATTTTAAAAATTATACATTATGTTTCATAATGTAATGATCCAATCTAATCTATTACATTATTTAGAAATAGGACCCAACAGAAGGAATAGGAACCATATCAATGCACATAACCCATGTTGGGATTTCTCTCATAAGAAAGATAAATAATCATGAGTTTTAGTTTTACCTTGAGATAAAAAATTACAATTATATTGGGACAACTATCTTAGGTTATGACTAATAACCTTGCTCATATAAAGCATCAATCTGATTTAGAATATAGTGTAACAATGTTATACTACTTCATGCAACAACAACCACCATCATTTAATGGGACCAGAAATCCATTTGTAGCCATTAAATGTATAAGTTCCTTAAAGAATATATTTATTTATTTGGTAAATAATGAACAAAACACGGGTTTCATAGATTTTTGTCATACCAATATAGATAAATATCTATGGTGGTCATTAATTAAAAACACTATATATTAAAGGTAAATAGAAAAAATAGAGCGGAAAGATTTAATTGTAATTTTTTTGTAAAAATATTTTCCTCATGATAAAATAGCGGATATAGAGAGTCAGTTCCTCAGTCTATAAAAAAAGATTAAAATAGGGATAATTAAGAAAATTATTAGGATAACTTTACAATGTTTGTAAGGATATTTTTGGACTATGTATGTTATCATAAGAGTATGGTTTTTTACTTCTATAATGGGATAAAGTAATTCCTAAAATGGATGATAGACTCTTAAAACATCCCATCATATGATAACATAACATTATATTCTTTCATGACTGAGAAATATATCACCAAGACGTTAAAATTCATTGGAAATTATGATAAGAAGTGGAGGGATGAGGAATTTGGAAAACAAAATAAGGAAAATGGGAAATATATAAGGGTGGGATTTTCAACATGTACTTTTTGTTAAAAACACTAAAAACATAATTTCAAAGAATTAGGGATTTCATCAACTATGGAGTGAAAGGAAACTAGTCCTAATATTTCATGGGATAGAAATAAATTTCCAATGAAATTTTTTTAACTATAAGGATATGAATTCAAATTTAAAAGATAAATAACTCCATTTGATGGAAGCTCGCTATATAGGGACTCTCTAGGGCTCTCAGATCAGTATATTCCTCCTCCTAGGGTTTCCTCTCTCCCTGAAGGTGTTGGATCTTCTATATCACTTACCCTAATTCTATACTATCCTCTCCTCTCTCCTACTAGTTCTAGGTCATCTCTCTCTTTCTCTCTTGTTGTTTCTTTATCTCCTATACATATTTCATCTCTCATGGATCCATGAAGACCTTTCTCCATCCACATTACTATTCATTAGCATCAAGTTCCATCACTCCCCTCTAGGTAGGATCTAGAGTGATCAGAACACCAAGGATTTGGGATAGTAGTTTACCAGTTGAAGGTCCTCTTAATGTGTCATATCTTCTTTATTAATGGTTTTATCCCATGGTATATTTCTATGGATTCATCCCCACAAAGTCGTTCTTTTAGGATATCTTTCATTTTTATTTTTAATTTATTTTCTATGGTTTTTATTAGGGTTCTAATCTCATTCCTTCTTCCTTGCTCTTAGTGGTTTAGGGTTGTCTTCCATTGGGGTTTTTAAAATGTGTTTTATTCTATTATTATGTTTCTGGTTTTACAATATAGTTTAATGGATATGTGGTGATGACATATGGTGAAGTTTGTGATATTATTAGGATGATAATGACAAAGGTAATGTGATAATAGGATGGCATCTGGATAGGTTCTTCCTTAATCCAGATACTTTTATGGCTCTGTTTCTGTGGAATGTGTTCTTCCCAAAGGTGTTTTTGGAGTATCATATCATAGTTTTGGAGGGTTTCAGTCTGTTCCGCCTTATGTTCACTAATGTTAATGTGTATTTTTGTTGGTGATAATAGTCATGACAACATGGAAGATCGAGGTGGTAGATTCTATGGTTTGTTTTGTTTACGTTTTTATTATAGTGATCATGTATCTCAGGGTCATGGTCTCCTTGATTAGAGATTGTACTAGTTTTTCTCTAGTAATGATGATATCATTGACTCTTAGTTATGAAAATAATGTTATCTGGTGTTTGGTGGTGATTAAATGCTCTTTTATTCTCAGTAATACTGTGAACATGGTTAAGAATGGACGACAATGATGTGATGGTAAAAATGTTGTTTTGTAGGGGAAAAAACAATGGTACGATGAAGATGGTGATTTGTGGATGGAGGCAATGTGTTTGTGTAGTTGACTCGATATTGGTAGTTTGGTTGGATTGTGTTATTTTCAGGATTTTGAGGGATGTTGATCCAGTTTTTAAATATTCAATTTCATTTTGCCAATTTTTGTGATGTTTTTAAAAATTCGAATGTTCCCACTCGATCACTAAAAGTGGTTTTATTAAAATAATAAAAAATTACTTAGAAGAACGGTGATGATATGGGGCACTATAAGAATGATTTTACCCGGAATCAAGGGAATTTTTCCCATAAATGGAAAAAGGAACAAGGGGAATTTTATTATATCACTACAGTGGAGGATGAAGTTCCCAATCATTATGTGATAGGTACATTAATCATATATTCAAATTAAAATAAATCATTATTTGAATTTTGATATTCACACTCTTTTATATCTTCCATGTTTTCCAAGAAAATTTAATATTTCCCTAGCATCTATATGAGAGATTTTTCAGTCAATATTAATAATGAAAGTCTCATAACAAAAAATATGTGTTAGTTAGTGGACATTATAAAAGATAAATATTTCCTATTTATAGACTTTATTATTCTACCTGTGTTTAATATTGATGCAATCTTTTTCTAGGTATTGGATTTCAAAATACAATTAAAAAATTTATTTCTAGGAGAAGGAAATTAAAATTCCTCAAAAGGCTAAGGGGGTAAGAAAATTTTTATTATATCTCTATTGTTGATATTGAATATCCCAATTACGTGTTGAAATATACAATAATCATTACATAAAATATAACTAATTCATTATTTTAATCAATATCTTTAAACTCTTTTATATATTTCATGGTTTCAAAGAAAATTATATATTTTCCAAGCATCTGAAGAAGGGATTTTTCAGCCAAGATTGATAGTGAATGTATCTTTGCAACAAGTATGTGTCTTTAAGTTACCATTATGACCCATAAACATAGACTATTTATATATTTTTTATTTTACCTATGGTAAACTTTGATACAATCCTTTGTATGGATTAGATTTCAAAATATAATTAAAAAATTATAAGAGAAGGAAATTATTTTTATGGATGAGGGTATATAATTCCTTATCTTTATAGAGAAGACTTCATCATCGGATTCATATCTAGATCCAACCCCATTAGATATTATGGATGAGATTTTATGGAATGAAGAGTATATACTATATATGGATGGAAAGGTTATTATTAAAATAGAGGATGTTCTTATTGTATAATAATAGATTGTTGTATTTCCTAGTGAATTACATAGACATACAAAATAACAAGAAGTATAGTTTTATATTTATTTAATCCCTAATACAAGATCTCTATCAATGTATTTCAATAGAATAAACACTATAAAATTAGTACATCTTAATAAATAACTACAAGAGTGGTGTAAAATGGATTTATACTCAATAGTGTTTCACCTTTCGGAGCCCCACTTATTTTTGCTAAGGATAAATGTGGATATATGAGGTTTTTCATTGATTATTGGAAAATCAATGCCATTACTATAAATAAATATTATCATCTACCTCACATTGATGACTCGTTCGATATAATTTATGAATAAAAATATTTTTCAATGATTGAAATTCATTTTGGGTATCATCAATTATGATTAAAGAAGTAAGATATTATGAAGATAATATTTTATATGTGGTATGTATGTTATAAAATTATAGTAATGTATTAATATTGACTAATGAACCATCCATTTTTATGGATATAATAAACAAATTATTTGAGTAATTTATTGATAATTTTTTTGTGGTATTTATTAAAGATATTTTGGTGCACTATAGAGGATAAGTGGACCATTAGAATCCATCAAATATTATTTTTGGGGATCTTAGAAAAAACATTTATATTGGAAATTTAGAAAGTGTGACTTATGGATTTAGAAAAATTATTTTCTTAGATATATTGTCTTTAAAGATGGAATATTAATTGATCCATAAAAGACCAATAAAATAATTTTCTACACTAATGAACATAGATGAGGTACACAATTTCATTGGATTTACAGGTTGCTATCATGGATTTGATTAAATGTTTTTCATGATTCACTAACCTATTAACAAATATAACTTGTAAAGGGGCTATGTTTATATAGACAAAGTAACATGAAGAATGTTTTGAATAATTTAATAAGAGATTAGTGAATGCATTAATTTTTAATCTAACCTTGGGGAAATGAGGGATTCAAGATATATATTTATGTATAGAATAAGGTACTTAGTTGTGTCCTTATGTAAAATGATAATGTTATTTCCTATATATCAAGAAAATTATAGAATCAGGAAAAAAATATCCATACCAAGATATTTATTTGGCTTCCATAATATTTTCTTTGATTATATAATGAATTTATTTATAGGTTTAAAAATATGAGATATTTATAGATCACAATAGTGTGATACACATCTCTTTATAGAAATTTCCCAAGATGAGGTAATGAAAATGACTCAAGCCACTCAAGGATTTTGATTTCTCAATACAAAACTATCTAGGGAATGAAAATACGGTTATAGATGCATCAATGTTGAATGTTCATGGAACCCTATCCAAAATGAGGATTGATAAGGATCACATGTTCATAGATTAAGGGATGGTATAAATGAGATTTATTATGGAAGGTGAAACATCACTCATTCTTAAAATAATTTCCAAAACATATTTGTTGGGGAAGAAAAAATGTTACCATCCTTATAATAGTAATATACAAATGAAAATCCAAGTCACGAATTATTAGAAATTTGTTATAATTTATATATGAAGATAATTTTTTAATTTTTTTGAAAGTGGATGTGTGTTATATCTATACCAGATCCAAAAAAGGTATTATTATTGGATGATCATAGCTCAAATTTCTCTATACATCTTAATAACACCAAAATGATAAGAAATTTTAAGGAACACTTTTTTTATGAAAATATGATGTGGGAAATGACTAATTATGTGTAAAACGTTTTGGGTTTACAATAAGAGAAGGATAGTATATAACATCATAGGGGAGTGTTAGAACCTAGAAACATTATTATACACCTAAATGGGATGACACTGACAAGGTCTCTATTTCTATATATCCAAATACTCAGAGAAAGAATGATAAAATATGGGTTATTGTTGATGACATACCAAATATGCACATTTCATTACTATAAGAGAACATTTACCTCTTGAATTCCTTAAAAACACTATATTAATGATGTTATAAGACATTATACTATACCACTTACCATTGTGTCTGATCATCATACATTATTTACATTGAATTGTAGGAAAAGTATTTAAAATCCTCTCAATACCGAGCATAATTTGAGAATCACCTATCACCCTCAAACTGATGGATAATACTAAAGAACAATACAAACCTTAAAATACATGTTGATGCAATTATAAATTTACATTCAATGTAATCAGAATCAATATTTAAATTTGGTAGAGTTTTCATATAATAATAGATTCCATTAAAGTATTCAAATGGTTATTTGTATAGTATTATATGGAATGATATGTCATACTATATCTTGTGGAAAAAAATTGGTGAATTTAATCTTATAGTCCCAAAAATTGTAGACGAGACAATGAAGAAGGTAAAAAGTATTCCAACCCATATTAAAGTATCTTATATTAGAAAAATATATATAATAATAACTGAAGTAATGATTTTGAATTTCAAGTTGTAGATTATTTTTTATTAAATGTATATTCATGTAAGGGTGTTATATGATCTGGGAAGAAATAAAAATTGATCCATTGGTACATCGAAAGTCTTGAAACTCTAGAAGGAATTAGATCTGTGGATTACCATTTGAAAATGGAACATAGATTCTCTAAATTACATGATGAATTCCCTATATATTTATTAAGGAATCACATTATATATTGAACACCTATCCTAAAATCTGAATAAAGAGAATTGGAACCTAATTTTTCTTGTTATAAGGAGGATATATGTATTATAGACACTAGATAACAAGTGTTGTGGAATCAGATGACTCATCAAGTAACGGTACTTTAGAGAAATCATAAGATAAAAAAGAGGTAACATGAGAACCTAAAGAAATTATGATGATGAAATACTTGAATATATTCCTTAGGTGGAATTCTAGAAATCTCATGGATGACATTTTTTGAAGGAGGGAAGAATATATAAATTGAGCTTCAATTATGTTATGGTTTTACTTAATGAAAATAAAAATACACTTAGATTTATTAAATAATTAAATTAAAATATAAATTATTAAATTTTATAAATCTTATTTTATGAAATTAATTTCACTTTTTAACCATCATTTCAAAATTATCTTTGAGTGAAATTTTTTCATTTTCCCAAAATAAATAAATTTTCAAGGAATATAGAAAGGTAATTTTTTTGTAGAAAACATTATTGTTTTTTGATAATTTAAAAAGATACATTTTTAAAATGGTTTTAAAGTTAAATTAGTTCTATTATATTATGAATAAGTGTAATGCACTGACCCTAGTTACCCATATTTAGTGTTTTTTTACATAAAATTGGCATGATACAAGGAATCATCTCCCGAAATACCGATTAGTTTAATATCCTTATAAGTACTAGATACATATGTATGTTTTATATTACGTCATGAGATAAAAACAACAACAAAATTTTTTCCCCTTTGAACACAATTATATCCCTTATCATATCCCTATAGGTCAACCATAAAATAATTCTTCACATCCTGGGAAAAATAAAACATATAAAGGGGGATCTTAGATGCTCAGAATGGATAACAATATAGAATTAACTTCATAAATAAGCATAAACATTTAAGGAAATGCATAAGACTAAAACATATTCCTTATAAACATTAAATTAAGCATAATATGGATAAAAATAAATTGAATAATTCTATTTAATTATTCACATAGATATTATACTAGTTGAATAATCTCATGCAATATAAATATCCAATTTCATAATGATGAAATGCATAAAGCAGGACATCATTTCCACATAGTGAAAGCCTTATTCTAAGAATACAAATAAGATTTTGTCAAGGCCTGGTGCTAGGACACTATTTTGTCTCATATGACCTACCAAATCATCATGGAGCTATTGTGGGATCCACCCGTCCCTTACTAAGTCCAATGCATTCCCCATATGAAAAGGATGAAATATAACATAAACATTCGTATTAAAACTAGCATAAAAATGTTAATACGTCAAACATAAAAAATAAAGGGTATAAAAATAACTTATCCATAGTCAAACATATAAAAAACCTTCAATACAATATGGAAGCTTTGTATCATACTAAATCAACTTCAAACAAGTATAAAATTTGTTAAATGATGTTGGCATAGATGAAATCAAAATTATTTGAGAGGAATATCTGTTTCAATTTTTAAATCATTTAATAGTCATGTAATTATAAAAGAAAACGATTATTTGGAAAATATTCATATAAGTCTGTATGGGAAGCTTCAAAGGTGTTATAATGGTGGACAATAACCGCACCCGCCGTATAAGTTAAAAAACATTCTTTCCTTAATTTATCGAAAAGGTCATAAAGTAACTTGTTTGGTAAATGATAGAACGATTAATTTCAAATCATTTTATAAAAATTAAAACAAGGGTATAAATGAATTTAACACGTAGTCTAGTAAATAGTAAAAATGTTTCAAAATACATTTTTAAGAAACACATATGTGGATGATAAATAGGTCCTATTAGATACTTACGTAAAAACAACCTCAGATAACGAAGAGATTTTGAAATTAACCATTACCTTGTAATTTTCATTTGATGAGGGTGCGTTAACCTCCAGTATAATAGATATATTATTGTTATTAAAATATTCAAGAACAATATTCATAAATATTATATGATATATGATTTTCTAATATTTCTTTGTTAATAAATTTTTATAAGTATCATTGTTTTGGGTGTTTACTGATTTGTTTTCCATTATATATTTTGTTACATAAGTCATGTTTTTCATGGATATGATGTATTTTATTTGTATATATAATGATATTTTGTTCTTAAATATTATTTTTGAAAATTATTCTTGAATGGTTATGAAGGAGAATGAATATCATCACGTTCGTGGAGACGACAATTCGTACGTACACACAAACACTGCTTCCATTTCATTTTTTAAAGGAAATAAAACCAAATAATACATAGGTATATTATTATTCCAGTATAATATAATATTTTATATATGTTATATAATTTCATTAACACCATCCTTTACATGTTCCATGTATGGTATGAACAAGGCTTATCACTTTGAGGGGGCGGTAGTCCGCACTTCCTCAAATGAAATTATGATATATATAACACTTTAAAAGAATAAAGGTATGTTATAAAAGATAATTAAAGAAGATTATATATTAAATAAATATCATAAATATAATAGAAAATTACAGTTCCATCATAATGGCAACTCTAAGAGGTGGTAGTAGAATATGAACAATAATCGTTTGGTGAGGCAGTAGTTCGTCGTCCATAGAAACATTATGTTCTATACACATTAGATTGAGGTGTGTGTATGTGTAGTTAAAATATAAAACCTAGTATATTAATGATACTGGTTTTGTTATTAGTGAAAATAATAAAGAGAGTTTAAGTGTTTGGATAAGTAAAATAAAATAAAATAACTTAAGAGAAGATGTTACCTATAAATCAGGTAACTCCCCTTGGTTTGAATCAAAATGCTTCCTTGAAGTTCCTTATTCATAAGTTAAGACTTCTAAGAGGAATATAAAAATTTAGGGAGATTAATTGGGTAGATTATGAATGAGAAAATGGACTTTAGAGGTGTAAGAATTGTGTCATAGGTGATGGATATTTATAAGGGGGGATGAGATCTTTAGGAATGTTTGAAAATATTATTTTATTATATACTGATTTTTGTTTTATAAAGGTCCAAAACTCATTAAAGTATAATATAATATGACTCATGTTGTAAATAAAATCATGAAATAATAATTGGATAGGGTTTGTATATTAGGTTATTTTTTATAATCTCATTTATTTAAATCATTAGTTAATGAGGTAAACACTGTATCATTATTGTGTCATTAATAATTTTATTTATTTGATGTATAAAAATTATATAAAAAATACCATTATGTAGGAAATAGTTTTAGATTTAAAATTAATATTTATAGTCTATGATATAACTTACATAACCCCTTGAAATTTTTTAACTAAAAGATACATGTTTAAGCCATTTTTATCTTTACATTAAATTAATTAATATAAAGTGTTGTTATCACTTTAAAATGGCTTCATGGGGTCCCAAAATCAACAAAGGATTCTAATGGTCAGACATATATCATTAAATAGGGTTAGGACGTGTGTTAGGGTAATTTAATATTACTATAATATTTTTTACCCTTATTGACTAGATTTACACTTTTAACAAGGGTAAATAAAATATTTACCGAAGTAATTATTCATAATTTATAAAAACAAAAGTTATCTACTTACACAATTTCGAATTATTCATTCCAAATATGGAATCCATTTTTCCAAATTCAAAACATAGAAGTGGAAGAAATATAATTAAAATTAATTTCCATTGTCAAAACAAAAGGCCCTTCTTTAAGAAATAACGACTTTCAAAAGATTGACACTTGTTTATGTGTAGCATAAATGTGAAATTACATCACATTAACTAAATTGTATCAAATGATACAAATATAATCTAATGATAATTAAAAACCATTAAAATTTATAATTTTCTACTATAAATATTTTTAATTAAAAAAGTCGTTTTTAATAAAAAATTAGTATTTTTCACTATTCATAAAAAATTGAATGTTTTCAAATGATTACAAAAAAATAACCCTAAGATAATTTTGATATTTCGAATCTAAAAATGAATTCCATTTTGAAAAGTAAAATTTATAAAATTTTAAAATGTGGGTATTACTATTCATAACGGTTTGTTTGATTGGTCGTGGTGTGTTAGAGTATCGAAGTGGCATATAACACACACAATTGCATTATTCAAAGGAAAACATCTTGTGGAAGATTGGGGTGTTATAATATTCCCTCTTTAAAATAATGTTTTACGCAAAAATTCTTGAATACTACTACATAAAAATATTCAGGTTGTTCTTCAACATAAGTTCCTTGGGTTCCCATGTTGCCTCATCCATTTTATGATTTCTTCATAGAACTTTCACCAAACGAGTTGTCTGGTTTATCAAAAATTGTTCTCTGGTATCAAGATTTGTGATAGGCTCTATGAAATAAGATAGATCGAGTTCCAGTTCTATTTCTTCATAGGTGAGTACATGCATTGATTCTGACATGTATTTTCTCAACATTGATACGTGGAACACATCATGAACTTTGGAGAGACATGGTGGCATTTCCAAATGATAAGCTACAACTCCAATTTGTTATAGAATTTCAAAAGGTCCAATGTACCTGAGACTTAATTTACCCATATTACCAAATCTTATTACACCCTTTCATAGAGATACCTCCATGAAAACATGATCTCTTACATGAAATTCTAAATCCTTCCTTTGGTTATCAACATATTTTTTTCCTGCTTTGAGATACTTTGATGTGGGTTTAGATAACATTCTCTTTTACCATTGTTTCCTCAACTTGCTCTGGGCCTATGAGTTTTCTTTCACTAACAACATCCCAATAATTTGGTGCGCAACATCTCTTCCCATATAATGCTTCATATGGTTCCATCTGAATACTTGAATGGAAACTATTGTTATAGTAAAATTCCACCAGATGTATATATTGATCCCACATACCATGAAAGCCAAGGGAGAAAGATCTAAACATGTCTTCTAAGGGTTTAATAATCTTTTCTGATTGTCCATCGGTTTGAGGGTGGTAGGCAGTGCTCAAATAAAGTTCAGTATTTAGGGCCTTCTGAATGATTTTTCAGTATTTTGATGTAAATTGGGGATCAAGATCAGAAAAAATAGATAGGGATACTCCATGAAGTCTTAAAAAGTTCCTTAATATACATTATTTCTAAATTTAAAGTGGAAAATTTTATATTATAGGAAGAAAATGGGATGACATGTTAAGACGATCAATAATGACCCATACTGTATCATTCCTTCTAGGAGTCTTTGGTAGCCCCATTACAATGTCCACCGTAATATCATCCCATTTGCACTCAGGTATTTGAAGAGGTTTCATGAAACCTCTAGGATGTTGTATTCTAGCTTTCATTTGTTGAAAAACCATATATTTTGACACATAATCAATAATCCCTCTCTTCATTTTGTCCCACAAAAAATGTTCCTTCAATATCTAAACATCATAGTGCTACTAGGGTGTATAGTGAAATTAGAGCTATGAGCATCATCAAAGAATTCCATTTTTAGATCATGTATGTCAGGAACACAAATTCTCATCCCAAATTTAAAATCCCCATCTTCATATATTAAGTTAATCAATCTCCCATTGTTCATAGCTTTAATATTCTTTTGAAACTCCTCATCATCAGTCTTAGAATTTTTTATCATTTCTAGTAAAGTTGGTTTAACAACCTTTTGAAAAAGTCTTGATGTTTCACCTTCCATGATTATTTCTATATACATCTTTACTTAATCCATGAACATAATATCCCTATCAACACTCATCTTCTTCAAAACACCATGATCTTTTCTGCTCAAAGAATCTTCCACCTTATTTACCTTCCCCACGTGGTTTTTTATAGTGCAATCATAATCTTTGAGTATTTTGAACCATCTCATTTTTCTCATGTTGAGTTTATTTTGTGAGAAAATATACATAAATCTTTTTTGATTGGTATATATCTCACATTTTTTCCCACAGAGATAGTGTCTCCATATCTAAAAAGAAAAGATTACAGTTACAAACTCGAAATCATGAGTGGGATTGTTTTGTTCATGATGTTTTTTCTATTGTGATGCATATGTAATAACCCTATCATTCTGCATAAGGACACAACCAAGTCCTTTATTTAAAGAATCACTATAAATAAAAAACCCATCAAAAAATCTATCAATCATACTCCTTTTGTTACATATATAATTTGTTGCTTGCCTTGCTGGCCTTGTAATGTTATCCTCATACTTTGCGTCATTCAAATCCTCATTTTTCCTCGGACTCAGAAATTGTCTTTCCATATCCACTCGATGGTCATGAGGAAAGTATTTTTCTAATAAAAACTCTTTAAAATACATTCATTCCTTATTTGATACTTCTTAATCCTCCTTTTTGTTTTGAATTAATGACAACCATTAATCTGCATCTCCCGTGAGGTGATAAACATCAATGACAAATTTTTCCCTTTCGCTACTCCCCAAAGCATGAATTATTTTATATGAAGAACTTATCCATTGCTTAGATACAAATGTATTTGTAGTACCATTTAATGTTGGTGGTTGTTTCTTCATGAAGTGGTCTAACATTGATCCTCTACATTGTGGATAAGGGTGCTTTATACAGGCAAGGTTATTATTCATAAGCTGAGTGAGTTGTACCATTATATCGATAAGTTGATCAGCAAGAGGTGCATCACCATATCCACTATAATTATTTTGAGTTGAGGGAAATACCTAAATGGATTATGTGTGTTTATAATATTTCCATTCCTTCCCATAGGCTCCATTTCTAAACAATGGCATACACTTGATTAGTTTATGAATCGCAATACAAAATTCCAAACTTTTAAAACACTTAACATAAATCGAATAGTTTATGAATATAATCCATGATCATAATTTTTTTTGAGGAGGTATATTATCATAAATCCTTAATAATATTTTTTAAATAAAATTTAATTTATCTTAAGAATATCCCTAGGCAGTGTCATAACCAAGAGTGCAACAAGACCCGTTGTTGTGTACCAGGATACCCCAAGTCATGCTCGAAACTCCTTGTTGGAGTTTTCACTACTAGGTACATCATTGAAAGATTCGTCTATACAAGCTCATATCTAGATAGAAAATTATTTATTTTAAAATACACAAATTCTCTACATTACCAAAATTCTAGGGAGTTCTTCTATACTAATCCTCAAAGTCTATCTTAGGGTAATGTTATCAAATCAGGGTTTATCTAAATCTAGTTTCTAAGGTTTGTACTAAATTTACTCTGATACCAACTGTAATACCCAAAACCTAGTTACCTAGAGTTGGTGTATTATTACATAACATTGACATGATACAAGGAATCATGTCTCGAAAGACTGATTAGTTTAGTATCCTTGAGAGTACTAGATACCAAAAAAGTTTTACATTACATAATTAGATAAAAACTACAAAAAAATTTTGTCCCCTTTGAAAAAAGTTATATCCCTTTTCCTATCCCTCCAGGTCAACCATAAAATTCTTTTTCACATCCTGGGAAAAACAAAACATAGAAAGGTGTGAGCATAGATGCTTAATAAGGATAACAATATAGCGGAAAATTTATATATAAGAATAAACATTTAAGTTAATGTATAAGACTAAAACATATGCCTTTCAAACATAAAAATCCACATAATATGGAAAATATAAATCGAATAATTCCTTTTACTAATTCACATGGATATTCCACTAGTTTAATAATCACATACAATATCAATAGATAATTTCATAATGATGGAATGCATAATCCCGGCCATCATAACCACATAGTCAATGCCTCATTCCAAGAATACAAATAAGATTTTTTCAAGGCCTTGTTCCAAGACACTAGTTTCCCTCACCAGACCTACCGATGCGTCAAGGAGCAATAACGGGCTCCGCCCGTCACTTACTATGTCCAATGCATTCCTCATATGAAAAGTGTGAAACATAACATAAACATTCATATTAAAACTAGCATACGAAATGTTAATATGTTGACCATAAACAATGAATGGTATAAAAATAAAACATCCATAGTCAACCATATCTCAAAACCATCAATATAATATATAAGATTTGTATCAGAATAAATCAACTTCAAACAAGTATAAAATCCATTAAAGGATATTGACATAGATGAAATCGTAATTATTTGAGAGGAATATCTCTTTCTATTTTGAAATCATTTATAAGTCTTGTAATTATAAAATAAAACATTTATTCTAAAAATATTCATATAAGATTGCAATGGAATATTCTAAGGTGTTATAATGATTGAGAATAATCAAACCCGCCATATAAGTTAAAAAACATTCTTACCTTAATTGGTCGAAATGGTCATTAAGTACCTTGTTTGGAAAATGACAGTACAATTCATTTTAAAATTTTTTATAAAAAGTAAAATAAGGGTATAAATAACATTAACCCATAGCCTAGTAAATAGTAAAAATGTTTTGAAATACATTTTGAGGAGACATAGATGTGGATGATAAAGAGGTCCTAGAATATGCTTACATTAAAGAAACCTAGAATAATAAAGAGATTGTGAAATTAACTCCTACCTTGTACTTTTTCTTGGTTGAGGGTACGTTAACCACCTATATAATAGATAAATTATTGTTATTAAATTATACAATAACTACATAAATAAATATGATATCATATATGATCTTATAATATTTCTTTATTGATTATATTTTAATAGTATCATTGTTTTGGGTGTTAACTTATTCATTTTCTTTTATATGTTTTGTTATATAATTCATGTTTGTTATGGATAGGATATATTTGATTCATATCCAGAATGATATTATGTTATTAAATATTATTTTAGAAATTATTCTTGAATAGATACAATGGGGAATGAATCTCATTGCGTTCGTGGAGACGATTATCCGTACGTACGCAGAACCACTACTTCCATTTCATTTTTTTATTTTAAAAATAATGAAAACCAAATGATACATAGGTATATTATTATTCCATTATAATATAATATTTTATATATGTTATGTAATTTTTTTAACAAAATCCTTTATACATTCCATGTATGGTATGAACGAGTCATATCACTTGGGGGGGAGGTAGTCTGCACTTCCTCAAATTAAATTATCATAAATATAAAACATGAAAAGAATGAAGGTATGGTATAAAAGAGAATTAAATAAGATTATACATTAAATAAATATCATAAATATCATATACAATTAAATTTCCATCATAATAGCCAGTATAAGAGGTGGTATTAGAAGATTGAACAATCATCGTTTCGTGAGAAATTAGTTCGCCGTCCACAAAAACATTATATTCTATACCCATTAGATAGAGGTGTGTGTAAGTGTAGTTCAAATCAACAACCTAGTATTTTGAGTATACTGTTGTTTTTATAAAATAAATTAGTAAAGAGTGTTTAGGGGGTTGGAGAAGTAAAATAAAATAAAAGAACTTTAGAGGATATGTTACCTTTAAATCGGGTTACACCCTTTGGTTTGAACAAAAATGCTTCCTTGATGTATCTTCTACCTAAGGTAAGGCTTCTAATAGAAATAGAAGGATGTTGGGAGATAATTTGTCAGAGGATGGATGATCCATGGGGCTATAGAGGTGTGTGAAATGGGTTATAGGTGACATATTTTTATTAGTGGGACGAGGGGATCTTTAGGAATGTTTGAAAATATTATTTTGTTATTTTATGATTTTCAATTTATACAGGTACAAAACTCATTACCGTCAAATATAAGATTACTCATGTTCGAAATAAAATCATCCAATATGAATCGGATAGGTTTTGGATATTTTTGTTAATTTTAATAATATCATTTATTTAAATCATTCATTAATGAGGTAAACACTACATCATTATTGTGTCATAAATAATATTATTTATTTGATGTCTAAAAATTATAAAAAAATTACCATGATGTAGGAAATAATTTTAGATTTAAAATTAATATTTATATTCTAAGAGCGAACTTATATAACCCCATGTAAATGTTTTTCACTAAAATATATATGTTTAAGTCATTTTTTTCTTTACTTTAAATTAATTAATATATAGTGTCATTCTCACTCCCATGCGGCTACATGGGGTCCCAAAATCGACCCAAGGATGCCCATGGTTGGAAATGTATCACTAAATAGTGTTATGTCACATGATAGGGTAATTTAATGTTATTATAATATTTTCACCCATATTTAATGGATTTACCGCTTTAACAATGGTAAATAAAATATTTACCAAAGTAACTATTCATAATATATAAAAATAAAAGTTACATATTTTCACAATTTAGACCTCTTAATTATAAATATGGAATCCATTTTTCTAAATTCAAAACAAAGAATTAGCAGATATTAATTTAATATTAATTCCCACTGTCAAAACAAAAATCTTGTTTTTAAAAAATAATAACTATCAATAGATTGACACTTGATTATGTCTAGTTTAAATGTGAAATTTCATACAATGACCAAAATAATATTAAATGATAAAAATATAATCTAACGATACATAAAAACTATTGAAATATATGATTTTTCACTATAAATTATTATGATTAAAAAGTTGTTTTTAATTAAAATTCATTAGTTTTCACTATTCATAAAAAATTGAATGTTTTCAAGAGTACCAAAAATTAACCCTAATATAATTTTGATATTAAAAATAAAAAAATGAAGTCCATTTTGAAAAATTAAATTTATAAAATTTCAAAAAGTGTGTATTACTATTCATAAAGGCCAGTTTGATTGGTCGTGGTGTGTTAGAATCTCGAAATTGCGTACAACACACACTATTACATTATTCAAAGGGAAAAATATCGTGGAAGCTTGAGGTGTTAAAATAACTCAATTACATTTATTGAAATAAATTTTTTTATTGAATTTTTTATAAAAACAATTTTATACTTAAAAGAATTTTCTAAGAAATTATATTTTGTGGCATGATATTTTTTAACATTAAATTAATTTTAACCACTTGTATAAATTGAATTTATAAAAATATATTTGATATTTATAACCACAAGTTATCAATTTTGTAACTGAGCACTATTTTTTAGTTAATATTCATATTAATCGTGGTAAATAATTGTCCCCATAGTAAGGATAAATTAGGTAAATATGGTAAAAAATATTATTATATAGACTAAAATATCATTGAAAAACTTCAATTTGTACTATTTTATGGGGTTTTAGCCATTACCATCTAATTATCATGAATTTTGATACATTTTGGAATATTTATTTTATTAGGAACTTTATTTAAATTTAATTTATGATTTAATATAAAATTCCACTCTCTTGACATTAATAACAAGAAATTTTTATTAAATGGAAAAAATTAGAAAATATTTGTTCCAAATGCATATTTGAAATATTAATTTTTTTAACATGGTAACTTAATTTTATATTTTAGTGTTTAAATAATTACATTAAATTTCTAGAGAACTGTATTGACCAAAACTTTAATTAATGAAAATTTCTCTTGATATAACTAAATGTCTTATCATGTAAAATAGTTATATAAAAACATAAACTTCCTCAGTTTTATGTTTTTGGATTTTAAAAAACCGTTAAGAATTGCAATCAAGGATAATATAGCCATTGAATAGTGAACACATGATTGGTATAAATATAGGGCTTTGACAAATCGAATTTAGTCAGATAAAGGAAGTGATGACCTCATCAAGTAGAATTCCTCAATACGACGCCCATTTTTCAGAGCTTGTAAATGAGTTAGCATCATTGGGCTTCACTCTTGACCAAAACCAAGCTGATCATCAACTCATTAAGCTTGAACAAAACCGCCTATGAGAGAAGTGGAAGTTAGTCGGGAGTACCACCCGAGCGATGCAATCTGAGCTACTCCATGAGTCTATCACCAACAAAGACCGAATCCTTAGGTCTTATACAGATGTTACAAGGGATTATGTAACAATACCCTAGAACTATTATTAAGTGCAATATTTTGGTATAGAATAAATAATATACATTCATTTTCTCATTATTACTTTTTAAATGGTTTTTAAATCACAAATAATATTTTCAGTTAATATTCAATTAAGAAGACTATTTTGAAGGATTAATGTATTTTTAAATTAAATAATATTTTAAATATTATTACCAAATTAATTTTTATTAAATATAATTTATTGTATAATTTTTATAAAATTGTTATTTTTATTAAGGTTTGAAACCTATTTTTGTTAAAACCCATGAATTTTCGTTAAATGTCAGTTTTTATTTGAAAAGTAAAAATTAACATATTTGGAAAATTATTTTTATAAAATGAATATTATTTTTTAATTCAGGATGTAGAAATTATATAACAGTGAATTTTTCAAAATTTTCTAAAATAGTCAAAATTTTGGGTAAAAGTAAAATATAGTTTGAAAGTTTAATGTGATTTTTGACATCAAAATGCGTGAATAGTTATGTAAAAAAATACTATGAAATATATATTCACCCAATATATGTTCTAAATTTAAAATTATTTTATTTTAGATTTGTTTGATTCATTTTATGATTCCGTAGTGGATCCTCTAAGACTTATAAAATATTTTAACATTTTAAAATGATTACCTTGAGAGTGTGACTCATCTCCACATAAGAAAACCTAATATTTTAATATTTTCGGCCCTTATACTTATAAAATATTTTATTCCACTCCCCTTTTCGAAATAAACATGGGCAGAAACCATGGGATTGCTTGTTGTTTTGATTAGTTTAATGTGTAGTGTCCAAAACCTAAATAATAAATAATTTCATCTCCTTTCTTATATAAACCCACTCAATATCCCATTCCTCACCACTCAAAATATTTGGAGCTCAACCAAACTCTGACCTACTCTCTCTAAAATCCTCCCAAGATGCCCCAAGATCCCATGAAGCCTCTCTCAAGCCTCTCCAAAGCCTTTTGGATCACACTTCTAAGTAAGGGATCCTCACTTCCCTTCCTTCCTTATTCATGCACATGTTTCCTTATATTGTTATGACCTTTTATTTTAAATTAAAAATGTTGGGGTATGATTTCCCAGCTCCCCTATACCTCTCTCCTTATTTCTGAATTATTATAGACCCGTTTATCTCTCATCAATGCCTCCGATGAACACCCATTACCATGCCGAAATTCCCTAAGGGATTTCTCCCTCTCTATTTACATTCAAGAAATTATTTTATATTATGAATCTAAATTCCCATAAATATGTTTAGATACTATGTTACATGACCCCCTTTATATCCATTTCATTTATAAATGATGAGAGACCCATTTATCTCTCATCAACCCATTTTAAGATTTCTATTTAACATCATTATGTAGCCGAAGTTACAACGAAATTTTCCATACCAAAATCACCATTTAAATGAATACCATTCCCATTTCCCTTTCAAGAGTATTTAACTTTAAGAACATGTACTTATTTATTGGGGACTTACATTTATGTATTCTACATCTCTTATTGGTTAAATAAATTTTGAGAGATACTGAATCCATGTTGCATGATCTATGTGGCACACTTATGCATAAAATGAAATGATTAAGAAGGGTGCACCCTGATAGTACTACAATGCATTTGGTGAAGATTAGTATCATTATACAACAAGTGAAATGAGGGTTTACTCTTTCCAATTAAATCGAAATGATGGTTTACTCATGATCCATGTGCAATGAGCCTTAGCTTATGCTAATATCTTGTTAAATGATGTTGTCACATTTCCATGTTATGACAATCATGCTATATCATGACTTTATTTTCTTGTTTCTCTTATGATACATTGATATAAATATTTCCTAACATGTATTGTATTATTCATGTTATTCCTTGTTTACTTCATTACGGAGATTTATAGCTCACCATTTTCTTTATGTATGTCCTCAGGTTATCCCCTGAAATGCTATGTAAGAAGAAATGTTTTATTCAGGTAAAATAAGTATTCAATAAAGATGTTGTCTTTTAGGTTCTAAGTTTTTATGTAATGTTCCGAATTTACCAAGACACTAGACCTATTGACCTTTAGAGTTGTATTAGGTGCAGGTTTATTTAATAAATCATGTTTATGTGTGCATTGAAGAGCAGGGTTGTTATAGTTAGTATCAAAGTATAGGTTTAGTTATTTTAGGATTTGTATTAGAGAACCCTACATAAATCCTTAAGGATAAGACTATTTATAATAAAAACATCCCTAAAATTTATTCAGTATAGAGTTAGTGGTTAATAAAGAAAATATAACTCTATCTAGAAATGAATATGTAGAGGTGGATCTGGCATAGATGTACTTAGTGTTAAATCCCAAAAACACAGCTTTGAGATTGACTCGAATGGGAACTGGTGCACAATAACAGGATGTGATGCACTCTTGGTTCGACACTCCCAAGTGATTTGATTTGGTAAATTAATAAGCTTATTATGATCCAATATTAGGGGAATTAAAAATTCCCCCTAAGAATATATATTGGGGTATAGATCATGGGTAACATAGATTGAAACTTATAAATTCATATGTTAAAGAAATAAATTTAATTTGTATGATATCCCTTTAATGTATTTGGATTCCCATTTATGTGATAAAATTATTAAGATACTCATCCCTAATTTTCCTTTTATTCTAGATAATGGAAGGAAATATGATGAATATGTCTAACAACCGATGTGAAGGGCACCGTGATGAATGTCCCAATGAGATTCTCAATCTAATTAGATATTTGGTAGGACATATTGTGATTATTCTAAATCAAATATCAAAAATCATGATTAACAATTGGAACATTGTTGAATTTCCAATTAAATCAAGTATGAGGAATATGACATATCATTAAAATCTATTTGATAATTTTTATTAGGGGACAAGTCCCAATTTACTTCGTGTAACAGGTGTGGAAAGATGCACCATGGGAAATGTGGAAAAGGGACTAGGAGATGTTTTAAGTGTGAAAAGGGAGGGCATAATGTATATGATTTCCATGAAAGAGTGGATAATGTGATAGATAGAAATAATGTTCCATATAAGGAATCTAACACAGTTCTATGTTATAAATATTCAGAATTCAGGAATTACCCAAGACAATGCTCTATTGCAAGGGCTGAGAAGCTTGATGAGCATCAATAATCTCCATGATCAATGTAGTATAGGATGTCATATACTAAGACAGATAAATATGAATGAATTAAATATAACCACTAATACAATGTAGTGTATGTCTTAATTTATTTAAATCTATGTCCTATTAGTATATCATTTATGTTTTCTAAGAACATTCATTCCCTAGAGGAAATGATATTAAATCAATATGAAAAAACATCTATATGTGTTGTATCACAAGATGATGTTTGTGGGAATGTTCTTATGGAAAATTTTATAAGTCTCCCTTTGATGTAATTTGAGACAAAAAGGAAAAGTCATTGCCTATGCCTCAATGTAGTTGAAAATTCATGACCAAAACTATCCCATGCATGATCCAGAGTTGGTGGTAGTGATCTTTTTGTTAAAAATGAGGCATAATTGTCTATTTGGGGAGACATGTGAAATATATACAGATCAAAAATTACTAAAGTATATATTTACATAGAAAGATTTGGATATGCACCAATGATGATGGTTAGAGCTAATCAAATACTATGACTACTCAATCCATTACCACCCTGGGAAAGTGAACAAGGTGGGAGATGCGCTAAGTATAAAGGACCCCTAAATTCTATCATTGATGAGAACTAAAAAGGAATCCAATATTATTATATTAGATGAAGATAGACATGGGAGATCATAAATAAGGGAACATCATCAATCCTTTCACAAATTATTGCTCAACCGACTCATTTGGAATGGTTAAAGGACGATCAAAAGGATGATGTGTGATTTAATTAGAAAGTAGAAACTACTAGAAAAGAGAAATCCTCATAGTTCAATGTTAATGAAGAAGGAATTGTGAGATTTGGGTCAATACTATGTGTTCCCTAAAATCCAGAGTTAATGAAAGAACTTTTGGATGATGCACATTGCTTCAATTTCTCATTTCACCTAGGAAACACAAAGATGTATCGAGATCTCCGATAGCATTATTAGTGGGATAACATGAAGAAGGAGATCACTAAGTATACATCAATGTTTCTGGTTTGTCAGTAAGTGAATACAAAGAGGTATACGTATAAGCGGATGATGCAACCATTACCCATACCAACATGGAAATGGGAGAACATCACTAAGGACTTTTTACCAGACTTCCAAAGACATGCAAAGGAAAAAATGCTATCTGGTTTGTTGTGGATTGTCTTATAATAACTGCATAAATCATTAAAATTTGGAAGGATTTTTCATTGGATCAATTGGAAAGGATATACATCATAGAAGTGGGAAGGCTGTATGGAATTACCCTTTTAATTGTATTCGATTGAGATCAATGATTCACCTATATGTTCTGGAAGAGTATCCAACATGCTATGAATACTGGGCTGAACATCTATATAACTTATCATCTTCAAACTGAGGGCCAATCTTAGTAGACTATGAAAAAACATGAGTACATGTTGAGAGCCTGATCATTGGATTTCAATAGAGAATGGGATCAATATCTTCCTATGGTTTTGTTCCCTTACAATAACAGTTTCCACTCAAACATAGAAATGGATCTTTATGAAGCCCTTTATGGGAGGAGGTGTAGAACACCAATATATTGGAATTATGTTGGGGAGAAAAAACAACTAGGTCTAGAAATGGTCGATGAAATGGTGGATAATGTTAATACCATCCCCATAGCACATTAAATATTCTCAGAGTCGAAAAAAAGCTATGTTGATAATCATATATGATACCTAGAGTTTGATGTTGGATACATGGTATTCCTCCACATATAACCGTGGAAAGGAGTTACATTATTTGGGAAGAAGGGAAATCTTAGTCCAAGGTAAATTAGAAATTTTGAGATCCTTGATTAAATTGGAGAAGTGGGCTATTGACTAACACTCCCACCAAACCTATCTCAAGTACATGAAAAATTGCTTGTAACACTCTTGAGGAAGTACATACCAGACCCATCACATGTACTCAATCTAGAGGTGGTGCCATTTGGGAATGACCTATCCTATGAAGAGAAGATGGTTAAGATCTTGGATCATATAGAAAATTTTCAATGAAATAATAAAATGTCTCTTGTCAATGTGTTGTGGCGAAACCAAAATTTTGAAGAAGCAACATGAGAATTAGAGGAAGTGATGAAGTGGAGTTACCCTCATCTAATTTAGTCTGGGAAAAAGACATTTCTAGGGAGAAATATGTTAGGGGGAATATTTTAACAACCCAAACATTTATTATTAAAAATTCATCTTAATAAAATTAAATGTCTTATTATGTAAAATTTTTATATAAAACTTATGCATTTCTTTGGTTTTATGTTTCTGGAATTTAAAATACTGTTAAGAATTGTTAACATTGCTAATATAGCTTTTGAACAATGATCACATGATTAGTTTAAAAATATGGCTTTAATGAATCCAATTTACTCATAAAAATGATGTGATGGCCTCATCCAATAGAATTTCTCCATATGAAGCCCATTTTTCTGAGGTCATGATGGAGGAAGCGTCATTGGGATTCACTCTTGACGAAGCCCAAGATGAGATTCCACACATTAAGCCTAATTAGAACTGCCTAAGTGAGAAATGGAAGTTAATATAGATTACCACATGAACGATGCAATACGAGCCACCCCAAGAGTCTGTCACCATTACACACCATACCCTTAGGTATTGTGAGGGTATTATAAGGGGTTATGTAACAGACCATAACAATATGATTATGTGATTTATATTTGTATAGAATAAAGAATATACATTCACTTTACTTATTACTTTGTAAATGGTTTTTAATCACAAAAAATATTTTTAGTTAATATTCAATTAAAAAATAAATTGTGATGAAATGATGGATTTTTAATTAAATAATATTTTAAATATTATTAGTAAATTAATTTTTAGTAAATAGAACTGATCTTATAATTTTTATACAATTGTAATTTTTATTACGATTTGAAAGTTGTTTTTGTCAAAACCCATGAATTTTAAAAAAATGTCAGTTTTTTTCCAAAGTAAAAATTAACATATTCTACAAATTATTTAGGTAAAATGAATATTATTTTTGGATTCAGGATGTTGAAATTATCTAATGGTAAATTTTTCATACTTTTCTCAGACATTCAAATATTTGGGTAAGAATTAAATTCCTTTTAAATGTTTAAAACATTTTATGACATCATAATGACTCAATAATGATATAATCAAATGATATAAAAGTAAAATTTATCCAAAATATGTTTTAAATTTATAATAATGGGATTTTATATAATTTTTATTAATTTTATAATACCATAGTGGACCCTCTAAGACTTATAAAATATTTTAAAATTTTTAAAAGAATTCCATGAGAGTGTGACTCCCCTCCACACAAGGAAGACTAATATTTTAATATTTTAGGACCTTAGCCTTATAAAATATTTTCTGTCAACACCGTTTCTAGAAACCATGGTAAAAAACCATGGTATGTATTGTGGTTTTGATTAGTTTAATATATAGTGTCCAAAACCAACATAATAAAGAGGTATATATCCTTGCCTATATAATCCCAGTCAATCTCCCATTACTCTTCACCCAAACCATTTGATGATCAAAAAAAATCTTCCATACTATCTCAATAATCCTCCCAAGGTGCCCCAGGCTCCCAAGAAGCCACTATCAAGCCTCTCTTAAGCCTCACGAGTCACACTTCCATGTAAGGGATCCTCACTTTCATCCCCTCCTTACTTATGTCCATGTTTCCTTATATTGTTATGTCATTTTATTTTCAATTAAAATTAATGAGGTATGATTTCTCACCTATCATATACTGCCCTATTATTTTTTAAGGATGAGAGAACCCTTTCTCTCTCATTAAAACCTCCCAAGTACACTCATTACCATCCTGAAATTTCGTAAGGGATTTCTCACTCCTCATTTACATTCGAGCAATTAATTTATATTATGTATCTAAATTCCGTTACAAATGTTGGTATATTATGTTCCATGACCCAATTATAGTCTATTTAATGTATAAATGATGAGATAACCTTTTATCTCTCATCAAACCATTTTATAATTTATATTTAACATCGTTATGCGGCCGATGTTACGCCAAAATTTCCCATGCCAAAAGTCAACACGTAAGAGAATACCATAACCATTTCTCTATTATGGGTATTAAACGATTTGAAAATATAATTCTTTATTTGGGAATTAAATTTATGTATTTCATATCTCATATTCCTGAAAAAAATTATGATGTTTAATGAATCCTTGTTGTACGATCTATATGGAATACTGTTGATTCTCCATTCCGTCACAGAGTCCAACAAATGGAAAAGGAGAATTTTTTGATCACAAAGAGGGTCACCCTTTGAAGAACAAAAAAAAATTGTGAAGGAATGAACCAATATCCCATTTGGAGTGAGGCGCAGAAGTTATTTGCCCACCGCACAAGTCACTTTCGAGCCACATATGGGTCGCGTAGCTCACGTGTGCGCCCTATTTGATTTTTCACCCAAGATTCATGGTGGCCTATAAATAGCTCATGTGGGCCCCCATTTCAAGGGACAATTTTTCCAGATGTCAAATTCAATCTCTGGTCGCCCAGGTCTTCAAGTCAACTATTCCGAAAGCTTCTAAGTTAACTTTTTACCTAGAATGGAAGACTTGAAGAAGTAGAATAAGGCCTATGTGTTTAGAACTCATCATCACATGCATACCAAAGTGTCCAGACCTCCTTAAAAGTGGAAACACTTGTTCACTACCCTACCCTTTCAATGAAACTTGCACGCCGCACTTTTGGAAACATCTTAGTATAATACTAAAGGCTTGAGTTAAGTCTCTCCCAAGTATTACCCTACAGATTCTTCATCGCCCAGGTGAACCCATGCCACACAAGTACACTAGTGCGGACAAGACTTGCGTGCCAACTTCATTTGTGTGCCTCTCCCCCGTTCACCTCTCCTCTTCAAGATATTATCCCTCTAAGGCATGGTTTTTTTGTTGGCTTTGTTATCTGAAAGGAATTCTGTGAGAACCCTTCTCAAAACCACGTGACTTACAAGCTTTATGTCACTACGGTTAGAGGTTTCCTTCATATAACCTCATCCTTTATGATGAGACGATCATTTAATTGGGCATCCTCTTCAGGAGTAAGACCCATGTTCTCTTTGGTCGGGCCTCCTTCTCATGAGTATGCCACAAGTCCCCTTAACCTGGGACTCCTTCTCAGGAGTAAGCTCCAGTCATAATTTCATTTAATATTGGGCATCCTCCTCAGAAGTAAGCCCCAATATTAATTTCTTTTGAATTGGGCCTCCATCTCAAGATTGCGCCTCAATCATAAGTCCCTTTTAATTTTGGCCTCCTTCTCAAGAGTAAGCCCTAAGTAATAAGTCACCTTTTAATTTGGGCATCCTCTTTAGGAGTAAGCCCCAGGTTAAAACTCTAAATATCCATAAGAGTAAAAATACCTTTATGGACCATGTTCCTGGGCTTACTTCTTGAAGTAAGTCCTGGTCGTCATCTACTTGGCCATTCATACATACGTAATCCCCGCATCATTTCTTATGACTGCATCTTTCATGGCACTGTCGTCAGGTTTACTGATACCTCTTGTTTCTCACACCGAGCAAGACTGACATGAGCTTAGAGTGTAAAAGTAATCACGACATCTCTTTTTGGGATATTAACCATGAATAAGCCTCATATATATTCACCTGAACTACGTGAACTTTGATTTATGACTTAAAAGTAGAGTACATAGAAAGCATTTCCAAGGTTCAAGCCCATCATTCATTAATTATTTTCCATCCCATATGATGTTAAACTATATCCTTCTTATCAAATGATGTGGGTTCTGATTCCTTTTTTAAAGAGGATACGTAGGTAGCCCATTTGCAGGTACGATCCCAAATATGAAATAATATTTGTCCTTCTGAATGAAAATAAACATCAAATTCCCCACATAGTGTCTTTAAAGCCAGTATCGTCATCATAATGACCAAGATATTTCTATATGATGTATTGAAGGATGAAATTGACAAAGAATATCTAATACATACGGATGATTATCTATCGATGAAGAACCTCAAATACATATAAAGGATTCTCTAAATTCCATACATATTAATCATTGATTTCCAAATCTAAAGGAAAACTCATTTTCATGCTTGGTGAATTAATTAGGATTTGTAAACATAACTTAAATCTATAAGAGAGTATTATAGTAGGAAATAATTACCCCCCAAAAGGGTGTGATGATCCTGAACTCCCATCCTCTCGACGAATGCAAATTCTTAAGCCTCATCTATCTATAACTAATGAGCACCTACCTTTGGAAAGTATGTCCAAATGGATATAGAATCATTGGGTGTTTCCAGTTCTATGAATAAACCCGTTAAGAGCCGATTGGGAAGTTTAAACCTTAATAAAACAAGGTCATCCCCATTTCCAAACAAAAAAATGGTGAACCCGACATGAATCCATAACCAAGTTAAATGAGGTTTTACTTATTTTGTTAGGCCACTGTTAAACTCAATATGATGGCCAACAATGAAATCAATAAAATATGTTCTCATAAAAAAGATATTTTCTAGACAGACCTATCTTGATTATTTCTGCTATATCAAATAGGAATTCTTTTCCATGATCTATCTGCAACACAATGTGGATTCTGTAAGGTTTACACTTGTGAATGCCTTATCCACTACTCCTTCTAGATCCTCGTCTGATCTGAGGAAGACATCACCTACTCAACATCTTCAATGCTAGGTCTCAAATTCATTGGTGAGGGAATTACGTCAACACGGTACCATCCCAACTCTAGAGGTCGTTCGACAAACCCTCCAAGTTAACAACTCACCCTGTTTGTCTGGACAGCGATGACTAGTGGTCAAGAAGTAGGTGGTTCCAACCACCATCTCCAAACGTTTCAGGTCCTTATCCCCAAAACACAACAACCAGTCCCTACCATATTACAAGGAGGTGAATCAAGAGGTCATGCAAGGCCTCAGTTCAAGACAACATGAGTCTTTCATCAGAAATACCACCAATAATCACTGATAAACTCATGTGGTAGTGCACCCTCAACATGATGAGGGTATCGCCTCTAGGCGTTCAACTCAGGTTCCTAAGACCCAATCACACAAGATGAACCGTTAGTGGTGAAATTCATCCAAGAGAGGGAAGGTTCTTACCTATGTCCCCTCCGAAGAAGGCCATCAATCTAACTTGATGCGAACAACGAGCGGGTATATACACCCATCCATCCTATTTTCACAGACCATCAGACTTGTAGGGAAATAAAACCACAATCCTTCTAGGCATTTCTAGTAGAGTACTATAGGCAGGCACAAAAACCTATTTATAAATCAGCATCCAGTCAGTAGGCTCACCTGACTGCATCCAAAGAAGCCCTCCAACCAAATGTGGTGACCACTAGTAAACAAGAACATACACCCACTTACACTCATCAATTCAGCCAGCAGTCTCGTCTACCAGTATTGAAGGAAGTTCATCAATCATATTTGATGGAAAACAATCAGTATGCACATACACCTGCAATTTATCAAGATAACCAACAGTCTCATTTGGTAGCACCCAGAGATGTCAATTGGAAATCTTGAATGACAAACAGGAGGCAAACACAACTTTCTTCCCCCAAACATGAGTACTGTCAGAATTCACTGATAGGAAAAATAGGACATGAGTAGGAACACACACCTACTCCAAACACGAAATGGATTTTTATTCCCGTTCCAGCAGCTGAAGTCACCAAGCACATTCGGAAAATGGTGAATGAGAAGAGGCAAATCCCTACCCATATTCTGGATACCTATCATAATATTATAACAAATTCAGTGACATCACTAGGAAATAAACAAAAATATATCCCTATCAGTGGAGTGACTCATCAAAATGTAACCCCAGAGTAGATACACACCTCTGTTCTAGTCTAGGTGGGTCGTGGGGGCATATTTCTCTATGTCATACGGACAATCAAGTCAGTCACGTACACACAATTTAAATGGAGATAGTCAGCCAAACCTAACCATTTCTCCTGAGAAGGCACATACACATACCCATCATAACCACTTTCTTCAACAAGTGGTTCTCAAAGTGAGTAAGAAGGAGTCCAAGAAGAAGACCCATACTACATAGTTAAAAAAAATCAAGAGCCAACATGAAATATGTCCTTACTCAATGCTGGAGTTATTGATGCCCTCATACAATTATCTGTTACAACTCAAGATTCTACTCTCTCATTTCCAAATTCTAGAAGTAACAACAATACTTCTGAAGGTCTTCATCAGACACTACCTCATGAAGGCTTGCTTCATGACAATTCGTTTAATCTCGAAGTATCATCTTCAGATGAGATCCATGATAACCCTATGTGTGGCCAGAAGAACAAGGAGAAAAAGGTTTCATCTTTTGCTATAAACCACCATGGTGGTCCTCACCATGATGATGAGTTTAGCTGTGAATTTCCTATCCACTACAATAATCCGAATTTCCTGTAAAATATCTTCAATGGACAATGCAGTAAAGATAAATCCCTCTTATCTTGAGGCACTTGCAAATGTGATTCCAGTCATGTCAGATGTCCTACCACTAGCAGGTGAAATACTTTCTCAATCAAAAGATAGAACGAGGTGTTGGTCATTCTCCGAACCACTTCTAGTTCATTCATATTCTAATTTGAAAAATGAATTCTCTACCAATCTTATTGAATCTGAGGAAGAAACAAAGAAACACCATATTTGGTTCAATAAGGTAGAAGAATTGTCATCAAATGACAAAGAGTAAGTGCTAATTATGAGAAAATAATCGGCGAAAGGTGAAATACTTTTCATGTTTTAGCCTTTGGCTGACTCTAAGTATGATATTCTAGAAACATTGATAGAATATTGTATTCATGATATTTGTCTCAACATATAGAAAACTCTTTGTCACTTAAAAAATAAAATATTACCTTATAATGAATATCAAAATCATGTTAAGGTAATAGAAGTTTTGAAACGCCAAATTGACTTGGCATCTCTCTCCATTTCCTGACATCCAAAGGTTGAAAATCAATAGAGAGCCCTTCAATGTGCATGCCATGGCACATTAAAAAGTTTTCCCCAATTGATTACCAATTCCCCATCTGGTATTTATATTAGGGGATTAGGTATTCATGGAGAATTGCATTTCACTGTGCTCTATAGTCAACAAAGCCTGCCAAAAATGGTCTCATGCAATGATATTGCCCATGGATAGCCACATATAACTAGTTTTGTGTCTAATCAAAGGCTTTCTCAAGAACATGCCTCAACTAGTTATTCCCAAATTCAGGCATATAAAGAACAAGTTGTCGAATTACTCTTGCATCAAACAAATGATAATATCGAACACGATTCTCATTTAGAGCATGCACAAAATCATGTGACACAGGTGTCAGAAACAATCCAATGATAATCTGAGCCATGTGATTTGAGTGGATGTAGGATAATGAATCCGGCTAATATCCGGACTAAAATTCTCAATATCAGGAGATATTTTAAGAAAGTTTCAGATGTAGCAGCTCAAGAGCCACCTCAACTTTCCAGGTTAGGGACTCTTCCTCAGTGAAAATTAGTCTTCTCTCGATTAGGGAAGAATCCACAAGTGGAACACAGAGCCGAATTAACAAGAAATTCCCTCTAAATTACGATTCATAATGAAGTTCATGAGGGATCAACCAAACAAAAGGCAATGTCTCATAAAGGATGTGGAAGAAGGTAGTATCGCAAAAATTCCGATAGAAGGACCGAAATGCATTATGAATCGATAAATGGAATGAATTACATTATCACTGATCCCCCAAAACATGAGGCGCACTTAGAGGAATCAGATGAAGAAGTTACTATTCAAGAGGATGTACACACAGAAACAAATGAAGGAGGTGTGTGTATGAGAAGCCAGAGGGTTTCCCAAGGCAAGACATTCCTTTGGGTAATGTCCTTCCATACTCCAGAAAGGCACATGCCAAGGAAAGGGGTAAAAGTCAGGTTACATCCCACCCTACCTATAGAGAGGGCCAATCACTCTCATTATAGTAAATGACCACATAGAAAGAAGACGAAATGACGGATTTAAGGAGGTTAAATGCAGAACTACTTCAAGGTAGTCTTCCTCTTAAGAATGCTATAGTTAATCAGTAAAGGGAATTTGTTGCAGCTATTAGGATGGATCAATAATATCTCCCATTATATGTAAAAACTCAGAGGTATAATCCGATGGGTCATGCACGAAAAAAACCAGTAATAATACCATCAGTGGTAGTACCGGTCGCCACACCCATCCAAACTCCAATTATTGAACCTTCTCAAGTCCAAGCTCAACCAGATGTTTGTCAAAAATTAATGAGTACTATTAAGTCGTAACATCTTGGTCAGAGGCTATGTAAGGATGGCATGCACTGGTTCAACTAGAAAACAGAGCTTAACCTGAATGGGTGGATACAATTCTTCACCCATCAAATTTTTTGAATACCACATTCTCAATTTTTAATGGTTTGGGAGATCCATAACAAAACATAACAGATTATGTTTTTCATTATGATCTTATGATGGGAACTCCTCAACAACAAAGAAGTAGTTATGATTAGTTGTTTTTTGAAATAATTACATGTACCTGCTTTTTTCTGGTATACAAGTTAGCAATCTCAGTCAATTACTGAGTGGGAAGATCTCCGTCAAAGTTTCCTTCTTGAATTTATCTCAACCTTACCAAAGATGACAGTTTTTGATCTTACCAATTGTAAACAAAGGGAGAATGAAAGAGTTTCAGATTTCATTGCTTGATTAAGGGATTATCATATTCCTTAAGTTTAGCACTCCCTCAAGAAGAGTTGCTGCTAATCAATGTGGAAAATTCCTGTGAATAATTACGCACACCATTGATCCCTGTGAAATACACAGGAGGGATTCGAGACCTTACTTCAATCACTCAGTAGATAGAAGACTCTCTTATAAAGACTAAAGCTAAATCTCATATAATTTCATTAGTTCTAGGAAGGAGAATAGGAAAGGCAGAATCTACTACAGTTTCACTTAAACAAGCACCTGTATCAACTTCTACTTGAAAACCTTCATCATATCAAAGGGATCCACCTCCTGAGCATCAACAACAACGGCCAACTCGCCAAGATGAACAAAAAGTTCAAAGGATGAAATAGTTTTAGTATTTAGAGAATAAATTTTATTCTTTCCAAAATGAACAAGTTTCTGGTTACTTTATCTCGACACTGGAAAATAATCTGGTTCAGTTGCAGAGGCCCAAAATTCCAAACAAGGAAGGAGATGAAGACATCCCCAACAATTTCCCATTTCATCAGATGTTGGGGCATCCCATTCAAGAGTGTTTTAAATTCCAAGACCTCCTGTAAAAGATGGTGGGATCTAGAAAAGTAAAACTGAATGGTTCATCAGCACAGGTATCATGTGTTACTGCTACTGATCTAGAGGAAGAGGGCGAGTGTCACAAAGTCAAAAGTAAAAAATAAACAGAAATACGATGATTGGATAGTCAAGAAAACGATCAACCGAACTCATTCCATTTTATGAACATAATTGAATCAACCAATTGTGTCTTCTTCTATTTTAGCCACAACAAAACCCCCTTCATCAGAAGGAAAATCCTAACAGAAGCAGCGTAATTTGAAGAAAAAAGAGAAGTCAGAATAAGACGATCTTGTGTCAAAGCCTAAGTTGTCTTTGAATCTGGTAGATTTTATGTCATCTGATTCAAAAGCACGAGCACCACCCCACCAAACAGTATAGCTTGAACTGGTTCATCAGGATGAATCTTCATCAGATGAATAATTGATCTTTGGTTCTATTAACATGATTCATTTAACAGATCCCTATGCGAATGAAAGTTTCGATCACGATGATCCTAAGTTCCCTATATCTAATAGAGGAATTATAGGAAGAGACAGAGGTCTAGGATATAGGGGAAGACATGGATATTCCCAAAGCTACTATTTAAATCCTACCCCTGCTAGAACTATATATGTGACATAAACTTGTTGCAAATCCCTTTAGCGGGCTCAATAAGAACAAGAATGTTCTTCTACACATGGAAGATTCGGGCCTAACACAATTATTTTGGAAGACTGGTTAGAGGTTACACCCTTTTCCTCTCAGCAAATAGATAGACCTAGAGGGCCTATTCTACTGAATCCAAGAGTGTTTCCAATTCCCTCCCAAATATAGGATACAACTACTACCAACGCATCAACTTCCAAGAAACCTGCAAAGACACATTTTCATTATGGAAAATTCATACCTTTGGACCAAATGTATGATGCCTTGAAACATTTGTCCCATGTACCTGCCAAGTTATCAATTATTGATGCCTTAAATATATCAAAATATCTTTGGGAGGCGCTTATTGAGGCTTTGTCATGTCCTCAAGAATTCGAAACTGAAATTACTATGGCTGAGGTCTACCATATAGAGAATGATCCTGCGGAATGCCATGCAGTGATATCTTTTATAGATGAAGATGAATATGATGTTGTACATGGAAATATTAGACCATTGTATCTATCTGGAAATGTCAATGACATAGAAATATGACGAGATTTCATTGATAATGGCTCAAGAGTCAACCTCATTCATATTTGTACACTTCATCGATTGGGCCTCACTGAATATGATTTATCTATTTCTACTTTGACATTGCAAGGATATGATAAGAATGAACAAGAACCTCTGGGTGATATTACACTAAAAATTCAGTTCGGAGACCTTGTGTCTAATTCAGATTTCATGGTTGTTCATCAGGATACCACCTTAAACATTTTTCTTGGAAGACCTTGGCTACATCAACATGCAGTTGTACCTTCCTCATACCATCAATGAATCAAATATTGTTTCAATGGTCAAATTGGGACATTGTATGGAGACAATGCCCCATTCAAATCTTGTGAATATCAATACATTGAGGCAGAATTTTATCACATGGAGGGAAAGAAAAAATCCACAGCAAAGAAGGTCACCAAAATTAATGCTCCAAATGGTTTGGAAAAGAATACAGTAAACCCATTCATACATGTGAGTATAGATTATGTGTTGCCTATATGTCAAATTGATAGAATATACCTAAATCCAAAACACTCTTATGGAAACATCCATAAGGTCAATTACGATAACCAATGTAGACCGCATCGGAGAAATTGTTGATTCACCATGCAGTGATGAATGCTTAAATGGATATGTCTTCATTTCATCTGCTGAAATCTAGAAATTCTATACTCCATCAACCATGCCAAAAGAAGCTATAAAAATACCAGAGGAAAAACATGATTTTGATTTTAAATAAATCATTTTCTCTGTATCACCCTAGGAAGACCCTTAATCATCAACAGAGTCAGAAATGGATGCCTCTTCTTCAAGATGTTAAAATTTTAAATTCTCTCTTGACCACAGAAATTATGTTTCATCATCTACTATTCATGTAGAAACAGAAGAAGTAACAAATATTTAATAAGAAAAGGAAAATATCAGGGATGATCGTCCAGTATTTGAAGAGGGTATCTCTACCAATATGGATGAACTCAAGGAAATAAATATGGGTACAAATGAAGATCCACGCCCCATTTTAATTAGTGAAGCCATGAATCTTAAAGATAAATAAATGTATACTTCATTTATAAAGCAGAATAGAGATTTATTTTGTTGGAATTATACAGAAATGTTAGGTCTTGATCCTGATGTTTCCAATAATCATTTGGGATTGCTAGAAGAACACCGAGGATTCAATCAAGCCGCAAGTAGAACACACCCAATTTATGCCTCCAAAATTGAAGCTGAAGTTGATAATCTTATCAATGCTAACTTCGTTAGAGAAGTTCAATATCCAAAATGGATGGTTAATATTTTCCCTTCGAAAAAGAAGAATGGAAAAATTAGAGTATACTTTGACTTTAGAAATCTTAATCGGCATTGTCCCAAGGATGATTTTCCAGTTCCGATCACAGAACTCTTAATTGATGCAACAACCGGCTACGTAGCTCTTTCCATCATGGATGGTTACTTTGGGTACAATAAAATATGAATGGCCCCATAAGATGAGGAGTTTATAGCCTTCAAAGCTTCTCAAGGTGGTTTTTCTATCAAGTAATGCCCTTTGTCCTGAAGAATGCAGATGCAACGTATAAACGTTCCATGCACCATATCTTCAAACAATTGTATGGAAATTTGTTGAATGTTATGTGGATGATTTGGTGGTTAAATGAAGACAAAATTCTGATCACTTGGCTGATCTGGAAATCATATTCAACAAACATCAACAACACAATTTGAAGATGAACCCCTTGAAATGTGCTTTCAGGGTATCCTCAGGAAAATTTCTCGGCTTTGTTGTACGTCATCATGGTATCGAAGTTGATCTTGAGAAGACCAAATCAATCCTTGACATGTCACATCCTATAAATATGAAGGAATTAAGAGGACTTCAAGGAAACTTGTCCTATATTAAGCGTTTCATTTCCAATTTGGAAGGCAAGTGTTTACCCTTCACCAGATGAATATTAAAGGGAGCCACCTACCAGTGGACGGAAGAATGTCAAGAAGCATTCGATATTCTCGAGAAATATCTCTTGTGTCCACTGGTATTAACGACACCTGTTTAAGGAAGACCATTTATTCCATATGTGACAGCTTTAGAGTGATCATTGGGTGCCTTCCTTTCCCAAAAGAATAATGCTGGGAATGAAAACAACCTTTACTATCTCAGTCGGACCTTTCTTGAGGAAAAAACTCGATATTCAATTATTGAAAAGTGCTGACTAGAATTAATCCTTACAATTCAGAAATTGAGACACTTCCTGGAACATCATGAGGTCCAATTGGTATCTCACAATAACCTGCAAAAATTTATCCTTAGTCTTCCAATGCTTACAGGATGTCTGGCAAGGCGGGCAGTTATTTTGCAGTAGTTTGATATCCAGTATGTGTCTCAAAAGCAATAAATGTCCACGATCTGTCTGATTTCCTTTCTTAACACACATCTATAGAAGATACATCTTTAAATATTGAACTTTTTGCTGAGGAAGTATTATCTATTCAAGATAATACTCAAACAAGGGAAATGTACCATGATGGTTCCTCTAGAAGTCTAATAGGGAAGAAAATGGAAGATCCTAAAATCAACAAAGTTGGGTTAAGAAACATTCTTATTTCCCCAGAAAAGGTAGTGCTACCCTATTAATTCTTATTGAAGGAAGGTGGTACAAACAATAAAGTAGAATATCAAGATCTAATCGTAGGCTTGGAATTGGCACTTTAGGCATAGACAAATCACATGAAGGTAAAAGGTGATTCATATTTGGAAATCAAACAAATAAATGGGGATTATGCCATCAAAAAGGAATAGTTACTCCCTTTTATTGATTATGTCAGAGAGTTAATGGAGTAATTTCCCTCAGAACTGACATTTTCTTATGTCTCGTGATCACAAAATTCCCACGCTGATGCACTAGATAATGTAGCCACAGCCCTGGTAGATCCAAATTGGGACGAATCAATCATCAGTATTGCCCACCATCATGTACTTTCACCTTTTGTTCAAATCTGAATAGAGGAAATCAATGAAATCAGTCCCATTTCTAAACCATATGGTCATAGTATAGAATGAATGACACCTATCAGGGAATACCATCAAAATGGAACACTCCCACCTGATAGAGCCAGGAAAGAACATTTCCGGTGGTGTGTTTTCAATTTTACTCTTTATGATAGCCCATATCATGAAACAATTCTCTACAAGTGATGTTTTGATGGAATTATCTTCAGATTTATTGATGGTGAAGAGAAAATGTCTGTCATGAATGGAGTACATGCAGGAGTTTGTGGTGCCCACCAGTCTGGACATAGAATTTCCAGTCAAATTCAAAGGCTTGGATACTTCTATCCTTCAATGATGCAAGATTATGTTGATTTCACTAAGAAGTGTCATTCTTGCCCAGTATGTGCCAAATTAATTCATCAACCCCCGGATTTTCTTTATGGGGATAAATAATCCTGGCCATTTTCT
This sequence comes from Viscum album, assembly GCA_963277665.1. Taxonomy (NCBI): domain Eukaryota; kingdom Viridiplantae; phylum Streptophyta; class Magnoliopsida; order Santalales; family Viscaceae; genus Viscum; species Viscum album. The sequence goes on from OY728150.1 coordinate 1,620,757,856, forward strand.
ACACGAGGAATGGATGTAGTAGGACCATATCCTCTGGCTACTGCTAGGCAGTTTAAGTATATTCTTACTACTACTGACTTCTTTTCCAAATGGGTATAGGAAATACCTCTCAATCAAGTCGGTGATAAAAGCATTTTTAGCTTTGTGAAGTCCAACATAATTACCATATTTGGTGTTCCTCATACCTTATTGACCGATAATGGCACCAAATTTTTTTCATCCAAGGTAAGAAACTTTTATCAAGAATACTATATCGGATCCAACAATTCATCTTGGTATCATGTAGCGGACAATGGCCAAGTAGAGGTTTTCATTAAGAGTATTTCAAACATACTTCAAAAGATGGTGGATAAAGATAAGAAGTCATGGCCTCATAAACTTTTTCATGCTCTATGGGAATATCAGACTACCACTTATAGTGCTACACAATCATCTCTATATTCATTGGTATATGGAGCAGAAGTATTCTTGCCTATTTAAGTCCAATTAGCTTCACTTTGAGTCACCATTTTTGATTTGTTATCAATAGATGAACAATCTCAAAGGCGGTTGGATGAATTGGAATGACTAGATGAAAAAGGATTGCGCACACTAAACAATTTATAAGTCTATCAGAATCAAATAGAACATACTTTCAATAACAAAGTTCGTCTTCGTTCATTCATTCAAGGAGAACTCGTATTGGTCCTCAGAACCCCAATGATACAGGGAAAGAAGCCTCCAAATCTTGATCCAATGTGGGAAGGACCTTACTCAATACATAAGGTCTATTCTAATGGAGCTTATTCTTCAATCTCAATGGATAGAGAACTCATTACAACTCCATCTAATGCAAGATTCTTGAAGAAGTATTTTGTGTAACACAAATACACCATTTATCCTTGCTACAAGACATTAAACTTCATATCCCCCTTTATCATCCAACATGACGTTAAATTGTGTCCCCTATATCGTCCAACATGTCGTTAAACTGTGCATCGTCTGAGCTGTAGGATGTTAAAATACCAATCACCCCATGTTTGTGATACATGACATTAAACTGTGAATGCCTAATGTGCAATTTTATTTTAAAATCTATTGTCATGCGTTCCCTGGGTAACTTACCATGCATAAGCCCCACACCATCCTTCGTGGTTTCATCTTTCGTGGCACGATCGTCAGGTCTGTTGCTGCCTCTTGTTTCTCACACTGAGCATGACTCATGTGAGCTTAGAGTAAGCTTCGACCATTACATCTTCTCTGGGCCGCTAACCATGATTAAGTCCCAACATCATCTTCGGGTCATTGTACTCAGGTACACCCCGATCACCAAAATCCCTCTCAATTAAACTACGTAGACTTTTATCCTTGCCTCCTAGGCCTGGTACGTTGGAAACCTCTTGAGGTTCAAGACCAAAACCAATTTCTTCACATCAATTAACCTTCATCCCATACAGTGTTGATATGTGAATCCCCCCATGATCTATTTTATTCATATCAGTTCACTTTCATCCTACATGACATTAAACTGTGTATGTCCCATTTTCCTAGCAATATGATGTTAAACTATACAGTTCCCCATTTTCCTCACTACAAGACATTAAATTACGTAGCACTAGTCAATGCACATGACCTTAAACTATTTTTACTTTTGTTCTATATGAAAATGAACTGCATCAATCCCTGATACCCTCACTCGAGAGGAATTATCATCGACATGGTCTCCAACATTGTCATATTTCAAGAACTAAGTATGGATTGATTCTCATCCTTGTGAGATACGTAGTGACACCCAATTATTTAATCTTTGGTCCAAAAATAATTGCAATAAATTCCTATTTACCCCTCATATATACGAACCAAATCTATACAAAGATTGTTTCAAGAACTACGTGCATCTTGATTCCCATCCTCATGGGATACGTAGGAACGCTCGAGCATTCCTCGAGTCTAGCCCCAAGCCTTTGGGCCTTACCCCAAAATCCACTTTTGGTCCCTTAGATGAAAATTCCCTCTGGGAGCTCATGGTGTGTTATGGAACACCCTGGTCTTTATACACATCAGGTTTTAAAAAAATTCATGATGTGTCTCCCTTACTATGGTCCAAGCTCTGTGACCCTAAACTAAGATCTTCCATGCTCTCATCCTGCATAACGTTCAAATGTATTTCAAGAACCGCGTGTGGCATGATTCTCATCCTAATGAAATATATAGTGACATTGCGAGTCTCAATTCAAGACCCAGCCGTAACATTATACAAATAATATTCATGGTCTCCAAAACACTTTACTTAATTTCTGGTCGCAAAATGTCTGATACTTGAGAATTCTTTTCCCTGACTATGCAGTACGTGCCCTTAGGTGGCCCTGAATAAGTTGTCTACATAACGAACCTGCCAGCCAAAATATGATATTATTTGACTATGCAGCTTATGCCATAGTTGGCCCTGCATAATTCAACCTCCATAATGGGTTAGTCAAGTAGTGGTAACTTCATTCATAAGAGAAACCTCTTTTGTCCCTATTGGTATTAACATCGATATATAGGGATCTACAAAAAAACTGCCATCCTTAACATATTTTTCCATACTCCTTTTCATGATCTGAAAGTATTATGTCATATATTGTTTCTATCTCTGGATTTATTCATAGTATTTAAAACCACAGATACCTTTTTTCCTATATTTGGGTCAAACCATCATAGATGTTGTAAGACCCCATGTTTTTCTAAAAATAAATATAATTTCATGGAACCTTGTTTTAAGTAGGTATTTTGAACTATCCTTTAAAACATTTGTTTTCCACTTCTATGTTTTGAATTTCAAGAAACTGTCATCTACAATTGTCTTCAGTTTGTTATTTGGAGTCTATTGGAACCAACCTATTTTTTTGATGAATAGTAACACACCCTTATGAATAGTAATATGAATAGTAATATGACCCTAATGAATAGTAAATTTTATTATTATTTTATTTTATTAATTCTTTAATATAATAACATCTTGGTTAATTTTTTATCATGATATAGAATTAGTTATAGAATTAAAATTGTTAATTTTTTAATTAAGTATGCTTTTATTTAAAAATTAAATTATTAATATTTAGAAAATTATTTTTTAAAAATATAATTCATTTATGAATTCTAAGCATCAAATAATGGTTAGGGTAAATGTTTGGGATTTTTCTGAAATTCAAGAATTTGTGATGAATAGTAAAATATGATAAAATACGATAAATGAAAAATACTTGATTTACTGCATCATAGGTGATGCAAGAATTATGTATGCCCACTTTGTTCGAAATCACATTACATTATTACTATTTGGGTCACATGAATTAAGATTATTCATAGTCTTGAGAAAAAATATTGTATAATGATTAAAATAATAAAAAATACCCCCTCTCCTCCACTATAAATACCACCCTCACTCCCCTCTTCCTCCCACACCTCTCAAGCCTTGATAATTGTATAATTTCTTCCCAATTTCTTCCCCAATCTTCTTCCCCACTTCCTAGAGTTTCTGGTCTCACTAAAAGACCAAAACCAAAGCCCTTAAGGAGGATCTCAAGGAGAAGAGATCAAGAGGTAAACAACCTCTTTTATTTTCTTTCTTTTCTTTCATTTTATGTTATTCTCTTCCATTCCCTTTGTCTTATGATGGTATATTTCGTTGAATATCCCCACTTACTACTTATATTATTTATGAATGATGAGATATCCCTTTCCTCTCATAAAACTATTTTTATGAAATTTTAAGAGACACTGTTAGGCTGCCGAATGTTCGTGAGAAATTTATCAAGTTCTCTTTTATTTTAAGATTCTGTTCTTTTCTTCTTCTTTACTCATATCCTCTTAACCTAGAAGAATTAAAGATTCTGAATCTTTTATATTTTGGATGCTCTCATGTTCATGGAAAATTCATCATCATTATTTTTCTCCTTCCCCACTTATTCAAGGAATTAAAATATTGTCTGTGATGTGTCGAATTACCGACATCATGGACGATGTGATTTCAATTTTCATTAATTCCTTAAATTATAGTCATAAAACCATTTTTATTATTTAAACAGGTTATAATATATGGATTATTTCTCATCCATGGTTCTGGAATTCTTTTTTTACTCATGGTTCTAAATTACATGAAAAAATGAGGTTGTTGTTATCGAAGAACCACTAAAAGATCTAAACAAAGATCATTAATGTTTAAAATTATGAATCATACTCATATAAAACATCAAAATGATAAATGGTATAATTTATGGTACTGGATATATGTAAATACCATTTCATTCCAATTCTGGAGTTTCACTTCCAATCAACAAGAACATCCATCATGAACCAACCATGGAAATCATGTAAGGAACTCACCCAAAACAATGCCAGAATAAAAATACTAAAATTTAAGGGGTGAAATGATGTTATGAAATGATAATATAAGATATTATAAACCTGAGAATATTTCATTAATATAATAATAACACTCTTTTAACCATTATACAGGAGTTTTAAACAAGTTTGAAGTAAGACAAGCTCAAGGTAAGGGAATTCTTAACCTGATTTCTATTCTTTGGGTTATCCTTCTACTTCATTATTTATGTTGTATTAAAATTTTTTTATTGTATAAATTTTTTATATTATCATGATTTATGTGTATTTACAGTATATATACATATCCCATTCACTCTATTATGTCTCAATTCAATTATTTGATGTTTGTAAGAAAATTCTTAACCCGATTTCCATTCATTGGGTTAACTTTCTACTCTATTATTTATGTGGTATAAAAATTGTTTGTCTGATGAGTTATGTATATAATATATTGAATTATGTGTATTTACATTGTGTATACATATTACATCCACTCTTATAAGTATCACTTTAATTATATGATATTTATAATAGACTTTCAATTTAAAATCCTCTTAAATTTCTGTTTTACAAAATTCAAAAGAAATGTTTTTATGATATTATTCATGTTGTATGATTATGTTTTGGTTCTTGGGAATTATTTATGAAGAAGGGTGGGACCTATATTTCCTTCTAATGCATTGGTTATGAGTATGTTGGAGGTCTCCCGTATGGTTAATCCAAGTGTAACTGCGCTGGTTACACAAAGTATGGTAGCCGAGAATGGTTACAAGATCATGTAAGTAATGCCCCAAGATACCTCTATGATTATATTTATGTTCTCATGTTTTTGTGGATCCTGTGCAATCTTATGTTACACGAATTAAGCATATATGGGTGACAATCATGTCTTTTAAAAATATTTTCATACGTTATGAGTATTCATGGACTAATTTGCTCTTTCCTTCCTTTTTCATCCCTTATTTAGATTTTGTGATCATACCATGTTTTTAAATGATATTCACAGTTTAATGGATGTGTAAGAAAAGGAAAGAATCCATTTTAAATGTTGAAGAATTGTCAAGGAGTCTTATTTTACGTTTTAATGGTTTATATTATATAAAAAATAGAAACTTTTTTTATGGTATCCACTATGTAATAATTTCATGAATGTATTGTCCTAATTCTTTAAATCTAAAAACTTGAAAATATATTAAATGTAAAATGAAGTGTTTTCTTGACTAAATTCATGATTATGTATGTAATAAGGTCAAGTCCTTATAGTTGGTATCATTGTATCATTTAGATAACTTTAGGGGTTTGGGTGATGTTAATAGAATACCATAAATGATTTCCACTATATGTTTTATTTGAAATATTATAGAATTGAAAGATTACCATGTGGTTTCAGGTAAGAAATTTTTGTTCAAAATGGTTTCTCGTAGAAGGAACAAGGATGATAAAGATGAGGGGCACTGACAGAATGACATCTTTCTGGAACTATAGACCAAAATGGTAGGGATTGGAACCGAGAAGTTTGTGATAGTAATGGATCAGCTAACACAGGAAATAAATGGTGGTGGAATCCATTTAAGAGAACCAATAGAGGTACCAAAATGGAACACGACAATAGTGGAACATTTTATGCGACAACATCCTCCTGCATTCAATGGATCTTTTGACCCAGTAGCAGCTGAAGGATGGATCAGAGCCCTTTAAAAGATATTAGATGTTATGGGATGCTCATACAATCAAAAGGTATATCTTTCCATTTATAATTTTGTAGGGGAAGCTAATCAGTGGTGGTCAATGGTAAGTAATATTAGGGGTATAGAGGATTTTGATTCCTTAGAGTGGGATGAATTTAAAAGTCCTTTCCTTGAAAAATAGTTTCCTAAGGTGGTGCAACTTAGAATGGAGAAGCAATTCCATGAATTGAAATAGAAGGAGGACGATTCTGTGGTCGTGTATGAAGAAAACTTCACTCGACTGGTGAGGTATGCTCCAAATATTATTATGGATCTTGAGAGAAAAATCAATAGCTTTTACTCAGGATTGAAGCCAAGGTATTGAAGGGCATTGTCCTCCCATGAATTCAAAAGTTATGAGAAACTTGTCTGATGTGATGAGAGGGTAGAGATGGAGTTTTCTGATGATCACATGTTTTTTTATAAGAAATAGAAGAAGAGGTCCATTTTCCAAGCAATGGGTTAGAATCAACCAAAGAAATATGATGGTAAGAAAATCCAATTTCCAGTTTGTGAAATGTGTGGCCAGAAACACCCTGGGGAATGTCTTAGAAAAACTGGGAAGTTTTATAAATGTGGTAATTTTGGACATATGGCCTGATATTACAGTGAAAATGATCCTAAGAATAATTCTGAAAAGTAGACTGTAAAGTGTTTTAAATGTGGTGAGATGAGACATTATGCAAATGCCAGCCCAAAGTGGGATCTGATTGATGCGATGAAGCCAGAATAAAAGTAGAAAGGTGTAGTGAGATCCTTTTCAACTATGTCAGCAGATGTCATGCCATAAAATGATGTTGCATCAGGTACTTTGTTTATTCACTCAGATTTTGCTAAAGATTTGTTTGATATGGGGTTTACACATTCCTTTATCTCTGAGAAATTTTCTGGTAAATTTGAAATATCACCTCAACAAATGAGACCCGATATTTTTATTAAAACACTAGGGGAAAATGTTTTAGCAAAGTGGAATTATAAGAATATTTCTATTGTTGAATGTGGAAATAAATTACCTGAAAACCTTGTTGTTTTACCCTTAGTTGAGTTTGATGTTATTCTGGGAATGGAATGGCTTTCTGATTATCATGCTAACATCGATTTTAGGGATAAAAAAGTTTTTTTAGAAAGAGTTTCAGTTTGTATACAAGAAAGAACCCAAATAATTTATAACATATCAAGAATCTGAAAAACTATTGAAAGATGTAAATGAATGTTATCTTTCTCAAATTGATGAAAATAAGGGAACTGTTCATATTAATGATGTGCCAGTGGTAAATGAATACCATGATATTTTTTTTGATGAGTTACCTGGTGTCATACCTGATTGGGAAGTCGAGTTCACAATTGACTTTGTTCCTGATGCTAATCCAATTTCAAAAACCCCTTATCCTATGGCTCCAATAAAACTTCTTGAATTGAAATATTAGTTGAAGGATTTTCTTGAAAAAGGCTTCATTCATCCTAGAACTTCACCATGGGAAGCCATTATTTTTTTTGTTAAAAACAAAGATGGTTCCATGATACTTTACAATGATTATAGAGTTTTGAATAACATCACTGTTAAAAACAAGTATCCTCTGCCTCATATCAATGACTTGTTTGATCAGCTCCAGGGAGCTCAGTACTTTCCCATGATTGACTTGAGATCTGAATACCATCAACTAAAGGTTAAGGAGGATGACATCCTGAAAAAATCCTTTCGTACTAGATATGGGCATTATGAATTTGTTGTTATGCCATTTTCATTAACTAATGCACCTGCAGTTTTCAGGAATCTTATAAATAAATTATTTCTTGAGTTCTTGGATAATATTGTGGTTTTATTTATTTATGACATTATGGTATTTTCTAAAAATAAATAGGAGCATGAAAAACATCCAAGGGTTGTTTTGAATACTTTTAAAAAAATGAAACTGTATGGAAAATTCGACAAGTGTGATTTTTGGTTACAACAGATTTCTTTTCTTTGGAAAATTATAAATAAGGACAGAATACTAGTTGATCCTACCAAAAAAAAGTAGTGGATGAATATCCAAGACCCACAAATGTTACATAGATTCATAGTATTCTTGGATTATCGGGTTATTACCGACAGGTTGTTAAGAACTTTAGAAGGTTATCCAGCCCGATAACTAAGTTAACACGGAAAGGGGTTAAATTTGTTTGGACAGAGGAATATGATGTTTGTTTTCAGTAACTAATGAAGAGATTGGTGACTGCTCCAGTTTTGGCCTTACCTTCCCGAAATGGTGATTTCGTTATCTACAGTGATGCTTCTTTGAAGGGACTTGATTTTTTGATGTAGAATGATCAGGTAATTTCTTATGCTTCAAGACAACTAAAAAATCAGGAGTGAAATTTTCCCACCAATGACTTGGAATTGGAAACTATATTTTTTGCTTTGAAAATTTGGAGGCATCATCTATATGGAACAAAATACCAAATATATACTGACCAAAAAAGTCTAAAGTGTATATTCACTCAGAAGGAATTAAACATGAGGCAGAGAAGATGGATAGAACTGATATAGGATTATGACTGCATGATCAATTACCATACTGGAAAATTAAATAAAGCAGCAGATAACTTATGTTGGGTAACATCATGCATCATTAACCATGTAACGTTTGGAACATTATCCACTGATTAATGATTTGATGAATTTTGGCATAGAAGTTGTTGGTGTAGGGAATATATCTGTTTTGTTTCAGGTTTCAGTGCAGTCTTTGTTGTTAGACAGAATTAAGCGAGCACAGAACGAAGACTGTGAGCTACAGAAAAAGGTACAATTGGTTAATGTGGATAATTTTCCGGAATTTAACCTTGATAAATATTGTGTTTTTAGATTAAAAAAAAGGATGTGTGTGCCTGGTGATTCTCATTTGAATAAGGATTTGTTGTGTGAGGCTCATAGTTATCCATTTTATGTTCATCCTGGCTGTACTAAGATGTATAGAGACCATCAAAAGTATTATTGGTGGGATGGATGGTAAAGAGATATTGCTGATTTTACCATGAAATTATTTACATGTCAACAGGTTAAAGCAGAGCGACAATTACCGAAGGGGATGCTTCAGCCTTTTCTAGTGCCAGAGTGGAAATGGGAGAATGTATCCATGGACTTTGTAGTGGGACTACCAAATAATTCTCAAGGTAACAATGCAATTTGGGTTATTGTTGATTAGAAGACAAAATCTGCACAATGTCTTTCTATTTGAATACAATGTCTTTGGATCAGATTTCTCGATTGTACCTCAAAGAGATTATTAGGTTACATGGAGTTCCTATTTCCATTACTTCTGACCAAGATCCAATGTTCACTTCTAACTTTTTGAAGGGACTTCAGAAGTTGTTGGGCACAAAGTTAAATTTCATTATAGCTTTTCATTCTCAATCTGATGGGAAGTCATAATGAACAATTCAGAATTTGGAGGATATGCTTCGAGCTTGTTCAATGGACTACCATGGAAGTTGGGATTAACATCTTTCTTTAGTTGAGTTTTCTTATAATAATAGTTTTCATTCCAGTATTCAGATGGAACCTTTTGAGGCCTTGTATGGGAAGCGGTGTCGATCTCCAACGTTTTGGGATGAAGTCGGTGAAAAAATGTTTATGGGACCATAATTTGTAGAATAAGTGGCTGAGAAAGTGAGGATGATCTTGCAACACATTAGGACAGCTAAAAGCGGGTAGAAAAGTAATCCAGATAATAGAAGGAAAGAATTCTCTTTTGAGGTAGGTGACCATGTTTTACTTAAAATATCTCCTTAGAAAAGTGTGATGCATTTCAGTAAGAAAGGGAAGCTAAGTCCACCATTTATCAGTCCTTTTGAAATCATGGAGAAAGTTGGAATAGTGGCATATTGCATAGCATTTCCTCCGAGTTTCATTTAGGTACACAATGTTTTTCATGTTTCTATGTTGATAATGTATGAGCCAGATTCATCACATGTCATGAGCCCAAAAGCAGTTCAGCTAGAAGAGAACCTTTCTTATGAAGAGAAACCTGTTAAAATTCTTGATCGAAGGGAACATGTATTTCTGAATAAGGTAATCCACCAGGTAAAGGTTTTGTGGAGAAACCACATTGTTGAAGAAGCAACATGGGACTCTGAAAATGCTATGAGGGAAAATTACACTTAGTTTTTTAGTAAGTAAACAAAATTGTGAGGATGCAATTTCAAGAAGGTGGGGATAATGAAACCACCCATGTTTTTCTAAAAAGAAATTGAAATGCGTGGAACATTGTTTTATGTAGGTATTTTCAACTATCCGTTAAAACATACTTTTACACTTCAATGTTTTGAATTTCAAGAAACTGTCATCTATAATTATGTTCAGTATGTTATTTGGAGTATATTGAAACTAACTTGTTTTTTTATGAATAGTAACATACCCTTATGATTAGTAATATGAATAGTAATATGACCCTAATGAATAGTAAATGTTATTATTATTTTATTTTCTTAATTCTTTAAGATAATAACATCTTGTTTAATTTTTCATCGTGATATAGAAGTAGTTATATAATTAGAATTGTTAATTTTTAAATTAAGTATGAATTTATTTAAAAATTAAATTATTAATATTTAGACTATTATTTTTCAAAAATGGACTTCATTTTTGAATTAAACACGTTGAAAAATGGCTAGGGTAAATTTTTGGGTTTTTCTGAAATTCAAGAATGTTTTATGAATAGTAAAATACGATAAAATACGGTAAATGATAAATACTTGATTTACTGCATCGTAGGTGATGCATGGATGATAAAAGCCCACTTGGGTCGAACTCACATGCCATTATTACTATTTGGGGTCATATGGATTAAGATTATTCATATTTTTGAGCAAACATATTATAATAATGACTGAAATAATGAAAAATATCCCCTCTCCTCCACTATAATTACCACCCTCACTCCCCTCTTCCGCCCACACCTATAACTTTGAGAATTGTCTAATTCCTACCAAATTCCCTCCCTAATAATCTTCCCCACGTCCAAGATCTTCTGGTCTCACCAAAAGACCAAAACAAAATCCCTTAAGGAGGATCTCAAGGAGAAGAGATAGAGAGGTAAACATCCTCTTTTATTTTCATTATTTTCTTTCATTTTATGTTATTCTCTTCCATTACCTTTGGCTTATGATGGTATATTTCATTAAATATCCCCCGTTACTACCCATATTATTTATGAATGATGATATATCCCCTTCCTCTCATCAAACTATTTTTATGAAATATTAAGAGATGTCGTTCGGCCGCCGAATTTTCGTGAGAAATTTATCATGTTTTATTTTATTTTAAGATTCCTTTATTTTATTCTTCTTTCCTAACCTACTCTTAACCAAGAGGCATGAAAGCCCCATAATATTGTATTTTCTGGATTCTCTAATGTTCATGGAAAATTCCTCATCGTTATTTTTCTCCTTCCCCACTTATTCAAGGATTTAAAATATTGTCTGTGATGTGTCGAATTACCGACATCGTGGACGATGTGATTTCAATTTGCATTAATTTTTTCAAGTATGGTCACAAAATTTTTTTATGATTGTAACAGTTTATAATATAGTTATTATTTCTCATCCATAGTTCTGGAATTATTTTGTACTCATAGTTCTAAATTATAAGACAAAATGAGGTTGTTGTTATCGAAGAACCACTAAAATATATAAACAAACATCATTAATGATTAAAATTATTAATCATCCTCATATAAAACATCAAAATGATAAATGGTATACTTTATGGAACTTTAAATATTTAAATACAATTAAATTCTAATTCTAGAGTTTCACATCTAATCGACAAGAACATCCATCATGAACCAATCATGGAAATCATGTATGGAACTCACCCAAAACAATGCCAGAACAAAATATTAACAATGATGGGGTAAAATGAGCGTATGAAATGATCATATAAGATGTTATAAACATGAAAAAACTTCATTAATATATTAATAAAACTATTTTAACTATTATATAGGAGTTTTAAACAAGTTTTAAGTAAGACAGGCCTGAGGTAAGGGAATTCTTAACCTGATTTCCATTCTTTGGGTTATCCTGCTACTTCATTATTTATTTGGTATTAAAATTGTTTTTTTAATAAATTGTTTATATTATCATGAGTTATGTGTATTTACATTATATATAAATATTCCATTCACTCTATTAAGTCACACTTCAATTAAATGATGTTTGTAAGGGAATTCTTAACATGATTTCCATTATTTGGGTTAACTTTCTACTCCATTATTTATGTGCTATTAAAATTGATTGTGTGATGTTTTATGTATATAATATGTTGAATTATGTGTATTTACATTTTTTATAAATATTACATCTACTCTTATACGTATCACTTCAATTATATGATATTTATAACAGAATTTCATTTTAAAATCCTCTTAAAATTCTGTTCTACAAAATTCAAAAGAAATGATTTTATGATATTATTCATGTTGTATGATTATGTTTTGGTTATTATGAATTGTTTATGAAAAAGGGTGGGACCTATATCTCCCTCCAATTCATTGGTTATGAGTATGTTGGAGGTCGGTTGTATGGTTACTCCAAGTGTAACAACGATGGTTACACAAAGTAAGGTAGCCGCGTGGGTTACAGATTATAAGGTTGCCAAGAAAGGTTACAAGATTATGTAAGTAATTCCCCAAGATACCTCTATGATTATATTTATGTTCTCATGTTTTTTTGGATCCTGTGTAATCTCATGTTACACGAAGTAAGAATATATGGGTGAAAATTATTTCTTTTGAATATGTTTTCATACGTTACGAGTATTCAAGGACTGATGTGCTCTTTACTTCTTTTCTCATCCCTTACTGAGATTTTGTGCTCATCCCACATTTTTAAATGATTTTCATAGGTTAATGGATGTGTAATACAAGGAAGTAAGCCATGTTAAATGTTGAATAATTGTCAAGGATTCTTGTTTTATGTTTTAATGATTTATATTTTAAAAAAATGGAAACTATTTTTATGGTATCCACTCTGTAATAATGTCATGAATGCATTGTCCCAATTCTCTAAAGCTCTAAACCTGAAAAGATATTATATATAAAATGAAGTTTTTTCTTGACTAAATTCAAGAATATGTATGTAATAATGTCAGGTCCTTATAGAAGTCACATTCCTCCAATTCTTTGACAATTCTGATTGGAAATATCCTCTCCATATTCAAGTACCTTTCTTCATAAAGCAGACTCTATGCTTTGGAAAATTTTAATCCCCATAAAACATTCTTCAGCTTTTATCAATAGAAATTCATATTTGTGAGATGTCTTTTTCCAGACTATGCAGCACGTGCCCTTTGGTGGCCTTGTATAAGTTGTCTATATAATGGACCTATCAGCCAAAAGATGCTACTATTTGGCTATGCAACTTATTCCCTAGTTGGCCCTACATAATTCAGCCCCCATAACGGGTTTTTCAAGTAGTGGTAACATGATTCTCAGAAAAGACTCCCTCTAATTCCTTTTAGCTCTTTTCCCATTTCATTCCTCAGATTCAAAATTTATCAAGTCATAGTTTAAAATTTTCTCCCTCCATACATGAATATAGTAATATGTTTCCAAAAAAATTATTAGGAATTGAGTCAATATCATACATTCGGTCAAAGATATTTGACCTTAAATATTAGCCTCTTCTTTTAGTCCAATATGCATGAAATTTAACCGCTAATAACAAAATACATGGTACTCATTAAATTGGGAACCTATAAAGGGTACTCTGAACAAAAGTCGAGTCCCACCTCGCTAAACATACATTTTGTATGATTTAGGAAACATTGAACAATTAAAAGATGCAAAGTTTGTGGGGTTGTTTATATAACCCTAGTAAAAATAAATATATGTTTACAAGGCCCATTGTCTTAGGTAAATATATGACTAATTATCAAGAAAATGAAGGTATATATGATTGAAGATGAACTATTTTTCATTGATGAAAATGATTAGAAGAACATCCACATACTGGAGTCTCTTCTCTTTCTTTCAGAAATTACAGAAGACTTTCAAAATGACTTCTCATATATTTCATAGAATCTCGAGCTTCATCAGTAGCCACTTGAAGTTCATTCAATAAAATAGATTCACTCTCTTCAGCTTCACGAAGTGATTCTTTGGCATCTGTGATGGATTTTATACCATCCACTTAGACTTCATCCAATGAATTATGAAGGTAGTGAAGCTCCCAAGTAACAACATATAGCTTTTTCTGAAGGCACATCTACTGGAAAATCTTCTCCTTGATCTTTTGCTTCAGCTCCTTCATCTCCTTCAGATTTACAACATGATCAACCTTATATTGGGACACTACAGCCTGAAATTCAGTAATATTGGCTAGAAATCTAGTTCTGATCAGGTCTTGACGACACCTTTTCTCTTGCTCCCTCCTCCAAATGACTTGTTTCACTACGACATGGATCTCTTGATATCCAAAACATCCATGTCCGAGCATGATAAACAGGGATGAAAGTCATGGAATTTTTGAAGGCATATCTTCCAGAGGCACCTCAAATATTATCTTCCATATATTTTTCCATTCTTTGGACACGATAATTAGAGCTCCTTTTTCACCTCTGGGTCTGACTCGACATCGCTATCACATGAAGGAACATAATCTGGGATTAAATCACCTAAGGAAGTTCCATGTTCTGCTCCTTCCCGAACCATGGTCACTTCACCTTCTACTACTGTTTGGGCTGAGGTTGAGGCTTCAACTCTAGATCTATCCATTGAATTTGACAGCTATGTTTCGTCAATTAAAATTATGGTCAGTTTCAAAGAATAGTAAAAGTTGATTTATTTTCTTGTAGATTAAGTAAGGCAAACATGTCATCATCTTTTACCTAACAGTAGATCAGCAACTTGTGATGACTCGTCCCTATCTTTCCTATATTCAACAGGATTTTCAGGATGGGTTTTTGGAGGGTTTTCCATGATAAGTTCCAACTGAGCCAGTGTTTCTACAAAAATTGGATTGACATCAATGTCTACAAAACTTTCAATCATTACTGGTTCAACAAATTCTTTAGATGGAACTGACCAAACATGGTTAGAAGTGTTATCAAGAGAAGAATAACAGAAAAAATGATGAAACTCACGTCCAGTTGATTCTATAAATAGATCTTCAATATCTTTTTAAATCACATGGTAATTTAACATGTTCTAAAATTTCTTCAAAGGACGTTCCAAGATTCATCATTTTATCCACTGATGTCCCAGATCCCAGGTTAGTCTCACCAGTGGGAGCACAAAACATGTCTTCTTCGTGACTTTCATCTGGAAATTTATGTCCCTGAATATCTTTTTCAAAGACAATTGTGGGGTTAGCTGTGGTGGTTTCCAAATGTTCTGGTGCATTTGTTGAACCTAAAACATCACAGAATGGAAGTCATTTGTTATCACATTTTAGGTTATATGAATTACTGTTAATTTACTAGAACTATTTTCTCTCCTAGCATCAGAAACAGGACCAGTAGTGGGAACAGACGGCGGCTCATCTGCTCTCAGTATTTCTCTAGGAACATCCATTTCAGTAGGAACTTGCGGCTATTCTACAGAACCCTTTGTTGTACTCTGAGGACTGTCAATCCTTTCCCTTAAAGTGGAAACTGAAGAAGCCCCAACAATCTTGAGAAGTTTGAGCACTTTTTTTCATAAGTTAAGATTCATGACGACCAGAAAGTCTTACCACTACGGATAAAGCGTTTGACTTTTGTTCGATGCCTTTGATTCTTGACCTTTTTTGGGTGGAGTGGCGCCATCATCTTCAAAAAATGTATCAAAGACAATAACTCCCTCTGTAACTCCTCATCCATGAATTACTGTCCTGGAGATACTTCACCCCACTCATGATGAGATTCAGTGGCTCCAAGAGTGGTGCCACAAAGGCTATATCGCGACTAAGGGATATTAGTGGTTCTTTCCATTACAAGTTGGAAGATGTAGAAGATTATTTCCTTGAATAATAATGCTTTGACTAAATTCAAATTTCAAATAAAATAGAAATATGAGATAAAGGAAACTTACATCCACAGAAGCCATGTAATCACGCCACTCTTCGTCTAATGAATGATCAATCCCCTCAGTGGTACCACGGTCCATTATTTCCTTCAACCACTTGGTGATAGGAACTGACTCATCAATAGAATATATGAGAATTTCCAACTCTATTATGTAAGACCTAACTTCATTGGGGTTTTCTTCAAAGAGGATGTCAGATGAAGCCTAGATATTCAGTACTCCAAGGATATGCAACCCTTCACATAAGTCCATCTAGGCAGTTTCAGCATTACAATATAAATTCCTCCATGTCTGGATAGCCTTTGGTCATAAATATTCAGAATGTGCACCAGAAGGCCATGTGGAGGGTCCTGCAATCTGACACTTCAACTTCTTCCCAGCTCCTGCAATTACATATAATGGATAAGAAAATGAGACTTTTTGCTCTTAAAAATAATGGCCAATAAATTGCCTCAATTATGTAACTCACCAGGTGTAAATGGAGTAGGTCTCTTGACTCTAGGAGGCGTATTATATCTGGCACGAGGCTGATTTGAAACATTTTGAGCGTTATCATCCCCATCCTAGGAATCTGTCGAATTATCTCCAGTGAGGAAGTGTCACCTTCCAAATGAAGAGCTTCCTTCCTAACAGTTCTTTTATTTATCCCCACCTGAGAGACCGACTGATTTCGTACCCCTTTAGGGTATGATGATACCCATCTCTCAGTATACCATATAGTCAATTGACTTGTCGCTTCAACAACTGGTAGATCAAATACTACCCCATTCATCTCCACAGATGTTAGCAACTATAATTGACGAGCAACAATCAGATGCTTCTCTAACCTGACATGCACTGGAGGGGATACGGTAATTTTCTGCAGACATTTTAATTGACATGAAAATCTGTATGGAGTATAGGCCTACATATTATCTCTCCATCAATCCTCGTGGACAATGTACCATCCTTACTTGCTAGCATATATCCCCTTAACTCCATGTTGGATATTCCATCATCAACAACTTGCCCTGTTTGCGGATTTCCATAAGGAAAGAAGTGAAACTCCTTGAACATGCCCATCCTTATTTTGATATCATAAGCATTTAGAGATAAGGGAGAAATTCCAGAAAAGACCTGAATAGACGGCCAAAAAGAACTTCCAAGAACCTATACCCCACTTTTTATAGCATATGTTCTGAAGTGGGTGGAGATCCATCCCCATAAAACATGGAATAGTCCCACTATTCATAGAGGATAATTACCCATATAAATATTAAGTAAGATCCTACAAATCACTGCTAAAACTGGGGTGGCCAACCCAATCATCTTCCTTTCAGCCAGCTTGGCCGCAATGACAAAGGTCCCCGGCCTCACACCTACATTCAAATCCTGAACTAGTAAAAGGTAAACACTAAGCCATAAGGCCAAAAAGCCTTCCAGACGGGTCTTCACTAGAATTTTCTGGTTCACTTCATACACCCACTTATCAAACTCTCCTGCATCCATAGTTGGCCAAAATGTGCCTAGAGCACCCTTCTTTTCTGCTCTAGGGAAACTAGTAGGATGAGTGTAGGAAGGTCCCTTCTCTCTTCTATTAATCAAAAACATGTCCATCCACTCCTTTGTATGAATATCTTTTCTGCAGTGGGTTTTTGTGGGGGTGGTATTCTTAAGCTTGTAGAATATTTTTGTTAACTCTCGAGCCATAGCTGGAGTCTTCTACGAATCATTCCAGGTCACCTTGGGGAGGATGAATTCATCATACATATCTCCCAAAATTGGTCCCCCTAAAATCTTGTAGATGTCCAAAAAAACTAATGCCTACTTATCCATGATTCAAATGGAAAGAATTCGTTTCCAGGCTACAACGGCTAATTAACTCCGACACAAAATCTTCATTCCTGTATACATATGTATTCCAAGCCCAGATAGCTTCATATATTGCAGCTCCATTCATATCATCGACAAACTCTACATAGGTCTGTTGAACCCAATATGCCCACATCCAAGTCGGCTTCACACCTCCTCCAGGACGGAAATCCCAACTCTTCTTCCATCCCTTAGATTGGTCCATCTGTGAATTTCAGAAAATAGAGGGATTGCAAGGCGGTTACAGCTCAGGGGTGTGAGGCTTCAGATCTGGAACACATGGGATATGATGCATTATATATACCTTCTCCACTGTCCCAGCATTGACAAATGATCCTGGAAATGAGACATTTGATGAAGAGACGTTTGTGTAGGTCTGAAACTAGAAATGAGGGATATAATTATTTGCCTATGGAATGTTGACTCCTCACAGATGGCCATGGCCATACAAGGGCAAGTAAATGCTCCATGGGAAATTGAAAAGATATTTCTTAAAGTACTTTTCCAAATCCGGGAGAGTTCTGTCACAAATAACATAATAGTCATGGCCGATGACATTCATCATGTCATCTATTCTCTTACTGGCGAACTCATCACCTGATCAAATTCTTTTGGGAGCCATTAAATATTCACAAATATCAAACAATTAACATTTAAGTATGTTTGTTTTGTGAAATTTTGATGGAGGAAATAAAAAAATGGCAAAGGATTTAAGGCGCGCAAGTCCCAACTAGGCACGCAAGACAAAATAGTCGCACAAGTTTGGCCACCCTAGTCAGGTTGCACAACTCAAATACCTTCTATAGAAGAACAACACAATCTAGAAGGGAGATTCGCCGAAAAAAATTACCTTGCGTGATGAGAGATCATGTTTCTGAACGCCGAATGAGTTTCCGCGTGAGTGAACCTGTATATATAGGTGATCCATACCACCTGTACGCCATACCTGCGCGCCCCAACATCTACGCGCCAAACCTGTGCACCATAGACCCTTGATTTCTCTGGCTCTACCAGAGATCCAGATCCTCTTTCCTTTTCAGATCCAACTATAAGGGGGGAATTCTTTTTGACTCTCCTTTCCATCATAGAGTCTAACAAATGGAAAAAGAGAATTTCTTAAGCACAAAGAGGGTCACCCTTTAAAGAACATTAAAAAAACAATTGATGAAGGCATGATCTAGGAGCCAATTTTGAGTGAGGTGTGAAAATTACATGCGCACCACGAAAGTCAATTGCACACCACATATGGGTCGTGCAGCTCACTTGCGCACCCTATTTGATTTTTCTCCCATGATGTAAGGTGGAATACAAATAGCCCCATATGGGCCCCAATTTCAAGGATGGATTTTTCAAGAATTCATATTCAAGCTCTGGTCACCCACGTCTTCATCTCAACTCTTTCGAAAGCTTCTAAGGTAACTTTTTTACCTAGAATGGAAGACTTGAAGGAGTAGAATATGACCTAAGTTTTTAGAGTTCATCAACACTTGCGTGCATAAGTGTTCAGAACTCTTTAAAAGTGGAAACACATGCACTCCGCCATACCATTTCAATGAAACATGCGCACCACACTTTTGGAAAAATCTTATGATAATAATAAAGTATTGAGTTAAGTCTCACCCATGTATTACCCTATAGATTATTTGTCGCCCAGGTGAACCCATACCGTGAAAGTACACTTGTGTGGACATGACATTCATGCCAAATTCATTTGTGTGCCACTCTCCCATTCACCTCTCCTCTTAAAGATATTAGCCCTCGAACCCCTTTTGAAATCCATTTATGGCATGGTTCTTTTGTTGGCTTCCTTATCTGAAAGGAATTCTATGAGAACCTCTCTCAAAACCTCGTGACATACAAGTTTTATGTCACTATGGTTAGAGTCTTCCTCCATATAACCTCATCCTTTAAGATGATAAGATCCTTTAATTGGGCATCCTCTTTAGGAGTAAGCCCCATGTTCTCTTAGCTCGGGCCTCCTTCTCAGGAGTAAGCCCCACATCCCCTTAACCTAGGTATCCTTCTCATGAGTAAGCTCTATTTATAATTTCCTTTAACATTGGGAATCCTTCTCAAAAGTATGACCCAATCTTAATTTCTTTTGAATTGGGCCTCTTTATCAGGAATGAGCCCCAATCATAAGTCCCTTTTAATTTAGGCATCCTTCTCAGGAGTAATCCCTTAGTTATAAGTCCCCTTTTAATTTGGGCATCCTCTTTATGAGTAAGACCTTGCTTAAAACTCCAAATCTTCATAAATTTAGAAATACCTTTATGGACCATGTTCCTAGGCATGTTTCTTGTTGTATGTCCGGGTCTTCATCTACTTGGGAAATCATGCATATGTAAGCCCCACATCATTTATTATGACTACATCTTTGGTGGCACTATCGTCAGGATTACTGATACCTCTAATTTCTCACACTAAGCATGACTCATGTGAGCTTAGAGTGTAAAAGTAATCATAACATCTCTTTTTGGGCCATTAACCATGAATGTGCCTCATATTTCTTCACCCTAACAATGTGGACTTTGATATCTGCCTCAAAACTATAGTACATTAGAAGCCTTTCCAAGGTTCAATCCCATCATTCATTAATTATTTTCCGTCCCATATGACGTTAAACTATATCCTTATTAACGAAATACATGGGTTATGATTCCTTTTTTAATTATGATACATAAGTAACCCATCTACGGGTTTGATCCCAACTCTGAAATAATCCTTGTCCTTTTGAATGACAATAAACTTCAAGTGCCCCACTAAGTGGCTTTAAAACCAGTATGGTCATCATAATGACCAATATATTTCTATATGATGTATTAAAGGATACCATTGACTAAGAATCCATAATACATCTGGATGATTCTCCATAGATGAAGAAGATAAAATTCATATAAAGGATTTTCCAAATCCCATAAATATTAATCATTGATTGCCAAATCTAAAGGAAAAATCATTTTCATGATTGGTGAATTAATAAGGATTCGTGAACATAACTAAATCTATAAGAGAGTCTCGAAGTAGGAAATAATTCCCCATAAAAAATGTGTGATGAGGCTTAACTCCCATCCTCTCGACCAAGGAAAATTCTTAAGCCTCATCGGTCTATAACTAATGGGCACCTACCTTTGGAAAGTATGTCCAAAGGGATATAGAATCATTGGGTGTTTCCTGTTCTACGAATAAACCCATTAGGAAACGATTGGAATGTTTGATGCTTAAGTACACAAGGTCATCCCCATTTCCAAACAAAATAATACTTATACATGAAATAAAATGATTAAGAAGGGTGTGCCCTGATAGCTCTTCAATGCATTGGGTAAAGATAAGTATCATGATACGTTAAGTGAAATAAGGGTTAATAAATATAATTAATGTTCAATGTCATTCTCTATGTGCAATGATCCTATGATCATTCTAATATCATGTTAAATTATATTTCCGCATTTCTATGTTATGATAATAATGATATATCATGCCATTATGTTCATGTTTATCTTATGCTCTATTAACATGCCAATTTCGAAACATGTACAGTATTCTTCATGATATACCGTGTCAAATCTCTTATTGGGCTTTATAGATCACCCATTTCTTATGTATGTCCTTAGTTTATCCAATGCGGTGTTAAGCATGAAAGAATGTTGTGGCCATGTAAAAAAGTTTTCGATAAAGATATTGTATTTTATGTTCTAAGTTTTAATTTAATGTTACTAATTTCCCAAGACACTATAACTCTCTATAGTTAAAGTTTTCATAAGTTTATGTTTATGTAATAAATCATGTTTAAGTATGTATTAAAGAATATGGTTGTCATAATAACACTGATTAATTATTATTTCAATTAATAGAAAAATAAATTAATTAATTTAAATACCCTAAAATTAATAATTTTGAGTGATTTATAGTGAAAAAAAAATTAGATACATATGAAATATTAGAGTTTTATTAAATGTATAAATTTTAATTTTGCATTTCTATTTATGTCTTAATGTCAAATTAAATGACTAGCATAAAAATGACATTAATGGTATTTTATAAAAATAATATTTATCAAATTATTTAAAAAATTTAAAAATATTAAATTAAGATAAGGGGATAAATTATAGTCTAAAAGTACAACAATTTTCCATTTATTATCAAATTTTAAACTTATATGTAAAATTAAAACCTTTTATTATAGAATAATTTATTTTGGTTTTAATAAAAATTGGTTGACCAAGGGGTTAAACCAAAGGATAAGAATTAAATTAAAAAAATTCTTATATATTTAATATAATTAGTTTATTTTGAACACATAATCTTTTATATTTTAATATATATCCATTTAAAAGCATTATTCTTAATAATGAATTAATTATATTTTAATCTTTTTAGAAATTAGAATTGTGTCCTTTTCCTCCCTTACAAAAGGAAACAACTTTTTCCAATTCTTTATAGCAACATGAGCCATATAAATCAATGAAAAACAGACCATATATATTAAAAAAATCCTTATACATATTATACGGTTTCTATTCTTCCCAAAATTCCTACCCTAGCGTCCTTAAGAGGAGATCCAAAGGAGTTTTCTATAAGAGAAAGTAGTCATTTTTAAAACTCTTTCAAATTTACTCCTTTTAAACCCCATAAATATGTTGTATACATAATAAAATAATAACTATAGTATCATAAATTTAATGGTATGTTATTTTTATAATGGTAAAAAACATTTAAAATCTCTTTTCCATTTAAAAAATTAAAAATATTGCTCATGCATACGTATGACTTACCACCTCCACATAGCTGTTTAATTTGTTTGTCATCACCAATTTCCTTGGATGGTCTTAAATATGAAATTAAGGAATATATTTTATATTTATGAAAAAAATATATTTTTCAAATTATTATATCATATATACATTTTTACCTTACAATAAGATGGATAATGATAACGTAATTGTTATGTATAAGTAGATTTACACCTCTAGAAAGCGATATGATTCATTTATCATTTTATATTTATGTTGATGGTAAAGAGGATAACTTTAATGAATATATCTTATATATATAATATAATAAGTTTTTTAAATATGAATTATTATTTATCTTTCTTTTATTCCATCCATTGAAAAGTGTGAACAACATTCATGCGTACGCATGACCTACTATCTCCATGAATAGTTTGATTCATTTTTCTATATATAATATTCAAGGATGATTAAAAATATGTATATAATTAATATTTATGATATTTTTATCATGATTAACATATTTTAGATGATGAAACCATGATCATGTTTCTAATATCAACAATATAAAACCAAGACCGAAATGATGGATGGAATACCAAACAATCAGAAATGATGTTTTTAACAATGAGAAGTTAATAATTGGGCATTGAAATTTTATAAGTGGATAAAATATGATATTATATGTATGTATAATTTTATGGTATAAATTTATTATAAACAAGGATAAAACCACTTACAACACATGTCAAAGTAATGGTTATTTATTTATTTCACAATATCATTATTATTTGGTATTGTTTATGTTTAAGTCCCTATAAGAGTAATATTTGATAACTCAATCCAAAAAACAAAATATTTTCTTATCATATAGAAATTAATTTAAATTTAAAGTTTCATTTTATTTCTATCACATTAATTACATGGGATACTAAAAGTAAAATGTTAGTACAAAAAAATTTGTTTTCTACTAGACTAGAAATATTTCTCTTCATTGTACATAATTATCTTAAAATATTTCAATGAATATTATTAATATTATCCAATGAATTATTATATATTATTTTACCCAAATTTTAATTTTTTTAAAATCGTTTAAAATGAATCATCTTTTGTGTTTTTGAATGAGTTAATTATTTACATTTAAAAAAAAGTGTGAAAGGGATGACTTTTATAACATATATGACACACAAAAAGCTTCTTACCACAATGGAAACTCAATGATTTGAATATTCATTAACACGTTTAAAAGGATAATTTCAAAGAAATTTTTTTTCTTATTATTTTGGGAATTTCAATATTTGGAAGAAATGATTTTGAAATAAAGAGGGTATTTTCCTCTAGAAATAATCATGTCATCTTTTCAGAATATATTTACATATGTCAACATTATTTTGTGATTTTTATGATTTAAAATGGATTTATGATTTTTAAACAATTCAAAATATTACATAGTATGGATTATGATTATGTTTTTTCATATGGAATATTATTTTCATTTCATATTCTAGTTTTTACTTATAAATTTCTATATTGATTAATTTTTATCCCTTTCAAAAAATAAATTAATTGGACTTTTTATGTGATGGGATGGGATTACTATATCCCATCTATGTGTTCATAGGTCTCATAAGAAAAACTAGTTTTTGAATTTGGAATATGCCTCACCAGTTTACATTTGTAATCTTGGAACAAGGTCATGACAGTAAGATTATGATGTCTGATATTATACATTCTATCATTATGAAACAACTTATTGTTATCCATTTTATTATTTATGTTCTTCTATTATCAATAAATATAATTCCCTTTTACTGTATTGGTTATATGGAATATTTGATTATTTATTATCTTGACAATATTATTCATCAATTATATGATTTATATATTCCCTTACTAATAATTTCATCTTACCCTTTATGATGTTTTCCTTTCTCCAAGATATTATGAAGGGATATATAAATGAAATAAAAATCTTACTAGAAGAAATAATAAATTTATCACAAGAATTATAATATTTTATTTCATGTTTTTAGATGTAATGTGAGAATCATGTATCTATCTGGTATCCCAATACTAAAAAATTGTTCAATCCTTCAGAATGTGATACCTTATACTGGTTTCATATTTGTAAAATAAACACCAACTTCAGGATACTAGAGTCCTTGTGTTACAACTATCTAATGACCACTATGTATTATTAGGCCCAATTTCTCTTCTAATGGGGCTTAGAGATCATAGAATCTTAGAGATTATTATCTCAATTATCAATAGTCAACATGTTAATTTAGTACACTAGGGTTGTATTGGTATAGAACCTTAAGTCTATTTATCTACGAGATTCAATATAATTTTCCCATTCAATTTATTTTAATCAGTAAATTTTAATTTAAATTTAATTAACCATTTCATTTAGTTAAATAAAATTGGGGAATCATCCCGAATTGTGAGCCAAAAAATCCAAATGCAACGTAATTAAAATTTATATTCCATTGGGCTGGTATGTGAGACCACCCACCACAAAATAAGTATTCCCCAATTATCTCTTTGGAAAGACAACATCTACCAAGGCCTGTCAAAGAATTTCAAGGATCAAATTACCACACGTCAACTACCACAATCTAAAAATAACTAAAATATTAATTTAAAGTAGTATTACTCCAAAAAAAATTAATTAAACTCCAAAAAAATAATTTTTTTATAAATTCAGAAATCTCACCATAAAAACTCAAAACACTGGAATCCTGACCTAAATCCCTTGGGAGGTCCACTCAAAATCATGATATTAAACTGGAAAAAATACCTAACATATCACCCAAAACCCATAAAAATAAATTTAACATCAGGGAAAACTATATAACTCTATAATAGTGACCTAAATTTGAAAATATTTGTGAAACTGACTATGGATGGAATCTCAGGATGTTATCCTCACATGAAAAAAATAGATGACAATAAGGAGATTACACCAAGATCTGCTGCAATTTATAATGAAAAACTAAATATATAAAATTTAAATCAATGAAGAATAGTGGAGGATGTAAAGGGAGGAAAAAAGAAGATATCTCACCTAAAAACCAATATAATTCACCTAGAATCATGTCTAATTGAGAGGAACCAAAGGAGGAATGATAATGGGTTTGTTGATCATCACACGAAGCATAGGGGAAGCAAAAGAGGGGTAACTAACTTAATTATAATGGGGGAAAAGTGTATAAAATCTTTTTTAATGATCTACATGGTTTTCCAAATCATGCATCGACAAAGAAGTCTTCACTATCTAAGGTAGAATAACTCGCATGGTTTTTCCTCATGGTTTAAAAAACCATGTGATGACCATAAAAAATTCATGTGTAACATTTTGCATGGTTTGTCAAAAACTATGTGAAATCTATGCACCAAACCTATAGCCCCAACCATGCTGTAAAATTTCATTTGAAACCTAACATTTATTTTATATTAACCATTCTTTAGACCCATCGACAAGATACTGTTTATATAAAAAATGAAAATTCTATGACTTTTAGTGTGATTCAGGGTTTCCTATAAATCATATGCCCCAAACCGTTCACCTAGGATACAAATATAAAAAAATAGAAGCATAACCTGAAGCTTTTGAGACTCAATCGAGCACCCATGGAATATGTTTGGCCTCAAAACAAGTCTAAAAAATCACTTAAACTTAATCAAATTTTAGAAATTTCATTCTAAACATTATTTCAAAATTTTACAAATCAACTAATTCAAAAATTAAAATTCCTTCTAGAATTTTCAACAAGTATATACTTGAGATATTTCAATCTCCCCACCAAAAAATTATCATCCATATTATGTCTCAGTGGCTATCTCTCTCCATAGATCTACCTATCTAGGACACAAATTTATCTCTAACTGATAGTGTCCCAACTCGTGTTGACCGATATTCTATTTAGGAAAAACTTTAATGCGCCCGATCCTAATCCTCTGTAACATATTCCAATACTCATAACTGTTAACCAAACACTCATATAGTCCATTTATAAGATTTTATATAATGAAAAGTGATCCCATCATAATCTAAAACAACTTTTAGCCAGTTGTTCTTCCCACCATAATATTTATCCCATTGTGGCCAATTCTATCTCATGGAGAACCCCTATATGGGAATTTATATAAAACAACCACTATCATATTCCACTAAGGTGTGCATTGCGGTTTCTACCTAATTATACACTTACATGTATGCGAACATTGGTTAAATGTCGGATCAAACCCTATACCCTCATTTCTAATCCAAAACTAATGTTTCCTAACCATCCAAGAATAACAACACATTGGATTTTCTCTAAAAGGCCCTAAGAAATTATTAATACACCCCAATATTATCCCAAAGGACATTATCGATGTGGTTCTAGGCTGAAAAAATTCTATATCATGCTAAAACACTATTCAAACATCCCAACCCAACCACATGTAGAAACACTCAACTACACATGATGACATGTTTCCGAACTACCAAACCAAAATGAATTTATTTATAGAGGAATCCTGAGAATATCTGAATACAACGACCAATGTCCATACGTGAACATTGATGAAATTCCATGATTGAAGTAATAACTAAAAATTTATACTGTCATTTCACATCATAAGAACTAACCAAGTTACATTCAGATAATCATCAGCCATCCCAAGACAAATGGCTACACTCAAACTACACCCGACACTATTTCAAAATTCATACATGGGATTCAAGGAAAATTATATATGTACTTGGATATATTTACTCACTAGAATGAAAATCCCATAATTATCATCCAATGATCAATTTCATGCTCCCATGAACCTTTTAATGGGATGGTTATGTTTCTATGATTGACATCACACTCTTCACTATAAGAGTGACCTTTTCATCGCATCACTGAATAGAATTATGATATTTACATTCAGTGCCATGTTCTTGACCAGAAATAATTTGTATACATGGTTAAATTCATATTTATCTGAGCACCATAATAATATGAACTATTTCATGTTCTTCACTCAATGAAACATCACCCATGAACTTATCCAAAACCAATAAATAATGAGGGTCAAAACCTATAAATGGATAATAGTGTACTCCCCAACATACAAATAACCTTATACCACTCCTTGAGGAAAACAACAACTTACTCCATAATCATACATGCCTAACTCTCCTTCTAAACCACACTTATTTTATCTCAGGTGTCTGCTATCTAAAAACCATTTATTAGATGTACCACCACACCATATCCATTTTCGATTTATCCTTTACCATAGAAGGATTTATCTAATTTCATTAAACCCAAGACTTTTATACCCATAAAAACCACATGAAAACTTATTAGTACTTGTATTGCACACAAATTATCTTTGATTGACAATTTAGATGATTGGCATGCACAAATGACGAATATCATTTCCAATATTTCACATTTTAAAACATTTAATTACCAATTTAGAATCAATAAATAAAATTTTCATTATTTATATAGATATAAAAACCCATGGTTGGGTTTAGATAAGAATACAATAAAAATTTATAAAGGAATAAAATTTATAAGTAACTTATTGGAAAATTATATAACCAAACCACTATATTAAAAACCCATTTATATATTCCCAAAATTAACAAGGAGTTAATTTAAGTGATTTCCATATATAGTTCCACCATAAAAATATATGTGATAAACAAAATATAAATGGATGTAGAAACATTAAATAATTTAACCTTATAAATTATATAAAATCATAGATAGATAGAAATTACCCATAGATATAAGCCATAAAACTAAGTAAAACACTAGAAGATATCATTACACCGGGAAAAAATAAATCACATGAGACACACAGATGGTTTATAAATCCTATATGCCTTGAATGATTCATTAATACATAAAAATTCCCTTTTAATATCAGGGGAAGAGATAAAAATCACAAAAACTAATAAAATAAACCAAAGTGCACCACTCGTGGTGGAAATAAGAAAATTCAAAAAGCAAAAATACAGAACAACAATTCCCACCGATGGACTCTTGGATTTTCCATTATACGTGGTTATGAAACATCCAAGAAGAATATCATTAATAAGCCCTATAAAATCCAAGTCTCATATATACCGCATGAAAATAGTAATAAAAAAGAAAAGATAGATCTTCCAGTACTTTGAAATACCCTAACCCAAATCACTCTATGAACAGTAACTAGACCGGATAACTATATAATCTCTGGTTTACCCCCTTATTCTAAAAGAATTATAATAGAAACATGTGTCCAATATGGTACTGTGGGGAAACTATACCCCTTGTATCAAATTGAAAAACAACATATAAAACAACAATATATGATACATCATAGAGTAATATTAAATAAGAAGTAACAAATAAAACAATATTAGAAAAAAATAAAATGTAGTAAATGATCAAACAACCATGTCACATATAAAAGTGACTACCCATTGGTTCTTTTACTAGAAAGGATAAAATTAAAGAGAATAATGATAATAGATCCATGAGATCATTGATCCATACATCATCTTGACCTCTAACATCATCTGATTTTTTCAACTCGATAATGATGTAACACCCATTAAATTTATTTCATGTGAAGAATAAACATGATATCTTTCCTAAAACGCAACACTGTTCTTTATGTGAATTGAGATATATTAAAAAATATTATTGTATAAATATATATATTATCACCTATCCATTGAATTTGTGGGTATGAATATGATTAAACATATTATGAAATAAATTTATAATTTTCTTACTCAATATAAATATGTTGATTAATGCTCAAGAAATAAGTACAAATTTTATTAGTAAAGTCATTTTGTGCTTCAAAATTTATTTTCTTTAAAAGTGATATTTATTAAATTTTGGTCATGGAAAATATATTTATTTTTTTGAAATTTTACAAATTTTACTTTCTAAAATGAATAAATGTTTTAAAATCAGAATATCAAAATCAAATTGTGGTGAAATATTTTGATTTTTATGAAATGGTTTTTTTTCAATGGACAATGAAAATACTGATATTTCAAATAATGTATTTTAGTTTCATTATATCAAGTAATTTAAATGTCCTATTATAATATTGATATATTATTAAGGTGAAATTAATTCCTATTTATTTTTAATAATATAATTAATTACATTTTAATAATCAATTTTCATGATTTTTAAATAAGTTATTTTTTATTCTTAAAAAGAGAATTTTTTTTAAATTATTTTTAATTGAATTTTAGAAATTTATTATTAAAATTGATTTATACCACTTATATAGGTGAATTATTGAAATGTGAATTCCATATTTGATATAAATAGGGTCAAATTTTTTAAAATATTCTTATTTATTTTTTGTCAATATTAATAGTAAATGTGGTAAATATTTGTCACGTCTGTAAGGGTAAAGTAGATAAAAAGGGATAAAACCTTGAGATAAGGTCTCAAAATCTACCCAAAACTTCATTTTATTTTATTTTATGGGATATATTTGACTATATACATCTTATATTATAATATTTTTCATTTATTTCCATTTTTCTTAGATAATGAGAATTACTATATTTTAAGTAATTAAAATTTAAAAAATATCACTCAGTAACTTTATATTTATTTTAAATGTTCAAATAAAGATGTAAATAAGTTTTGAATGAATAGTAAAGCTTATTTTTAGAATAATAAAATTATTCTCATGATGGTAATTATTTATAATTTTTATTGAATATATTATTACAATAATGGCATATACAATTCTCTCATAGTGCATGTGGAAGCTGTATAAAAATCAAGTAAATGATATTAAAATTTTTATTTGTAATGTAAATTGAATTAACTATTGAGTTGCATTAATTTTAAAGATAAATATAACATATAATTAATTTTTTAAATGATTACAATTTAACTAAATCACTATATTCAAGAAATTAAATCCAAATAAATTGAATATTTTTAAAAATGAGAGTAAAAGTATTTTATGTAAAACAATATTTTATTAAATTGTTACAAAATAATTAAAAAATTTAAATAGGATAGGGGGTATAATATGTATTCAAAAAAATAATCCATTGGGAATTTATATTCCATTTTTTATCTTATAAATAATGTTATAACTTTTTGATATTAAAAAACGTTTTTACCATGGTTAAGGTTAAATGTAGTTAAATAAATGGGTAATCTTAAAGATAAATATTAAAATGATATCCAAACCAGTATAAACTTGGTTGGATGAGTATATTAAAAAATTATACTAGTTATATATGAATATATACAATTTAGGATATATTTTAAATGTTATAGATTATTATTTTAGAATTATATTTCTTTAATTTTCAATAGTGGTCATCCCCTCCCTTGTAAAAGGAAACCCCTTCCATCTCTTCTTTACGCCATTATGAGCTATGTAACTATAACAAACTTAATAGAATTATTTCATAAACATTATAATACATGAATTAGAGTTTATATTATTCTTAAAATCACATTCCATGGGTCCTTAAAATGTATATAAAAGATGTACACCTAAAAAGTTGATGTCAGAGCACTTTCAAATTTCAACTTGTTGTAAGAGATTTTTAACTCACTTTTACATCTATAAGGAACATATCATATTCACACATAATTTATTTTATGTCATGTATATACTACCCATAAATTTATTTTATTATTTTTATCATGATAATTATATGTATTTACATATCCATATGATGTTTTATCTTTCATGATTTTTTGATTTAAATGTTACCAAAGTGGTAAGGGATATATTTTATAATCCCATTATATACCAAGATTTTTTAATTATATTTTTTATGATGAAATTTTCTGAAATATAACTCAATAATCCGATGAATTTTAATCTACTATAGTTACTTCTAGAGATGATTTTTTCCATGCATTTCAACCTCAAAAAACTCAAGAGACTGAAAGAGTGTTTTAAGAAAAATAGAATTTCTTTGTCTCTTTAGTTGAAAATCCTATTTATACCATGTATATGTTTTATAAAAACATTTTCATGATTGTTTTTCAGTATTATATTGTTTTTAAATCCATTTTTACAATAATTTACTTTTTAAAAAAATTAGTTAAAGAGAATTAATTGTCTTTTTTAAAATAAGTCCCATTTAACTTTTTTACTAAACATTTGAATGGAATCATTGTATTAATGCAAATAAAATGAATGAAATATCCCACCATCATGACCATGTATCGTTTTTAATATTAATTTTCAATTTTATAATGTTCTTTTCAATGAAAATATTTTCATTAATATATGGGGAAATTTTAGATTTCAAAAAAGTAATTTCAAAGTGAAAAGTGTATTTTCTTCTGGAATTGTTCAAGTGCTTTTTAAAATGAAATTTTCAGCTATGATAACATACCTTGATATTAGTTATTATTTATAGAGGATATGATCCAATGATACAATTGTCACGACCCACCCTCGGGGTCCGTGCCGTGACTACCCCAAGCCCGCCTTCCATAGGCCAGGGGCTGGCGACTAGCACCAAGGCGTAAATCCCGGTAAAAAGGGAAGGCATTGCCTTTGTAAAGTAAACAAACACCACAGAGTAAGCATGCGGAAAAGTACACACTAAGTAAAAATAGAGTACAACTGAAAGTGCAGAAAAGTAAATGGGAAAGTATACAAACCCAAACTGAAAGTAAAGTACAACTCGAAAGGGAAAACAGCAACTGTAAAGTAAAAGCTGCTACACCGAGATGTCCACTATAAATCCCACCTGAAGGGTGGGTACAGATAGCTCCACTGCTCCACGGGTCCCGCCGTCCGCTCTGAGTACGTCCCGCCCAGTGGTCCACCTCCAGGTACCGTCCTGCTCTGCAAGCCTCAACCACGATCAACGCTGTCCGTCGTCTGTAACCAACACAACGTAGTGCGGGCATAGCCCGTGCAGGGGTGAGTATAAGCTACTCAGTAGGGACCCCGAGACCCCTGAAGGTCTCCCAAAATCCACAAAGGATAAACCACAAATGAAAGATACAATCACGAAGTAACAACCAACACTGCTTAGGTATATGACCATACATATACCTATGTCATCAATCCCAATACGCTCCAACCACCGAGCCCAAGTACAACTCAGTCCACACAGGAAAGTATACGTATTCCACACAGGAAAGAAAAACGAAATCCACACAGGATAGCACAACACAATCCACACAGGAAAGCAAAACGAAATCCACACAGGATAGCACAAGACAATCCACGCAGGAAAGCAATAGGATTCAGCTCACACAGGTATACTTCTTCGAAAGACGATAAATATGATCTCTGATCCATCTAAGTCGTCGGACCCATGAAGGATCGATAGGTAACTAACCCCCGCAAAAGACCCACACAGGATCGGGCCCACACAGGACCTGTAGGCGCTGGTTCACACAGGACCGCTGAGCGCAAAGACCCACACAGGATCAGACCCACACACGATCGGGCCCACACAGGACCTGTAGCACTGATCCACGTAGGATCACTGAGTGTTGTAGTCATCGTCGAATCCACATAGGATCTCTGTACTGTCGTCGTCGCAGTCGCAGTAGCAGTAGCAGTAGCAGTAGCAGTCACAGTCGCAGCCAGCAGTAGGGTTCCCGCACACAGCAAGCTCGTTCGGGAGGGTCCGCTCCACGAGCCAAGAGGCTGATACATCAACTACCAGAAAGTCCAGAGTTGATGTATCCAAAAGTTCCGTAACGTCAACTGGAACTCAACGCAACTGACGGCGCGTCGATCGGTCGCCCGGTCTGAGAGTTATTGGCTTTTTCGTCCCAGGGGTCCGGTTGGGTTTTAAGGCTAAACCAACCCGACTGTACTACACCTGCATCCAAACCTCGGGTGGAGTATTCCAAAAGATCCGTCTCACTAAGAGGAACACAACAAAGCTGACGACACGTTAATCAGACGTCCGTAGCTCAAGATATGAGCGTTTCTGCTCCGAGGGCCCAGTTGGTTTCGTGTACGAACCAACCCGGACGAACTCA
This sequence comes from Viscum album, assembly GCA_963277665.1. Classification (NCBI taxonomy): domain Eukaryota; kingdom Viridiplantae; phylum Streptophyta; class Magnoliopsida; order Santalales; family Viscaceae; genus Viscum; species Viscum album. Next base: position 1,620,791,560 of record OY728150.1, read on the forward strand.
AAGTATTCCTAAACCCAGAGTGTAATATACCTAAACGACCGTCTTGATCCAGGGATCGCGTTGCCAGAGACGGTTCGTCAATCGGAGGTCCGTAGCTCAAGTTATGGCCAAAAGAACGAAATCGATTCGAAAATGGGGGGTCCGGGTCCGGGTCGACCCGGCCCGGCCGGCGGCGCGGTCCGGCACAGCGGCGCGGCCTGGCGCGGCGGAACTATCCGGCGTGGCGGCGCGGCCTGGCGCCGCTCGGTGCCATGCACGGGGGGAAAGGCCCCCGCTTCTGTTTAGCTGGCGGCGCGGTTAAAAGCCGCGCCTTGGAGAAAACCGACCCCCATCGTGGGGGCCTACCTTGAGGGAAACGGGGGGGCCGCCTGCCCCCCTTTATGAAACCGGCCCCCCTTTATTATGGGTGGCCAACATAACTGCCCGGGGGAATTTAATTCCCCCGGTTTAGCACCGTCCCGGCCGGCCCGACCTGGCCGGCTGACTTCCTCTCAACAAGACCGGCATGGGCCGGTCCTCTTCCTTTTTCCAGCACCGGCGGCGCGGCTGGCGGCCGGTCATCACGTCCCGCCGCGGCCCGGAACCGGCCGCGGCCTTCGTCGTCCGTCACGGTGCGTCGGCACCGTGCCCTTCCGCCGTGGCCCCGCTCCATCCGCGGCGCCTTCAAATCTCTTCGACGCGGCGCGACGGCGCCGCGTTCATGATGATCCATCCACGGCGCGGCGCAACGGCGCCGCGCAATACATCAGTGCGAATTCCCGCGTGGTGCGACGACACCACGCCATCTCGTTCATCCACAAGAAAATAATAATAATCAAGAACAAGGGAGGGGGAATTCGGCCGTGTTTGTGCGGTCCGACCCCCCTCTCGTTAGACGATATCAATTATTCGTTATCCTCAAAGTTCGACATTCTAATATCAAAAACAAGAATAATTAAATAATCAACAACAAACCCCTACCTCGGTTTCAAGATCGGTGATCGTCAATGACCCGCGGAAGACAACGTCGCGGTGGTCGGGCGTCACGGTAAACGTTCTTCAATTCCGTTGACGAAGAGGTACGTCCGAAGAGGTACGTCGTTGGTGAATCTTCGTAAGCCGACGAAGGAAGTCTGAGGAGGAAGCGGCGTTCCCTTTCGTTGACATGGAAGGCGTCTTCGATCTTCAGAAACAACCGGCAACGTAGAAGAGAGGAGCGGCGTTCTTCGTTGGAGCTTGAAGGAGAAGAAGGAGCTCCCAAACCCTCTCAAGATGGCTAAACAAAATAAAATAAGCTAAGGCTTATTTTATTTACACAAACATCAACTTGAATTTCAAAGGATTGAAATTCAAATCAACCCACCTTAATTAATTTAACCAAGTGTCAAACATTAATTAAAGGGGGTTAGAGGGGAGTTTTGAGAGAAGATGATGAGTTGGGGTTCGTGTGGGCCCCACCACACTTAATCCTCCCAAGGGAGGTTAAGTGGATGTGGGTCCCACCTTTAACTCCCTTTGGGAGAAGTTAACCAACAAAATAAAAATTAAATGTGTTTCCACATTTTTATTTAACTTCTTATAATTTCTCCCAAAAACTAACTTTCGTCCCGCATAAAACGCAACCTCGGAAAAGGTCTCCTTAAGCGAATAACGGCGCTGCGAGTTAATCGGTGACCTCATATTTCAATTCTGAGCACCGGATCAAAAGTTATAAATTCTCGCTCGTTCGTTCACTGAACGTACCCAAGCCAAACTTCAGAAATTTATTCCGGGCACTCCAGGCCTCGGAATCAGGTGCCGTCAGAAACCGCGCTCTTGTAAAATTCCAAAGAAAATTAAGAAAAAATTTCCCTTGAATTTTACGGGTCTTTACATTACTCCTACCTCAGGGCTTTACATCCCCGTAAAGATACATCAAAAACTAGGGAAACAAATGAGGGTACTGAGCACGCATCTGAGCCTCCTGCTCCCAAGTGCTCTCCTGGAGGTTCCCATGCTGCCATATAATGCGCACAAGAGGAATCGATCGCCCACATAGGACCCACACCTATCGATCCTCTATCTCCACCGGGACCTCCGTAAAAGTCGCATCATCGTCGATGTCAAGCTCCCCATGGTCAATGATGTGCGTCGGGTCATGCACGTATCTCCTCAGCTGAGATACGTGGAAGACGTCGTGCACCCGGTGCAATTGAGGTGGTAGAGCCCGGCGATAAGCCACCTCACCAATCCTGCTAAGGACCTGGAAGGGTCCGATGAAGCGCGGAGATAACTTGCCTCCTCGGCCAAATCTCTGTATACCACGTCGAGGTGAGACCCGCAAGAAGACGTGGTCGCCATCCCCGAACTCTAGTGGCCTCCGCCTCCTGTCAGCGTATGACTTCTGCCGGCTCTGAGATGTCCTCATCCGCTCCTGGATGACCGGGACCTTCTTTGTCGTGGCCTGGACCATCTCCGGTCCCACAAGTGCTGACTCCCCAGGGTCTGTCCAGCACAAAGGAGATCTACAAGGTCGGCCGTACAACGCCTCGTACGGTGCCATCCCGATGGTGGAGTGGTAGCTGTTGTTGTACGCAAACTCCACCAAGGGTAGTTGGTCCTCCCAGCTATGACCAAAGTCGAGGACACATACCCGGAGCATGTCCTCGAGAGTCTGAATGGTCCTCTCCATCTGACCATCCGTCTGAGGGTGAAAAGCTGTGCTCAGATGTAGTTGCGTCCCGAACACCTCCAGTAACCCCTTCCAAAGCCTGGAAGTAAAGCGAGCATCTCGATCGGAGACGATAGATGATGGCACACCGTGGAGCCGCACAATCTCCTGAACGTAGAGACGCCCCAAGCTCTCCACTGAGCCCTGCTCTCTGATGGGTAAGAAGTGTGCCGACTTGGTGAGTCGGTCAACAATCACACAGATAGAGTCGTGACCTCTGGAAGTGCGTGGAAGTCCAGTCACGAATTCCGTAGATATTCCGTCCCACTTCCACTCCGGGACCTCCAAGGGTTGTACCAAGACTGCTGGTACCTGATGCTCTGCCTTCACCTGCTGGCAGGTGAGGCATCGAGAAACGAACTCCGCCACAGCCTTCTTCTTTCCCGGCCACCAGTTCTGTCATCTGAGATCCTGGTACATCTTCGCCACTCCTGGATGTACCGCCAAAGGAGAAGTGTGTAACTCTCTCAGCACCTCCTCTCGCAAAGCGACTGGTACCATGGTACATCCTATGAAAAGGATTATGTGCTCTGCTCCAAGGAAGAAACCATCAGGTGCCTGTCCTGAGGATATCTGTGCACACCGTGTCTCATAGTCAGCGTCCTCACGTTGTGCCTCTCTGACCCGCTGCAGTAGTAGAGGGGTGACTGTGAGAGACTGGAGGAAGGCTGCTCCATCTCTATCCACGAAGGATATCTGCAAAGAGGCTAGCTGCTCCATCGCCTCCTCAAGTAGCTGAATGCCCGTCCTCCTGCTGAGGGCATCAGCTACTACGTTCCTCTTCCCTGGAGTATAGACTATCTCAAAGTCATAGTTCTGGAGGAACTCGAGCCATCGCCGCTGTCTCAGGTTCAGGTCCTTCTGTGAGAAGATATACCTGAGACTCTGATGATCAGAAAAGACTATAAAATGCTCACCCATCAGGTAATGTTGCCATGTCTTCAGAGCGAAGACCACTGCTGCTAACTCCATGTCATGGGTAGCGTAGTTCTGCTCATACAGCCTCAACTGACGTGATCCATAGGTGATCACTGCCCGCTCCTGCATCAGAACACATCCGAGTCCGGTCCCTGATGCATCGCAGTAGACTACGTACCCTACTCCCTCCTCAGGCAACCTCAAGATAGGTGAACTGGTCAATCTCTGTCTCAGCTCCTCGGCATGGCGGGTTGGGCAGTCACGAGCCATGTGGCCCTGCCCGCCGCATGAGTAGCACTGTCTGCCTCTCAAAAGACTGGCTCCGCGCTGTGTGTCCCGCACTGCTGAGCTAGTGTCCAGAGGTCGTCTGCCTGAAGTTCTGGTCTGTCTGGACCCCTGAGTCATCCGTCGACTGCGTACTGCAGATGAATCTGGCACATGCCGCCCTGCGGTGGGTCTCGGCACTGGTGTAGACTCAGCAAGGAAACTCTCGATCAAAAGGGCCCGCTCTAGTACTCTTGTCTGAGTCAGTATGCTGAGAGAGATCAGCGATGCCCTGATCTCATGTCTCAAACCCTGCTCGAAGGTCCGGGCCCGGAAGAATGGGTCACGTACCATGTCCGTCGAGTAGCGCGAGAGATCGGTAAATCTCGCCGAGTACTAAGCGACCGTCATGCTGCCCTGCAGCAGCTGGAGAAGCTCCTGGATACGCACCGCACGAAGGGTGGCTGGGACGAACTCCGAGCAGAAGATGATCTCAAAGTCCGTCCAAAGAATAGATGCCTCATCGTGCACCTGGAGCATCAAGCTCCACCATCGTCCTGCTGCTACGTGTAGTAGGCTCGCAGCGAGGGTCACCATGAGGTCTGCTGGTGTCCTCACTAGCCTAAACACACGTACCACTCCCTCTAGCCAGTCCTCGACTGCCTGGGGATCTGTCTCCCCACGATACCTGGGTGGTCGCTGGCGCTGAAACTCATGCAGTGCGCTGAGGCGACGTGCATCGTCAGCGGCTGGCGCTGGAAGCATCGGGGGCTCGGCGGGTAGTGCTACCGCCGGTGCCACTGCTGACAAAGGGCCCTGCACCGAGGCCTCATCGCTCGGTGGGTTGTCGTCACACTCAACTCTCGGAACCCTAGCTGGCTGCCGTCGTGGGGCCATCCTGAAAAGGAAATAGGTGCACCACGGTCAGAACAGTATACCTGGTGAGCTGACACAAAGTAATCACAAAGAAAACATTGAAACACACACGCAATCAATGTTTTCATGCATTAAGTCGGAAATCAGAAGTCAGGGTCCGGGTGTATGGATACGTCGGCTGCCGCACCAACACTGGACTCCCTGGACTGATAACCACACTCAATATGCTAAACATTATTGCTTCACATAGAAAAGATCAGAGTTCGCGGTAGAACCGAACTCCTTTGATACCAATTTGTCACGACCCGCCCTCGGGGTCCGTGCCGTGACTACCCCAAGCCCGCCTTCCATAGGCCAGGGGCTGGCGACTAGCACCAAGGCGTAAATCCCGGTAAAAAGGGAAGGCATTGCCTTTGTAAAGTAAACAAACACCACAGAGTAAGCAAGCGAAAAAGTACACACTAAGTAAAAACAGAGTACAACTGAAAGTGCAGAAAAGTAAATGGGCCAGTATACAAACCCAAACTGAAAGTAAAGTACAACTCGAAAGGGAAAACAACAACTGTAAAGTAAAAGCTACTACACCGAGCTGTCCACTGGAAATCCCACCTGAAGGGTGGGTACAGATAGCTCCACTGCTCCACGGGTCCCGCCGTCCGCTCTGAGTACGTCTCGCCCAGTGGTCCACCTCCAGGTACCGTCCTGCTCTGAAAGCCTCAACCACGATCAACGCTGTCCGTCGTCTGTAACCAACACAACGTAGTGCGGGCATAGCCCGTGCAGGGGTGAGTATAAGCTACTCAGTAGGGACCCCGAGACCCCTGAAGGTCTCCCAAAATCCACAAAGGATAAACCACAAAGGAAAGATACAATCACGAAGTAACAACCAACACTGCTTAGGTATATGCCCATACATATACCTAAGTCATCAATCCCAATACGCTCCAACCACCAAGCCCAAGTACAACTCAGTCCACACAGGAAAGTATACGTATTCCACACAGGAAAGAAAAACGAAATCCACACAGGATAGCACAACACAATCCACACAGGAAAGCAAAACAAAATCCACACAGGATATCACAAGACAATCCACGTAGGAAAGCAATAGGATTCAGCTCACACAGGTATACTTCTTCGAAATATGATAAAGATGATCTCTGATCCATCTAAGTCGTCGAACCCATGAAGGATCGATAGGTAACTAACCCCCGCAAAAGACCCACATAGGATCGGGCCCACACAGGACCTGTAGGCGCTGGTTCACACAGGACCGCTGAGCGCAAAGACCCACACAGGATCGGACCCACAGAGGATCGGGCCCACACAGGACCTGTAGCACTGATCCACGTAGGATCGCTGAGTGCTGTAGTCATCGTCGAATCGACACGGGATCTCTGTACTGTCGTCGTCGCAGTCGCAGTAGCAATAGCAGTAGCAGTAGCAGTCAAAATCGCAGCTAGCTCTAGGGTTCCCGCACACAACAAGCTCGTTCGGGAGGGTCCGCTCCATGAGCCAAGAGGCTGATACGTCAACTGTCACAAAGTCCAGAGTTGATGTATCCAAAAGTTCCGTAACGTCAACAGGAACTCAACGCAACTGACGGCGCGTCGATCGGACGCCCGGTCTGAGAGTTATTGGCCTTTTCGTCCCAGGGGCCCGGTTGGTTTTTAAGGCTAAACCAACCCGACCGTACTCCACCTGCGTCCAAACCTCGGGCAGAGTATGCCAAAAGATCCGTCTCACTAAGAGGAACACAAAAAAGCTGACGACACGTCAATCGGACGTCCGTAGCTCAAGATATGAGCGTTTCCGCTCCGAGGGCCCAGTTCATTTCGTGTACGAACCAACCCGGCTGAACTCAAAGTATTCCGAAACCCAGAGTGTAATATACCGAAACTACCGTCTCGATCCAAGGATCGCGTTGCCACAGACGGTTCGTCAATCAGAGGTCCGTAGCTCAAGTTATGGCTGAATGACCGAAATCGATTTGAAAACGGGGGGTCCGGGTCCGGGCCGACCCGGCCCGGCCGGCGGCGCGGTCCGGCGCGGCTGCGCGGCCTGGCGCGGCGGAACTATCTGGCGCGGCGGCGCGGCCTGGCGCTGCTCGGTGCCACGCGAGGGGGACAAGGCCCCCGCTTCTGTTTAGCTGGCGGGGCGGCTAAAAGCCACGCCTTGGAGAAAACCGGCCCCCCTCGTGGGGGCCTGCCTTGAGGGAAACGGGGGGGCCGCCTGCCCCCCTTTATGAAATCGGCCCCCCTTTATTATGGGGGGCCAAAATAACTGCCCGGGGGAATTTAATTCCCCCGGTTTAGCACTGTCCCGGCCGGCCCGACCTGGCCGGCCGACTTCCTCTCAACAGGACCGGCATGGGCCGATCCTCTTCCTTTTTCCAGCACCAGCGGCGCGGCTGGCGGCCGGTCATCACGTCCCACCGCGGCCCGGAACCGGCCGCGACTTTCGTCATCCGTCACGGTGCGTCGGCACCGTGCCCTTCCGCCGCGGCCCCGCTCCGTCTGCGGCGCCTTCAAATCTCTTCGACGCGGCGCGACGGCGTCGCGTTCATGATGATCCATCCACGGTGCGGCGCAACGGCGCCACGCAATACATCCGTGCGAATTCCCGCGTGGTGCGACGACACCACGCCATCTCGTTCATCCACAAGAAAATAATAATAATCAAGAACAAGGGAGGGGGAATTCGGCCGTGTTTGTGCGGTTCGACCCCCCTCTCGTTAGACGATATCAATTATTCGTTATCCTCAAAGTTCGACATTCTAATATCAAGAAAGAGAATAATTAAATAATCAACAACAAACCCCTACCTCGGTTTCAAGATCGGTGATCGTCAACGACCCGCGGAAGACAACGTCGCGGAGGTCGGGCGTCACGGTAAACGTTCGTCAATTCCGTTGACGAAGAGGTACGTCCGAAGAGGTACGTCATTGGTGAATCTTCGTAAGCCGACGAAGGAAGTCCGAGGAGGAAGCGGTGTTCCCTTTCGTTGACACGGAAGGCGTCGTCGATCTTCGGAAACAACCAGCTACGAAGAAGAGAGGAGCGGCGTTCTTCGTTGGAGCTTGAAGGAGAAGAAGGAGCTCCCAAACCCTCTCAAGATGGCTAAACAAAATAAAATAAGCTAAGGCTTATTTTATTTACACAAACATCAACTTGAATTTCAAAGGTTTGAAATTCAAATAAACCCACCTTAATTAATTTAACCAAGTGTCAAACTTTAATTAAAGGGGGTTATAGGGGAGTTTTGAGAGAAGATGAGGAGTTGGGGTTCGTGTGGGCCACACCACACTTAATCCTCCCAAGGGAGGTTAAGTGGATGTGGGTCCCACCTTTAACTCCCTTTGGGAGAAGTTAACCAACAAAATAAAAATAAAAAGCGTTTCCACATTTTCATTTAACTTCTTATAATTTCTCCCAAAAACTAACTTTCGTCCCGCATAAAACGCAACCTCGGAAAAGGTCTCCTTAAGGGAATAACAGCGCTGCGAGTTCATCGGTGACCTCAGATTTCAGTTCCGAGCACCGGATCAAAAGTTAGAAATTCCCGCTCGTTCGTTCACTGAACGTACCCGAGCCAAACATCAGAAATTGATTTCGGGCACTCCGGGCCTCGGAATCAGGTGCCATCAGAAACCGCGCTCTTGTAAAATTCAAAAGAAAATTAAGAAAAAATTTCCCTTGAATTTTACGGGTCTTTAAAACAATCCACTTTCATTATTGGGATGAATTAGGATAATGATGATTTAAGGGAGAATCTATGAAACATGTTTAAATCCTTATTTTAATGTTCACAAAATCATATTTATTATGATATTAATGAGTTTTTTATTTTCGGTTAGCATTTTACTTTATAATATTGATTGGTGAAATTTTTCTATGTATGAGTCAATGTTGTGGTTGAGTCACCGCCAACAATGTCTCGTCACCAAGAAAGTCTCCCCTTAAGGATGTGTCGCCACAAACATTATCTCACTATTAAATATGGAAAATGTAAAAGTGTTGGGAAAAATAGCTGCCAGATGGAGTCACTTCCGGAAATAGACACCCCCATACAAAGAAACTATAGGATTGCATCAATGATCTAAAAACTCAATGATAATATTTCAATTTATTATGAATAAAATATTTCTAATGCATATTTTATCGAATTCAATTCTCCAACATATTTTAATGATTTATCTTAATTATTTTATAGTGATTCATTAAATAATGTGTCATCCTTGAGTACCAGGTTGGAGGATATCTTGGTGATTTTTCTATACTTGTATACTCATGGGTACTGCTGATAAATTATGCCTTAGAAATGTTTATGGGCAAGTGTTGAACAACTCTAAACACAGAAATACACAGACATGTGAAGAGAGATGAATTTTTATGTGTTCCTTACATGAAACATATAAAATAGTGATCACCTATAGATGAAATAAAGTTTATTGAAAATCTAGAGTAATTTCTTTTTTTAGAATAGAAACAATTTAAAACACATTGTTCCACTGAAAAATTATGAAAATCAACTTGAGCTACCTCTCAAGATATATTCAAAGAGTCACAAGGTACAAATAATATCAGAAAGAGGAAAACCCTTACTTGTAAACTATTATTCTATCTATTTATTTTATTTATCTATCAAATTATTAGTAGTGTGTGTATAATCAATTTATTACATGAAAAATTCCTCTCACATTTAACTGGAAGATACTTAGATATATTCTCAAATAACTTTTACTCTTGTCTCCCACTATTACTATAGAATAGGTCTCGGAGTGGCCTATTATCTTTTTCACTCTCACTATAACGATGGAAGACATCCCTCTATGCCATCTAAAATTTTCATAATATTTTAATACCTGATCCATGTTGTGGATCAAAATTTAATTTTATAAAACCTTATTTGTAGAAGATGATTTCCAATTAGAGAGGACTAAGTATCATCTAGAGACTAAACATATTGTTTGTATTTATATTTTTTTTATTTCTTTTATTTTTATTTTTATATGATTTATAAATATATTTTTTAAAATCTAAACAAAATCATTAATCTTATAGTTATTCTTAATTAGTTTTTAAAAGATTTTTGTAAGGTAGAAGGATTTGAAAAAGATAATGTAGTTAACAAAATTGTTTTAATTTAGAATTAATAAACCATTGAGAAATAATTTAAGAGATAAAATATTATAATGCTTTGATATTTTGAATAATTGGTATATTTTAAACTAAATTGGGGGATTTCATTTAAACTTGTTTTTGGGTAGAAATTTAATTGGGTACTCAATTCAACCCATCGGATGTTACTTAATTGGCCCAAAAAAAAACCCATCCCTTTACCATGTACTAACTATATATTGATGAGAAAACTATGAAACCTATTTATTTAACTTGGGTTATGATATAATTAAATGATGGAAATTTTATAAAAAAATATCTTTCAATGGTTTATTCTATACTGAAATTATGAAATGATTCTGAAACAAGTTTTATTTAAACTGGTTATGCTATGATAAGTGTCTTATGATCTTATATAACACTTATAGAAGATTTTAATTATGATATGTGTGGGTATAGAATTATATATATCTCGATTTAATTGGGTAAGGATTGATACCCCATGAGATAGTAAATACTGGAATGGGGAGTGATCTTAGATTAGTACGAGACTCTATCAACTACTATATTCTTGGGTGTTAAACTTGAATAACGATATAATGGAATGGGGAGTAAACCTAATACACTATTATTATCATTAAAATCATCCTTTACTAAATAAATTATTTTTAATGATTATGTGTAAGAAAAAAACATATGCCTAATTCCAATGTTATGCTCTCATGGCTCTGGTTTATTAGTTCCCTTATTGTTCATTTATTATGAACTAACATGGTTTATTACACAATTAAATATTATGATATATGATTTTATTTATACTGTTTTTAAATATTTATATCATATGATTTTAATTGCACATGAATCCTATCCAGATATTCATGCAAAGGTGGAGAGCTACTATCAAGATGCAGATGCTGGGGAGGGGAAATTCCTTGTAGATAGTCTACTTGAATTCCCTAAGAACTTCGTGTCATGTAATTTCCTAAGCCTATGGGCCATGTAATCTCTGAGCCTATGGGCCTTGTAAGGGTTCCCCCTCATCCCTTGAAAGGGGGTTATCAAAAATCAATAAAAATGAAGGCCTTCGGGCCATTTAGGCATTGATATCACACTAGTTTATCTTTTATGATCATCTGATCTCATCATTTCTTTTACTTCCATTTCTATAGATAGGAAGAAAGGTTTTATGTAGGGTATGTGTAAGAAGAGTAATATGTGGGATGATCTTTATGGTATATGTTTAATATATTTTGTGAAATAATATTATTCAGTAGATAGTCTCTAGAGACACTAAAGATTTGTGGTTCTAGTGTGGCTCATTGTGTTATGCAAAGGATATTTATCTATTAAGATATAATATCTATGTATGAAAAGTATGTGTCACTATAGTTACTATAATAGTTTGGTTTTTTTAATCATTATAGATTAGGATTAAATTACTTTTTCAAAACCCCTAGAGATAATTATAACTATCAGATAACATCCTAATGTTTTTTAATGTTGATAATATTTTTCTGTCCTAACAATACATCCCTATCTGGATACTAAAAGTAAATGTTTTTCTAGAACAGTTCCATCTTGGTGTAATATCCCCTAAAAATAGTTGGTCAATAATATCATAATTATCATCCTAGCGCACAATGAGTGTGAACTTATTATTCAGTTGGAGTGGAAATATCGAGTGATATTCATGCCGTAATTTACATTTTCTTTATAAACTATTATGAATGATTTTAATTGATGTTGATCATGGAATACCTGGGATAAAGCTAAGGTGTCACAGAATGAAATTAAGGTTTCATGCTTTAGACATCCTATAAAAGATATTTCTTGAATATACGATTTCTCACTATGATTAGTATTTCTCTCACTATTCTTTTTGGTTTTAGTTAGTGGTTAGAATTGGGATGAATCGTGTTAATTATAAATATGATAAAAAATGGAATTATTGTTATCATGATTAGTGAAGCAAAATAGGACTATGAAGGAAAAACCTTTTCATAATTTCAAATCATCTATCTTGTTATAGGATTAACTATATTAACATTTTTGAGTTTTCTGACTCACCAAATAAGTTAAAAATGGGGTTTCATGAAGACTATAGAGAAAAAATATTTTTTTTTCTAGATGTCAATTATGGTGTAAGAAGCACCGATGGAAATTTATATGTGCAACGACAAGATGTTTTATTATGGAAAATAAGGTCATAGAGAATAAAATTGTTGAAAAGAAATGAAGTGTTTGAAGAAGGGATATGAAGTTCATCAAAATGTACAAATTTTAATTTAATGTCTTCTGTGTGGGGAACATGAAAATTATCCAAGTCAATTCCCTAATAAAAGGGTTAAATATAAGACCAAAGTAGAACATATTCTATACCAATCATTGAAGTTAAAGGATTAATGTTTTCTGTATTTAGATTTGAGGATTATGGTGTTGATTTTTTATATAGATGGAATTCCTGTTATAATAATCATGAACCAACTAAGGGTTGTTCCATAATTGTTTTTCATTAAGGATTTTAATACAATTATTGAATAGTACAGATAATAAAAAAGGTAATTTAGTGGAATGGTGAATATTTTTTGAGTATATTTATATGGGAAATAAAATACATAATATGCACTTGATGTTGAGTTAATATTGTTCCATTGGGATAAATATTTGATTGACATTAACGAAGAAAATGGGATAGTATTTATGACATTGGGATTGATTGGAGATCTTATGAAATTGGAATTTATATTATATTTGATAAATTTTACTTCTTTTTAGATTTATATTATATTGGATAATTTATTTCAAGTTAATTTTTTTAAGTATTTTTGTTCTTCATTGAGGTTTTATGGTTATTTATGTTATTTTTGGAAGGGAATTTATTGTTTATGAGAAAACATGATCTATGAATTCTCTTGTTTGGTATGTGAATTTATGAGGAAACCACCTATAGAGCTAACTAGATTTGGAGTGTAGAGAAGATATGAATTTATCCATTTATATTGGGCCACATAGAGTTTTTAATTGGGAAATTCTATCCATTCATCTCTTTAAGGTTGAGAGCTTAAATGAATTATGGAAAAATATAAGAGCTTGAGAGGGGTTTCTCATTGAATCTGGTCATTGGGACTTAGGGTCATTTTAAAGAAGTTTTTCATCAATAACTATGGGTAATTTAAGTGTTCCATCTCAAAAAGTTTAATAAATAGGGGTTATTATAAAATTAATAAAAATATAAGTTTCTTTAGGGTTGATGAGTTATGTGACTTTATGAACAACTTTTTGTTATTTAGGGATAAATGTAAAAGTTGATATAACAAAATATTATAATATATTTTGTATTTATAGGTATTTAATTTTGTTATATATATATTAGTGGAGTCTTAAGGTTAAATATTTTTAAAATTGATTAAGTTGAACTTTGGGTGTTGTTATGGTTTTTGAGATTAATGTATTGTGTTAATACATATTGGATAACAATGTCAACCATTTTTGGTTTTTGTAAATACTAAGAGATAGAAATAATAACTTTTAATTTTTTATTTCTATTATGATCCATTAAAATTTAATTTTAATTCTCCAGATATGAAAAATTCATCTTGAATATTCATTTCCTGGTATAGGTGATGAAGTGAAAATTGATTGAAGCACAACCAAAGCATGGAATTATACTTCTAAATTTGGAGAAATAATGCATGTATAATTTATAATTTTCAAATATATTTATTGTTATATAATTCCAAATATTTAATAAAAGGATCTTGGAATTATAATGTTATCCTCTTATGTTTATCTCTGATGAATTGATGGTCTTTCCACTCGTGCTAGTTTATGGTTTTGTGAAAATTATATTTCTCATTAACATGTTCAATATCACTCTATAATAGTACTTTTATGATATTTTTCTACCAAATTACTATAATATAGATTCCCAAAATAGTATTTGTATGTAAGAACCCAATTATGTGTTATTTTGGGTAACCATTATGTTTCCTAATTCCCCATTTTAAAATTTTTTTATCCATCTAAATAATGTGGGATTTCAACAATGCTATTTCAAAATATTAAAACTTTTATGAGTGAGATAAAATCGAGTTGGAAAAATTTATTTAATGGGGTTAGAATTTATTACCCTGAAAAATTAGTTTAAATGAATAATATACTTTATAGCTTGCATAACACACAAACATAATATTTAAATAAATTGAGATATATTATTAAAATAATGTTATTTAAATGATACCATTATAACCGATCAAATAAATTATAGGGTAGAAATGAGATAAAACATAATGAAATAAATGAATAATTATCGTAATAAATTAAAATTATTGGTAAATACTTAATAAATAAGATTTCATGATTTTGTGAATTTATTTTGTGCTTCAAAAATTCATTTTCCTCAAAATTTATTTTTATTGTATTTTTTGAATGAAAATTATAATTAATTTTTCCATTTTTATAAACTATAATGTCTAAAATTTATATTATTTTTAATCATCATATAAAAATTAACATGTGGTGAAATATTTGGATTTTTCTAAAATGATTGATTTATTAATGAAAAGTTAAAATTGTTGATTTATCAAATATTTTGTATTTATTTTCACAAAATAAAGTAATTTAAATTTCCTATCATTTTTTATTTAGATTTAAAGTAAAATATAATATATTTTATTTGTAAAAATATAATTAATTTTAATTTATTCAACAATTTTTATGATTTTGATATAATTTATTTTAAATTCATAAAAACAAATTTTTCTAAATCCTTTTTCCATTGAGTTTTACACTTTTAATTTAAAATTATTTTTTAAAAATTATAGAAATGTAATATTAAAAATTTGACACCATATATTATATCAATATGTTTAAATTTGGTATATAATTCCCTTTTAATTTTAGAATTTTGAATAGTAACTGTGAAAAATATATATCATATCGACAAGGGTAAAATGTGTAAAACAGATTTAAAAAGTGATATAATTTTTCAAATTCAGCGCAAAACAAGTTTTTATTTTATTTTATTTGATAAATTCGACGATAAAGATCTTATATTATAATATAAGGCGTTTTGGTTCCCTTTTTTCTATATAATTACATAATTTTACATTAAGGGAAGATAATTTCAAAATATATCCCCCATTTAATTTATTTTTTATTTCCACATATAAATAAAAATAATTTGTTAATGAATATTCAAGGTTATTTTTTAAATTATGAAATTAGTTTCATGATCGTAATTATTTTTAATTTGTACTGATTATATAATTATGTTAAATGCTTAAATAACACTAACTTAGTGCTTGAGAAAAGTGTTGAAAAAACATGTAAATTATACAAAAAAATATAAAGTAATATAATTTTAATGAATTATTGAGTTCCATGAGTTTTTAGATATATATAACATATTATTAATGTGGTTATAGTTTCTATTATAATTCAATCCCATTATTCATTTCATTAAATCCAATGTAAATAAACAATGTTAAAAATGACAATAATGATATTTTAAGAAAAATAATATATAAATAAATTATTTATAAATCATAATAATCTTGAAATACTTTAATTTTTATAATATATGGTCTAAAATGTCATCCCTTTTCTATTTATGATATAATATCTACATTAAAAGTTAAATTATAACACTTTAATATTAAGAAATAAATTTCCACTGTTATGGTTAAAATTTGTTAATCGAGGTGTTATTCTAAATAATAGGGATTAAAATGAAATATATACATATACAAATTGTATTATAAGATTATAATAAGACCATATCCACATTATATTATAATACATGTGATTTTTTAACCATTTTAAATGAGTTAAACACATATTATATTATAACATTTCATGAATTCACAATAGTTCACATCCCTCAATTTCGAAAGGACTTCCCTTCCCCCTCTTCACTACACCAATTTTTACCATCTAACAACACCAAAAACTATCCAACTATCTTATAAATATCCATATAAATGTATTTTAAGTTCTTTACTTATTAAAATAAAATATCAAAAGTCCTTAATAAGGGATCTAAAGGATGTGTACCCATAAAAAGGGATGTTTGGACACTTTCGAAGTAAGTCGAACTCGAGTTAAAGTTTTTTCATCTCAATTTTATTTCTATGAGACACACACGGTATTCAAATTTTTTTTATTTTATGTGGTGCATATAATTCTCATGATTTTATTTTAGTATTCTTCTCAAAGAATTTATAGGGATTTATGTATCCATCAAACTCTATCTCATTCATAAAGTTTTTATTAGAATTCTTATTATATAGTATGTGATTTATGAGAAAATGTCATTTTTATTGGTATTGAATTTGATTACGTTTTTGATGCTATAATTTTGTGAACTATATCTAATGAATCCCATGAATTTTCATTTAATTAGGTTATTTCAAGGGATAATTATTTTTATTTCAGATTCCTCACTTTATGAACTCAAGAGACAAAAAGAGTGTTTTTATGAAAAATAATTTCTTTATCACTTCGATTAAAAATATTTTTTCTTCCATATCCTGATTAAATAAAAATTATTTTAAGAGGGATTAATCTTATATTACTATTTAAATTCAATTTAAACATTATTAACTGTATACTAAATATTTTAAAAGGAATATTCTTTTCGTTTTTTGAACAAGGAACTTTTAAAATTTTACCAAAAATGTTAATGGAATATTTAATTTAACATAAAATACATGAATGATGTTCACCACTATCAACAATACTCAATACTTTGAATTTTACAATACAAGTTTCCAAGGTTATTTTCAATGAAAATTTCATCTGTAATATTTGAGAAATATATATAATTTTAAAATGTGATTTCAAAGTGAAAATGTTATTTTACTGAAGAAGTGTTCTAAAGATCTTTAAAAGACCTTTTTAATCTTTGAAAACATCCTTTGATATTTATTATTATTTATTGTGGATATTATCCAATGATAAAATACACATATATTATTTTTATGTCTGATGGTAATCATTATATAAGGAAGATTCTATGAACCCTATTTCTTTCCCACGTGTTAGTTAAGTTGTGTTGAAACCTTTATGAAACCCATTTATTTTCAATGGGTTATGCTATGATGAAATGATGAAATAAGTATTAACCCCATTTAATTTTGGAAGGTTATTTTATTTTTTTTAATTATTAAATGTCTATGAAACTGATTTAATTTAAATTAGTGATGTTATGAGAAATGTTTAATGATCTTGTGGCACACATATATATGATTTTTATTATATGATGGGTTCGCCTTGAATTATATAACCATTCAACTTATTGTGTAATGAGACATACATAATGACCATAATAACTACAAGAATTGCTATTTAACCCATTTTAGTGAGGGACTCTTTTCACTATGAGTGATCCTTGACTAAGTATATAATGGAATGGGGAGTGAATGCAACCAAATATGGTAGTCTGGGAAATGATCCTCAAGTATAGATATGATTTTATTTGACTATTTTTATTCAAAAAAACACATGTATTATTCCAGTGTTATTATCTCAATATTCAGGTTCATTTATTCTCTTATTATTCATGATTTATTAACTGTTATTGTTTTCTCTATGATTTATGATTCTTATCTACGATATTCAAGTTAAGGTTTCCAAATGTTATGATCAATTTATAATACCCTTATACTCATATATTTCTTAAGTGATAATTGATATTTCCATTTTTACTATTTCATAGAATCTAATATCATCCTTTTCTTTTATTACATTCCATTGATTATTAATAAATTTTAAATGTTGGGCTCTTCAATAAAGAATGCTATGTAGGAAGATCTTTTTGGGAGATAATAAAGATCATTCATGAAATAAAAATATCAGGAAAATATTATACAAAAACACTAATAAAATATGGTTTTGGTGAGGATCATAATGTTATGTGATGAACTTTTATCTATTAAGATGTAATATATTTGTACGAAAAGTATGGTACACTATACATTCTACATTGATCTTTCGCCGAAACCTATTCCTATAATAACCATTTGAGAGATTTTCATGTACACATATATAATAGAGGTCCGAGAAGGGTGTGTGTAGATTAATCTATATAAAATCACCAATAAGGCCCCATAATAACAAGTATAAAAAACAATGTTTTAATTAAAATCTTGAAATAAATAAATAAATCACAATATTATAAAAATAATAAACCAAAAATAACTACGCCGACCCGATGTTGCGATATCTCTAATAAAATTTCATGAACCTTACCAACCCATATATGAACCATTGAATTGCTGATCATTAGACCCACAAACCAAAGTGACCATACCTACTTTAGCCAGTATCAGGGTGTCTCTGAGGAAACCATGATATCATTGCAACCATTTAGATAACAATTATTAGGCTATAGATGAATGATCCTGGAAATCCAAGATCAATGACTAAACCACTCATTATAAGGGTACAACAACTAAATCCTAAGAATCATATAATTATATTCAAAATAAAAGTATAAATAACGGTTCAAATATAATTTCAAATCATCCTATGAAATCACTAAATCAAAATTATATCTGATGTCACCTTTCCAAATGGTTGGTCCCTAGTCCTCATGGGTATCCCGATAAAGAATAAGTAATCATTAGACTTGATATGATGGATCCTATGGATGACCTAGTGTCATGACCCATCCCCGGGACCCATTACGTGACTACCCCAAGCCTACATTACATAGGATATGGGCTAGCAACTATCACCGAAGGCGTATTCCCTAAAACTGGGATGGCATTAACTTTATAACATGTAACTAACGCAACCAAGCACATGACACGATATGAACACAATAAATTGAATAGTAAAAAGATTGTTTATTGTATGTAAAAGGGGCCAGAATACAAGCCCAAAAAGAATGTACATGAAAACTGAAAAGTATAAGTAAACAGAATGACTACAGTGAACACCTGCCAAGGATACTACATTAAGGGTAGGTACAACTCTTGAACGATCATCTCTGGGGTACGCCTCGTCTATGGTATACCTCTGAGCTACCTCTAGTCCTAGTACCCTCATCCTTAGTCAGCGATGTCCATAGTTTGCACCAAACACGATAAGGTGCAGGCATAGCCTGTGTAGGGGTGAGTATAACGATACTCAGTAGGGTCCCGGAGACCTCCCCAAAGGTCTCTACAAATCCAAAAGGGATAAACCACAAAGCATGAAAACAATTGTCAGTCCTACTTGGGTATATGACCATACATATACCTATGTTATCTAGTATACCCAACTCATTCATGAGGAAACACAAGGACCAAATCCATAGCCCACGGTTGAACTGGTACACAAAGGAAAGAATACCACAAATTAAATTACCACACAGGTACGCCACACATAAGAATACCAAAAAGGTATCACCATGAAGGTAATTACCACACAGGCATGACACACAGAATAATACCACCAAGGTATCACCACGAAGGAAAGTACCACACAGGTATTCCACAGAGAAGAATAAAACAATGGTATCACCACGTAGGTAAGTACCACACATGTATGCCACCTAGAATAATATCACAAAGGTATCACCACAATGGTATGTACCGCACAAGTATGCCACACAGAAGAATACCACCAAGGTATCACCATGAAGGAATGTACCACACAGGTATACCACACCTAAAAATACCACAAAGGTATCAAAACTAATGTAATTACCACACATGTACACCACATAGAAGAATACCACAAAGGAATTAGCATGAATGTAAGGACATAGCTAACATAGAAGAATACCACAAAGGTATCACCAGAAAAGAAAGTACCGCACAAGTACGCCACACAGAAGAATACCACAAAAGGTATAACCACGAAGGTAAGTAACAAAAAGGTATGACCCATAGAATAATACCACAAATCTATCACAAAAAATGTAAGGAATCAACTCACACCAGGTATAACTAAGCTACAGTAGTAAAGATGACTAGATGTAACTAATGAATCATCTTACTCTGTTAAGTGGAAGACCCACGTAGGATCCTAAATCATCTTCAGACCCACATAAGATCGTAGTACATCATCAGACCCACACAAGATCCTAGTATGACATCAGACCAACACATGATCCTAGTACATCATCAGACACACATAGGATCCTAGTACAACAGACCCACATAGGATCCTAGTACATTCTCAGACCCACACAAGATCCTAATACATTATCATACCCACTCATAATCATAGTACGTCAGTCCCACATATGATCCCAGTACATCGTCAGGTCCAAAGAGGATCCTAGTACAGTAGAACCACAGATGATCCTAGTACATTTTCGGACACACACATGATCCTAGTACAGTAGACCCACACATGATCTAAGTACATCGTCAGACAATCACATGATCCTATTACAGTAGACCCACATAGAATCGTAGTACATCATCAGAACCAGACATAATCCTAGTACAGTAGACCCACATAAGTTCCTAGTATATCATATGACCCACACATGATCATAGTACAGTAGAACCACATGGATTCCTAGAGTGGATCCATGTGGAATCCTCCAATATAGACCTATGAAGGATAAATTTCTCATGTTACAGCAAGCTACATGGTTCCCGCACTAAGAAAGCTTGATTCTGGGAGGGTATGCTCCTCAAGCCATAGGTAGATACTCCAACTGCCATGAATTCCCTTGAAGAAGTATCCCAAAGGACCACCATGTAATAGGGGTCTCAACGAAATATACGGTGCATCAATTGAACACCCATTCTGTAAGTTATTAGCTATTTAGTTTCGAGGGCCTGGTTGGATTCGTGCTCGATCTAACCTGACCATACCCCAGCTGTTTTCAAATCACATGTGGGGAATACTAAAAGGGCCATATATCTCCAAGTTTACCATTGCCACATACGTTTCATCAAACATACATTAGGTTCCAATGTTATGGCCAAATAAATGAATATTGGTTGAAGTTGGTCCGGGTCCAGTCCGACCAAACCCTACCGGGGTAGACCCGACCCAGTTCAGGTCGACCCACTGTGCACTAGGAGACCCGGCCTGGCCGCATGCCGGGGGAGTCATGTGACCCCTGCTCTCAATCACAGAATAACCAAATCCGTTCGGTCGCCAGCCAACACACGAGACTCACCGTGGGTCCCGACTGGTCCAGCTCGACCCTCCGTTTTGGCCACCCCCTTTTGTCCTCTGCGTAGCACGTCATGCACCGCCCTTCTACGGCCAGCCAAACGCCGGCTACCCTCCCTTCGTCGCCGCAGCACAAGCTATGGAACTTGCTAGCCGGGCGGCGCAGACGTGCACCACTACTTCATCATGTGGCCAGCCTCCGCTGGCCGTCACCCTTTCTTCACCCCGGCCGTCAGGCCGCGACCCTCCTCCAGCAGTGCAGTTGCTCTCCCATGGTCTTCATGGTCAGTCGTAGTGACGACTGCCATTCTCGAGCCCCACCAGGGATAGTTTCCATCCCGTTACATTGTGAAGAACACAAAAATAACCACAATATTTGTGGAGGGGTCGGGCCATGTTCGTTTGGCCTATACCCTATGCATTAGGGCGGTAACAAGCAGTTCAAAAATTTATTGAATCATAAAGAATTTTCAAGATTAACATAAATCCCTACCTCGAAGATTTTTTGACGTCGATGAGGAGGAATGGATGGATGTCGGTTCATTGTCATCGAAGACGTCGACATACGTTGCCTCCTCAAGGTGCTTCTGATTGGGGCTTGAGGTCGATTCCTCATTCTTCATTGGAGATGGAACATTCTTCATTGGAGAAGAGTGTCTCCAATGTTCTCTCAATTACTCTCTTTCTCCAATGATTTCTCCCAAGAACAAAATGAGGATACAATAAAATATGTTTTTATCATGTTAATTTAAGTTTTCATCATTAAAATATTTATGAGGCATAATTATGTGGGAGAATAATTAATGGGGAGTTGAAAGGTTTTCTCCATTAAAGTATGGTTCTGGTGGTCACCACTACCATTGATTGTAATAGGGGGTTTTCTAGCTCAGGTGGTCCCCACCACTGATCATTCCATTGGGAGAGTAAAAATAAAATAAAATTTATTCTATTTTTTATTATTATTCTATGGAAAACACAAAAACTAACTTTCACCCTCGACCAACTGCTATTGAGGTGAATGTCTCCTTAAGAAAATACTGGCCCTATGAGTTCAATAGTGTCCTCATATCTTAATTCCGAGCACCGGTTCAAAAGTTAATAAAACCTGCCTGCATGTTTATGGAACATACCCGTAGAAATTTTCAGAAATCCATTCCTAGCACACCAGGCCTCAGAATCACACGCCGTCATTTTTTACAGACTCGTAAAATTCCCATATAATTAGAAAAGAAAATTCATTGAATTTTCAAGTCTTTACATTCTCCCCACCTCAGGGCTTTTCATCCCCATAAGCCACAACTATAAAACTAGGAAAAACAAGTGGGGGTAATGAGCACAAATCCGAGCCTCCGAGTCCCATGTGCTCTCCTGGAGGTTCCCATGATCCCCGAAAAAGTGCATAAGAGGTATCAACCTCCCTCGGAGGACCCACTCCTGTTGATCCCCAATATCCTCTAGAACCTCCATAAATGTTTCCCCATCATCAATGTGTAGTTCACAATGGTCGATGATGTGAGATGGTTAGGGCACATATCTCCTTAGCTGGGATACATAGAACACGTCGTGCACCCTCTCCAACTACGGTGGAAGAGCCAAGCGGTAAGTCACTTCGCCTACTCTGCAGAGAATCTAGAATGGTCTGATTAACCTTAGAGATAGTTTACCGCCCCAGCCCAACCTCTAAAATCCTCGTCGGGGTAAGAACTAAAGGAACACATGGTCTCCCTCCTCGAACTCCAAGGATCTATATCTCTTGCAGTATAAGATTTCTACCAAATTTATGCAGTCATCACTTTTTGACATGTGAGACATTACGATACAAACTTTACCACTTCTTTCTTCATCTCTAGCAACCAATACTGATGCCGGAGGTCCATGAACATCATCACCACTCCTAGATGTACCGCTATAGGGGATGTATGGAACTACCTCAACAATTCCTCATGTATCTACAATAGTACCATAGTACGTCTTCTGAAGAGGATGACATGCTCACCAACTTCAGAAAATCCATCAGGTACATGTTTTAAGGATATCTTAGGATGTCGAGCCTCACAATCAGTGTCCCCATGCTACTCAACCCTAAATCGCTGAAGAAGTGGGGGAGTTATTATAGGAGATTGAGAATTTACTACTCCATCTTGATCCATGTATTATATCTGTAAAGCAGCTGGCTACTCTGTCGCCTCACTCAGCTGCTGTAGGCCAGACCTCCTGCTGAGTGCATCTGCTACCACATTCCCCTTCCTCAGAGTATATACTATCTCAAAGTCATAGTACTGGAAGAATAATATCCCATGTCATGGGAAACTAAAAACTAAAAACTCTTAAATCCATGAGGGTAAGTCTTGCCGATTTAAGAGTGATTGGATACACCCTCCTATGCATGAGTTTATCCTGTGCTGCATGGTTTACCTTTTTTTTCAACTAAAGAAAAACTCATCCCAATGTTTTAGATAAAACAAAACCTTTTTTCCTAATACAGTCAATCTAAGTATGAACTGTGGATGTCTAGTCCATACATAAACTAACATCATAAGGCCTCGATGCTTCCACCTAGAGGTTCCAACAGAACTCACACCCCTAGGGTCAGATCACACCATCAGTGTACGTGTGATTATCGAGTCTCCTACCAAAGGTATCTCCAGATGTGATGTTCAAGTCAATAGCTTAACCAGAATCTATTGGTATTGAAAATGATTTGTGAAAATAGGGAATGATTGACACCTGTTTTAATTTATACGGAAGTTAGTAGTAGTCATAGACCATACCCCGAATCATTCCTAGAGCCCGTGGGTCACACTCCTTGACCACATGCAGATACTCCCATCCCATGTCCTCTAGCTCCCTGAGCCTGGGTGGGGTCCACAAAAGGGCGGTGGTTTTAACATTTCGAAAAGTACACCAACTCATGCTGGTTTACTATCTCTTATTCCACGTCTTCTACCCTGCAGATTAATATTTCCATAACACTTATTCCCGCCAAAACATTTTACACACCCTAGTCTCTGAGACTGGCATACATTTCCTACTTTCCCATTGCTAACATTCAGTGGTTGCATCCGCTCATCCAAAGACCATTCATCCACAAAGATTATCTCCAACACCGTAACATAAGTAGGAATGCATTGAGGAATAGTGCTGGCTCAGATTTACCTAAACAAACCTCACTCGGCGGTCTGAGCCCTAAAGCACTGTCCATACAGTATTAATCGATTAACTAATATGGTCGGAATTCCTTAATGAATACTCAACTACTGACATATCATCCTAATAAAGATGTAGAAGCTCTAGGGAACTCTCATACACCTCCTCAAGCCATTTCTCAGCTGTCTATGGGTTAGGATCACCTCAGAACGTGAGGGGTATCTGATGCTGAAATGCTTGTAAGGCACGAAGCCTACATGTGTACTCTACCGGTACCATCGGTTGTAATTTTTGACCAACAGGTAGTGATATAGCTGGCACACTACCAGAAGGTACCATCTCAGGAAGCTTTCCACATACAGAATCCAAATCACTATGCAGACCATTGTCATGGTCACTCACTGGAAAAGACTAGTAGCTAAGATCACCATCTACTCTACTAGTGTCTCAACTAGGAAAAAAATCTAACAACCTTCTCCAGCCATACCTCAACTACGAGGGAATCTGTCTCACCTCGAAACCTTGGATGCCTCTGCCACTGGAACTTGTGCAGCGCGTTGAATTAGCGTGCATACTCTACTGGTGGAGCTGGTGTTATCAGCTGCCCAAAGGGTAGTGCTTCTGCTGGTACACCACTCAAAGGTGCTAATGCCGTAGGAGGACCCTAGACCAATGCCTCATTGCTCGGTGGGCTGTCATTGCGTACTCTCTTAGGAAACCTAGATTTCTATCTATACGATTCCATCCTGACAAGAAACAGGTGTGCCATGTTCATTAGGTTATACCTGGTGAGATGAATTAGGAAAACACAAGAATGAATTTTCAAAACACACAAAATTAGAGTTTTCATGTGCTGAGTCAGAAATCAGAACTCAGGGTCCTAGTGTGTTGATACGTTGGCTGTCGTACCAACATTGGAATCCCCTAATAGAAAACCTCACTCATAACAGTTAACAATATTGCCACAAAGAATAGATCAGAGTCCTAGTTCATCAGTAGAACCGAACTCCTCTGATACCAATTTTTAACGACCCGTCCCCTAGGGCCCGTGCTGTGACTACCCCGAGACCACCTTCTATATGACAAGGGCTGGCAACTAGCACCGAAAGAGTATTACTTAATACATGTAAGGTATTTCCATTATAACCTGTAACTCACACAACCGTTCACACAACACGATACAAACACAAGTAAAATAAATAGTAAAAATAGTGTTTACAGTAATTGAAATGGGCCAGAATACATTCCCAATAGGAATGTACAAGAAAACTGGAAAGTACAAGTAAACTGAAGAGCTCCTATGAACACCCACCAAAGATCCAACCTGAAGGGTAGGTACAACTCTCAAACGGTCATCTTTGTGATACTCCTCATCTATGGTCCTCCTCCGAGCTACCTCCAGTCCTAGTACCCTTGTACTTAGTCAGTGTTGTCTGTCATCTGCACCAATCACAACAAGGTGCGGGTGTAGCTCGTGCAGGGGTGAGTATAACTATACTCATTAGGGACCTCGAGACCTTCCCAAGGGTCTCTCCAAATTCACAAAGGATAAACCACAAAGCGTGAATATAATTGTCAACCCAACATGGGTATATGCCCATACATATACATAAGTTATCGAGTATAACCAACTCATTAATGAGGAAACACAAGGCCCAAATCCATAGCCAAAGGTTCAAATGTTCCACAATGGAAATAATACCACAAATGAAAGTACCACCCATGTACGCCACACATAAGAATACCACTATGGTATCACCATGAAGGTAAGTACCAAATAGGTATGCCACACTGAAGAATCCCACTAAGGTATCACCACGAAGGAAAGTACCACATAGGTATGCCACACAGAAGAATACCACATAAATATCACCATGAAGGTAAATACCACACAGGTAGGCCACATAGAAGAATACCACAAAGGTATAACCATGAAGGTATGCACAACATAGGTACGCCAAAAAAAAGAATACCACCAAGGTATCATTGTGAAGGAAAGTACCACACACGTACTCCAAAAAAAATACCCCAATGGTATCACCACGAAGGTAAGTACCACATAGGTATTCCACATAGAAGAATACCTCAAAGGTATTACAATGAAGTTATGGACTCAGCTCACAGAGAATAATACCACCAAGGTATCAACATGAAGGAAAGTACCACATAGGTACACCAAACAGAATAATACCACTACGATATCTGTTGGGAAAAAATCCCTCAAGGTATTATTGAAGCATTTTTGAGGTGATTGTGTTTGTTGACAAAGTGGACATCTGAGTTGTGATTGTTGATAAAGAGGATTTCATGGTGGAATTTCGAGTTTAAGAGCTGAGGTCAACGATCCATGTTTGATTCAAGAACGTCGATAAAAGGAATGGATGATCTGGAGGCGGTACAAAAGAACAGATAAAAGGTGGCGCCGTTTTCCAGTGTTTGCCAAATTTTTGGGCCTGAAAATCAGCAAATGAAGAAAAGTGTTTTTGGCAAAGGGACTTGCGTGCTGTGGACTTGGAGTATAGGAAACTTGCGCTCCATATGTTTTTCAGGATCAGAAGATCAAAATATGGCTAAGGAAATAGGTTCGCGCAAGTTTGGGTGTTGGTCGCGCAAGTGTCTAAAAAGAGAGAATACTTGCGCGCCGAGATTGGGTCGCGCAGGTGACTTGCGCGCTGTCGCGCAGGGTGGTCAGATTGCCTATAAATACTGGACCACCCTTCCTCATTTTTCACCGGAGTTCAAGACGAGAGCTCCCGTCGTGCAGGTGTGGTGGTCGCGCAAGTGGTGTGTGTGGTCGCGCAGGTGGGACTTGCGCGCCAGTGGTTGAAGTTGTGTGCCGGTGTTAGAAGTTGCGCGTCGGTTGGCAGTTACGCACCAATATTGGTTTGGGCGTAAAAGGAATAGAGTCACACAAGTTTGGAGTTGAGGAAGCTTGAGTCGCACAAGTGTTTGAGGAGGACTTGCGCGCCCGTTGTGGCTTGCGCGCCGATACTTGCGCGCCAAGGTTGACTTGCGTGCCAAGTAAGGTTTGTTCCAGCAGTGTTTTTTGGGCTGCGTGGAAGCTGGAAGTTTGCCCGATACTTTCGGTGCAAAGAGATATTCATCTACGGGTGAAAGTTGTACTTCAACAGAGCATCTACCCACAGAGGAAGATGCATTCATTCATGCAAATGAAGAGACCTACAGGTCTATAAACTGTGAGTGGATTCCTTCCAAGAGCAGTGATCTTAGGAAGAGGAAGAAGGTGATCCTCTCCACCGGCAGTGAGCTAGAGAGAGAGAAACATGGAGTCACCCTTGGGAAAGCAGTGAGCTGACCCTAAACATTGTAAAGGCAGTGAGCCTGGGCATAGAAGTGATCTAGCCCGAATATTGTAATCCACAGCTAGTGAAGATTAGTGGAATTTGGTACGACCGGAAACCTGTCGGCGTATGCTCCTTGGACGTAGCCCTTAGTGGTGAACCAAGTAAAATTGCTGTGTCCTGTGCTTGCTTTACATTCTGTTTATATCGTGCAGCAGGAAAAAGAGAGAAGAGTGTTTTGCTTGACAACGAAACAAGATCAGAACGGGCATTAATTTTTAATTAGTCATACCCTGATTCACCCCCCCTCTCAGGGTATCCAGCCTAGTGGACCTAACAGGTGGTATCTGAGGGAAGGTTGAAAGTTGTTCTTCTCTCAATGGAGGTAACCAATCATAAATGGATTCCGATCTTCGACGGATATAATTTTCAGATATGGAAGAATCGGATGCAACACTATTTCCGATCCTTGGGAATGGATGTGTTTTCAGCAGCTATGCATGGTATCACAGCTGATATTAATAGTGGTTCCTTATCAGAAGCTGAGCATAGAGAGTTAGATGCTGATTCCAAAGCAATCAATGCCTTAGGGGGAGCCCTTTCCAATCCCATCTACACAAAGGTGATGTCATGAAAAACGTCACATTCCATGTGGGAAAAGCTTTTGAATATATATGAAGGGGACAGAAAAGTCAGAGAGGCAAAGCTGTAGGTGTTGTGGAACAAATATGAAGATCTAAAAATGAACCCGAATGAGTCTGTTGACACATTCTTTGATAGGGTAAACATTGTTGTGGAAGATATGCGAGGTCTTGGAGAAGTCATTGAAGACATAAAGATTGTAAAGCGCATCTTGAGGAAACTTCCACCTCGGTTCAATCCGAAAGTTTCAGTACTAGAAGATAAAGATCCAAAAGAGCTGACATTGGACAATTTGCACAGTACCTTGGTTGCATATGAAATGAGGAACGATGATAATGAGGCTGTGGAAAAGGGTAAGTCTAAAGAGGTGGCATTTAAGGCCATGAAGAAGCTCACCATTGAAGATTCTAATGAAGAAGAAGAGACAGATGAGGTAATGTCATTCCTTTCTTCAAATCTACAAAGAGGAAGAGGAAAGATTAAAGGTAAACTTCCACTAGCATGCTTTAGATGTGGAAAGGTTGGTCATCTTGCGGCAAGATTCCCCAAGAAGTTTCATGATGATGATGATGATGATGACGTTGAAATTCCCAAAAAGAAGACTTCAGCTTTTGTGAAAGGGAAGAAACAATTCAAGAGAAATTTCTTCAAGAAAAAGAATCTTCTTTCACAAGAATTTGAAAGTTCAGATGAGTCTGAGGATTAAGAAGTTGAGGAAATAGAAAATTGCAGAGATCGTGGGGTAAATGCCTTGGTGGAAATTGTTGGTAGTTCTCAAAAGGGAGAAGAAGCTGATGCTAAAGAAGAAGAAGAAATTGAAGGGAGAATTGATATGGAAGCCGAATTGGAAGCAGATCTTGAGGAGATAGATGTTTGGAGAGCCAAAATGAAGAAAGCCAATAAAGTGGTTCGTGATGCCAAACTCTCTATGCAACAACAAGATGAAGAAAAGTCTGAGCTGTTAGAAGAAATTGAAAGAATAAAATCATCAACACCAGAGAGCTCAGAAAATATTGTTGAGTATAAGCTTAAAATTGAGGAACAAAAGAAGGAAATTGATTGTTTGACTAACACAGGAAAGGAGCAGGTTAGATGCATCAAAGAGCTTGAAGAAGAAGTGGTCAGTCTGCGACAAAAACTTAAGAATCAAGATAAACTCTTGACCCCCAATGTGATATCCGAAAAGTAGGCTATTCAGAAGACAGAGAAGATGAAAGCGGAGCCTAGCAGTTCAGTAGGGAAGAAAAAGCAATTGAGCTCAGATGTTAAGGTCGTTTCTGGGCTTAGTCAAGAACAAAAATTTGTGACAATTGCATTCAGACCGCAAGCACTCATCCCGAAAGTGAAGGTTGATTTGGGAACAAAACAGAATCAGAATATTCAGATATCCCAAAGGGGAAATCATAGTGCTGAAATATCACAAGGGAATGCATCCTATATCAGGTGTTATTGCTGTGGGAAAATGGGACATTCACAGTATGTGTGTTCCATAGCCAAGAGATACAGAAGGGAACATGAACAGAGATGGCAGCCAAACAGAGAACGGTTTTCCAGAACACATTTTGAAGGACACTGTTTTTGGTGCGGAGGATTTGGACACATGGCTAGGTATTGCACTTCAACCATTCAGAGAAATGTATCAAAGAATAATCAAAATGTTCGCAAGCAACAGATCAATAAACCAACAAGTGAGTTAAAAGTTCAGAACAGATTTGCAGCTCTGCAAGATGAGGGTGGTCCATCATACTCTGAGACAGAACAGAAGCCTCAATCCATGCCGAGTGTGAAAGAAAAAGTATGGACCAAGAAGAAGAAAAATGAGAAGGCTGTGGTGGTGCAGATCACCCTTAAAGCATCAGATCGATCTGGTGTTTGGATCCTTGATAGTGGTTGCACATCCCACATGACGGGTAATAAGGATCTTGTTACAGGCATCAAATATGACAGAGAAGGAGTTGTCAAATTTGGAAATGATGAAGGCCTAAAGATTGTTGGCTCAGGGAAAGCCAAGTTTGGGGGCAAAGAGATGAGACGTGCCGATGTCTTGGTAGTAGAGGGTCTCAGTCATAACCTACTCAGTGTCAGTCAACTATGTGACTCTGGGAACTCTATCCAATTTACCAACAAGATGTATGTTGTGAAAGGAAAATATGGAGCAGTTGTTCTGCAGGGAAAAAGGTCAAAGGGAAATCTCTATCTTGTCGGTGGGGAAGAAGATACTTGTCTTTTATCCAGAGAGGAAGAAAACCAGCTGTGGCATAAGCGACTTGGTCATCTATGCCAACCATCTATGGAGGATCTCGTTAAATGTGATGCTGCTAGAGACCTTCCCAAACTATCACGTGATTGCACTCATACGTGTGATGCTTGTCAACAAGGGAAAATCATCAGAAAGACATATAGGCCAAAGGAACAGAAATCAACTAGAGTGCTCGAATTGGTGCATGCTGATGTATGTGGACCTATCTCACCACGAGCTATAAATGGGCAAAGTTACTATGTTATTTTCATTGATGACTATAGCAGAATGGCCTGGGTATTCATCATAACCCATAAGACAGAGGTGTTCAGTTGCATAAAGCAGTACATGAGGGAATCAAAAAAGATGCTGGGGCAGAAAATTCTGAAGTTTCGTACTGATAACGGTACGGAATTTACAAACAGTCAGGTTGAAAACTATATCGAGAAACATGGGATAAGGCATCAAGTTTCATCAGTAAGAACTCCCCAACAGAATGGAGTAGTTGAAAGGAGAAATAGGATCATCAACAATATGGCTAGAACAATGCTTATTGATAAGGACCTGCCAGAGAAATTTTGGAAGGAAGCAGTTTTGACATCGGTCTATGTTTCAAACAGGTCCCTGCTATGTCCGAAGCAAGGGAAGACTTTGTATGAACTGTGGTACGGAAAGAAGCCAACGTTGAAGTACTTTCGAATCTTTGGAAGTAAGTGTTTCATTCTCAACAAAGAACATCATAGGAAGTTTGAGGCACGAGGAGATGAAGGGATATTCCTTGGCTATTCCGGGAAAAGCAAAGCATATAAATGTTTCAATAAAAGGCTGGGAAAAATCATTGAAAGCAATGATGTCACTATAGTTGAAAATGAGCAGAATACTCAACGATCCAGTGAATAGTTCCTGGATGAAAGTGATGATGAGGTAAGAAACCCAGGGGGAGCAGAAGTGGTAGAAGCAGACTCAGAAGAAGATACTGATGATGGAGAGAAAAGTGTCAAGTCGGTGTCTGTGAGAAAGCCAAAGAGTGGAGCTGAAATTGATAGGCAGAATATCATTGGTGATCAAACAGCTCCAGTTCAGACTCGAAGAATGAAATCATCACAGAAAGCATCGTTTTTGTCTCAAGTGGAGCTGAAATGTTTTTCTGATGCAGCTGAAGATGAAAACTGGGTTCAGGCCATGAACGAAGAGCTTGATCAGATTGAGAAGAACCAGACATGGGAGATTGTTTCGAGGCCAGCATACAAGAATGTCATCGGGATTGAATGGGTCTATCGCAACAAGATGAATGAAGATGGAACAGTGATTCGGAACAAAGAACGACTAGTGTGCAAGGGATACTCCCAGATAGAGGGAATAGATGTTGATGAGACATGTGCACCGGTTGCAAGGCTAGAGACAATCAGATTATTTTTGGCCGTAGCAGTGCAAAGAATGTTCAAAGTGTTCCAGATGGATGTCAAATCCGCATTCTTGAATGAGATTCTGGAAGAAGAGGTGTATATTGAGCAGCCATATGGTTTTCTCATTCATGAGGATGAGAACAAAGTTTGAAGGCTGAAGAAGGCGTTGTATGGGCTGAAACAAGCACCAAGGGCATGGTACTCAAGGCTTGATCAGTACTTGAAGAAGCTTGGTTTCCAGCGTGGAGGAGTTGACTAAAACCTCTATTTCAGCAATGACAGTAATCAAAGGATGATGGTGCTAGTTTATGTCAATGACATAATTTTTTGCGGATCAGATGAAGCTCAGTGCAGACAGTTTTCCGAATTCATGAAAAATGAGTTTGAAATGTCAATGATTGGAGAGCTAACGTTTTCCTTGGTCTACAGGTGACACAAGGAAGGAATGGGACATTCATTTCTCAATCCAAATATGCCAAGGAGGTTCTAAGAAGGTTTGGAATGGATAATTCAAAGGAAATGAAGACTCCGGTTGCTACCCGGATGAAATTATCAAAAGATGAGGATGACAAGGCAGTTAATATCACAGAATACAAGCAAATCATTGGAAGTCTGTTGTACTTGACCGCAACAAGGCCTGATATTGTTTTCGCCACATGCCAAGTAGCGAGATATCAGAGTAATCCCAAGGAAAGTCACATACTTGCAGTGAAAAGAATACTTCGGTATATCAAGGGAATGGTGGACTTCAGATTGACATACAACGACAAATCTCAGACAGAGTTATTGGGATATACTGATGCAGACTGGGCCGGTTCAGCAGATGATAGAAAATCAACATCAGGTGGTGCATTCTATCTTGGTGGATTGTGTATTTCTTGGCTAAGCAAGAAACAAGATTGCATTTCATTGAGCACCGCAGAAGCTGAGTATATTGCAGCCACTCAAGCATGCACATAGTTATTGTGGATGAAGCAGCAGCTTGAAGATATGGGTGTTGAAGTGAAGTCTCCGATCGGAATCCAGTGTGACAACTCAAGTTCTATAAATCTTAGAAAAAATCATGTCCATCATTCCAGGACAAAGCACATTGAGATCAAGTATCATTTCATCAAGGAGAAGGTTGAGCAGGGCATCGTGAAGTTGGAGTATGTGCCTACAGAACTACAGGTTGCAGACATTCTGACAAAGGCCTTACCCAAGGAAGCTTTTGAGAGGCATCGACTAGCTCTGGGAGTTCAGTCGATTCCCCACACTTGAAATAGTGTGGATGCGGGACACCCCCCCTCTCCCCGAGGTATGATGTGTTTTTCCCTAATGTGCTGATTTGTTCTCTACTCTATTACAGTCTGCAAAGGACTGCCTTTGGGTTCGTTGACAAAGGGGGAGAAAATAGTGATTGTTCAAGGGGGAGACAATGTGGAGATTTGATAAATCATGAATGATATGGGGAGAAGCGGACAGGTGGAGCAGCCAGATAGGGGGAGTTGAAGCTAGTTGAACGTGCTTAGCCAGAGCTTAGCTTGGACAACACAGGAAATATGGCTAAAGAGGTGTTGAAGCTGTGAGCAGAAAGGGGGAGCGTATTAAATCTGACGATGCTAGAAGTAATCGATCAAAGAATAGATATCACGACAGCTGAGGATCATGATAAAAGCAGAAGAGTGGTGTTGGACAGTGTCTGGTGTCAACAGTGGATGTCAGAGATAAAGTGATTCATTGATGAACTTTTCATTTACTCTTGTTTCTCACGCCGAGCATTGCTCATGTGGGCTTAGAGTATGTGTTGAGTAAATCCTTGGTCGCTATCAGAATCGCAATGAGGCGAATGGAGGCTGAAGAGTCAATGACGTATCTTTGTTCGGAAGAGTTGTGAACAAACCCAAATGGGGAGATTGTTGGGCAAAAATCCCTCAAGGTATCATTGAAGCATTTTTGAGGTGATTGTGTTTGTTGACAAAGTGGACATCTGAGTTGTGATTGTTGACAAAGAGGATTTCATGGTGGAATGTCGAGTTTAAGAGCTGAGGTCAACGATCCATGTTTGATTCAAGAACGTCGATAAAAGGAATGGATGATCTGGAGGCGGTACAAAAGAACAGATAAAAGGTGGCGCCGTTTTCCAGTGTTTGCCAAATTTTTGGGCCTGAAAATCGGCAAATGAAGAAAAGTGTTTTTGGAAAAGGGACTTGCGTGCCGTGGACTTGGAGTATAGGAAACTTGCGCGCCATATGTTTTTCAGGATCAGAAGATCAATATATGGCTAAGGAAATAGGTTCGCGCAAGTTTGGGTGTTGGTCACGCAAGTGTCTAAAAAGAGAGAAGACTTGCGCGCCGAGATTGGGTCGCACAGGTGACTTGCGCGCCGTCGCGCAGGTGACTTGCGCGCCATCGCGCAGGGTGGTCAGATTGCCTATAAATACTGGACCACCCCTCCTCATTTTTCACCGGAGTTCAAGACGAGAGCTCCCGTCGCGCAGGTGTGGTGGTCGCGCAAGTGGTGTGTGTGGTCGCGCAGGTGGGACTTGCGCGCCAGTGGTTGAAGTTGTGCGCTGGTGTTAGAAGTTGCGCGCCGGTTGGCAGTTACGCACCAATATTGGTTTGGGCGTAAAAGGAAGAGAGTCGCGCAAGTTTGGAGTTGAGGAAGCTTGAGTCGCGCAAGTGTTTGAGGAGGACTTGCACGCCCGTTGTGGCTTGCGCGCCGATACTTGCGCGCCGAGGTTGACTTGCGTGCCAAGTAAGGTTTGTTCCAGCAGTGTTTTTCGGGCTGCTTGGAAGCTGGAAGTTTGCCCGATACGTTCGGTGCAAAGAGATATTCATCTACGGGTGAAAGTTGTACTTCAATAGAGCATCTACACACAGAGGAAGATGCATTCATTCATGCAAATGAAGAGACCTACAGGTCTATAAACTATGAGTGGATTCCTTCCAAGAGAAGTGAGCTTAGGAAGAGGAAGAAGGTGATCCTCTCCACCGGCAGTGAGCCAGAGAGAGAGAAATAGGGAGTGACCCTTGGGAAAGCAGTGAGCTGACCCTAAACATTGTAAAGGCAGTGAGCCTGGGCATAGAAGTGATCTAGCCCGAATCTTGTAATCCACAGCTAGTGAAGATTAGTGGAATTTGGTACGACCGGCAACCTGTCGGCGTATGCTCCTTGGACGTAGCCCTTAGCGGTGAACCAAGTAAAATTGCTGTGTCCTGTTCTTGCTTTACATTCTGTTTATATCGTGCAGCAGGAAAAAGAGAGAAGAGTGTTTTGATTGACAGCGAAACAAGATCAGAACAGGCATTAAATTTTAATTAGTCATACCCTGATTCACCCCCCCCCTCTCAGGGTATCCAGCCTAGTGGACCTAACAATATCACTATGAAGGTAAGTACCACACAGGTATGCCACACAAAAGAATACCACAAAGGTATCACCATGAAGGTAAGGACTCAGCTCACACTAGGTATAACTTAGGTACGGTAGTAAGGTTGACAATATGTAACTACAAAATCATCTACCTCCATTAGGAGGCAAACCCACGTAGGATCCTATATCATCATCAGACCCACATAAGAGTGTAGTACACCGTCAAACCCACGCAGGATCCTAGTATGGCATTAGACCCACACAAGATCCTAGTACATCATCAGACCCACATAAGATCCTAGTACAAAAGACCCACACATGATCCTAGTACATCATCAGAACCATACAGGATCATAGTACATTAGGCCCAAACAGGATCCTGGTACATCGTCAGAACCACACAAGATCCTAGTATAGTAGACCCACACAAGATCATAGTACATCATCAAACCCACACAAGATCCTAGTAAAGTAGACCCACAAAACAGCCTAGTACATTTTCAGACCCACATAGGATCCTAGTACAATAAACCCACACAAGATCCTAGTATATCGTTAGACCCATACAGGATCCTATTACAGTAGACCCACACAGGATCCTAGTACATTGTCAAACCCACACAAGATCCTAGTACTGTAGACCCACATGTATTCCTAGAGAGGATCCATGTGTAATCCTCAAATTCAGAGCCACATAGTATCCCTTTCTCATGTTACAACCAACAATAGGGTTCTGAAACTATGCTCGCTTGATTTTGGGAGGGTACACTTCTCAAGCCACAGGTCGATAATCAATCTTCCACTATGTCCCACAAAGAGGTACTGAAAAGGAACACCACGTAATAGGGTTCTCAATGTAAGAGATTGTGCGTCAATTCGGCACCGGTCTGTAAGTTATTAGCCTTTTGGTCCCGAGGTCCCAGTTTTATTCGTGCTCGATCCAACCTGACCATAACCCAAAATTATCAAAATCACAAGTGAGGTATTCCAAAAGGTCATTCTTGATCCAAGGTTTCTGGCACTGCAGACAGTTCATCAAACGGATGCCCGGTGCCAAAGTTATGGCCAAAAGAGCGAATGTGGGTCAAAGTGGGTCTGGGTCCAGTCCAACCTTGTCGGACCGACCCCACCCAGCCCGACCTATCCTAGGTCGCCCCGACCCCATTTAGGATTACCTAACCCACTAGGCCCAGCTTGGACCACATTGGGTGGCCCGGCCTGAATGGCCCAGACTGGCCGTATGCGGGGGGGGGGGGGGGGGGAGCTGCGCACCCCCCTCACTCTCAAACACCGAACTACAAAATCCTTTCTATCACCAGCTAGCATTCGGTACCCTCTATGGGTCCCACCCAGTCCATCTCAACCGACCGTTTTGGCCGACCATTTTTCTCCTCCCTGCAGCGCATCATGTGCCCCCACTCTACAGTCGGCCGAACACTGGCCACCCTCCCTTCACTACCATAGCACGATCCATGACCCTTGCTCGCTGAGGAGCACAGACGCGCGCCACTGCCCCATCGTGCGGCCAGCCTCCGCTAGATGCAAACCTTACTCCTCTATGGCCTATAGGCCGCGTCTCTTCTCCGGAGGTGCGGTTGTGCCGCCGCTATCTTCGCGGTCGGCTATAGTGCCAACCACCATTTCCAAAACCCTCCGGTGATGGTTGTCATCCTCCTCCATTGCGAAGAAAAAAAAAATAACAACAAGATTCATGGAGGGTTCAGGCCATGTTCATTTGGCCTGTACCCTCTATGTTAGGGAGGTAGCAAGTGGTCCAAAAGTTTCTTCTATCCTGAAGAATTATCAAGATCGAGAAATGGGGAAAACTAAAAACAACAATCCCTACCATGGAGATTTATTGACGTCAATGAGGAGGAAAGGACCGATGTCATTTCTTCGTCATCGAATATTTCAACATTCTTTGCCTCCTCTAGGTGCTTTAGATCAAGGCATGAGGTTGGTTCCTTATTATTTGTTGGAGATGGCGTGTTCTTCGTTGGAGATGAGTTTCTACAAAGCTCCCTCAATTCCTCCCTTTCGCCAACGATTTATCCCAAGCCCAAAATAAGGAGCCAATAAAATATGTTTCTATCAAGTTAATTTAAGTTGGCATCATTAAAAAACTAATGATGTATAATTAATTGGGAGAATAAATAAGGGGGAGTTGAAAGGTTTTCTCCATTAAAGTGGGGTTCCGATGGTCCCCACCACCATGGATTCAAATTAGTGGTTTTCCAGCTCGGGTGGTCCCCACCAATGAGCACTCAATTGGGAGGATAAAAATAAAATAAAATTTATTTTGTATTTTATTTTTATTCCATGAAAAACAAGAAAACTAACTTTCACCCTCAACCAACTGTTGTCGAGGTGAAAGTCTCCTTAAGCGAATACCAGTGCTGCAAGTTCAAAAGTTTCCTTGAAATTCAATTCCGAGCACTGGTTCAAAAGTAACAAAAACCCGCTCGAACTTTTACTAAATATACTCTATGAAATTTTTATAAATTCATTCCGAGCACAACGGGCCTCAGAATCACACACCATCAATTTTCACGGATTCTTAAAATTCCCATATAATTAAAAGAAATCATGGATTTTTTGGTCTTTATACCTAGGAATACCATAAAAACAATTTTATAAGAAAAATAACCTACCAATAATACATGGATGGATCCTATACATGATCACCATCCATGGGACCCATGGCTTCCATGACATCCCTTTTAGACCCATGGTAAAATCCCAGTGCCTTGGGTATTCTTCACGATGCTCAATATCTAGACCCTTGGACACACACTAGACAGCCATGAGGATGAAAAAATATCCCTGAATATCCACATAGTACCATAAAAGGATATATTCTAGATCCCAAGAAGAACCATGAAATCATCACATTAGGCCCATATGACTAGTACTAAGAAGCATATATTGTACCATAGATACATCTAAAATAATGAATTAAATACTAAATTAATATTAAGGGTTGAGCGATCTCCCATCAGAAATCTAAAATCAAATAGCCTCAATGGGATTAAAAATTCAATGTGGGATTTAAGGTGAAACTTACTATTATCTATACACAATCCATATGCATATTTTCATGGTCAGTCAGTTATTAGGGAAACTAATGGGGTGCCATAGCTCATAACATAGTATGGGATCCCCTGCATGGGTACTTAGTATTGATCAATGTTTTATTTCACCACTAATTTTTTTGACCAATTATGAAATTTAAATATATAATATTTTCTATAAATTTTTTTTACCAAATATAATCATTAAGAATAAGATTAAAAGAAATACAACTTTTCACACAAAAAAGATGTATTCTTATAAAGGGATTTTTTCTGACTTTTGATGATGCACTTATTTTAAAAATAAAATTTAATAATTTTAATAGAAAAAAGAAACTTCATTATTAATGAATAATATAAAAATTTACTTTGGTATTATTTTTGGTATTTTTCTAATAAGTTTTATTTATTGATGAATAATAAGAAATACAATATTTTAATTGAAAATTAATTTTTCTATCTAAATAATTTATAATGTAAAATTACATTTTAAATTGGATTTAAAGTAAAAATAAATTATTTATATATATATTAATATAATTTAAGAAATTTTAATCAACTTATTATTTAATGTAGATATAAAAACTGTGGGAACATTACAACATTTTCACTTTAAAACCCCAATTTCTCACCTCATCTATGAGATTAAGGTTACATTTATTTTATCCACTTATTTAATTTTTAATTTTGAAAAATTAATTATAAATTTGAAATTAGAAGGTAAGTATTTATTAAATAGTTTTCTATGGTCTTGGAAAATATAAATAGTACCCTTAGCAATTTTAATTAACACAGTTAAGAGTAAATCTGGTTTGTAAGGGTAAAAATAATATTATAAATATTAAAAAATTAATCTAACACTTGAAATAATTTAATTATATGAATTATTTTATATGAAAATCATTCTTGTTCCAATTTTAAGAGCTATTGGAGAATCTTGGATGACTTTAATCAACCTATAGTATTTTATTTTAAAGAATATTTAACAATGGTGTACTTCCTTTTTTTATAACTATAATAGTTTGAATATTGGATTATTCATAAAATATATTCTACCCTAAAAAGTAATTAGAAATATAAAAATATTACCTTCATAATGTAAGTTTATTTTTAATTTTTATGAAATAAATAATTACCTTTATGTATTTAAAAATTATGGTACAATAATTGTTTA
This sequence comes from Viscum album, assembly GCA_963277665.1. Taxonomy (NCBI): domain Eukaryota; kingdom Viridiplantae; phylum Streptophyta; class Magnoliopsida; order Santalales; family Viscaceae; genus Viscum; species Viscum album. The sequence continues at coordinate 1,620,830,887 of OY728150.1, forward strand.
AATAAATAAAGAATCTAAAAAATGATATTAGAAATATCAAAAAATTTATAATTTGAGATAATTAATATCATCAAAAAAATTTATACAAAACCTTGATTTTTTTGGATATATTAGAATAGTTATTTCAAATATATATCGTTTTATGATATTTTTTAATAGATATGTAATGAATAATTTCAAAATTAATATTAATGATATTTTAAAATAAATAATATTTTTATTAAATTATATAAATTCTATAAAAATATATAATTTTACCGAATAAATTTGATAAGTTTTAAAATGTCTTCCATGATTCATTTATGGTTCTTTTGTTATTTCATAGTAACAATATTGAGCATCAAAGAGTAAAAATACATGTTTTCATGGTAAGATTCAAATGGGTTAAAAAGGGTTCAAACAAAAAGTTAAGGGTATAATTATAACATGCTCATGTACAAAAATTGTTGGATGATGTAGAGTATACCCTTATCAAATCAACATGAAATTTTATTTCATTAATTAAAACTTTTACATGAAAATATCTTACATATTATTTAAATCAATGATATTTAAAAAATGTCACTTTCATTATATTTAATATATTTTATATGTCCAAATAAGAGAAAAATCAAGATATTAATGAAAGTAAATTTATATGTTCATATTAATAATTTTCTTATTATAGAGATTAATTTTTAATTTTTATAAATTATTTAATTATCATAAATTCTTCTATAATACCAAAAGATTATTTATTTAATGAATAGAAAAATAAAATAAATGATTTTAAAAGGATTGATATTGATATATTTAGGACGAGTTGTTTTTTATAATTAATTTTCCCAATATATATGATATAGTATAGATGTGAGAATGAAATATATTCAAATACCCAATTTCTCTTGATGTATTTGATGTCAAATTAAATGAATTATCTCCAATTTGACCATAATGAAATTTTATTGAATTAATGTTTTATTAAATTATATAAAAATTCATAAAAATATTAAATTCGATAAAATTGGATGACATATGGCAATGTAATTCATAACCTATAAATTTATAAGACATTTTTAATTAATTGGACCTAGAATAACCTTATTATATTTTTATATTTTGAGGTTTTCTGAAAGTTTCCATCACCTCAATTATAATAGGGCACAACTTACCTCACTTTTTCTCACATTCTGGAGGATTTTTTTGTGATTGATATGAAAGGTTACAAAAAAGGGGTATAATGGAATTTTAAAAGATATTATTTGTGTATCTTGTGTTTTGAAATGTAATGTGAATTTAATGTATGTATCTTGTTTACTGATATTAAAAAACTATTCTGCATTTTATGATGTGATTCACTGTATCATATGCCAATGTAATGAAGTAACCACCGACTTTGGTTAACTAGAGTTGGGGTCTTTACATTAATTAATGTCATGTTCCTTGTTATCAATACCTGGGTAGCACTACCTCACCAACTGCACATGGTATTTTACAATTCCATTGATCAAATATATGTCCCATAACCCATCTCCATCATCTTGTTCACTCTTGATCCATTAACCCACTACTGTATTCCTCTAGATAAGGCATATCATCTTATGTCTATGGCTAGAATTTCAAGTCTCATTTGTTTTAGCCTAACATTTCAAGAGTCTTGGAATAAACAAGTTATCTCAATGATCCATCCTTACCTATTAAGATGGACATCTCAAGTCACCACCCACCTCTTTTGAGTTATAACTAAGGTTCTTATCCTAGAACCACAATGTATTACAGGGCCTAGTTTTCCCACTCAAGGGGTCTGGAGGTCATAAAATCATTCTAATAATTACCTACACCACTAATGGTTAAGGTGTTATATTTATCCACAAGATAAGTTTTGGAATAGGACCATGGGTTTAGTCATCTAACTGATTCCAACTAATTCACATATTTAATTTAATTTAAAAAATAAATTTAATTGAAATTAACAATTTCGTATAATTGTGTAACCCATGGGAATAATCATATATAGGGAATCTAGAAATAAAAAATATATAAATAAAATTCATAATATATAGGTCTAGTACATGAAACCACCTACCTGAAAATAATCTTAATTCATTTATCACTAACGGTGGGCAATAACTGCTAAGGTCAGCAAAGGTCTATCCAAGCTTGCATTACTATTTGAGTACCTACCTAAGGACCAACATCACAAAAATAATTAATTATAATCGAATATTGATATATAAAAAAATTTATAATTGAACTTTAAACCAATTCTGTTTGGTTTAAATTCTAATGTTTCATTGAAAAGACCTAATTCACCAGAACCATGCCCTAACACCCATTTGGGTTCTGATATGTTCCTCAGAAATCAACCTAGGCTAATGACATAACTTATCAAGCCAGAAATAATGAAATATTAATTTAATGTTGGGAAAAAACATAATAAAAACATTAATTAAAAGATACCTCATCGAATTGATATGAAATATATCACATATAGAATTTTAGGGCAATATTATAACAAGTAGAACAAAACACCTTTCATAATCATGAGATTCTACAATGCTCCAGTGGAATTACTGACAAAAACCTAAATATAAAAAAATTCAATCAAATAAGAATAAAGGAGGAGGTAAATAGTGAAGAATTTAAGATATCAAAAATCAAAACACTAATTAAAATAGATTAGAATCATCCCCAATGGAGAGGAACAAAATGATGAAGGAGAGGATTTTTCTAGATCATTAGATGAAGGAAAGGGGGAAAAATAGAGATTACTCTCTTAATTATTAAAGGGAAAAGACATAAAAAACATCATTTAATGAGCCACATGGTGTTTGTTGAGTTATTTTCTAAACAATGTTCAAATTATTTAGTCTTTACTATCTAAGACATCTCACCTCATACTATTAGTCCATACAGTTTGAAAAACCCTACTCAAACTATGAAAAATACCTTTGTAACATTTAATGTTGTTTGTCAACAACTTGGAGAAATTCATGTGCAAACCTCCAACCCAAACCAAGACACCTGGTTTCCTATAAAATCTCTTATGGTTTTCCTTTAACCTTTCCCTAATAATTCATACAATCCATTATCTATATAAAAACCACATAAAATTCATTAATGATCAGGGTTCCTCACGGTGTCGACTAAACCATGCACCCAAAATCATTCACCATGGATTGAAATATCCGTAACATTAAAAAATAAACATAAAGATTCCCTGACTAAATTGATCACCGATGAAATCTATCAGGACTCAAAAATTTCCAAAAATAATCACATCTAGAAATTCAAACTCTTAGAATTCTATTATGAATCACTAATAAAAAATTTCCCAATGCACTAATTAAATAATTTAAATTCCATCCGTTATTTTCAGAATATATGAAAATAATATATTATATGAACAATATTGTTCATTAACATTAATTTAATCCAACTGAGAATCATTCCTTTTAAATTCATTCAACCTCTTCATAATCCATAAATTATCATAAATGAAAGAAATAAATTTCATCTTAATTGTCATGCATGTTAAAAATTAAAATTGTCACTATCAATAAATTAATCATCACACACGAATTAAAAAAATGTACCCTTTCTAATAATATAATTTTCAAGTTATAATTGATTTAGATATGTTATTTAATCCACTATATCTTAAAACCCAACTGAAATTTCAGTGAAAGAATAAAATTCAATAACTTTTAACTTGTTTTTAGAAACAAAGAACCCATTTATAGAAAAAAACACAAGACAAATTTGATTTTAAATAATTTTTTTAGATGTGAATTAATGCAAGGAAACTCAACCTCATTTATCAACCAAAGATAATTTTCTCTATTTACCATTTCATTTCCATTAAAAAATTCATTAGAAATGAGTTCTAGGATCTATTCTCCAACAATGATCACTTTATTCCCAGGATTATCATCAATAGAAGAATATTTAAAAAAAGAATTATATTCTAATATGATGTATAACTTAAATATAGAGTTTTGATCGAATATAACATGTTATTTAATAAATTGATTATTTTTGGAAGAATTTAATAGTGAAACAACAAAAAAAATAATCAAAATATTTATGTTATCTATCTAAAATTCAATCATAAAGGGTATCAAATTAATTAAATTTAGTAGAATGTTTTTAATTCTTATAAAAAAGAATTATAACAAAACTATTTGACCCATAATCCTGAAACCTCACATGAATCATGTTAGATTATTACCATTCTGTATGTACACCCCTCAAATCACTAGAGGATAGAAATAAATTAAAAGAAACTATAAAAAACATTTTTGGGGATGTCTTTCCCTCACACATAATATCTTCCTAATGTCATGCCTTTACTAAAAATCATCCATGTGATCTCCACAACTCATACACTTCCCAACTGTAAACAAAATAGTGCAACAAAAATATAAAACACATATCTATATGATGCATGTTAAAAACATTTCTATTAAAATATAATTAAAAATTTATATTAAACACCCAATTAATAAACAAATTCAACCCTAAACCTAAGCTAATATGTCTACCCATGTAACTTTCCAATTGATTTCCAAAACATACGTCATCATACTTTCACAACTCCATGAATCATCCCCTCATTGAGGCCCCTCCTCTATAACCTATACCATACCAAACAAGGGGGAATTAAATCTCATACTTATATCCTATACAAAATTTATCAATATACTAGAGTGGATGAATACAAGCCTAGTACTAGATGTACATAAAATCCCTTAATATTCAATGTGTTTTACAAAACATTCCCTAACCTATGAAATATTATAGAAACTCCATAATCAATAAATACATTTCATAATAATTTAAAAAATAATAAATAGTAAATCAAATAATAGTGTAACAAATCATAACTAAAACCCTAACCACAATGATCAATTCCAACACTCTCACCAAAAATAATACCTTCCCTAAATGGATTCTTAGACTAAGTGTACTGAACAATGTTGGGCCTCACCTACTCATGAGAGGAATGAATACCCAAAAACCCCATCTCTTTATCACCAGTAATATCATCAAACCCAAGTGGGAGTTTCAACCACATCACTTTACCATTACTGGTATGGTCCTAACACTGAAGTGGGATGTCACCACGAGTTATGTTTAATCCATTATAGAAATAAATAATAAAAACAAATCCAATAACAATCCAACATAACTCATTAATAAGAAACACAACCAAATCCTTCACCAATTCATAATAATAACATGGTCTCAACCTCACACCACGCGCCAATTGAGATCTTAATTCCACCCATTGCCAATAAAAATTACAAACCAAATCATAAACCAAAACCAAACAATAATATTAAATACATTACCAAAATTGTTAAACAATAATTAAAATATAAATCATAAACCATAACTAGAAAACCTGTTTAAACTCAATAAAAAAACTATAATCAATTTACCTCAGACACCCCCTTTTTGAGAAAAAACCCATACACTTGGAAGCCTCCCTTTTTATTTACTGAAAACATACACACTGATATTCCATGATTTAACTATAATGTATTGGGCCCGATTCACTCATAAATAACCTAAAATGATTGGTCATGCGGCCTCAAGACTACCTCCCCATATTCTATAGTTTTCCAACAAGTAGAGAGGGTTTATGATTGTATGGTGGGGAGACTATAACCTTATAATAAAAGAAGTAGGAAATATTGGAATTAATAAAAAATATAAACAAAGGAAGAATAAAATCAATGATGAACTGACCAGTTCAAAATAAATATCCATTCATAAAAATTATAATCAATTAATACAAATCAGTTAGGCATAAAACAAATAATTCATAATATAGGTCTATATTGACAAAGGAATAAATTAATAAAAGGATCCATATTTGAGAGAAGACCAATTACATGGTCTGTCTCTACTCCTACGACATGTCATATCCCAAATGATACAATAATAAGGAAGCACAAGACAAGTCCTAACAAACATCTAATAGATTTTTCTAGGTACCAATCAGTAGTACGAATTGGGTGTGGGTAAAACTTGATAGGATACCACCAATGGTGTCTAACGAATAATACCATCCATGAATAAAAAATGATACAGTGTACATGTATAACATAATAAAAGTGAAGTAAATGGTAAAACTATCTGCTCAGGTTCTTTATGGGATGTCTGGTCGACTATACCGACATTATCTTAATAAAAATTATATCATAGTGTTTATTTATAATATACATACACTAGGGATTCATGGTATAAAACCAATTTTACCATGTATATTGAAATGAAAATGGGAAAATATATTTCAAAAAAGGGTATAATCCAAATCAACTGACCAATGGGGTGTAAAGTGTCAGGTCCCACACAATCCAAGACGAGTTACAGAATGTAATGTCGAATAATTATAAGTAAATAACAACGATGTGGAATGTAATATCCAACTACTTAAATGAATGATAATGAAAATTGAATTTTGTTTACAATGATTTAAAAAATTATATGGAACATTATTTCCAACAATTATAAATAAATGATATAGTGTCACGACCCGTCCTCGGGGCCCGTTCCGTGACTACCCCAAGCCCGCCTTCCATGGTCCAGGGGCTGGCGACTAGCACTATAGCGTAATTCCCGATAAAAAGGGAAGGCATTGCCTTTGTAAAGTAAACAAACACCACAGAGCAAGCAAGCAGAAGTAAAGACCAAGTAAAAACTGGGTATAATAGTAAGTGAGGAAAAAGTAAGTGGGCCAGAATACAAACCCAAACTGAAAGTAAAGTACAACTGGAAAGGGAAAACAACAACTGAAAGTAAAGCCGCAACCTCGAGTCGTCCACTGGAAGTCCCACCTGAAGGGTGGGTACAGATAGCCTCCACAACTCCTTGGGTCCAGCCGTCCGCTCCGAGTATGCCCCGCCCAGTGATCCACCTCTGAGTACCGACCTGCTCCTCGTACCTCAACCATGATCAGCGTTTTCTGTCATCTTCAACCAACACAATGTAGTGCCGACATAGCCCGTGCAGGGGTGAGTATAAGCTACTCAGTAGGGACCCCGAGACCCTCGAAGGTCTCCCAGAATCCAGAAAGGATAATCCACAAAGGAAAGATAGAGACACGAAGTAACATCCGACACTACTTAGGTATATTCCCATATATATACCTAAGTCATCAATTCTCATTCGACTCTAACATCTGAGATCAAGTACAACCCAATCCACACAGGAAACCACAACCCAATCCACATAGGAAAGCATAATGTAATCCACACATGATATCAAGTCAATCATATTGAAGATAAGGATTGAGAGTCAAGATACAGCTCACACAGGTATACTTCTTCGTATGATGATAGAGATGATCAGATATATCCACTGATTCATCTAAGCCATCGGACCCACAAAGCATCTATAGGTACTAACCCCCGCAATGACCCACAAAGGATCTGACCCACACAGGATCAATAAGTAACTAACCCCCGCAATGACCCACACAGGATCGGACCCACATAGGATTTGTAGGTGCTGGCCCACACAGGACCGCTGAGCGCTGACCCACATAGGATCTGACACACACAGGATAGATAGCACTGATACACATAGGATCGCTAAGTGCTGTAGTCGTTGCCGTCGAATCTACGGAGGATTTCTGTATAGTCCTCATTGTCGTCACAGTCGCAGCCAGGTCTAGGGTTCCCGCACACAGCAAGCTCATTCGGGAGGGTCCGCTCCACGAGCTGAGGGGCCGATACATCTACTGAAAGATAGTCTGGAGTTGATGTATCTAAAAGTTCTGTATCATCAGCAGGAACTCAACGTCACAGACGGCGCGTCAATCGGACGCCCGGTCTGAGAGTTATTGGTCTTTTCGTCCCAGAGGCCCAGTTGGTTTTTAAGTCAAAACCAACCCTACCAAAGTCCAACTGTGTCCAAACCTCGAGCGGAGTAAGCCAAAAGGTCTGTCTCACTAAGAGGAATCCAACAAGGTTGACGACACGTCAATCGGACGTCTGGATCTCATGTTATAAGCGTTTCCGCTCTGAGGGCCCGGTTGGTTTCGTGTACAAACCAACCCGGCCGAACCCAAAGTACTCCTAAACCTTGAGTGTAATATACCGAAATGACCGTCTCGATCCAAGGATCATATCGCAGCAGACGGTGCATCGATCGGGGGTCCGAAGCCCAAGTTATGGGTAGAAGACCGAAAGATGTTCGGTATTAAGGGGTTCGGGCGCGGTCCAACCCGACCCAATACCCCCAGGGTCGGCGCGAACAGGGTCGACCCGAACTGGGTCCGGGTCCAGCCCGCTTGGGCACGTTCTGGGCGGCCCGGCCTGGTGCACTGGCGAGGCCAGGCGGCATGAACGTAACGACCGGGCGGTGAAGGGGGGCGCGCTGCCCCCCGCGTTGAGAACCAGCGGCCCCCATGTGGGGGGCCGCACCTGCTGGCCGACTGGGGGTTACAAACCCCCAGTTTTCTCCTAACTAGCCAGCCCGCTCTGGTCGGCCGGCTGTTGCCGCCACGGAACCGGTGCTGGCTGGACCCCCTGCTCCGACACCGGCGGCCCGGAACCGGCCGTCGGTCTCCCCGCTCCGCCGCGGTCTCAGCCACGGCTTGGTCCGTCCGGCACGACGCGACCGCGCCGCGCCCCTCCACCGCGGCCCCGCTTTAGCCATGGAACTTTTGTAGTTCTCCGGCACGGCGCAACCGTGCCGTATCTTTGGTTCATCTTCAACGGCGCGGTGCGATGTCGCCGCTACTCCCCCTTCTTTAGTATTCTTGCGTGGTGCTTCGCCACCGCGTTGCCTTGTTCATGCCGCAAACAACATCAAACAACCAAAGGGGAGAGGAGGGTCAGCCGTGTTCGTGTGGTCCGACCCCCTCCCGTTAATGCGGTATCAGGAAGCTCCAATAGAAATGAAGAAAGGCAATAGAAGAATTCACAAACAACAACTAACATAAATCCCTACCTCGTCGAATTCGATGAGCAGGGATTCGTCGCGGAATTAACCGTCGTGGAAGAAGGTGTCGCGGAAGGATGATCATCACGTCGTGGAGAGGGATGATCATGGAAGAAGTGTCGCGGAAGAAGCGTCGTTGGCGTCACGGTACATGGCGTCGCGTAGTCGATCTCCAAGGATTTGGCGTTCTTCGTCAGAGATCGGCGCGTTCTTCGCGTTCTTCATGTTCTTTGCGTTCTACGTCAAAGAAGAAGGATTTTCTCCAAATCCTCTCCATGCAACAAGTTCCAACACAAATAAAATAAGTGTTGTCTTATTTTATTAACACTCAAACCAACTCTTTTGAAATTCAAAAAGAAAAGAAACGATCAATTAATTGAGGAGTTTAAAACCGACCAATTAATGAGACGTTTAATATCCAGATTAAATGCAAGAGTTGACTTCATAAAAAAGGGGGTACGGGTGAGTTACATGAGAAGAAAAGAAACGGTGGGGCTCATGTGGGCCCCACCCCACATATATCCTACCTAGTGGTGTAGGATATTGTGGGTCCCACTTTAACCCCTTAACTTTGGTTAACAACCTAAATAAAATAAATGGCGTGACCAATTTATTTTATTCATTTACTTAACCCGAAAAAAATTAAAAAAACACACCCGAGCAAATGAAACTCCGAAAATGTTGCTTCCAAGCAATTACCAACACTGCGATTCCAACGGTGCCCTCAGAATCTGATTCTGAGCACCGGTTTAAAAGTTAGAAAAAACCGCTCATTCGTTCACTGAACGTACTCGAGCTAAACTTCGGAAAATAATTCCAGGCACACCGGGCCTCGAAATTTGGTTCTGTCAGAAACTTTGCTCTTGTAAAATCCCAATGAAAATTAAGAAAAAAAAATTCCTTCAATTTTATAGGTCTTTACATTACTCCCACCTCAGGGATTTACGTCCCTGTAAAGATACATAAAAACTAGGGGAACAAAAGTGGGTACTGAGCACGCATCTGAGCCTCTTGCTCCCAAGTGCTCTCCTGGAGGTTCTCGTGCTGCCATCTGATGCGCACTAGAGGAATCGATCATCCACGTAGGACCCGCTCCTATCGATCCTCAATCTCCACCGGGACCTCTGCAAAAGTCTCCCTATCATCAATGTCCATCTCCCCATGGTCAATGATATGGGTTGGGTCATGCACGTATCTCTTCAACTGAGATACGTGGAAGACGTCGTGCACCCGCTGCAACTGAGGTGGTAGAGCCAGGCGATAATCCACCTTTCCAATCCTACTAAGGACCTAGAATGGCCTGATGAAGCACGGAGATAACTTTCCGTCTCGGCCAAATCTCCGTAATCCACGTCGAGGTGAGACCTGCAAGAAGACGTGGTCGCCATCCTCGAACTCTAGTGGCCTCCGCCTCCTGTCAGCATAAGACTTCTTTAGGCTCTAAGTTGTCCTCATCTGCTCCTGGATGACCTGGACCTTCTCTGTCGTGGCCTAGACTATTTCTGGTCCCACAAGTGCTGACTCCCCAGGGTCTGTCCAGCACAGAGGAGATCTGCAAGGTCGGCCGTACAACACCTCGTATAGTGCCATCCCGATGGTGGAGTGGTAACTGTTTTTGTACGCAAACTCCACCAAGGGTAGGTGGTCCTCTAAGCTACGACCAAAGTAGAGGACACATGCGTGGAGCATGTCCTCAAGAGTCTGAATGGTCCTCTCCATATGACCATATGTCTGAGGGTGAAAGGCGGTACTCAGACGTAGCTGCGTCCCGAATGCCTCTTGCAACCCTTTCCAAATCTGGGAAGTAAAGCGAGAATCTCGATCGGAGACGATAGATGATGGCACATCATGAAGCCACACAATCTCCTGAACGTAGAGACATCCCAATCTCTCCACTGATCCCTGCTCTCTGATGGATAGGAAGTGAGCCGACTTGGTGAGTCGGTCGACAATCACCCAAATAGAGTCGTGACCTCTGGAAGTGCATGGAAGTCCAGTCACAAAGTCCATAGATATCCCATCCCACTTCCACTCCGGGACCTCCAAGGGATATACCAAGCCTGCTGGTACTTGGTGCTCTGCCTTCACCTGCTGGCTAGTGAGGCATAGAGAAATGAACTCTGCCACAACCTTCTTCATGCCCAGCCACCAGTGCTATCGTCTGAGATCCTGGTACATCATCGCCACTCCAGGATGTACCTCCAAAGGGGAAGTGTGAAACTCTATCAGCACCTCCTCTCGTAAAGAAACTGGTACCAAGGTACGTCCTCTGAAAAGGATATCATGCTCTTCTCCGACGGAGAATCCATCAGGTTCCTTTCCTAAGGATATCTGTGCACACCGCGTCTCACAGTCGGCGTCCCCACGCTATGCCTCTCTAACCCGCTGCAGTAGTGGAGGAGTGACAGTGAGTGACTGAAGGAAGGATGCTCCATCTCTATCCACAAAGGATATCTGCAAAGCGGCTAGCTGCTCTGTCGCCTCCCCAAGTAGCAGAATGCCTGTCATCCTTTTGAGAGAATCGGCTACCACGTTCCCCTTTCCAAGAGTATAGACTATCTCAAAGTCATAGTCCTGGAGGAACTCGATCCATCACCGATGTCTCAGGTTCATGTCCTTCTACGAGAAGATGTACCTGAGACTCTGATGGTCAGAATAGACTGTAAAGCGCTCACCCATCAGATAGTGTCACCATGTCTTCAGAGTGAAGACCACTACTGCTAACTCTAGGTCATGGGTAGCATAGTTCTACTCATGAGGCCTAAACTGACGTGATACATAGGTGATCATTTCCCACTCCTACATCAGGACACATCCGAATCCGGTCCCTGATGCATCGCTGTAAACCACGTACCCAACTCCCTCCTCCGGTAGCTTCAAGATAGGCGTGTTGGTCAATCTCTGTCTCAGCTTCTGGAAGCTCTGCTGACATCTATCTGACCACACGAAGGGTTTCCCCTTCCTCCTTAACATTCTGCAAAGCTGCAAATATTTCTCCTTTTCCGAAAAGGGAAATCCGGTCCCATCCCCTGGATGAACCACATTCCTTGCCTAAAATAGTCAGTCCGTCATGATTAGTTAAATCATGCCATGGATGACGTCGTAAGGCCTCGACGCTGCTACCAAGAGATCCAACTGTTATTCTCTCCTCCAAGGATTGATTCACACTATCGGCATCAGTGTGTGGTCACTGGGTCTCTTCCAGTAAGAATCTCATAAGTGAGGGTCAAGTCAACAGTTTTTAACTGGAACCTGTTAGTATTAACATTCAAAAGACAAGAAGGAAAACGTCACCATTTCAAGTGTATTTTATTACTTCAACTCAAAGTTCAAGGACACAAGGAAACACAAACTACCAAGCTAGAGGCATTATGGGAAAAGGACTCTATGCCTGGAGCTAGTCCCTCACTTTTCCACCCTCTTCTGGAGCTCTATGATCGTAAGCTTCAGCTGCCTGAAGCTGTGCTCTCCCCTGAGTTCGGGGTGGACCTCCTGGTGGTGGTGGTGGTAGAGCCTTAAAACGTCGTCCACCACCTGCCGCTCGACCAGCTCCTCGGCCTTGTCCACCTGCTCCCTACGGACTGCCACGGTCAAACCTCTGCCTCTGCCTGGGTGGTTCCTCAACCGTCTGCTGCTCATCTGCATGGTGAGTTGGGCAGTCATGAGCCATGTGGCCCTGCCCGCCGCATGCATAGAATTGTCTTCCACTCGTAAGACTAGATCTGCTGCGTGTGCCCCGCACTACTGAGCCAGTGTCCTGAGGTCGTCTGCCTGGACCCATGAGTCATCCGTCTACTGCCTGATGTAGAAGATTCTGCTACGTGCCGCCCTGCGGTTGGTCTCACTGCTGAAGTAGGCTCAGCAAGGAAGCTCTCGTTGAGAAGGGCTCGCTCCAGTACTCCTGCCTGTTTCGGAATACTAAGGGATATCAGTGATAACCGGATCTCATACCTCAATCCCTTCTCAAAGGTCCGGGCCAGGAATAATGGGTCCCGTACCATGTCTGTCGAGTAGCAGGAGAGGTCGGTAAACCTCGCCGAGTACTGGGCGACCGTCAAGCTGCCCTGCCGCAACTGTAGAAGCTCCTGGATGCGCCCCGCACAGAGGGTGACTGGGAAGAACTCCAAGAGGAAGAGGATATCAAAGTACATCCAGAGGAGTGATGCCTCGTCGTGCCCCTGGAGAATCAAGATCCACCATCTCCCTGCTGCCGCGTGCAGGAGGATTGTTGCGAGGATCACCATGAGGTCTGCCGGTGTCCTCACTAAACTAAAAACTCGTACAACTTTCTCCAGCCAATCCTTGGCTGCCTGAGGGTCCATCTCCCAACGGAACCTGGGTGGTCACTGATGCTGAAACTCGTGCAGTTCACTAAGGTGACGTGCATTGTCAGCAGCTGGGGCTGGTAGCATCGGTGGCTCGGCGGGTAGAGGTACCGCCGGTGCCTCTGTTGTCAAAGGGCCCTATACTGAGGCCTCGTCGCTCAGTGGGATGTCATCATGCACAACACTCAGAACCCTAGCTAGCTGCCATTGTGGGTCCATCCTGAAAAGAAACATGTGCGCCACGGTCAAATAGTATACCTGGTGAGCTGACACAAAGTAATCTGAAAGAAAACTTGAAACACACATGCAATCAATGTTTTCGTGCATTAAGTTGGAAATCAGAAGTCAGGGTCCTGGTGTACGGATACGTCGGCCGCCGCACCAATACTGGAATCCCTGGACTGATAACCACACTCAATACTCTTAACATTATTGCTTCACGTAGAAAAATATCAGAGTCCTGAGTTCTACGGTAGAACCGAACTCCTCTGATACTAATTTGTCATGACCCGTCCTCGGGGCCCGTGTCGTGAATACCCCAAGCCCATCTTCCATAGGCCAGGGGATAGTGTCTAGCACCAAGGACTAATTCCCGATAAAAATGGAAGGCATTACCTTTGTAAAGTAAACAAACACCATAGAGCAAGAAAGCAGAAGTAAACACTAAGTAAAAACTGGGTACAACAGTAAGTGCGGAAAAAGTAAGTGGGCCAGAATACAAACCCAAACTGAAAGTAAAGTACAACTGGAAAGGGAAAACAACAACTGAAAGTAAAGCCACAGCCTCGAGCCATCCACTGGAAGTCCCACCTGAAGGGTGGGTACAGATAGCCTCCACAGCTCCTTGGGTCCAGCCGTCTGCTCCGAGTACGCCCCGCCCAGTGATCCACCTTCGGGTACCGGCCTGCTCCTCGTGCCTCAACCACGATCAGCATTGTCCGTCGTCTGCAACCAACATAATGTAGTGCAGGAATAGCCCATGCAGGGTTGAGTATATCTACTCAGTAGGGACCCCGAGACCCCCGAAGGTCTCCCAGAATCCACAAAGGATAATCCACAAAGGAAAGATACAGACACGAAGTAACGTCCGACACTACTTAGGTATATGCCCATACATATACCTAATTCATCAATTCTCGTTCAGCTCCAACATCGAGGCTCAAGTACAACCCAGTCCTCACAAGAAACCACAACCCAATCCACACAGGAAAGTATAACGTAATCCACATAGGATATCAAGTCAATCATATTGAAGATAAGGATTGAAAGTCAAGATACAACTCAGACAGTTATACTTCTTCGTATGATGATATAGATGATCAGATATAGCCACTGATTCATCTAAGCCGTCGGACCCACAAAGCATCTATAGGTACTAACCCCCGAAATGACCCACAAAGGATCTAACCCACACAAGATCGATAAGTAACTAACCCCCGCAATGACCCACACAGGATCAGACCCACACAGGATCTGTGGGCGCTGGCCCACACAGGACCGCTGAGCGCTGACCCACACAGGATAAGTAGCACTGATCCACGTAGGATCACTGAGTGCTGTATTCGTCGCTATCGAATCCACAGAGGATTTCTGTATAGTCGTCATCATCGTCGCAGTCGCAGCCGGCTCTAGGGTTCCCGCACATAGCAAGATCGTTCGGGAGGGTCCACTCCACGAGCTGAGGGGCTGATACATCAACTGACACATAGTCCAGAGTTTATGTATCCAAAAGTTCCGTATAGTCAACAGGAACTCAACGTCACAGACGGCATGTCAATCGGACTCCCGGTCTGAGAGTTATTGGCCTTTTCGTCCTAGGGGCTCGGTAGGTTTTTAAGTCAAAACCAACCCGACCGTACACCAACTACGTCCAAACCTCGAGCGGAGTAAGCCAAAAGGTCTGTCTCACTAAGAGGAATCAAACAAGGTTGACGACACGTCAATCGTACGTCCGGAGCTCAAGTTATAAGCATTTCCGCTCCGAGGGCCAGGTCGGTTTCGTTTACGAACCAACCCGGCCGAACCCAAAGTACTCTGAAACCTTGAGTGTAATATACCAAAATGACCGCCTCGATCCAAGGATCGCATCGCAGCTGACGATGCATCGATCGGAGGTCCGCAGCCAATGTTATGGGAAGAATACTAAAAGAGGTTCGGTATTATGGGGTTTGGGCCCGGTCCGACCCGGCCCGATACCCCCAGGGTCGGCACGAATCGGGGCGACCTGAACCGGGTCCGGGTCCGGCCCGGCCCGGCCTGGGCTTGGTCCATCCCAGCCTGGGTGTTGCCCGGCCCGGCCTGGGCGGCCCGGCCTGTCGTGCTGTCGCGGCCAGCGGCCAGAAGGCTCGGCCGTAACGGCCGAGCGGTGAAGGGGGGGCGCGCTGCCCCTCGCGTTGAGAACCCGCGACCCCCTTGTGGGGGGCCGCACCTTCTGGCCGACCAGGGGTTACGAACCCCCGATTTTCTCTTGACCGGATGGCCCGCTCTGGCCAGCCGGCTGCTGCCGCTACGGGACCGGTGCTGGCAGGTCCCCCTGCTCCGACTCCGTCGGCCCGGAACCGGCCGCCGGTCTCCCCGCTCCGCCGCGGCCTCAGCCGCAGCCTTGGTCCGTCCATCACGGCGCGACGGCGCCGCGCCCCTCCACCGTGATCCCGCTCTGGACGCGGTGCTTTTGTAGTTCTCCGGCGGGGCGCGACCGGGCCGCGTCTTGGGTTCGTCTTCAAAGGCGCGGCGGGACGACTTCACTTCTCAACATTCTTTAATATTTCTGCGTGGTGCTTCGTCACCGCGTTGCCTTGTTCGTGCCGCAAACAACATCTAACAACGAAAGGGGATAGGAGGGTCATCCATGTTCGTGCGGTCTGACCCCCTCCCGTTATTGCGGTATCAGACGTTCCAATAGAAATGAAGAAAGGCAACGGAAGAATTCACGAACAACAATTAAAATAAATCCCTACCTCGTCGAATTCGATGAGTGAGGATTCGTAGCAGAGTTAACCATAGCGGAAGAAGGCGTCATGGAAGGAGGACCGTCACGTCATGGATAGGGAACATCACGGAAGAAGTGTCGTGGTACATGGCGTCGCATAGTCGATCTCTGAGGATTTGGCGTTCTTCGTCGGAGATCGGTGCGTTCTTCACGTTCTTCACGTTCTTCGTCGAAGAAGAAGTCTTTTCTCCAAATCCTCTCCATGCAACATGTTCCAACCCAAATAAAATAAGTGTTGTCATATTTTAATAACACTCAAACCAACTCTTTTGAAAGTTAAAAAGAAAAGAAACGATCAATTAATTGAGGAGTTTAAAACCGCCCAATTAATGAGACGTTTAATATCCAGATTAAACGCAAGAGTTGACTTCATAAAAGGGGGGTGCAGGTGCATTACTTAGGAAGAAAAGAAACGGTGGGGATCGTGTGGGCCCCACCCCACAAATATCCTAACTAGTGGTTTAGGATATTATGGGTCCCACTTTAACCCCTTAACTTAGTTTAACAACTTAAATAAAATAAATGGTGCGACCAATTTATTTTATTCATTTACTTAACCCGAAAAAAATTAAAAAAACACACCCGAGAAAACAAAACTCCAGAAAAGGTGCTTATAAGAAATTACCGATGCTACGATTCCAACGGTGGCCTCAGAATTCGATTCCGAGCACCGGTTCAAAAGTTAGAAAAACCTGCTCGTTCATTCAATGAACGTACCCGAGCTAAAATTCGGAAAAAATATTCCAGGCACACCGGGCCTCAGAATTAGGTGCCGTCAGAAACTGCGCTCTTGTAAAATCCCAAAGAAAATTAAGAAAAATAAATTCCTTGAATTTTATGGGTCTTTACATATAGAACATCTTTTCTAACAATTTTTAATAAAATATATAGGACATATTGTCCAACAATGATAAATAAAAGATATGGGAAAAATTTTCCAACAACTATAATATTTATAGAGGAATAACATATCGAATGAAAATAATTAAATGATAAAGAATGTGATTTCCATGATCTAAAAATTAGGTGTGCCTTTAACCATTTACATATAAGTTCCCAAAGAAATATAAAATGAATTTGACTTTACTTTTATATTATGAATATAAGGATAATGGTCCAACCCTAAGGAAAAATAATAAATGTGGGTACATAATCCACCCATTCCCTTTTCAACACTCAATAAACTACATTTAGTTATTAAATCATTAATTATATGACAACACAACATATATGGTGTTTTGTTACATATGAAATGTATTGCCATATAAAAAAATTTATATCATACTACATAAGTGGAGGTTCAAATCAGGGGGATCAACATCCATTGATATCGATAGACTTAGAGTCACAGTCTAAAAAATTTAATCATTAGAGTCTAAATATTTGTTCAATTATATTTTTATCTAATGGGATACTGCATAATTTAACATGGTACAAGAACTTAGACATTCCCTATTATAATTCAGACATTTCATTTATTTTCATTTAGAAAATTATTATTCTAGTAGTAAACCCAAACACTCCTAAGGATGTGCTCAACCTATTCATAAACAATGGACTACGTCAAAAAAATATGACAACCCAAAGTGGTGGCCTCTGTTGAGGTCCCCAAGAATAATCCATGTCAAATAGGACTAACAAACTTCCTGGTTTTGGTATAATCTTTTAATTTAATACATTTAACATTTTGGAATTGTAAATTGGGAATTTAAGCAAGTGACACAATAAAAAATTTATAAACAACACTACATTATTGTAAAGGCACATATGCCACCTACTTTATACTTAGAAAGATTCACTCATCCATTATCTAGTATGGGATTGAGAAAGAATGATAGAAATCTAATTAGTTAGAAAAAATCCTAAAAATATGTCATATAATCTCTTATAGAAATAAATTCCAAAATACTAATAGAATTTGTGAAAATAAAGAGGTTGAATAATATAATCACTATTTGATATACAATGCGATGAGTGAATGTAAATTAGATTCTGTATAAAGGATATCCATCCCATCCTAGAATAGGAGGATAGGTGTGATCAAGAAGCTTACAAGTGTGGGGAATGAGGGCGAAATAAGGTGGAATTAAACATAAAGAAAAGATATGTAAAATGTTTATTTCACCCATTTTAATATGGTGTATAGTTAGTTCATATGGTTAGATTAATTGTGTGTTGACAATATTACAACACTGTCCAATAGAACATGGACATGTATGGTTAGGTTAATTATTTTCCAAACCGTTCATAGTCTATGTGGAGATATTGTCCATGAACCTCACCACATCACATGGATAGGAACATGGTAAAAAAAATAATGAAAAATAAATGTGGTTAACCTCTAAAATCCTCTATAGTTTTTATAATGTATATCCAATATCCCTTTCACAGTTTGAAAAACGTTGTGTATCCCTTATAGGGTTGCACTATTTGGGTGCATGTTTATCACAAACAACATAATAAACTTGTACGCCCCGTTACCTTTGAAAATATTAGGTTTCATGAGCCTAATTCTCCTGAAACCCATATAAAATCCCAAGAAACTTGTTTTTAATTAAAACATATTAAATGAATATTTTTATTTATCGTATAATTCAAAAATAAATTCCATTGCCCAGTTCAAAATTTGGCCTGTGAACTAAAACTAAACTTCAATTTTCAATGGTATTTCTAACCTGGTTCAAAATAAAATATCATACAACCACCATATATATGAACTTACCATCCATGACATGCCCTGATGGAATCCTAAAACAATTCCTAACATACTTGAGTTAGGAATCATCACCTAAACATTCCCATTGGGTTTGTAAGCTCCCAACAAACCTCCAAGAACAACATTAACCGTACAACACTAAAACCAATAAATCTTTATACAACTTGTGTAACAATTAATGAAGGATCTGAATGAAACCTACACGATCCCACCTAACCTGATACATGTCATGTCATAATATCTTCCATAAATTTACATAGGAAGCTCCTCACCATGTGATATTACTTTCAATAACCAATTACAATATGTAGAACTTCCACTACAAGAATTTCCAACAAAATAATTCCTTTGGAATCCTCAAAATTGTCATAAAACATTTCCTATCTCTATATGTCAGGTAAAAAATGATGAAACTCAACTTGGTACTTGATTTGGTAAATATGGTTTAATTTTAATCGACCTAGATCATCCTAGTTGCACAAGAATTTCCTTGAAAATACCCAAATGAACTTTACCCAACACTTGTCTGTACCCATTGTGTGATAGACACAATTTCTCACTAACTACATATAAAATTTTAAAGAACTCAGGGAAAATCACCTCCAAATTACTATTTCAAAAAATTCACATCTTCCATATCTGATGCATTCAATGATATATTCAGATGCCTTTACCCTAGGAAAACCTAAGATCTCTCAAAAAATGATCACCTATGTCTGTAACCAAATTTAGATGATTTATCATAAATAAAAAAATTCTTGACCATTCTATTCACCCAACCAATACATTAGTACTAGTATATGTCTATTCCCAAATCCTTGGTTCGTAACAAGATATCCTAAGCCTACAACCAACTATTGAACTCTACATAAGTATTTATTTTAACATGTACCTAGAATTTATTGAGGAATCAATCTATTCATTGTTTCATTTATCCAATGTTATATGAATGGATAAAGAACCATTAAACATCCAATATTAGTGTCCAACAACCCTTCTCACATTAGTGTTTCTCACTAGCAACTGATTTTCCAATCTCCACATTAAGATCATTATCTCCATCACTCCAATGAAATGAATTTCCAATCATCACACCCCATGATCCATTTATCCCTAGAAATATCGACTAGAATTGATAATAACCCACTCAACCACAATCACTAAATAAATAATCACCCACAACCCATTATGGATATCAAATAATAGTTCCCATGGTGTTTATTAAGTTTCAAAATTAAGACATGAATCATCTCCGTCAACTACCAATTGTTTCTTACCCAATATCTAGCTTACATTAAACTATTTATAAATCATAACTCCCAAGGCGTCCATCAATTAAAATAGAAAATTAATTTGTTTTATATCTTTACATAATTTTATAACCGATACAACCACATCATACTCATGTAAACATGAAGATATTCATAATGATCATCACTAAATTGAGAGTTCACTATGATTTCATTGAAATACATGTATTTATCTCCTAAGCTAAACTACTTACACACAATATAATAATTCCATTAATCAACTGTTGAAACAAAATGTACCAAAAGTATAAGTTCAATTCCAACATATAGGCCCACTATCTCATGGAACCTAATTTATTTTCATATTATCCCTTTCCATGAGGACTTCCTTTAACTCACCCAAATATCCTAGATTCCATGCCCATAAGCTTCATATTTGAATCTATCAATGAAAAAAATTCTCTTTATTTCTCACCAATGATCAATATCAACCAACTAATATGCACAATTAGTATAAACTAAAATTTTAATACATTTAGACTGCACATCCCATACCCTCCAATACAAGATTTGACTCATGATCTCACGAGTATTTATGCAGTAAGGCCATGATGACCGTGCTACATGGAATGTTAGTTTTTTACAGTAGAATCTCCCATGAAACATCACTTCAGAATAGTTTAGTTAACCTGGGCCATGATTTATCAAACAAACTCACATATTATGATGTAATTTCCTAAATCACAGTATCTACCACACAACCATCGGTGTCCATTCCTATATATTTTCATTTAACACCGGTTGGGTACTCAAAAAAATTCCTCATCTTTGTTATGTATTCCAAGCACAGATAGGCTACCGACCCATCAAATCTCTTAGATCAATTACATACACTGAACCAAAACCTAACTTCTACACTCCTTCCAAAATCAATACTGAGACTATATTCTCACTCTGAATTGGAAACTAGATGTTCCAAACATAGCATCTCAACAACATTCAAAATTTATTATGAAAATTTATAAATGGCCTTCTACGGTCATGTTCCATATACATTGAACGAAATTATTCTCCCAAAATATTCGATGCTCCCCATTATAAGAGTTTCCAAGGAATAAAATTACTGAAAACAAGAATCTCATCCCATGGAACACACTTGATGACTTAAAAATGCGGTTCATGGATGTGGATAACATGCATATGACAATTTATAACATTAAAGGAGAGATAAACCAAGCACTTGTATGTAATATAATATAGGATTACTTTTATGTTCATGTGCGACACTCTCCCTGAGAAATTATTTCAAGAATCACTTAATACATAGATCAATATACACTAGTGATAACCCCAAAATAATATAATTTTTGAACTCATGATCCCTTATACAAAGAATTCATTTAGTAACACAAGTCAGATTCTTACCATGATCACATAGATTAAAAATTCCCAAGGCTAAAATGATTAACACCAAATGACTGATCGTTGGTTTCACCATTTCTAACTCAACGACAATGTGTATAACAATATGAATCATCTTCAATTAACAGATCATAATTGGTGCACCAATTATCTTCTAATCCATAGTCCCAATGGTTCTTCATATATCAACATGTGATATCCCAAACAAATAAATTTCCTAGAGATATTTTATTTGATAAATCTCTCTACCTAGATAAGAACCTACCACATCTTCTATCTGTAAAGAAAAAGGATTGAATGAATATCAAGGAATAATAACATGAATGAGGCACATTTAACCTGATGAACCTACAAATTCAATATTTCTTATTCTCCTAATTGGATTTTATTTCATCACATTACCACCCTCTCAGTTTGGGTGTTGTTTTATATACTAATTGGTTTACCTGAATCAAATGGTACCTAAATGAAACATCTCACCTAAACTATATACACATATTTACCAATGATTTACCTCACATAACTCTACCATTACTGTGTTAGAAAAAAATTAAACAATTGATAAACTATTAAAAACCAGGGTCATTAAAAAAGGTTACTAGACTCATTTACCTATCAATTAAATCCAGTGAAACTGAATAAAAAGTCTAAATAAGATCCAAAAACAACTTCCATTTCCCTATTCAAGGTATTTCTCAATGGAAAATTAGAGTTGATCCTTATGTGAGGGACCCAAATAAGAACACCTCGAATGCTTTTATTCAATAATTTACGTAAAAATATAAATTATAATATTAAAGAGTTAGATATATATGCAATTGAACATAACATTTATAAGTAAAAAAATTCCAAAATTTACTTAGCATTTTTATTTTGCTAACAACATAAATCATTTTAGGAAATTTATATCAAAACTCAATTTTAACCATTAATTTATCCACATGTCCTCACAATGGTATTTTTTTAAATAAAATTCAACTCAAAAGCTATAGAGGAAACATACCTCAGGTTATAACTGGAATTTCAATTAATAAATTCCTCATATCAAATAATCCTCAAAACCAAACCAATCTTTTTTTATCATTTTAAAAGAATTATTTTTAAATATGTCACCATATATTTATACTAAAACCTATATAATTGGCCTATGAAACATTAAATAAAAATACTCTTCATGTACCATGGAATTTATGAATAAATGTGACCATGAAGCATCCCATCATATTATAATACATTCAGTTTAATGAGAATATATTCTAATTGTATAGAGTAAACACTCTATAATTCTTAATTAAAACCCCATTTGTGATCAAAAAATTTATTTATGAGTTAAAATTTTACTATTTTTCTTTCATTTACACATTTTTTCTGTATAATGAATCATCATTACCAAGTTATCAATTTCTAATCTTTATAATTAATAATTAGAACACATGTAACTGTAATTATACTCTAACACTTATTCTCAGTATGTGACAAGTTCATATGCGGTTATTCAATTATATGGGTGTCCATCCAAAATTTAATGAAGTGTACGCTTTAAAAATTATAATTGGGATCCATTTAATCATGACCAACTAATGAATCAACCAATTTATTTTAGGTTCCATGGAACAAAAAAGTCATAACATGGTAATTTAAGTGTCATCATAAATCTATGAAACCAAATTTAGGTTTATATAGACACTTTAATAAGAAAAATATTATTTATCATTTCCCTATATGAATCATATTTTAATTTATAGACATAGTAGTCAAAGAACATACAAAACACTATAGACGATGTATAAAATAATGTAAACATAGTAGAGAATTTCATGGCATATAAATCTCTAAGAGGATATAATTATGGATGATAAAATACATTCTCAATATACCATGAAAAGGGTAAAAATCTATAACCATAATGAATATCAGAAATAATGTGTGTCACTTAATGGTGAAATAATACAACTAGAAAAAGGGGGAACCAGAACACAAAGTACCATCCTAAAAAATATGGACTTTTCTCTATAAGAGTATTAGTTACTCCTAAGAATAGGCTCATTACCAAATTTTATCATTTTCGAGTATCATATATACAAACATAAAACTAAAAGAAAATAAAATAATGAACTGATACCAAATATAATATTATGATATGCGTTAATATAGAAATAACCAGACCCAATGGGTCACATGGCTTCAAGAGGCTCCCCACATAAAACAGGATACTGAATAGAAGTGGGGGTCTATGATGGTATGATGGAAATACTATACCCTTATAATAAAGGAAGAGTGCATGAGTTAAAGTAATGAATAACACAATCATTTGGTGAATAAAATAAATGATAACCTAACCAATACCAAATAAATTTCCATACATGAACATGATATGAAATAAATACAAATAATTCAAGCATACAATAAGTAATAAATAATAATTTTCTATAATAAAAAATGAATAAATAAATAATATACTCCAACTCTAGTTCATATCCCATGTACATGCTTAACTGCTTATCCAACACCAATTCTTAGACCTGAAGATACAATAGAAAAGAAACATGTGCCAGGTACTAACCTACACCTAGGAGATCATTCCAAGTACCAATCAATGACCAGAATATTGAGTGAGTAAAACTCAGTTGGCCACCACCAATGATGTCTAATCTATAACCCATTTCATGAATATAGAATGATACAATGTTAATGTATAATGAACAACTAAGTGAAATAAATGGTAAAGCTGTCTTCTTGGGCACCTCATGAGACACATAGTCAATACTACCTACATTGGCATAAACCGAAACATCTTTGAGCATCCACGTATATTATAAACAGTCCTATGATCAATGTTATATAATTAATTAATCTATGTACAATAATAATAATTTGGGTAATCAAATTTTAAATAAGTGCATCAGCCTAAGAATTTAACCAAGGGCACGTGGAGCATTAAGTCCAAAAATATTCAATATGTGAAGTGGAATTTAATTTAAAATAATTAAATATAAATAATAATGATGTGGATCATCGTTTAAAACTATTTAAATGAAAGATGGTAAAAATAGAACATTGTTTCCAATGATAGAATTAATGAAAATGAACCCTAGGTCCAAAAAATACAAATTCAATATATGAAACTTCTTGTACAACAATTATAAATAAATGATATAGAAAATTTTTTCCAAAAAAATATTACAAATAATAATGAATATCTTGTCCAATGACTATAATTAAAGGATATGGAACATCTTTTCCAAGATCTAAAATTCAATAATACCTTTAAAAATTTAATTATAAATTCCCATGGAACATATCAATGAATTTTATATCACATTTACAATATATATATATATATATATATATATATATATGGAAAATTACTAAGACCTATGGTGGGAATAATCAAATAGGGAAGATATGCCACCCATTACATTTTCACAACTCAATAAACTCCATTTAGTTATTCATTCATTATTGATATTCCAACACACCCATAGAAGGGTGTTTGGATGCATAGGAAAATTCTTACCACACACAACATTTAATATCATACTCGCTAAGGGGTTATTTAAACTAAACTCATCAAACTCCATTGATGTCAAGGGACTCATATTCATGGTCTGAGAAATTTCATCAATAGAGTATCAAACTTATCCAAATTACCTTTTTATATAATGGTGTAATTCGTAATTTTATATGGTCCAAATCAGTTGGAAATCCCTATAATAATTCAAACATTTCATTTATTATCAGTTAACTAACTCACATTCCAAAATACATCCTAAACACACCTAATGAGGTTTTCTAACAATTTTAAAAGAATCGGTAATATTAGAAAACAATAAGAAATTACAAAAGGGGTGGCCCATGTTGAGGTATCCAATATTAATACATTTCAAGGAGGATTGACGAACATAAATGTTAGGGTATAATCATTTAATTTAAGGTATTTAAAATCTTTTAATCAATATATATGAATTTCAACATGTGGCATAATTAAACATTTATAAACAATGATAATTCAAAGGAAAGAAATATATATAACCTTACATAATCATTGTAAACTTCACTCATTCATTATAAAGATTTTATTCAATCTCTAATAGGAGATTTGGAAGAAATTAAAAAATCACCAAAAAATAGGGCAGGAGAGTTCTTATGAAAATAATATCAAATACGGCTAGAAAAAATAAGAAAAGAATAAGGAATATTAGATTTACTATTGGATATCCAATGTGGTGAATAGTGGTAAAATTGTATACTATATGATGGAGATCCACCAAGCCTATAAGAGGAGGATATAAAATCATGAGTCATTCCCTAGAATGGGGAATGAGAGAGAATTGAGGAATTAAAATTAAGAAATAGAGGAAAAAAATAACCATTTTACCCATTTTTAATAGGGTAAACAATTTTGTTGCATTTTTAAATTTACCATGCTCTATAAATGTTTCAAAAAGCTCTAATGTCACATGAAAATTTATGGATAGACATATGGTTTTAAAACTATATTAAACCATTGTAGATATGTTCTCCCAAAACCTCACCACCTCGCACAACTAAGTGTATTGTAAGAAAAACCGTACATAGACCACGCAATTCACCTCTATAGTTTTTCACATGGACATGTTCACTACCTTGAATCGTTTGAAAAATTAAGTGTTACCCTTACATGGTTTCTTAGTTTCAGGGGATGGTTATCACTAACCGTATGCATCCCTTTACCATTCCAAAAACTAGGTTTCTTGAGCTGAATGATCCCAAAATCCACATCACATCATGAGAGAATTCTTGGGTATTAAAACTAAATTAAAAAAAATATATTTTTGTATGAAAACTTTTGGAATTATGTTCCAAATATCAGTTATAAAAATTTCCCATACACCAATACGAAAACTCAATTTCATTTGAAAATTTCAACCTAGTCCGAAGAATGAGATTTACATTTACCAATTAAAGTCACACCCTTATTTAAATCATTTATGGGATATTTTTTTTGTGAAAACATCACATTAAAGACACAATAAAATAATGTATCAATATAGTGGTGATTCAACCTACCTAAACTCGAAGATTTTTCCAATCTATTCCACCATTCATGAGTTCCTCTATCTTCTTCCCCTCCTCAATCTCCTAGAACTGGAAGCCCCATATCATCTCAAACCAAAACATTGATTCCACCCAACCCCTAACCACTAAGATCTCCATTAGGTTAAAACTAATAATGAATAAGAGAAGGTAAGACTAATAGGGAAATACAATAGATCCATACACCAAACAAATAAATGTCCAATGGCAGTGAGTTTGGAGGAAAATCATCAAGAAAGATATCCCAAAAATAACCCTATCCTCAAGAGTCCCGTGCCAGAGTAGAATAATGGGACTGAAATAATTTAAATATGATTTTAAAACAATTTTAATCATGGTTTTTAAGAATGTGAATAATCTAACTATATGGCCTTAATGATCATGCATATCACCCATACAACCCTCAAAATTTCTAAAAGAATCCCAATTTGTCCTAAAAAATTCCCCAAACACATCGTCATCCTTTTATTACACTTTTTAATACCAAATATTCACTCTAATATTTTTAATAAAAATTTAATCTCAAATATATCTGTTATCCCAATCCCTAGACCATAATACAATATATTTATCTTAAAAATCAATTAAATTCTGTGAGTTTTATTTCTCTTTTGATATTATTAAACTCAATAGATTAATAAAATACCATATTATTATTATTCCATGAATTTATCAAAATTTAAATGAAGCCATTAGTAATTTTAAAAATTGAAATCTTTGAATGATGATAATATTGAGTCGATTTTTTATCATCTTGATCCATTTTTATCGAACAAATGAAAAATATTTACACATTCTATTAAAAAACTTTTTACTTAGTTATTATAAAAATTATTTATACAGGTAAATGAATAATTATAATAATTTTCATTATTTTACATTTGAATGTTTCAATATTTTGGTTAAAAAAATAATTTTTTCCATTCAAACCATTATTTCAGTTTTTAATAGAAACACATTTGTAATTATGGTTAAAAATATTACTTTTCCAACAACCATCATAATTATAATTACATTTTAAATCATATTGGGTATTAAATATGTTATATTCACCATTATCCCAATAATATTTCAAATTTTTATTATACTATAAATTCTATACTTTTTTTCATTAAATTGTTTTGTACGTTTTGAATAAATTAATTTTATTATAAAGATTTGATGGTGGTTCACTATTATTATATGAGCCTCAAATTTGAAAATTATTATTTTTTAATTGGTTTTGATTTTAAAAAATATTTTCTTTAAATTCATTTGATTCTAATTTTTCCCCATGAAATAAGTGGTTGAAATTACTATATAATTACTTCATATTATGGGCTTAATGATACTACATTGTAAAATTGTTTAGGTGGAATTAATTGGATCAAAAATACGAAATTTCCATTGAAAAAATGTCATAAAAACTATATCAAGAATAATTAGTAAACCTTTTCACAAAAATAATGATCAAATACAAAACAAAATGTATATTAAATAATAAGAAGACAAAGGTAGTTGATTTTCACACAATATAAACAACAATATTGAATATAAATCTCCAAATTATATAAAAACATTCATGAAAATTATGGGAAATTAACAAAAAGGAAATTTCACTATAAGATTTATTTATTTTTTTAAACAAATTTTCATTTAATCATTTTTTATATTTTTGTTAAATATAGAGTATTCTTGTTTTGTTTCTAAAATTTTATATATTTTTTGGGTGTAGGGAATGTTTCCTTCCCCAATAGCGATTCCAAAATTTGATGGAATAAATTTATTTTAATAATATTTACACTCTAATATTAATATCTTGTCAATACTTCTATAATATGGATTGGCCTAATATCATTATCTATTAATTAAGGTGTACTTATTTTATTTATTTATTTTTATATAAAACCATTATTTTTAAAGGGAGGCATGAAGATTTGAGGTATTTATATTGGAAAATAATTAAAACTATTGAATAAATACCAATACATATATTATTACCTAAATATTAAAAAAACTAAAATTTTATTTTTAACATTTGAACATTTATATCAGTAATACATTTGAATTTTAAAAATAATTCCACATTATTTCTTTATACCTTATTATAGAAAATTAAATTTTATAATTTTAAATTATATTAAACAATGTAATCGAAAATTTAGAGTAAATAAATAATCACACTTATACTATACCAGTATAGTTTAATGTTTAAAGAAAATAATATAAAAGATTCAGAATTGAAAAACATGAATTTAATTTTTTTTAAATATTATAGAATCATAGAAATTTAAAATAAACAAATATATTTAAAAAACTAAGAAGATTAGAAGAATAAATTACAATATAAAGATAAATAATACCTATATTAACATAAAACATTAAATATTTATATTTGTTATAATAACTATACCTACTACTAGTGTCTATTTTAAATATTGATAATAAATAAATAAATAACATATACTATAAATACTACCACTTATTTTCTTAAAATACCATAATAATATTGGGAAAAAGAACAAGAACTAAATTTTCTTTTTATTTTATATTTTAGTTTCTCTCTCATATCTAATTTCTTTCTTAGACACACAAATGTTGTAAAACATTCAGGTTCTAATAATTGGAACTCTCTTTTTAACCTTCACTTAGACACCAACTCAATCACATTCTTGTCTTAATTATGATCATTAAATATTTTCCACTAACATCCACCACCTAGGGTTCCACTTGCTTGGCTAGTGAGTCACATTCAAACACTCTTATTTTTTTCTTCGACCACCTATAGGTTTAACTTATCATCAAGGTGATTAATAATAAACCAATCATATTTAGTCTCTGGTTCTACTAATTAAACATAAATTAAACAATTATTTTATTTTTAAAGAATCTTCCAATATTATCTTATGGTTTTAAAATTTGTATGAATCTCTATTAATTCCTAGATTTTACTAAATAAGAAACATTACTTGGTAATTATCTAATATCAAATTTAATTATTATTTATTTTCTATATCCACCTCATAAAATTGATATTTAGCCTCTTTGAGTTATCCTTTTAATTTATTATCCTATAGGTCAACCTTTTCTAATATTCTCTTACTCAACATATTAGTAGTGATCAGTTCAATTGGTAATTTTCTTAACTATGACACCTCAACGAGTTTGATTATAATTTTCAACCAGAAAATAATTGAATATAATATTTTTAGTTTGTTTAATATGTTATATTTTATTCTTATGTCTATGAATTTGGAATGAACACTATTCATTCCCCTAGAAACTCTAATAACATCAATGATTTTTTGATATTTATCAAACAAGAGATTATGTCTTTTATACGATATTGTGACTATACTATTTATTATATGAAAATGGTTATCCATTTTAAAATATAGATCCCTTTTTTCCTTAAAATTAATCATACACGAATATTGGTTCAATCTCACACCACTGGATAAAAAAAGTGTTTGTTATTATTCAATTGAGTATTTATTCAAATAAAAGACTCCCCATAATATTATTCCATTTTATATTAATCTACATTAATATTACACAAAACTTTTTATTGTTACATAATATTTGTTCTTCCATTTTGATATTACATTGAACATTAACTCTCTTTTAGCAATACATTATCTTTTTAAAATCACCTAAAATGTAAAAACAAACATGAAAATAATTAGTTGCATAATTTAGGAAAAAAAATAAAAAATTATAGAACATTGAATAATGTATATAATTTTACATTTTTGAAAATAATATTAAGATATCTTGTAAAATACTATATAGTATTTTTTGGGTTTTGTATGAATCTTATGACACTTCTTTGACACAAAATGGGTAATTAGAAACCAAATACAAGGATATTCCATGAAAGATTAATAAAACATGTGATAAAATAAAAATGAAGAACTAATGAAAAAATATATACATTATATAAAAGAGACACTACAATATTTTTGTCCTACATATGATGAGTTTGAGAAAATCATTGAAGATGGAAAAAACATACCACCTCCATTGTTGTCCATGGGATAAATTGAATCATCAACTATTCAACTAGGACTGAACTGTTCTCCATGGTATGATATAACCTCTATAATAAAAGGAGTAAAATGATATATGGCATCCAGTCAGGGAGTATCAGTCATGTAAGAGGATCCAAATCCACACAAACTACCATTGTTGGTCAATATATTATTTTTGTAATCAAGAATCATTTTTAATTTCTGTCTCTTTTATTCTTGCAGTGTAACATATGAACATCCGTTACATTGAAACTCAAAGTCATATACTGAGAGGTTGATAATAATTTCACTTCAGAAAATGTATATATATATATATATATACATATTTATGTTTAAAATGTGATTGAATGATAAAATGGAGGCTTCCTTTAATATGATACATTTTAAAATTATTTAAATATTCAAGTATATTTTACATAACCAATATAAGAACTCGTTTTTCTTATCATAATAATAACATTATAGATGAAACTTATGATTGCTACATTGTCTTGGTGTTTTTAACATTTTGAATCATATATAATTAATTCCCCATCCTTATATAAATTAATGATAAAACCACCAAACTAAAATCATTAGTGAACAACATATATAAGGAGTTCTATTTTGAATAATGGTAGGATTTAAGAATCCTATTTCCAACCATTTATCTTCTTTAAAATATTTAAAAAGCTTAATAAAAAAACAGAAAATTTTATGTCATTAATTACTATTTTCTACATAGAACTCTTTCTATATTCATCGTTATCATTCTTATGACCCTATTCAATCAAAAAAAATTCCATGAAATAATATAACTACTAAAATTATTGTTTTCTAATACATCCTTACTCTCTTAAGATCTTAAGAAAAACTAACATTAATCTTAGATTGGTATAAATATTTATTTGTTAAACTGAAGATTCCTTATGTCAAAAAGTAATCCCACTAGCCTATTAGATATTATATTTTCTTTATAATATATTTTTATTATAAAAATAGACCACTTTTTTAATAAAAAAATTATTTCTTTTCAGTAGGAATAGTAAAAAAATAAACAGAATCACATATTCTCTTCTATTTTTTTGAAACATTTTTATATAAAAAATAAGACATGTTTATAATATACCACTAATGGGTCGAAGGAATAAATTCCCATATATTTTAGTAAATAACTAGATAAACACTTTCATCAAAAAATTATTTTTAAATCATGTTATAGAACTGAATAAATTATTACTATGTGTATCCAAATATATCCATTTTAATTTAAAAAAAAACTATGTTTACAGGATATTCTCTAGAGAAAAATGAATAAAATATCCATTTTATGAAATATTCTACTAAGCCTAAAGTATCCAATCCTCCAATATATAAACACATTTGTTTCACCACTTGGATATAATATTAAAGTTTGATTATTCATTTGTTTATTTTTCTTTTGTTTTTTGTTTTCCATATATTTACAATAATATTAAAATATGTAATTTTTATCACATAAAAATTTTATAACATTTAAACCCAGTGTGGATTGTCCACATATATTTTTACATCTATTCAGATAATCTAGACAATTTCTTCTTAAATGTCTAACTTTAACACAATGAAAACATTGTCCTTCCGATTTTTTATCTATTTTACAACTATTGTGGACTTTACCATACTTATTTTGTCCTTTTGGATAGTACTTTGAGCAGGATTCTTTTGTACCATCGTCATTATAATAGATCCTGGACCACACATATCTTGTTTAGAAATCCAAAATATATTTAGGAGACCAGAAAGTTGTTTAAAATATTCCAAAATGTTATAATTCATAATAAACTATTAGAACCACTTCAAAGGTGAATGTAGAATGACATATATGTCCAAATCATGATTTATAGATGAATCTAGCCTCTTAGAGTATTTCATTTATGCCTTTATATTGAGTAAATGAGTGGATACTAATGTTCCTTATTCTATTTTACAATGAAAACAAGATTTGGAAACATCATATAATTCTTCATTTCCTTTCTCTTAAAATATATTTTCTTAGGTTACCTATCATTTTAAAGCAATTAAGAGTCTCATGTCGATTTTAAATTTTTTACTCCATTTTAACAAGCATGATTATAGAGACTTCATATACATGCTTTTTATATTTATCATTGTTATCAAAAAAATCTTAAATAACTTCACAAGTGGGTTTATTAGTAAGTGGTTATTCTAAAGAATATAACTTTATTTTTTATTTGAGAACAAATAAACAATTTCTATACCAATAAAGGATGTTTTTACCCATTTTTTCTTCTTTTTTTATGGTCTGATATTTAGGTCAATCATGATGAATATTCCATCTATATATAGTTAAATATTTTATTTGGTGAGTATCATGTTTTATGACCAATTAATAAGGACTCTTATTATATGGACTCCCACTAAAATTATGTACCACTTTTGAGAAACACATTATATCTGTTTGTAGGAAAAGTTCAACATTTCACTGTGAAATTATTCTTATAAGAAATTCATATCATAAATTAATTATTTAAATAGGGAATCATGAAAATCATATCACATATTTTTCATGGATAACTGAGTGGAAAACCCTTTGTAAAATCCATTATATGGATAAAATAAACTGCAATCTTCTGGTATACTTCTATAGGGTTTTCTAGTTTTGTGTAACCCAATGAAAATGTTTAAAAATAAATTAATAAAGACAACCCAAAGGAAACATACTAAGGTAGAACCAACCCATGATAATGTAGTGTCACCCATTATTTTCATTCCTTTCTCATGATAATCTATGGGCGCCAAACTATGGAAGAACCTACCCTACTAGATAATTGATATCTTGAATATTGTTTCCTTTCAAATAATAACACACTTAGTAATAGAAGGGGATTTAATATCACTATCTTATCTCATGTTATTACATTTTAAATATTTATAATTCTATTAATTTATTTTGAAATATAATTACCACTAGAAAATCAGTATGTTTAAAAAATATTTATGTGTAACTCTTTACACAACCCACTTGTTTTTTATATACCCAAAATAGAAGTAAAAAATATTCATACAAATCCAGATTTATCGTGTTAGAAAGGTACAAGTAAACTTCATGTAGATGCATAAAGTTATATGATATTGTTATTACCAACATGTGTAAGCCTAGAGTGACAGATATCTAACCCCATTCAGAAGCCTAGATAAGGCACACGCCTCTAGGTGGGTAGGTATTCCAACCCCGAGTCCCTCTACCTAGGGATAATTTATTCAAGAGATAATTTAATTCATCATAACTCTAATACTTAATTTTTAAAAACTATGTTAAAAAAATAAAATTGAGTTGAAAAATTTATTTAAAAATTGAGGTCATGGTAGATGGAAAATTAAATTAACTATACAGACATTTTGAGGACACAATTAAAGGCTTTATGATGAAGTACATTAAAAATTAAACTTTGTAATACACTATTCATTATATACACAATTTATAATTTTAAATAAATTAAGGGACAACTTTTAAATAAATAAACAATTATAATATTAAAACATGATATAATCATTTACGAAAATGAAATATTTTTTATATTCATTATAATATAGTGTATTTAATATTTAGAAAATAAAGTTATGGGAATTAAATAATTTGGAAAATAAAAATTAAAGTTATGGGCATTAAATAATTTTGAAAATAAAAATTTTATATTCGTTATAATATAGTGTCTTTAATATTTGTTATTACATATAATTTTCATTTTAATTAAATGATATTATATAAATTATAAAATATTTTTTACTCATTTTATATTATGTAAATGTTTTATATAATATAAATATCATATACCTAATTATTATTTTTAATTTAATCATATTAGTGGAATTTTTTAAATGTTTCATAAATAATATGAAAATAAGCCCCATTATATTTTGACATATTATAAATAACATACATTGAATAATTAATAATCTAGATATAAATTTTTTACATATTATCTTTATTTCAATACTTGTAACCCTTTATAAATTGTTTTTATTATGATTTCCAAATAATCACTTTTATTTTCATATTATAAGGATGACATATGATTTGGTTAAATGGTATTTCAAATATTAAAACATCATATTTAAGGATATATATATTTCATAAAAATTAATTTTATTTTATTATAATTCATTTATAATTATTTGATTCATTGATAAATTCTATATAAATTAAACACCCCAAAAAATACATTTTAAATTATTTAAAATATTTTTATAATCCTTCTAAATAATTTTAATTAAAAAAAAACCTTTTTATCAAATTTAAAACAATTTTTATTACCCTTATGCATAGGAATATTCACGAATGAGGGTAAAACCTTCTATCCTTACGCAAACTATCTAAAATCCCTTTCATAATTGAAAATATCTACTTTCCTTTACATAACATAAATATAAGTGTTCTATAAAGGTAATATGAATTTTACCTTAAAAACACTTTTTTCATAAGGTTGATAATTAAAATAACATTATGTGAATGATTAAAATGATGGTAGGAATTTATTTATCTAGAAACGACCACCAAATTCTATTGTGTAGTGGTAAAACCATTATAAAAAACATTTTTGTAACTGAACAATAGAGTTCACCCTTATAAAAACCTACTTTATAAGGGTATAAAAATTAAATAACCCATTTAAACACACATTTATTAATATATGGCTGCTATATAAACTGATATAAATTAGGGTATTGTGATAGGACTATTATGAATACCACTCTCTCAAGGGTAAATTGTTGGTTACAGTTATGTAGCCTAACTATGTAATGGTAAACTGTTTTTTCTTTATTTTTGTAAAACCATAAAAATAATGCTCTTCTTTGAGATTATTATTAATTGAAACTATATATTTCATAATTAGAAATCATGAATTCTCTAAAATATATATATTAGTTTTTGTATGAATATAATAACACTTATTAGAAATAATATGTTAAATTATAAACTGAATCCAAGGATATCCCATGAATGATAAATAAAACATGAAATAAAAATAAGACAAAGAACATCAATAATTATTTATTTTTAAAACCAATAGCCACTATAACATTTTAGATATTTTACATATGAGTTTTAAAAATATTAAAAAATTGGAAAAAAATCATCCCACATCCACAGGTGTCTAAAGGAAAAATTGAATCCTCTTACATTCGAATTGGATTCAATTTTTTTCCTTGATATCCTAGTACCTCTACACACATAACACAAAGATGATATAAATCATAAGGTCAAGGAGTATCATTATTACAAGTTGATATAAATCCATACACAATACGATAATCTAAGAGTAGATTATACAGGCAACCAAGGAGACACCTTATTTACAATCCGATTAATTCTTTCATTGAATGGAATGAAATAATTACGTGGATGGTTCATGAAATAATTATATTCATTTCCCCTTGTAGGTTTCATAAAAATATTAAAAAAATTCACTTATTAATAGTTTATGTGGGAGACACCAAAAATGTTAACTATTTAAAATTTTTCTATATTGAAATATTGCATAATTAATTATTATACCCATATATTCATAAAATAAAAAATTCACTATATAAATATCATATATATAAGGCTTTAGGGAATATTCCCATAAATATTAAATTCATTCTAGAATGATTTCCAAATGTTAAATAATTTAAACCTTTAATGTAGGATTATATATATAATTAAATTGATAATGAAATATTAAATAAAAATGATCAAATATTACTTTTCAAAATGCATCATTTTAAATATATTATTATCATAAACATATAATATTAAAAAAAA
Organism: Viscum album; assembly: GCA_963277665.1. Lineage (NCBI taxonomy): Eukaryota > Viridiplantae > Streptophyta > Magnoliopsida > Santalales > Viscaceae > Viscum > Viscum album. The sequence continues at coordinate 1,620,867,397 of OY728150.1, forward strand.
TTAAAAAAAATATAAAATATTCATTTTACATTTGATATTAAACTCAAAAAATATAAAAAATAAAATTTAAACCATTTAAATATTAGAATTAACATATTAAAAAAGTTCGATTGAATTAAAATTAAAACATAATATAAAATATTAATATTTTTAGAGAATAATAAAATATTGAAAAATAAACATATACATATGAAATAAAACTAAAAAAATCAGAGGATCATAATTTATTTAAGGAAATAATGGCAAATTTGAACATTCAAAACGAAATACCTAAATTCTATGTATAACTAACCTTATTAGTCTATAAAATTAAAATTAATATAATTAAATTATAAAATTATTTTAAATTATTTTAAATTATAAAAATTAATATAAATTTTTTTTTATATTACAATAACAATTATATTTAAGACACAATACAACTTAACAAATTAATAAAAAACTAATATAAATAACCTATAAATGGAAATTACCACATGGAATTTCATTTTAGAGCAAAACCCAACAACTATTCTCTTTTAAAGAATAAACCAAGGCTTATAATTTTACAACCAAACTCATGGAATATCATTTTATAGAAAAAATTTTGTATTGGGTAAAAAATGGAACATTCAATTTTATAACAAAACTCATGAAATAATAAATAAAATCAAGACTACTAAAACAATATAATAATTAATTTTTTATGAAACAATTACTGATTCAATAAATCATTCAAATATCCTAAATTCACTAATAATTATGTATATTCATTCAACGTCATAAAAAAATTAACATCTTAATAAAATCATTAGCATAATTTAAAACATAGAAAAAAATTTATCATATATTTTAAAAATTATATTTCTTATATTTAGACATTTTAATCCTCATGTTATAATTTTAAATCACATGAAATTTTAATTAAAATAAACACTTAATTTAGATATCATAAAAAATATTTCAACACATAATGTAATATATAAAATTAATTATTTTACATAGAACCAAAAATAAACATTTACTCTATGTTTTATCATTAATATTTATTTTTATTTCTTAATTAAACTAATTTTTTAACAAAATTTTAAGTACAAAATATCTATTATATACATGAAAATTCAATTAAATAATTTATTTTAAAACATATATTTATTATAACACCATTTAGAAACTACAATGTCAATATAAAACGTAACATTAACTCAATAAACTTATATTTGTCAATTAAAATCAATAAGAGTTATGAGGAAAGCTAAATTATGCTAAATCATATTTTTTCACATGAAATTAATTAGTAGTTGATACTTCACTGACTGATTTAAAAATGATTTATGTTGCTTTCCATATTGACAAGGATCGCAAACTTTTGAAGAATCAAATCTATGCTCTGGTAGATCCTTAACTAATCATTTCTTATAAAGTTTGCATAAGTTCTTAAGGATAAAATGTCATAACCTTTGATGCCATAACCAAGAATGATCTTCTATTGCACTAAGGTAAGGTAGATCTTGGCTCGTAAGGTCTTATATGTTTAGTGTGTATGCATTCTCTTACATATGGGCAGAAAGAAAAAACTCTTCCATGGAATTGTGAACTAAGCACTTGTCATTCCTGAAATTCACAAGGTAACCTTCATAACATAATTTTCTTATGCTAATGAGGTTTTTTTAAGACCTTTAACAAATAAAACATTTGAAATCAATGTTTTCCAAGAAGAACGATGTTACCTATAACAATAATGTTTCCCTGAGCATTATCTCCGAAAGTTACTTTTCCTCCTTTCGTCTTGATAATCTTTTCAAAATAGTTTTTGTTACCAGTCATATGCCGGGAACATCCACTATCCATGTAACAATTATTGTTGTTAGTACTTTCTCTATTATCCGGAAAATAAGATAAAGTTAGGATTTTAGAATCCAAACATTCTTGGATCTGGAATTCATAGAAAGCAAAATTTTAGGCACCCACATCTTATTAGAAAAATAGGATTTATGAGATCTTAAAGATTGAGTTTTGCTTAAGGAACATGTTTTGCCCAGTGTCCACCACACTGACACTTAGTGTAGAATGGAGCACTTTGAGGAACAAAATAATTGTTATAAAAAATCGGTCTAGAACTAGTATAACCAAAACTAGAACTATTCATTATAGGTCGGATTTGAGAATACATTTTTATCAAAATCTTCTTTACATATGGTAAAGTTTGACAAACACTTACTCAAGGAAACGATTTTGGATTTTATTTTGATAACCAAGTTCTTTTCTTCTAAAACATTCAATTCTAAACTAGAGTTAAGCTCAAAGACATTTTTCTTTGAAGTTATGTTTTCTAGATCTTTAGAATGTTTATTCTTCTCTGAATTTAGTTCGTTATGATTTTTTAAAATACTTTCAAAATAAGCTTTTTTTAACAAGATATTTAGAAAGATCTGTTATTTCCTTAGTAATAATAATATTACTAGATTTTCCTTATCAAACATTTTCATGAGTTTTGAATTCTCAATCTCAAGAAGTTTAGTAATCCTAGAAACATCTTCATAGTTTGGTAAAGTATTATCTTCATCAGAAGATGATTCTTCATTAGAAGAGTTATACCATTTACTATCATTTGAATTCAAGGATAATTTGGTCATAGATTCAACATTGTGTAAGTTAAATATGAAGTAATGATTGTCTATAGGTAGTCTGGCTATTAGACCAAGATTCTTCTGTTCAGAAGATTCATAATTTGAAAATTCATCTGAAGAGTATCCACCACTAGCACTCCAGGTGTCATTAGCTTTCAAGACCTTTTTATCTTTATCCTTGTAATACTTCTTCATGTTTCTCTCAGAATTCTTTTCCTTTCTTTCTTTCTTCTTATGCATAGGACAATCAGGTCTTATATGTCTAGCTCTCTTGCATTCATAACAAGTAACCTCTGAATCTTTCTTATCTTTCATTTATTTCTTCTTGTATCTAGATTGAATGTTTTTATATCAATCGATCGTGTTCATCCTTTGAGAAATATTTACTAACTCATTCTCTAAGGATTCACTTAAACTAGATTCAGATTGGATAAAAACCTTCTTATATTTTGGTCGGTTTACTCTCTCAGGAGTCTTAGCTTTCATATGATTAGAAGTTGTAGTAAAAGCAACAATGGCATTCCCATGATTCTTGTTTATGTTATCAAAATCCCTCTTCATTCTAGTCTCATGCTGTAGAAGAGTTCTAAAGAGTTCATCAAGAGTAATCTGAGTAACCCTTTTGTTCTCATCAATAGCAGTCCTCTAGGATTCCCACTCATTGGGCATGATGTCTATGATCTTATCAACAAGAACTTCATCATCTAATCCTTTTCCACCCATTGATTGTAAACTATTCACAATAGTCCTGATCCTTTGTTTCACCTTAAATATGGGTTCTCCATAAGGAAAGTTAATGCCATGGTATTCAGCTCTGAACATGGCTCTTCTAGTTTCAATTACTTTGGAAGATCCAAAGTGAGTAACTTCGAGTTTCTTCCATATACCATTTTTTGCTTCAAAAGATGAAATTTGGCTATATATAATACTAGTCATGGAACAAAGTAAAGTATTCCATACCTTATAATTCAGTTGATATTCATGATTTTCTTGATTGGTGAAGTTACTAACATCCTTGTCAGGGATTTTATATCCTCCAGTAAGTATAAAAAAATTATGAACACCAATATTGATAACAAAAGTATTCATACAATCTCTCCAATATTCATAACCATTTCCATCAAATATAGGTGGTATAGTTGGATTGAGATTGTCTATGGAACCAATATTGATTCCTGCCATATTAAAGAAAATTATTTCCAAAAAAACATGTTAATAAAAAATGTTTGTAAACAATGAATCTATTCCTCATCAAAGAAAAAAATAAAACAAGAGTATCTCTTAGAAAAAATAAATCCTAACAATATGAGTCTGAAATACTGATTCCGAAAATGAATGAGAAGAATTATCTTTTGAATCTAATCGTGAGATTAATTTAGATTGAACTAATGCTCTGATACTAATTATTTAATTGGTACAGGGTATGAGTTCACCTTCCTCTAATACCTATTGATAAGATGGTATGTGGGTATAATATACTCTGTAATACCAAATGCAGGATCGGAATAATAGAGATTTTGAATCAATTACATAAAGATTCTCAAAATACAAGAGGGGGTGAGAGTGAATTGTATACTTTTAAAAATTCCTTTGGAACTTTTAAAGATGGTTATGTTTAACAAGGTTAAACAAGGTAATTTACAAAACCTCTAGTTCTACACACTTGCTTGATTCTGGAAATATGATTATGAGAATGTGAATCCAGAAAGATTTTTCAGAAAAAAAACATAATGAAAGTTTACAAAGATAAATATTCTACCTTAAAGATTATAGAATCTAACTAAATCAGAGTAAAAGTATGAGGAAGTATAAGATAGTTATACTTTCTTAAACAATACAAAAACAGTGGAAAACTTGTAACAAAACAAGTAACAAGTAGTAAGTGTTTTAACCAAAAGAGAAGGGTATCCAACAACATTGGATAAAGGTCCCTTGATGTATACATTAAAGAAAGTCTCTCTTACCCACACTAGTGTAATCCCTTGATACGAAGATCAGAGTCTGTCTTGCTATCCTCGCAAGCCCTCAAATTTCAGGTAGTCAGCACCAATATCTTCCTCAGTAAGGAAGATCTCAACTTCAAGGTAGTCGACACCTCGGTCTTCCTATCCTCGGAATACCTAAAATGTAATCATCTACATTCAGAGTCACACATAGAAAATATGAACAATAATTTCAGTATGCACTAAGCAATGAAAGCCAGTCTCTAGAAATCACTCCAACAACATGTAATCTCTAGAGTTATCGAACAGTGTTAAGCTATTTTCAAATGAGCTCCTATTTATAGGCACATATTCAACGGTCATATCCCTCATCCAACGGTCATATTTTTCCTTGAATTTCAGAGGGACCTGTATACGTGTCACTCAAACAACGGTTAGTTAGTATCTGAAAGCCCGATATCATTTTATAACAAATCAAGTGTAAGAAAAAATATGGTTACATAACTAAAATCCAATATTCAGAATGTAAGCAAATAAAAGATCAGAGTCTAACCAAAATTGAATTCGGAGTCTATAATACAAGGAAATTTGGATTCTGTTTATTAGGAATTCGGAACCTAAACTCTATAGAATTATGGAGTCTAAATTTCAGGGAAATTATGAATCTGGATTCACAAGAATTCGGAACCTGAACATACAATGTTCGGAGTCAGAGTTCATGAGAATTCGATGTCAGAACTCATAAGAGTTCAGAGTCTGTATTAAGAGAACTCGGAGTCAGAACTCATAGAAGTTCATAACCAGAATTAATATTCAAATTTTGGAGTAAGAACTCAGCGATGTTCGTAACCAAAAGTCGTATTCAGAATTCAGAGTCAGAACTCAGAGAAGATCATAACCAAAATTCAAAATCAGAATTCAGAGTCAGAACTCAGAAGAGTTTGTTCCCAGAATTCATAATTTGAATATGGAGTCAGGACTTAGAAGAGTTCATATCCAGAATTCGTAATTAGAATTCAGAGTCAGAACTTAGAAGAGTTCGTATCCTGAATTCCTAATTAGAATTCCGAGTCAGAACTCAGAATAATTTGTAACCAGAATTCATATTCAGAATTCGGAGTTAGAACACAGAAGAGTTAGTAACCAGAATTCATATTCAGAATTCGGATTCAGAACTCAGAAGAGTTCGTAACTATAATTCATATTCAAAATTCGGAGTCAGAACTCATAAGATTTCGTAATTATAATTTTGAGAATTCAGATTCTAAAACATAATTCTTTATATCTAGGTAAATATAGGATTCTGAGGTTTTGGTTTCAAACCGAATTTTACACTTAAAAAAATTATAATATGTGCAATGAACAAGTTAAGGATAACTTTCCTTAGGATAAGAAATTTTTTCCTTATATAAGTAAAAAATAGGGTAAAAATAGATTTTCCTTGAGATAAGGTGTTTGTGATTTTCAAAACAAGAAGGAATGGCAATGTCATAAGGAAAGCCTTAATGACTCAATAGATTTCACTTCTTTCCAAGCCATTAGTTACCCAAAAGGGGTGACAATTACAAAAAAAACATACACCTAAAATAATTCTATAGGTTGTTGATGAAGATTTACATAACCCTTACAAGTGTTTATATTCAGTACAATTCATTTTTAAATAAGATTGAATTTAAACATTTTTTATAGTACAATGTGTTTTCCCAAAGTGAATTTTCAGTAACTTTAGTAATGAAATGTGGGGATCCGTTTGACTCACCATGAAAAGATTCTAGGTGATATATCTTGGTAGATGATAAGTTTTTATTATTTTTTTAAAAATGTATTGACAATAATTTTTTATCCCACTACCCTCTAAAGTATAACAAGGAAGCATGATGCATGAATTATATAATATAGATATTAATTTATTTTTTCCATATATTTTTAATTTTATTACATTTTCAACTTTACACGAGACCATAAGGACTCTTAAGGAACCATTTATAATTGAGTTGTGGATCTTGTATATCTATCAGAAATGATCACCGAGGGAACCTGATATAACTTTATAACCTAATAAATATGTAACATTCCTGAATCCGCCCATGAAAGTCATCATTATTTGATATAAAATGTGATGATATACTTTTCCTAAAAAATAATACCAACATAACATTTTTTGATGGATTTAGGTTATTGTAATTAGGGAATACATGGATATCTCAACATAATTCCATATATAAACATTTATGGTATGAAGAAACCTATTGGGCTTCTCATGATCATATTTACATCACTAATAGGTGTAGCACTAATAATATAATATATTATATCTTTTCTCTTACCATGCGACCATTATAAAAATGTCATATTATAATACATCATAGTAGTTTTAGAATGAACTATACACCAATATTTATGAAAATAATTCATCTCTAATTTCCACATAGAATAGGGGATCAAATTGTTATTCCGGAAATAGATGATTCCCTTAAGAAATAGAGACCACTTATTAGTGGCATCCCCATAATATATAATTATCTCAATACCCTAGAATTATTTATCCCATAGTTTCCTCTAATGAATAATCATAAATATATATGAGTTAATCTGATCATTATCTAGAAATTTTATCTCATTCTATTCCATCACATTTTTGTGGATTTTACTAAAGAGGCACATAAATTTCCAATAATCACTAGATTGCTAAAAAAATTGAAGGAAAAATTATGACTGGGGGAATTAGAAACAACAATATACTTGCTTATCTTGTAGGAATTGTAGAAGTCAAGTTATTCTTTGTTCTCCTCCCACCACCATTCATTATGATTAATTATTTTGTATGAATATATAGTTCATGATTTTAGGATTAATATTCACTACGAACATCATCCCAAATAGGTGTTATCATAAGAACATAAATTTATGCATGGATACATCAAATATGTGGTGATGGGTTGATAAATTATTTTTGATTATCCTCCCACCACTATTTCTTATGATTAATTATTTTTTTGAATATATAGTTCATGATTTTAGGATTGATATTCACTACGAACATCATCCCAAAATAGGTGTTATCAGTAGAACATAAATTTATGTACGGATACATCAAATATGCGGTGCTGGTTTGATAAATTATTCTTTTTTTGGAGAAGTTTGACAGAGCAATATTCCACCAAGTTATCATCTTGCATAAGAACACACCCCAACCCCATACCCAAGGCATCAGTACAAACCATACAACCTTAAGAGGATAAGGTAAGATCCTTATTGTATTTGATGTTAACTATATATTTAAATCATAAAAATAGTCCAATCACATATAGATCCATATAAATGTCACTACTTTTTGTGTGAGGGTAGTCAAAGTAGTGGAAGCAATGCTGATTTTTTTAAAACAATTACTGATAGTGATATACTAAACTGAATAATATATGTATCTTGAAGGAAATATTTAGTTCTTTCACAAATATAATGACCTTGAACATATTTGTGTTACCTAGAATACTTTTTTCTTCCACCACATTCCCTAATAACGTGACAAATGAAATTCATAAGATAAAATTTTATTGATTCACAAAAGTATACAATTTCAGATATTTCCAAATTAAATATTTTAATGGAATCCATACTATTCCAAAGTGGTGGAATAAAAATATTTAGCAGAAAAAACCCCATGATAATGGATTTGAGTCATAAATTGATAATAAAATTCATAAGTGACTTCAATTGCACTAGATATTCAGTCATAAATAATGATATCAGAAGATGTTTGAAGTGACCCTTCTAATTCTAAATTTTATTTTGGGAATATCTGACACTTTTACTTTGTGTTTATTATTCCCTAATTGAATATAAATAATATAAAAACATCACACATCATATTATTGATCAATGAGGTCATATTTATGGAAATGTTAATACATTCTTGATGTTCACTCAATTCGACCTCTAATAATAGGTAAACATGTGCAGAGTTCAGAATTAGTTTATAGAAAAGAATACAAGTGTTTCCAATGTCACATCCATGAATAATTTTGAATATATTTTTCATTTAATTTCCATTATTTTATTATTTTGGGGGATTCCCATGAATTTTTGTGGAAATGGAGGCTTTTCAAAATTTGGGCCAAACTGTGATCCCATTTCCAGATTTAATTTTTTTTTGCTTCTTTTATAACTCCATTATTTTTCAACATTTTACACCCATTACACTTCCCAATTGGCATCCCATGGTATATTAAAACCACTATATCAATTTTTTACCCCATAGGAATCCATAATAATGATGGATAAGAGTTTTTTTATTAAGGTGTTGGTTCATCCTGAAATCCATTACCTACTTTAAAAGTTTTTATAGTTTAATATATCATTCAATGTTTATGGTTTCAGATGATTATAACTATCACCTGAGACCAAATACCCAAGGATATCTCCCATGCTCTCCTCCCCCTCTTTTGAGATCATATTCATCATGAATTTGGGTAAAAATTATCTGGATTTCTTAAATCGTCCATATTTGAAGAGGAAAACTATTTCTTTCATAACTACATCAATTTTTAATCTTTTCCCGTCATTTAAATTCACACATGACCTATTCATACTATTTAGAACCTAAATTTTAATTTTTCTATTTTTAAATTTATAACCTGATTTATTTGTGGCTTTTTTTTCAAGATCTCTCAATTAAGCGAGTTTTCCCTCATGTTCCTCCCATTTGCATAAGGTTTCATCCAATTTTATGGAGGTTCTAAAGTGTCTGGTATCTAGGGTTCATACCTAGGGTTTTCTTTTGTTTCATATTTATGAAATATTGTGGATTAGATATTGATTCCACTTCCTTTTTTGTACGGTAGTGGTGCGATTGATGTTTCACACAATGGTTTGGAGTTTTTGGCAGAAATGATAGGTGGTTCCATGTGTAAGCATCATAAGATGAGTTTTATTTGATTTATTAATATTTTTAGCATGTTCCTCTTACATTATGTTTGGTTTGGGAAACAAATTATGTAATATTTATTAAGTGTTTAGTTTCGAAGTAGCATAATAATTTTAAAATGTGTGTTTTTCATGTGTATCTTCTGTGGTTTTATTTGAGGTAATTTTATAACATTTGAGGGTGGTATAATAAATGTCCATATGGATGAAAACACTATTTTTGATTAGTATTGGTGTGATTTTGGAGTTAAAAGAGGGTTTTAAAATGATTTATGTGTGCAAAACATGATTATACCCCTTGGGATTGTTTTATGAAAATTGTAAATGATTTATTGAGTTAAACAATGTGGTAAAAGGATGTACATATAATATTTTTGTGAGTGTGTTCATTTAAAACATGTTTTGAAAGGTAAAGATGCAATGTAAGATATAAACCATATTTATAATGTTTTATAAATTTTTGAAATGTTTTATCAATCTATAAAAAAGGCATGAAACACGTTTTTGGGCTGTTTTGTGTGAGTATGATGTGAAAAGTGAATTTTGTTTGTGAAAGGAGTATTATGTGACATGTGTGTGGGATATTGGAATGTGTGTATGACTTGGGAGGGAAATGTTCATGTGAAAATTTTATTTTATGGATTGTGGAACTTGTTTGAGCATAAAAGGGAAAACTTGGGTTTTTAGGTGGGAGGCCATGTACTAGTATTCTAGTGATCCCATGGGGTTTGGATCCTATTTTACCTAACAAGTATAAAAATGAAAAAACTAACTAAACTATGATTATGATAATGTGGAATAACTAGGTTATGGGTATGCTCCCAAACAGTGGCTTTTGTGCATGTGAACGTATATTTGTATGGTTACTTTCACTAAGGAACGAGGTATTTAGGTCCCACAATGAGATAGTGCCTAGGGATTATTTTGTTACTACTTGTTCTCATTAGATACTTTATTCTTACCATAATCATATAGTATGTTTGGATGGAAAATTTATTAGCTTTGGTATTCTATTAAAACGTGTTTATTCTTTCATGTAGACCACTAGAAAACTATTTTTATTTGAAGTTTCATCTCCTTGAAATTAATATAATCATTTCATGTTTACAAAAACTTATAAGGTTTTAATCTTTGATTTTTTCTCACACTAAATCATTTGATTGTGGAATCCTACTAGTCATTGGCTCACACCCTACTTACACCTTTGTGTGTACGTAGACTTGGTTATTTTGTCCCCGGTTTGCGTATATCTTTTTGTGCTAGTGGTTCGGGTTTCTATCAGTTGATCTTAGTGTAGTGTCATGGAGATGGATTGAGGGCAGTGCTTCATTACATGAGGAGGTTATTAGGCTATCAATTTTGGGATTCTTAATTTTTATAGCCTTTTATAGTAGTTTTAAACTATGTATATCAATTTTGAAATTTTAAAAAAAATAGTTTTTTGTGAAAAATGTAGATTTGTTGGGTTGTATTTGATTGTTGTTTCATGTTTTTAAAATCAAGTAAATCATTCCCAAATTCTATTTTATGATACCCAGGAACATATTCCAGCCTGTGGGGATTGGGAACACCCTTTGGGCCTTGTCATGGGTCGGGTCGGGTGCCAGTTTTGGTAGAGACCAGATTCAATTCGTGAAAAAATGGTATCAAAGGAGGTTCTCTCTCTTGGGTCATGTTATTTGGTGAAGAGTTAGGATAGTATGAAGTTAGGATGGTTGAGGATTTAAATTTCCAATTATGAGTATAGGGGATGTGCATCACACCTTGTGACATGATTTATGTTTCCCAGGGAAGTTGGGATTTATCCGAGTCCTTGGTTTTTCTTGGTTTAATGTTGACTTGGGGAAATTAATAGAGCGTTGGGCAAATGGTCTCAGTAAGCATGTAGGGCTCAGAAAGCCATGTGGAGCCAGGGATATTTCCCTAGAACACTCTTCATTATGGTGAAGGGATTTCTATATGGATTCCAACCATATGTCTAAGTCACCCTCTAAAACTAGTTTTCTTTTGCATTATCTTGTGTCTCTTCATGTGGGAATCTTGGGAAATGGTTTTTAAGAAAAAATGACTTGATTTAAGAAATTTGGACTTTTATGAAATGATTTTTCAGTAAGGTAAAAGTGGCCTGATTTCCGTAATGGTAGAACTAAATTTTTAGAATTATTTTGAAATGGAAAATGGTGTGTTTAAACTTCTTATGAAAGAATGAACAATGTTAAAGTTAGTTTTGAAAAGGTGTTTCCAATAGAGTTTTCTAAACTATTGAATGATGTTTTAAAGGGATTAAATGTTTTTGAGGTCATGTGTGTAGTTTGGAAGTGGATTTTTATTTATTACGTAGAGATAATTTGAAACATTTTATGAAATTTTGGAACCTTATTTTAAAATAAAAAGATTTGAGTTCAAAATTTAAAAGTGATTTATGAAATGGAGTTTTTCATTAAATTAAAAGTTTTTTGAAATGGGATGAAATGTTTTGAAATTAATGTGCATGAATTGAATGTGAGTTTATACTGAATGATTGGTGATCTTTTGGAAATTTTTATAAGACATAAATTTAGTTTTGATTTTGTGGATTGAGGTCTTGATAAAAAGGAAGTATAAGTTGAATGTTTTCTTTTTGAAAAGTGGAAGAAATTTTTGTTTTAACCTTATATATTTTCTTTGAGAGACCACATGCATGGGGTTATATGGGACGACGTATGGTTAAAGGAATGACTGTATGAGTGCTGGGATGGATATTATGAGGGGACCTAGTGTGTCATATAAACATATATGTGTGAGGCTTGGGGGTACCATTGGTGGATGTTCTAAACACCGAAGCATTTGTTTTCAAAGAGATGATTTAAAAGGAAAACATGATGTATTAATGACTGGTTTGGGATGGTGTGTATTATGTGTTTTTTGAAGTTTTGTTGTTGTGGGATGTTTTGAGTTCAATAACCCCTCTTGTTTGAATGGTTTTTTGGGTTTGTTTTTGGTCAGTAAGATGGGTCTAAGGGATAGTTGGTGGTATTATAATGAGGAATGTTTTTGGATTCCTTTATGGTGCTTCTAATCATGCATTCAGCTCTAAATTATGGTATTTCATGACCATTATACCATCATGGTTAGGTCCTTGGGTTCTCTCATTGGATAAGCCACACCCCCATTAAGGGTTAGGGCACTACTTAAGTGTAGCCCAGCTTGTTTCTCTATTAGATGATCCTCCAATATGTCAATATAAGGAATTTTTTTCTCGAGCTTTGTAGATAGAGTCTACATGATTTCCTCTCTTGGTTTTGTAGATCCTATTGTAGTGGGAGAGTGTTGCTGGAGTTTGAAATAAACCTTATATTCTGATGTTAATTGAGTCATAAGAGGTAATAGTAGTCTAGGGTTTTTTGTGAGGATGGTGTCTAAGAGGGCCTTTGGGTAATTCATAGTCTCATCAAATTGCAGGTTCAAGTTAAACCTCCAGTGTAGGAAATCTGGCCATGAGAGGCTGTTATGGCCACCTTCTGGAATCATGTGTTGTTTGGGACTTGACATAATGTCATTATCCTTATATTTTTTGTTAGTCACAATGGTCAAGTTCGGTGACACCATGCGATTTCATGTGTTCGTTTGACTATAAGGCTAATGGTATGAAATCTTATGAGCATCTCTTTTTTTTGTCAGATGTGTGTCTCACATTAGGGAATTCTAAAATCCTTTGTTTAGAGGATGGTGTTTCCATATATCCTTTCATATTTCCGTTTCTCATCCAATGAAACAAGTAGGGATGTGTGTGAATCTTATAAGAACTTGTTTTAGTGAAATGTCAGATTAGGGTAAAGTGAGTTTGGAATGTGTAATGTCATGAAGAACCCATCTTGGATCGGGGTATAGTTTTCATAGAACCTAATGGAAAAGTCCCACTCAAGGGGATTCCAAAGCCTAACTATGAGGCTGAATATTCTTCAATCATCTGAGCTCCATCCAAACAACCCAAAGTGATGTTGGTTCATTATCAGTGGAAATACCAGGGTAGTTAAAACTTTTGGTCAAAGTTCTATCCTCAGTATGAAAGATGATAATAGTTTAAACCAAAGATGTCGTTGTCTTATTCCAGTTGTTCCCATATGGAGGTAAGGGTGGGAGGAACTCATTTCCATGTGATATCCTATGTTCATGTTATTCCCTTGGGGTCCCTTTGAATTTTTAGAGAAAATGAGGAAATATGGGCTATGAAAATTGATGAGTATGGTTTGTGCATTGTTAGTAGTAACCACTTCCCAAACTAGGAAACCCTGCAATAAGAGATAGTAGAAACTACATGGTCTTCACATGGCCATGCTCCTCAGCCCATTTAATCATATAGAGCATCACATTTTGATAGAATGCTCTGCATGGTTAGTGCATGTTTTCCCAAACCGTGTAGACTAACAATGCAATTGTGTCAACTCTTTAATATTGTGGTCTTTTCATACCAACCCATGATGGTCAATTAATATGGTTAGTTATAATGGCGGGGAGAACCAATATTAGTCTTGTATAAGTTCTTTTGGAAAATTCTAATGAAATTATACCCCTTATACCGGGATTCTGTTCAGGCATCCCCTAGTTAGTGTCCAGATTTTATTTCAAAATGTTTTTTGAGTTTCCCCTTATGGTGGGGGTCTGTTTGTGTCCCCCATATTAGTAACTTGGTTATGTCCCCAGTTTTGTCTTGGAAATAGGTTGTCTAGTTCGGATTTATTTAACCTTTAACTTACTCCTCGATTAAACGTGAGGATTGTAGTGAAGCCAACTGGTTTTTTGATGTTAGATTGTGTTGAACTCGTTCATTTTGTTGTTCATTCTAGTTATGTTTCTTGACTCTTATTTAGATAGTGTTCGAGTTTTTTGTATCAATATTTAGTTTGAATATTCCTGATCATTTTTGGATATTTTTTATTTTTTGGTTGGTGAGAGTATTCCTCACATTATTGATCAATTTTAGGTGTTTTGGCCTTTTGGGAGTGAGTGATGCATGGTAAAGGAGTCCGTTTAAGCCTTTTGGTTGGGTTCGATTTTTTCTTTTGGCCTTATTTTGGATTTCTATGGCTGAAAGTTTTATGGTGTGTATAATTGTCACATCCATGACTTGTTTTAATTTTATTTTTTATTTAATTTCCATTCATGCTTTGTTTTTGCGGTTTCCAAAGAATTTTGGTGGCAATGATGGGTTTTCAAAATTTTGGCCAAAGCGTGAGCCCATTTCCAGAGTTAAAAATAAATTTTGTTTCTTTTATAGCTCTATAATTTTTCTACATCATACACCCCTTCCAATTCCCCATTAAAATCCCCTAATATATTAAAACCACCATATCAATTTGGACCCCATATGAATCCATAATAATGATGTAATTGGGTTTTTTATTAATGTGTTGGTCCATCCCGAAAGCCCATTTCCTAATTTATTTTTTAATTATTTAATATCTCATTCAATTTTAATGGTTTCTGGTGCTAATAAATCTCACCCGAGCCCACATACCCAAGGAATTCTTCCATGCTCTCCTCCTTCACTTTGGAGATCATATTCATCATGAATTAGGTTGAAACATCTCTGGATTTCTCAAATAATCTAAATTTGAAGAGGCAAATTGATTCTTTTATAACTCTATCAATTTTACTATTCTTCATTCATTTTTGTTCTCAAATTATCTACTTAAACTTATTAAATTGTCACTTTCATTTTTGGATATTTTGAAATTCATCTACTGGTGTATTTGGTGCGTTTTAGTCAAGACCTATCAATTAAGTGAGTTTCCCCTCATGTTCCTACAATTTGCATACGGTTTCATCCAATTTTATTTAGGTTCTAAAATGTACAAAATCTAGGGTTCATACTGATGGTTATATTTGGTGCTATTTTGCTGAAATATTTCGGATTAGGTATTTATTTTACATCCTTGTGGTGTGACGGTGGTGTGATTGATGTTTCACACAACAATTTAATGTTTTTGGCACAAATGGTAGGAGATTTTAAGTGTAAGAATCCAATAATGATTTTGATTTTCTTTATTAATATTTTTAGCATGTTCCTCATAAATTATGTTTGTTGTAGGAACCATTTTTTGTAATACTGATTAAGCATTTAGTTTCAATGTTTCATATATGTTTGAAAATGTGTGTTTTCATGTGTATATTTTGTGGTATTATTTGATTAAATTTTATAACATTTTATATTGGTTTAATAAACGTTTCTTAGGGATTCCAAATCTATTTTGGATATGTATTGGAGTGATTTTGGACTTGAAAGAGGTATTTAAAATGGTTTTTGTGTGAAAAACATGGTTATGCCCCTTGGAATTGTTTTATGAAAATTTTAGATAATATATTGAGTTAAAAAATGTGGGAAAATTATATACATATATAGTTTTTGAAATGTAAAAAGGTGATTTAAGATGTGAAACATTTTAATAATATTTTATAAATTGAAGAAATGTTTTATATAATAGCATGAAAGGTGTGAAACATGTTTGTAAGCTATTTTTTGTGAGTATGATGTGAAAATGAATTTTGTTTGTGAGAGTAGTGTTATATGACATTTGTGTGGGCTTTTGAAATGTGTTTATGACTTGGAATTGGTATTTTCATGTGAAAATTATATTTTATGGCTTGTGGGACCTGTTTGGCCACAAGTGGGAAAACCCAAGTATCTAGGAGGGTAGATGTGTACTAGTATTCTAGTTATCTCTTGGGGTTTCAACCATGTGTCACATAACTTGTTTGATGATGAAAACACTAAATAAACTATGATTACGATGATTATGATGATGATGATGATGATGATGATGATAATGTTGAACCACTAAGTTATGGGTATGATCCCTACTAGTCTCTCGTGTGCATGAGAACATATATTTGTGTGGTTACTTTCATCGATATACGGGGTTACTAGGACCCAGAACAAGCTAGTTCCTGAGGGATATTTTTCAATTGCTTATACTCATTAGATACTTCATGAATACCATCAACATACGATATGTTTGGATGAAAAATTTTGTAGATTTTGAATTCTATTTAAAAGTGTTGTTTCAATAAATAGTCCACTTGAAAAATGTTTTTAATGTTTTATATATTTAATATTCTTATTATCATTTTATGTTTATGAAAAAATTCAAGGTTTTCATGAATGAATGTTTATCAAATGGAATATTTTAGGGGTTGTATACTACTAGGCTTTGGATCACACCCTACTTAAACCTTTTGGTGTAAGTAGAATTGGTGATTTTTTTCCATGTTTGGGGGAAACTTTTTGTTCCAAAGGTTTGAGTTTCTTTGGGTACTTCTTGGTGTAGTTTCATAGATATGGATTAAGGGAGGTGCATTTTTCCTTGAGGAGGTTATTGGGCTGTCCATTTTGGGTTTCTTCATTTGTTTTAGTCTCTTATAATTGTTTTAAATTATGTTATTCAAGTCATAATTTTTGTAAAAAATTCTTTGTTTTGACAAATCAAGATTTGTTATGTTGGATTTGTTTGTTGTTTCTTATTTATAAACTTGGGTAAATCATTACCTAATTCCATTTAGTGATACCTGGGTACTTGTTCCAGACCGTGGTGATCAGGAATGCACTTTGGGCTTTTCCATGGCCCGGGTCAGGTGCCGGTTTTGATGGTGACTATATTCGGTTATTGATAGCCCATGGAGATACATTGGTATAGATAAATCCATTGGGTTCTAAATCATAAAACATGATTTTATAATCCTTTAATTATATTGATTCAAGGTAATATGATATAAATGAAATTAGTGTATTCCCAAGCACTATATCAACAGAAATTATAACATCCCATTTGAGCAGTAACCTAGATAAGTTTTTTTGAAATTGTTTAGGAAAATACCTAAACATAGGAAAAAATTGAATCTCTCAATCCCTCTTATTATCCCCTATCAAAAAATGCAACATATGAAATATTAATTTCCTATAATTGGGGATAATATACCCCTCCTTACTAGATATTGGGTCCTACTCTCCTAAGAATATTTGATAGATCTCATAGACATTAGTGGAAGAAACTCTTCTGTGATACCTATCAATATGATCTTTTAATGTAATAATCTAATCCATAAAAATAATAATATAAAATAGATTTATGTCAAAATGATAAATTACCTAGTCTATCCACATAAAATTGAAGATAGGACTAGAAGGAAACCAACCACCATGATCCTTTTTCTTCCAAAGATGGATTAATATTTCTGTCATTTATGGCTAGGGATAAGATTAGAGATTTACAAAATCTATATTATCGGATGATATAAATGACTAAGTGTCACCAATATCAAATAACATAATAGTGATCCATGATTCAATGAGTACCGTACTTGTCCTAGTAGTGGGGCTCACCTCATTTTTTTAGAAATTTTCTATACATCATGAAACAATTTAGTTTTGGAGTGGGCCTGAGGTATTCTATTTTTTTGGACTTAATACTATTCTAGATTTTTTTGTATGATTAACCACTCCTATATCTAAATAATTGATTCTATGATCTAAAAACTATAGATAAATATGATTAAAATGAAGACCCACTTGGAACAGATAATATCGAACAACTCTTCTAGGATAGGTTCACTATAAATATATCCAAAGATAACCCATTTTCCCAAAAACATGTCAATATTTGGGTTATTCCAAACAAAATTGTTATACTTTTTTATCTTTATCATATTTAGTTATTATGTTCTTCCCATTTTAAAAACCCCTAAAAATTATTTTAAATGAATAATAGTCTTTATTTCTCTCTAAACACAAAATGCTCTAATTTTAGAATACTGTGATATTCTATAAAAATATTATTATTAAAATGAGACCATTATATACCATTTTTTAAATTGGAGTTATAAGTATGAATTTCCACATTACGAAATAAATTCATAATGGTTTTAAATATTTATTTTTTAAATAATTTATATTAAAAAAGTACTAAATTTCCTTTAATTTCATTTTATGCTTCAAAAATATATTTTCTTCAAAAATGGTATTTGTTTTATTTATTCAACAAATATTATTATTTATTTCTAAATATTTTTTAAATTATTTTTATACAATGCATATTTATTTTAAATAATATTTTCTAAATTATCATGAAATAAATTTTTATGCTTTTTTGAAAATATTCATTTATAAGTAAAGAGTGAAAATAATGATTTTTGAAAAAGATTAATTTATTTTCATGAAATAAATTAATTATAAAGTGACATTATTTTTTAATTTTTACTTTTTGAAAAATAATTATACTTAAAATAGAAATAATCTAATTTATTATATATAAACAATAATTATACTTTATTTTGTAAAAAAATTACTTTAGGGAATAAAAGATTATTATTATAAAAGAAATTTTAGATTGTCTTTCAAAAATTTATATAAAAATATATTTCCACCACTTATGAAAATTTAATTTTGATATATGTATTCCGTGTTTTTTATTTATAAGTATAAATTTTTTAGTTAGTAAGCATTTATTTTTTTTCATTATAAATAGTAAAAATGGTAATGATTTGATACACTTGTAGGGTTCTACTGGTAAAACTGAGTTGAAACTATGGGGTGAAACTTTAAAATCTCATATAAACGTACATTTATACAATATTATTAGGGATTTTAGACCAAATGTGTCTTTAATTATATAAATATTGTACTTCAAACCAATTTTTTTAATTTAGGTACCCTTGGTTTACTTTTATGAACATAATTATTTTTATTTAAATAATTTTTTACGTCTTTAAATTTAATTTTATTATTGTACAAAATTCTAAAAGCATATATATTTTATTATTTAATTTTAAGTATTCAATATAATAAAATTATAACATGACTTTATGGTGAATTTATTTTTATGATTAAATCAACTATTTTCATAGAAACTATATAACATGAACTTTTCATTCTTATCTTATATTAAATTTTCTGTCCATAGATTTTGAATATGGAAAAATTGATTCCAAATGTGAAATTATCATGTACGGTTTTGGTTAGATGTCCCTTTTTAAACTTACAATTTCGTTATCATGGTTAAAAATTTAATTTATTTGGATAAAGTTAAATTATTTTTGAAGGGGGTGTAACATGGAGATAAGGATAAAAATGTCTCCAAAACATGTATAAATTCTACAATTATAGTTTATTCTGACCCTATAAAATCATGTAGTTTAATATTTTGTGCCTTTGTGCTACATGGCAATGAAGATGACCATATATTATTTTAAATATTTGAATAATTACAAGAGGTCCATTCCCCCTCAAAAAATAAATGGAACCACTTCTCCTCTCTTCTTAACAACTGTTGTGAAACATATATCAACCAATCCATATAGAAATCTATTACTATATTCCTTCCCTTTACTATTGAGGTCACATATTTTCCCAAATAGCATTGTAAAAAGGATTATAGTGTATGCCAAAGGCGATATCTCAATGAAGAGGCAATATTTTTACCATACGCTTTTAATGTTTTTTTCTTATTCTACATAAACTAAATCTATTTTATAAAAAAAATAAATAATTAATAAATTATCATAAATTAAATTCTATGTTATTATTTTTATAGATAGTCTTTTTCACCTTATTTAAATGAAATTGGAATTGAGTATACCAGTTGTACGTACGTGTGGACTATCGCCTCCACGTAGAGATATGATTTATTTTCAATGAACATCAGACATTGATGGATATAACGATGGATATAACAATTAAATATGAAATTTTCAATAGAATTTATTTTTAAATGATAAAATATAATTTATATTTCTTAATTTATTGATGAAAAAATGTTCCCGCATACATATAGAATATTATCTTCATGAATGATGTAATTCATTTTTCTATATTCGTATTTTATGTATGTTTATAAATATTTATAAAATGAATATATATTAATATAAATACAAATATAAATATTCAATATATTGTCTAACAATGATAAAGATGTAATGAAAATTACCCCTAGATCAAAACATATAGTAAAAATGAAGGAGTCGACATATGAAATAAAGAGATAATGAATGATTTTTAATGAATATGTGATACAATGTTATAAGAATAACATGAATGGTATTATAAGAATAAATAAGATTCTATTAAGTGATTATAATCATTTTTAATTTATTATATTGGGGTTTTAAATATATTACGGAGTAATTCAAACTGAGGTAAGGGATTATTATCTAAATTTTATTTCTAGGAGACATATTCCATATTCACCAGTAGTTTTATTCATGTGTTGTATATATTTACCCGATGACTTGTTATGAAATTATTATATTTAGAGTAACCGTATTAATTGTTTCTTTTGAAGTTATTCCCTTCATGGGTTATTATTTAAATATTACCAAATTAGTATAAGTTTATGTAACAATCTCATTTCATTTAAGGATTATCCAAGATAAATTTATATTTATTGAGTTTATATGAAAAATATACATTAAAAGACCTATAAATTCCTTTCCTATATTTATTTATTGTTTTTTATGTTTTATTTTCATTCTTGGCTATTTGTTAAATAAAAATATAAATAAATTTTTAAGTAATTTTAACTTTATTTCTTCTCAAGTTAGGAATATTTTTTCTTCTATGTATATATTTTCATTAAAATGTTTTCAAGAATATTTTTTCTCCAATGATTTCTTAAATTCAAATTTTAAAATAATAGAATTTATTTAAAAAAAACGCTTTTTATTTTATATGAAATAAAAATTTGTAAATATTTTTTAATTTTTTAATGTTTAGGGATGAAGCCAAACGTGTTGTTGGGTAACGAGGTATTGGGCTGGCCTGCTCACCTGCGCGCCGCACATCTTTAGCGAGGCCCAAGGTGGAAAAACATATAAAGATCCTAAAATTAATGTTATAATTAATAAATTGAAACATAAACATAAATAATCCTATGTAAGCATGAGATTGTGAAATAAATCCTTATAAAGATCATAAAATTAATGTTATAATTAATAAATTGACTAATTGTGTTTAAATAATTTAAATAAACCCAAAATAATATAAAATAAATCATTATAAAATCTTATCTCATTTAAAAAATAACTATATAATAAAATAGTCAATGAAGTATAATTGTAACACGATAAATGGTAATTGAGTAATGAAACCCCTTACCTCCCAATCCCACATTGTTGACCATTATTTTACCTCCTTTATATTGGTTTTTATTTTATTATTAATTTATTATAGAACTATATTAATATTTTTAATATCATATGTGATCCAATTATAAAATATTATCACCCATTCATTAACAATCCTTCATTATTATCATTATTTATGTTGTCAACTGCTAAATTTTCTCGTGTATGTTTTATTAGGGATGTGTTGGATTTTATGATTAGGTCATATTTTAATATTATATATATTTATATTAATTTTATAATTTTAATATATTTTTTCATTATATTTATTTTCATAATAATTATTGAATGGTATATATTGAAAAATTAATTACATCGTTCAGAGAGATGGTAGGATATACGTACACATGAACAATGTTTGTACTTTTTAATAGATAGAAATAAATAAATTTAAATAATTATTATCCTTTAAATAATCATTATTATTATCAAATATATCATATATAGACTTAAATATATCCCATTTATGATCCATCTAAAGTGGGGTATGAAAAATTATTCGTATCACTTTGTGGGGTTGGTAGTCCACACACACACATGAGTGATGTTATCATTTTCTAATAGATAGAAACATATAAAGATAAATAATTTAAAATTTTTCAATAACGATAACATTTCCAAAAATATCATATATATTACATTGTTAAATTTTTATAACCATCCACATAAAATGGTTTTGAAAAATGAATTACTCAGCAACGCCGAAGTGATAATTTATACATATGAATGAGTAATATTTTAATTTTTCATAGGATGTAAAAGAGAATGAAAATGTTTATAATATATATTAAAAATCTTAGTATATTTATGATATTGGTTTTATTATTTTAGTATGGGTACTTTATATTTAATAGAATCAAAATAATAAATATTTCAAAGAGTCAGAAAAAATGATTACCTCTTCTTTAATAGACCTCCCTAGGACCATTTCATAAAAACCCATTTTAGGATATTTTAAAAATACCAAAACCACTAGTTGAAGTAAAATAATTTTTAAAATATTATTTTTTAGGGTTTGGTTGATCTAGGTGGCCTAAGGTGGTGTCAATAAGTGAGAATATGGGTGTCCTTTTAAATGTGAGGGGAGGGGTAGTTTTTGAATCTCATGAAATATTATAATATAACATGTGTATAATTAATTTAAGATGGTCACAGAGTGATATGGATTTTAATATAAGGATAATACGGTATTAATATAATAATATAATCAAATATATATAGGTTTACATATAATTTTAATCATTATCTTTTGGTTTAAACCATTGGTGGGAAAATTTAACCATTATTCTAGTAACGGTTTTTTCAATATTAAATGATTGAAATTTTACATATAAGTTAAAAATAGGATCATAAATTGGCTATATTTGATATTATATACCATTTATAATAATAGTTTTCTATTTAATGGTTTTTAGTTTTTTTAACAATTTAATAAATCATTATTTAACATAAAATGTCAATATTGTCATTTTTGAAACTATTCTATTAATTCGATATTAAAGATAAAAATATATCAATATAATTGAAATATAAGATATTTTAATTTATATAATATATATTATATAATATAAAATTATTTTTAAACATAACATATCCCAAATAAACTATTAATTATTTATAATTTATTTACAATTTTTTTTACTTCTTACACAAGCATCATGTCAACATTGAATAAGAGTTTAAGGTAATTATATAATAAATAAACATTCAAAAATTTATAATTAAAATAATTTCATTATTCACAAATTATTATTTAAAATTCATTCAGTACATAATGTTATTCCTATATGAACACCTAAGATAAATTAAAAAAAACAGTGATAATTTTTTTATTATTCTTTACCTAAAAATATTTATACATAATTTTAATGGAAAAATGACACAAACAAAATTAAATAATGATCCTAAGGTGACAAAGGAAAAATTAGAAACCCAAAATAACAATTATAAAGTAAAAATGATGGCCTTCTCATTGTTTTAAAACATGGTTTACCTGATTAATGATTTTACCGTGATGACACATATTTACTGTTTTTAATATTCATTATGATTGAAAACTAAGTAAAAAATATTGGAAAATAATAATTATTATTATACAAGATAGGAATAAATGTTACCAAATTAAATATATATAAGTGGTAGTAATTAATTTTAATGTAATCCCTTAAATCACGATGAAACATTGTTTTTTTAAATGATTTTATATTGTAGAGAAAGTTTTATACAAATGTCAATAATAATGTTGATAAAAATTGTATAAATTGAATTACTTAAAACAAACACAAACAAAAATTATTTAAAAATTAATAAAAATAAAAATATATCTCTTACAAAACTAGAAAATAAATTATATTTTTATAAAAAAATCAGTTTTTTCACTATTCATTGAAAACCCATTTTTTTCAAAAAATTTCACAAATTTCACAACAAGAAAAGATTGAAATTAATATTTAAAACCTTAATTATTTATTTAAATAAAATTTATAAAAATATAATATATTAATTACAATTCCCATTCCCTAAAGTAAATAATAAACCATTCTTGAAGAGAACATATTTTTGAATCATAAGATGATTTTACAGAAAATTGAATACTTATTTATAATAAATCAATATATAAATTTATTTTATTATAATTGTTTTTACAAGTTTTTAAAATGTGGTTTTCAATATTCACTCCACTATGTTAATAACTATATTACAATGCTCATATTTAAATAATAATATTCCTAGTGTATATCACAATTGACGTAAAGTTCAGTGTTGCAAAATAAGAATTCTATTAAGAATAATGTTATTTTTAAAATAAATTTTTATGAATATATAAATTTGTTACTAAAAAAACTATAATTCTTTTACAAATAGTATTTTTGATCTCTCAATATTATTTTCTAACTAATTCCCATACTTGAAAATTTATTAAAAAAATATAATCAATACATATGAAATTATAATTTTATAGAAATTTTGGACAATAAAAATAATATATTATAGAAGTCTAAATTTATCAAAGAAATATTTTAGAAGAAATTAATTTAAAACTGAATATATTATATAAAATAGATTATATGTTAAACAATTTTTGAAAAACTATTACTAAGGTGTATAAAACAATAAATTATATTTTTAGTAAAAACATGTTTACAAACAAAAGAATTCATTCTAACTCAAAAAACACAGCTGTTATATCATCACTATTGAATTTATAAACAAAGGTTTATTATTTTTTATTGAATTATAATTCGTTTGTTTTTGAAAATAATTGTTATATTTTTATGAAATTTTATTAGAGGTCTAGGAGGATAAATTTGGATATGCTATTCCCATGTCATAAAATATTCATTTTTAAAAACCTAGTTTGATTATACTATTTTGTCTCAATATTTAATTATATAAGTATGAGAAAAAAGAAATATTCATTTATTTTTCTGATATCCCATACATGAGAACATTAATATTTCTTTATCCAAATCAATTTATGTTACATAACATGAACATATTAAAAAAAGATATTTTTTTTGGATATTAAAATAACTTTTAACTTCATATCATTTAAATGAATGAAAACACGTTAATATAGTCATTTTAATAATTATGTATTATAATACAACCTTTCATGTTTATGAAATGTATGTAAATATAAAATAAAACATGATTTATATCTTTGTAAAAGAATACATTTTTAAAATATCCACTCTAAACTAGTTAAACTAAAAAAACCAAAACATTTCACACTTCCATTTTATATATAAAAACATGGATACATATTCAATGAAACCTACACTAACAAACCATTAAATCCATTTAAATTTAAAATTAAAAATAGTACATTTAAAAAAATAACAATTATTTCACTAAAAATACAATTTTAGAATTTTATGAATCTTGATTTCAAAGGAAAAAAATGAATCCAAAGTAAAATACAATTAGAAATATTTAACATGATATATCAATATTTGATATAAATCCATATATTCAAAATTATAAATATATATTTTTATTATTTATAATTAGTTGGGAAAGAAAGTCGATGTCGTGTCCAGACATAACCTGAAATCAATATGAAGGGAAGACCACAATTATCATATCTTATAATTTATATTATATGTGTATTCTAATGATCATAAAACAACACATAACATATATTAAATCAAAATACATAACAAAATAAAACTATATAATAAATCATTGTGATAAATGAATATTTAAACCCAAATGAATAAATGAAATTTATAGAAGAAAAATATCAATTTGCATAAGGATCAAAATCCACAATTAACCCAACATAAAAATCCTTTAATTTAATCCTTATATCATGACACACCAATATTAGATCATACCTAAATTTATTACCAAAAAAAATTATAATGGAAATAAAATGAGAAACTACCCATGATTTTCACTTACCATGAGAAGATTATTCCTTGTGATCATATATTAATTTCACCCAAATTTAGTGGAATGAAATATAAATTCCCTAATAAAATAAAATTCAATAATGTTTGAAGAAATGGAAATAAAATAAGAGAAGATAGGGGATATTCAACCTTAATTCAGAGTAATAACATTATCCAACATTCAATCAAAACATAGAGTAATAATAATAATAATAAGACATATTTGAATAATTATTTATGGTTTTCTAATGGAGTAAAGTAAATAATATCAAAGCGACCCCTTTGGGGGTTCACAAAAAATTAGTGAAAAGAATCATTTTTCATTTTTTTTAAAATAATATTTGAACCAACGAAAACTCTAGTGGGTAACAACCAAGCATTTTATGGTAGTTTATTGTATTACTAGATGACCCAATAGACATATTTTGAAATTATAATGAAACTCTTATTGAAAAATACAATCTATGAATATTTAAATATTTTTTATTTTACAAAACAAATCCTAAACCAGGGACCACTATATTCTTTAAATCCATAAAAAATAACTCAAATCCCTCTAAATATATCATAAATGATTATTTTCTCAGACCAAAAAACTAGAAATGAAATTAATCCAGTGATTTTATCTCAATAAATTCAAATAAAGAACTAATTTTTTCTGTAATTTATTTAAAATATACACATGTCCCTAAATCGAAATTCAGTCAACCATAACTTTTTATCTATGAATTTTTTGAGATACAAATGATATAAAATTAATGGTCTGAAATAACTTTTTGACTCTTGTTAATGGTTAAACAAATAATAGGTGTTTGTTAGGGTCAAAATATTTCTATAATGCCTTAAAAATATGTTTTAATTTATGATATGATGGTGGTGGTAATTTTTTTTGAAATTCAATTAGGATGAAAGAATGAAATTTTTTTCTTCTAAGAGGACACATGAATATTTATTCCCTTAATATAATCATACATTATTAAATATAATAGCATTACATTACTATATAATAATAAATATATTATAAAATTTTGGGATCACTGTGATTTTGGGAATATTGTGAAAATAAACTTAGATTAAAGGGATCATTAAAGGATTCCTAATATCATATAAAGAAACACAAATGATCTATTTATGGAGCATATTTGGGTTATTTATATGATTGAACAGATTTTTCATAGATTGAAACATTAAGGCTTAAATATTTATTAGTAATTTTTTATTGGGATTATGTACAAAACACCAATTTAGGAAACCATTAGGTTAATTGGTGATGCATTGTCATACCTTTAGTATTAATTTCTTTTCCCATGATTATTTAGTTAATTTAGTGGAAAAAATAGTTTTTATGCTCTTCGTATTTAGGTATCATATTAATTAGAGTGATGTTCACATCATTCAATATGATTATAATTTTTCTTAATTAAATTTTGATACATATCATTAGTAATAATTATGAATGTATATACGAAATTATATAATGATGTGATGATACTCTTATTTTCTAGTGTGATTTCTAAAATAAGAGATATCTTAATGGGTTATTTTTTATCTCAATGGAGCTAAAAAAAGTATATTCATGAACATAATTTTTTTTAAATCGATAGAGTGAGAATGATTGATAATAATAGTGGACTTATATTTCACCCTAAATAGAATTTTGGGATATAAAACATAACTATAAATAAATTTAAATAGATAAGATATTTCAGAGAGTTTTAAATAATTATTTATGATGGGGATCCCAATATGATAGATGTATTATTTTATTTTTGACAATTTGAATTTAGAAAATTGATTGGCTATTGAGAATCCATAATGTAAGATGACATGTTTGTTTTGGTCACTCGCGATATCTTAACACGTAAAAAATGATACATTTTCTATATCACACATATATGTATGTGACAATTTATTTTCAAAGAATTTACATGAGATGAGTAATCATATTAAAGAATATTTTTTCATATGATTAATTATATTCCACGTATTTTGATCAATGTGAAGCTATAATGTTATAATGGTGATCTTAGGAGATGATAATCATAGTGTGGTGAAAATGAATTGTGCACATCTATAGAGAGCATTATAATTAAATTTACTGGATAATGATTTTTTATGGTTTGGATAATTATAAACCTCAAATTACATGATATATTAGCATTTAATTATACTTAAATTATTTAAATTATTGCAAAAAAGTATTTATTTTGAAATAATTTAAAGAATTCATAATTATTGTGCAGGATCAGGAAACTATTCTAGTAAACCATGTCAATCATAGATTTGATTAATAATATATATAAAAAATTTTTAATTCATTAATTATCCTCTGAGTGAAAGTTTTTAATAATAAAGTTATGTTGAAAAAAATATTTTATGTATTTTTTATGTCTTTTTTAGGGGGGAGTGGGTGTATATAGTTGTGTTTTTATTTTCAAAGTAAGTAAAAATTAATATAAATAATAATATATTATATTTATTTTATCAAAAATGTATTTATGTGTAAATTAGGAGGTATTACCCATCCCTAAACAAAATATAGTACAAAATACTTAATGGATCTACGTATTTTCCTTTCCAATAATATTCTTTACATAAGAAGATTTGACACTGGGATTGCTGAGAGATTATATTCCAGGTCAAAGATATAGTTTTAATTATCCTATATTACTCCTCCTATTTTTAACCCTACTTTATTTCAAATAATTTTATAATAGTAAATCTTGGGATTTAAATAGTGGGTTTTATATTTTTTCTTACTATATCCCCAGGAAATATTTTGGATCCATCAATAAAAGCAGATGGAAAACACTAGAAGTCTTGTAAATTGTTAGAGGTCTCAATTCCTTTCGCTATTACTTTAAAAGAATGTGTTATTGGTTTATTAAGAGTGATGTTTCAATATTTATATGTTGTATAATATTTTTAATTATTTATGATGATTTCCATATTATCTTATTGAAGTATTTAGCATTCATTGATTGATTTTGTACAATATATTTGTTTCCTAAGGTAATTCTTTCAAAAAATATTGAGATAGTGGAATTTCTGAATAGAAAATATGTTAATTTTTTTTGAGTAATCTATAAATATTTTTAAATAAAAATATTTTTTTAAGATTAATATAAAATGATTCTTAACTGATAGGTCAAAGAAAAAAATATCGATATATATTATTTTATTGGGAAATTTATTAATAAATATTTATTAAAATTGTGAAATTATATAATGGTATTAAAAAATATAAATTTTATTATGTAGTTATTTTATTAGACAATTATTTTTATTTATAGATTAGGTTAATAAAAGAATGTTATTAGTGATGTTATTAGTATAACTAATAATTATTTTGATGAAATAATTGATGAGTGTGAATGTGTAAAGTTAAGAATTAAATTAAGACGGTATTGGGATCCTATATAATAATTCATAATATTTATTTCGATATATAACATCTTAGTGATAAATGGATTTCATAATTTCTGGGTTTTATGGGATCATTGTAACTTAAGGTATGCTTACACAAACACACACACACACATATATTAACATTATAGACACAAAAGAAGGATTAAAACCATTTAATATGATGCTTATTTTTCATTAGTAGTTATTAGAGTAGTTAATAATGTTCTTAAAACAAGATAATGACCATGATTTAGAGGGAAGTTATTTTAATTTTCACTCTATGACAATGATTAAAAATAATTTTCCAGTTTAATCCTCAAATAAAGAAACTCATGGGGGTGGTTATATAATACCTTTCACTTCAAAAATCATTACTTACGTAGTGTATTGTTTCTTCATCAGTTTTAGTTATTCTATAGGATGAACATTGTATATTTTCATGTACATCCTTATAATGTCATGGGAGTGATAACTTGTGTATTTGATATGGTACTAGGAGTGTGGATTCAATAGTTTATAGTGATATGGGATAAACCTACTTGGGAATTATTTTATGATTTATGGAACATTATTTCATTTAATTATTATTATAAAATTTATTTTATAACATATTTCTCTTGGTTTTATATTTATTTGTGGATATATCATTTATACATGGAATTCAAAATGAAAATTAATAAAACAAATCAAATTTAACCCTTTTGTGCTTGGTTCCTTTGGTTTATTAGGGCAATTTTCTTGTTGTTATCCCACTAATTACATATTAACTTTAGTGAAAACATATATTTGTATTCTTGAGGTATATGGTTGATGATGGATGATTCTAGTGGTGTTTGTTAGTATCTTAGTGTGACCATTCTTTTTGATTTTGTAGAGTTTTTTTGGTGATGGTCATCTTTATAGTTGTTGATGACTATTTAGTCCATTAAATTGAATGTTAATTTTCAATAAATTACACTATATGGTTTCGTTAATTTTATATATTTATATATATATTTTCTTTATATGGTTATTATGTATTTAAATTTTGAGTGTTATGGGTACTATCATGAATAATGTTTAATTTTTCTAAGAAGTTTTTGTTATTTGTATTGTATATCATGGAAATAATATTTCACATCAAAACATTTGTTTCATTCATTATTTAAGAAGGAATATTTTTAGTATGACAATATTCTTAGAGTAATCTAAAATGAAAATTTTAAAAAGTTGGTATGAGGAAATTAATTTCTCAATGATATTTACACTTATCTAACCTCTAATTGGTATAATATAGTAATTTAGGGGTCCCTAATAGTGGTTATGATAGATCAGAATTAGGGTATGAGTATTTCGGTGTGGGTCATTGCAAGAACCAATCAAAGTGAATTCTATTAAAACTATAATGAATAAAAGACCACCTTGATCATATATTAAAAATAAAAACCATTATGAGTATATCTAGAAGAAATAATAAGATTCTATAAAATAGGAAATGACTAACAACCATTCATAGAACATCATAAATATAAAATTAAAATAATTAAGAAAGAGAATTAAGAACAAAAAAATCCAATAAATCAATAATTATTATTATTCTAATTGACAACATCCCCAAATTTGAATTATAAAGAACCATCATCAAATAATTGTTTAAAAAAATATAGAAACATAATTAAAAATGTAAAAATGTGAGAGTAAAGGTGAATGGATCCTTATTTATGGATCTTGAGTCATAAAATAAATCCGTAACTACATTATAAATATTGGAACCAAATATAATTGTATATATTGTTCAGGATCAAATTATATAATCATAAATATTTCTATAAAATAATATCCAATTAAATTAATACATAAGAACATCACCATAGGATAAAAAATAATTACTCTACAAAGATTCTCAAAAATTGTCCCTAATCAAAAAAATGATTGATGTTAACTATGAACATATATTAAAATTATCAGAATGAAACTAGACATTTTCTGTGAGCTACACTATCAATCCTCTATGGATACGATATTAATAGTATAAATATTTAAAAATTTAATTATATAATGATATTTTAAAGAAGTTATATCATTTTAAATACTTATATTGAAAAATATAATTGTTATTTAATCACAAATCCATATTGATCTAATCGTCAACCATGTATATGTGAAAATCATTGTTATTGAAACATTTTCAATGAAACATCACATGACATGAAATATCTCACGAGATTATATACAATGTGAACCTTTTTATATTTACATAACCTCCACAAATATCTCCACATGATATTGTGAACCAATATTTCTTAATTAATATTCAACCAAGGGTATAAATATAGAAGAAAAAATTTCCACACAATTAACCCTACATGAATAATCAATAAAAAAACTACACAAAATAATATTAATAAAATAAATTCAAATATTTTAAATGTGACCCTATACAAAAAAAAGATGATAAAAATAAAATCCTTACCCCTGCAACATTTTTATAGAAATCATTGCCCTTGTATAGGATAACATGGGAGATTAGTGATCATTTTAAATTTACAAGGACTACTTGTAATCTATGGTAAAAAGGATACTGCATGTATACCATCCAAACTAAAAATACACAATTTTTAAATATATATTATTATTCCAAAAATATACATAATATAACTTTGACATGAACGAAGCCCATAGTTACCCAATACTTGTTTTTTGAAGAGACTAAGTAGGTGTGTTTTTTGTAAAACCCCAAATCTTTAGTGTGAAATTCTCCTTAAAAAATAGATGTGTTTAATATCTTATCTTACAAGAATCATGGAAAAAAATGGATAGTGTATAATTTTATTTGAGTAAAACATTACTATAAGAAATTAAATATATAACAAGATTACTAAATTAAATATAATAATGAGAATTCTTACCAGAATATAAACATATGTAATTTAACATAATACAAGGTTGGAATTCTCATTATCATGAATTTCCATGAAGATCATTTCAATAATGAGAACTATGAAATAAATATAACATGTTAGATATTTTATGAAAATATTGATAATTTAAAAGAGGTAATTTTATGAATGATTATAAAAAAGTGTGTAGCATTATATATAATAATGTAATATGACCCTTAAATACATGGTTGTTGGTCTAATAGATATTGTTATATGGTCCATGGAAATATCATCATTGATTATACGTGTATCAAATAAGTATATTGATAATATTATTATAGGATGGTATATGTTTAAAATTATATTTAAATAAAATATTTTTTATTTTATTTAAAAAATAAAAATTCATTTGCTAAAAATTCCTTTTAATCCAAATAAATCATTTTTATCAAATTTGAATTTTTCCAATATTTTTACTTTAAAAAAATTCATTAAATTAAATATATTCTCAAAATTTGAAGAGTTATTTTAAAACAATATATAGATAAATTAAATAGTATACATAATTTTATTATAATTCGTATAAAATCCTTTATCAATAAAATATATATTTTTGTAGAATTATTTTTCTATACATTGTGCGTTTGTATATTAAATGATCATGATTATAAAATTGTTTTAATTAAATTTTTTATTTATCCATACAAAATAAATTAAGATCCATATAATTATTATTACAAGGTTTGGAATATGAAATTATAATTTTCTACGTTTAGGCATATATATTTTTAAAAAGTTTTTAATGAGTTTTTTTTTCTAAAAATATAATTTATTATGGAATAAGGATTTCTTTTAAAATGTAATGTTTATAATTATAAAAAATAGGCTAGCAGTCATGTAATTAAAATTAATTGATTTGAAATTAGAATAATAACACTAAATAATTAAAATATAATTCTTCAAGGAGTTAAATGGATCACATTTGGAAATTAAATTATATTAAATAGAGTCTATATTTATATTTAAAACATCTATATTGGGTAATATTTTTAATCATATATTTTTAATAAAAAAATTATTATTTAAATATAATACAAATTTAAAAAAAGTAAAAGGTGTAAAAAGAAAGGAAATGAATATTAGATAAGTAAATTGATAAAAAAAATAAAAAAGATGTTTTATTAGTGTAGTGATCAATATTAAAATTCTAACCAGTATTTATTTACCTAACTCACCTATGAAACATGTGATTCATTCTATACCCCTCACTTCAGTCATGTTTCAAAAGAAATGTACATCATTTTCACATATAAAAGGATCTCTCCTCCAAACAAAATAAAAAACTTATGTCCATAAATTTTATATTAAATACCAACTAAAATTACCAATCATACATCATTATTACACAATTTTTAGATTCTTGTCCCATTAAGGTGGCCAAAATATTTTATTCTAAAGGAACACATTTAAAGGAGTAAATTCGTCATTGCAAGTATCCAGTTCATCATTTTTTTTCAAATAAATGATCATATCTAATATTGATAAATATACTTTTAAAATATAATTATATATTATTAACGTACTTATGATTCTATATAAAATATATTATTATTATTTAACCAAATGTTTTTACCTATTCATTAGTTGTAACACATTATTGTTTGGTCAGTTTTACTACAAACATGAAAGAACACTACAAATGAATAATAAAACCTATTTTTTAATATGTGTAAATAATTTAAAATATAAATTATTTTCTAAACCCTAGAATGGTAATATATATATATGAAATTTCATTACTAAAATCAGTTTTTTCTATTGATTCATGGTTGAAGGAAATTTAAATTAAAGATATTCATTGTGAATTATCCCCAAAACATCAATGAAATGACCACAAGTCTTAAAATTAAATCAAGATCATCTATATAATTTCCATGAAAACGTTGTATGTAAAGACCCTTAAAATTCAAGGAAATTTTTTTTCTTAATATAATTGGGATTTTACGAGTGTGCAGTTTTTGACGGCACATGATTCCGAGGCTCGGTGTGCCCGGAATCAATTTCTGAAATTTATCTTGGGTACATTCAGTGAACGAATGAGCGGGTTTTTCAAAATTTTGAACTGGTGCTCAGAATCGAAATCTGAGGGCACCGATGAAACTGCAGTGCCAGTAATTGCTTATGAAGACCTTTTCTGGAGTTGCGTTTTCTAGTGAAGAGTTGTTAAAAATGTGGATTAAGAATTAAGTGAAATAAGTTGTGTTACAATTTTTCACTTATAAGAGGTTAACTCCCATGTGTGGGTGTTGGGGTGGGACCCACTAAAATCCTAACTCTTGGTAGGATATTATTGAAGCGGGGCCCAAATGAGCCCCCACCATTTCAAATTATTTAACTCCCCATTAAAACCCCTCTTGCATTTAATTTGTAACTCTCCCCTCTCCCCTCATTAATTATGCCAATACACTTAATCAATTAAGTGAGATAAGAGTTTGAATTTTTTAATTCATGGAATTAGTTAATAAAATAAGGATGAGCCTTATTTTATTTTGGATGGTTGTTGTATGAGGATAATTAAGGAGAGATCTGTTGTGTGTTTTCCTGAAGAACTTCATCTTCTTCCTGAAGAATGCCAAGACTTCAACGAAGAAATATGTCACCGCATGGAGAGATCGACGTGCCATCTCTTCTCCTCTCCACAGCTGGGGTGTGATGCCTTTTCGAAGAACGATGATGCACCCTCTTTCGATCTTCATCCCACGTCAAAGGAAGGGACACACCGCTCCTCCTCGGACGTTCTCCGTCAACATATATGGAGCTTCACCTCGCGATGTCGTTTGCCGCGACGATCATCATTCGACAACTTCTTCGAGATAGGGGTTAAGTTCAAATTTAATCAATTAAATTTGTGCTTTGTTTTTCAATGAGAGTACTCGTTCTTTGGCTGCCTGTTATCAATATAAGGGGAGGAGGTCAGACCGCACAAACACGGCCGCCCCTCCTCCCCTTATAGTTGAATTTCTTCATGGCTTGGAACGGGGACGACGCAGTGTCATAGCACCGCGCAGGAACAAAAGAACCATGGCCGGAGCAGCCCGCGGCGAAAGAGCGCGGCTCCGTCGTGCCACGCCGGAACACCTTGGAGGGCCGCAGCCAGGGTGGGCCAAGGCGGAGGGGCGCGGCGCCGTCACCCGGCG
Source organism: Viscum album (assembly GCA_963277665.1). Lineage (NCBI taxonomy): Eukaryota > Viridiplantae > Streptophyta > Magnoliopsida > Santalales > Viscaceae > Viscum > Viscum album. The sequence continues at coordinate 1,620,902,888 of OY728150.1, forward strand.
CCGGTCGAGGAAGAACCACAACCTTTGGCCGCGGTAGAGTAGCAGGAGGTGGTCGGCCTCACCGGCCGCCGGCCACCGAGGAGGTGGGACCTCCCGCTGGTCCTACATGGCACGACCGGCCGGCCAGATTGGCTTGCCATTTCCTGAAGACCGGGGGTTAGTAACCCTCGGCGGTCAACTAGGGCGGACCCTACAGGGGTCCACCATTTCGGGAAAATAGGGGGGCATCGCCCCCCCCCCCCCCTTCCGCGTCTACTCAGCGCCCGGGCGCCCGCACAGGGCCGGACCAACCTCACTGGGCCGGACCGCCAGCGCCGGGTCGGGCCGCCCGTGCTGGGCCGGACCCCCACGCGGGGCCGAGCCACACCAGTTGGGCCTAACCCGGACCCGAGTCGGGTCGACCTGGTTCGGGCCGACCTAGGGGGTATTGGGCCGGGTCGGACGAGGCCCAAACCCCATGTTTCCGGATAGATCCCTTCAAATGCCCATAACTTGGGCTACAGAACTCCGCTCGACACACCGTCAGTTGAATAGCGATCTTTGGATCTAGATGGTCATTTCGGTATATTACACTCGAGGTTTTGAAGAACTTTGGGTACAACCGGGTTAGTTCGGAGGCGAAGCCAACCGGGCCCTCGGAGCGGAGACGCTTATAACATGAACTCCGGACGTCCGATTGACGTGCCGTAGACTTTGATTAATTCCTCTTAGTTAGACGGTTCTTTTGGCTTACTACGCTCGAGGTTTGGACACATCTGGAGTATGGTCGGGTTGGTTTTGGCTTAAAAACCAACCGGGCCCCTAGGATTAAAAAGCGGATAACTCTCAGACCGGACATCTGATTGATGCGCCATCTGTAATGTTGAGTTCCTTTTTATGAGACAGAACTTTGTGATACGTCAACTCTAGACTTAGTGACAGTTGATGTATCGACCCCTTGGCTTGTAGAGCGGACCCTCCTGGAATCAAGCGTGCTGTGTGCGGGAACCCTAGAGCTGTCTGCGACTGCGACGAAGATTACTTCTGTACTAGGATCCTCGTGGGTTCGATGAGGAAGGCTACCGTACTGGGATCATCCACGGGTTTGATGAGGATGACTACAGTACTGGGATCCTCCGTGGGTTCGACGAGGACGACTACTGTTCTGGGATCCTCCATGGGTTTGACGAGGACGACTACTGTACTGGGATCCTCCATGGGTTCGACGAGGGCGACTACTGTACTGGGAGCCTCCGTGGGTTTGATTACCTTGCTGGGATCCTTCACAGGTTCGATGATGATGACTACTATACTTGGATCCTCCATGGATTCGGCAGCGATAACTACTAAACTTGGATCCTATTTGGGTTCGACATAGGAGATGATTCAGAGGCTACATCTAATCATCTCCACCCCTCTTCGTAAATGGACACCTGTGTGAGATGAGTCTTAACATACAATCATTTTCATCGATATGATTGTTGTGTGTTCCTGTGTGGATTGGGTTGTTCTTTCCTGTGTGGTTTGGGTTGTGAATTCCTTTGTGGAATGTGTTATGTTTTCCTGTGTGGACAGGGTTGTACTTGGGCTCGTGTGCTAGAGCCGAGCTGGAATTGATGACTTAGGTATATGTATAAGAATATAACTAAGTAGATTTGGTTGTTACTTTGTATATTTCCATTGTGGTTTATCCTTCGTAGTTTTTGGGAGACCATCGGTGGTCTCGGGGTCCCTACTGAGTAGCGTATAATCACCCCTGCATGGGCTTCACCCGCACTACGTTGTGTTGGTTGCAGACGACGAACATCATTGATCGTGGTTGAGGCTTGAGGAGCAGGACATTACCCGAAGATGGTCTATCAGGTGGGATGTACACGGAGAGGACGACCGAACTCGAGGAGACGACGAGACTGACGGTACTCACCCTTCCGGTGGGAGTTCCTAGAGGACATCCTGGTGTTTTCTACTTCGTCTTTCAGTTGTTGTACTTTACTTTTCAGTTGCACTGCACTTAAGTTGGGTTTGTATACTGGCCCATTTACTTTCCAGCACTTACTTTTGTTTTTTAGTTTACTTATGTTTTACTTCAGTTTGCGTACTCTGTTGTGTTTTATCTCTTTATAAGGAAATGCCTTCCCAATTATCAGGATTTATGCCGTCGGTGCTAGTCGCCATCCACTGGCCTATGGGAGGCGGGCTTGGGGTAGTCACGACATGGGCCCCGAGGACGGGTCATGACAGTATAGGTTATGAACACATTATTAAGGAGTATGTACCAAAAATTCCAAATCAAATAATGTGTGGAATGAATAGAACAACTACCACTGAAATGTTAATTTTGTCCAATGATGATTAATAAATGGGTAGTTAATAATATAAAATAATTATAATATGAAATATAAATATGATTATGGGTTATATATATAAATATCAATAGAAATAGTAAATTGAATATTATTGGAGATATTGTGCGTCTAATGATATGTTAATATGTTGTAAGGAGTTTCATCTAAATTTAACTTCATTGAGTAATGGTTTCATATTATTAACCTATTTTTTAAAATTTCGTACATACTATATGATGGATTTATGTAATCATTTTTTAATTTTAATTTATGGTATATTAATTTCTATTTAAAAATTTCCTTATAAAACTACTTTGACTCATATTTTATCTAATACATAATTTTTTTCATCTCAATTTCCATTCACTAAGGCATGATTCTATATTATCCCATTATGACTTCTGATAGGTAGTTAATAATTAATTAACAAATTATTATATAAAATTACACTATTTATAAATGGGATATACATTTCCATTTCATGATATCTATTTCATTTTATTTTGACTCATGAATTACAAAATATATAATGATTTTCCAAACTGAATATTTATTCTCTTAAGTCATGCTCTTTAACCTCTAATAATGATATTCTATGTTTTATATATCCAATCACAAATATATATCATATTTTATTATCTATTTAATTCTAGGAAAATTTAATTATCATATTAATATTTAATTTTTTGATTAATTTTAATTCATAAAAATTCCAAATTGATATGAATGACTCTCATCCTCAATATTAGATATTTTTATTCCATTTAAATGTTTCTATAATCTAATGGTCTTATTTTTTTTAATGATATACATTTATTCTCATTTTAATTATGTTTACTTATCTTTATATATCTCAGAAGAAAAATTTATTATTATTTTTTCGATATGGGATTCATTGAAACTATTTTAATGTCAAGAAACTAAATTTCTTCCTACTTACTAATGTTATATATCTTATACTCTATATTTATTAAATTTTTTAATTTTTAAATTTTAAAGTGTCATTTTATTGGATTGTTTTAAAAAAATCATAAAAATTCTTCATATCTCATTTTTCATAAATTATTTTGATTGTTACTTGTAACATTATTTTTTTTGAAAATCTTAAAAAGCATTATAGAAATTTTTTTATGAACTAAAATTTATTGTTATATCTTTTTCTAAAGGATATATCTTTTGTGAATATATGTTTCCTTTATCAACCTAAAAATGATCTTAAGATATACTAATTTGGACTTACTGATTCTTTTGTACCAATTAATTGAATTCTTGACTTTTTCTTATGATATACCATTTAAATATTTTAAATAACTCATTTCACAATGGATTAATAAATATTTAATATATGATTGATTTCATTTGGCAAAAGAATGAATTATTTCTCATAATCTGATGAGTGGGTATAAAATATCCTTGTAATACATTGGTTAATGATTTTAATCTCACGAGATAATGATTATTTTTGCATGGAAATGATTGTGGTTAACTATGATTAAAATTTTATTCATTGGAATAATTTTAAATAGATATGTTCACAAATTTTTCCAGGGTCAGGATTTTGGTTAACAATGTTTTTAAATTTCTTCAGAAAATGATTTGAATTAGTTTTGTTCAGAATGTTTTGGCTCACCTATTCTTGTGTTTTTGACTCATTATTAAGAATCCATTGTTTGTTACAGTTGTGTCATGTTACCACATTTTTATATCATGCTATAAGTTATATATTCATGATAATTCATTAATGGGTTAATGTTATTATATAATGATCAGTATTAGTTGCTCAGGACTAAAGAATAATGATTAGGGTTCCATGAACTTTTTAATCATCCATTTATTACATGATTTTGTTTTCTTATATTCTTATTTTCTAATGTTAACACTGACGACATGAATAGATTTTTCTCTTGATAATAATTTTATCTTGAAATTTTTTCCCAATTCCCTAGAAGATTATATATAGAAATATTTCGTGGATGATATCCTGTAAGAATAATTTGATAAATGATGTTAAATAAATAATTTGGAATAAGATTTTTTATCACTAATCTTTAAATACACTAATCATTTTGGTTAGGGGATTGAACGTTTTATTTGTGTGATGTATTAATTAATCATGGATATGATGTAAGATATATGTATGTTAAGCCAAGATTATATTAGTTTATATCAACATGAGGTTTAATTACATTTCAATGATTATATTAATACATATAATATAAGTAAACAAAAATAAACCTAGTTGGAACTGAAACCATCATAGAAATAGGTAATAAATTAAGAAATCATTATGATTTTTTTAATATTTATATGCTTTTCTATTATTGTTATCCAAATTTATTATTATTTTGAATTATTACTTAGATAAAGTGTCCAAATATTTTTATTAATGTAGATTTATAAAAGTATAGATAATTGTATTTTATAGAAATCTCTTTCATATAGTGAGAGATTAATTCAGACGGAATATTATCTAATTAAGTGAGATTCATGTCAATTCCATTTTTTGGAAAGACAATCTGCCATATATTTTTCCTCGTAATAGACATATCTTATGATGTAATCGATTCCAGATAGATAGTTTATTTATTCCATCCATCATGATATAGTCCACCGAGAAGTATACAATGAACCATTTATTATAGTATGGAAAATGGTATTGAAATCATTTTTTGTCCAAAAATTATTCCAGCCTTTGGATTTTACAAAGGACATCACATTGATGTCTCCAAGAATTTCATCTTTATGAGATTAATCAAATCAATATGAGACAAAGAGGAATCCAATGATTTTAAAAATATATTCATGATTGGTAGCTCCATATCCCTAGGGTCTTGGGTCCTATTTCAAAGTAAGATAAGAATTAACTGCAAATTTTTTTTCAAATGGAGCCATCCAAAAAAATATAAGGAACCATCTTTCTACATGAAATTCTTAGTGATTTCCCTATATTTTCAAAATGGTCAAATCATGAAATATATTATCACAAAAATAATGATACTATATATTGTATCCCCTAATTATGTAAAGAATATTAATAATAATATGATAATGGTTTATAGGGTAATTAGATTGAATCAGTAGACATAACAAGACAAAATGTATACAACAGCCTCACCATGACAATAAGTAAGTAATTAGTGATCTAAGAAAAAACATGTATAGTACTGTGAATAAAATTAGTCTAAGATAGTCAGTAATTATCGGTTGCATTTCATAATGGTGATAAACAACAATTGAAAAATAAAAAGTAGTAGAATTGGTGAGAAAAATGTGTTTTGGATGTTTCCAAAAATGGTTATATAATCAATTCCTGAAAAAGATAGAAATAAAAAAATTTAATCAATTATACACTTGAATTATATTATATTATTAACTAATATCTATATTAGAGTGAATAACAAGGACATGATCTATGTACTTTGGAATCTTATAATCCAATAAAAATCACAAGTATAATCCACAATATTTTACTAATAATATAATATTTTATTAGAATGATATTATTTTCAAGTTCATAGGTAAGAACATATTCAAGTGGAGAAAAGGTATACTCCTTGATGATTTATCTAAAATCATTATTCATATAAAATGGAGGTGAATAAATGAAATTATTAATACGGACTTCTATGTTTGATTATGAATCCATTAGATGAAACCTAGAAATTAATGGTGGCTCAATATAGTTATCTAGATAGAATCTAGGAGATTAATTTCTACTTGTAATCTTTTTAATACATTCCATGATGTTGGAGTAAGAATATTTAATAACTAGATAAATTTATGAATCCATTTAGGCATGATTTCATTGAATTAATATTTCTAAAAAAATTCATATTAGAAACACCCTAGTCAATGAGTTACTACTGATAAGGTTCTAATTGAATCGAGTAAGAAGAGATTCATTAAATTGTGGAATATTCTTGATAAAAAATCTACTACTACTTAGAGATTAACAATATTTTTACCAAGGATCATGGACTATATTCTTCTACAATTACACTAATTATAATTTTTTTATCCTTATTTTTCTGATCAGTCCCTTGCTCCACTTACATATCATAAAGGAGAGAACCAACTTATAAACAATTCTTGAATTGTAAAGATAAATTAAAATATCTATCGAGAGTGAAATTAAAATTCATATAATTAATGTTAAAAGTTTTGGTTTAGTTAATTTCTAAAACCATAAAAACCCATATTAGAAATGTGTGTGAAGGGAAATAAGGATAATTTTGTCGAGAGAATTTAAATGGGATGATATATGGAGAGAAATCCTTTCATTGATATGATATCTTATATTATAAGTAATAACATAAACCTTGTAGATCTACCCAACGCAAAAATGAATGAGAAACCCATGATTGATCTCGTCATAAGAAAACAACCACCAACCTTTAGTGGATCTTCTTATCCTCTAATTGATGAGTAATAGATTTACATGATATGAAGATATTTTTTCCCTTAAATACTCAATGAATGAATAGTTAACTTTGGGTTTTCATCATTTATAAGAAAATTGATAATAATAAAGGGAATTGATCAAAGATATGATGTAAATTTAAGAAAAAAAATCTACGGAATGGGTCAATTTTAAAAAAACAAAATCTTCAATAAATATTTTCCTTGAACTCTTTATATTCAGATAGAGTAAAAAATATTTGAGCTAAAATAAAATGAGTAAAAATAAATTTGTTCATAAAATTCAAAAATCTGGAGAAATGAAAGGTATGAATTTGGTTCCATTATCAACCCTAAAAGAAAAATTGATTATTTATTAAAATATATAAAACCAAATCTTGGAATGAGATTCTCTATGAGGGACTTTGGTAGCTATAATGAAATTGTTCAATGTTTACATAAGAAATAAAATAAAATTAAAGACTCTCAATATTCCTATGGATTTTTGAATATGAAAAGGGAAATTTAATTTTAAAAAATCTATAATGATATGGAACAGGGAGTATACAATATCCAACAATATACATATGAGAACTGTGGGGGGAAGTATTTTTGAAGTTACATCAATATAAAATGAATGTTTTTCATGTGTGGAAGAGGAGGAAATAAATCACATGAGGGCCAAATAGATATGAAGAGTATGGTGAATAAAATATTGAATGAGAATGTTCTACCTAATTAACATTTTGTGGTTCAATTTTATATGTGTAATAAATTTAAGCACAATACTGATACATGCACTATTATAAGGGTTAACAAGGATAATCAACATCAATAAACTCTATGACCATGGGAATAATAAATAGCCTATATAACACTTATATGAATCATGAATATGAATTTTTAAAAGGTATATTCAATATCAACAGAATAACTTATAATGTATTATTTTATTTGAGGTCTTCACATTCTTTCATATCTTTCTAGTTTCTAATAAACATTTTTCCACCACCTTAATCATTAAATATTTAATAATCAGTAAAAATATATTGTGGTGTGATGATTTTATCCCAATTATATTATTCCTCCTAGATTAAAATTATTTAGAAGATACTTCTTATAAATCTAGTTTTTTGATTGGTGTAATTTAACATAATATATGACCTGAATTAACTCTCTCAACATAGAATTCATATATATTATAAAGGGAATGAAATATAATTTCATATTTAAAAATATCTAATGATCAAATATCAAAGAAAAAATGAAAATTAACATTCATCACCAACTACTTCATGAATATGGGTCAAGATATATAATAATGTGGGATACATGGACTAAATGTTTAGAGTGGAACAAAACCATAAATATATAACTATTATATATGATCATATAATTGTTTTTCCCAAACTATTTGATTCTCTTCCATAAAACATTATGTTTAATTTTCTATTTATATTTTACCATGATCTCTACTTATATCAATGAATCCATATATAATGACACCCATCTGATTAGAATAATCAATAAAGTATCACTGATTGAATATCAGAAAAGGTTTTATTAAAAAATGTGAACCTCCATGGGGATATGCAGTCATGTTTTTATAAATAAATATTGTTTATTTTGTTATACATTAATTATTATTAAATTAAAATTATCACTATCAAGAATGCATATTATGTACCCTATATTGATGACTTGATTAGTCAAATTAGTGGGCATAAAAAATTATTAAATGTTTATCTTTGATTGGGATATCGGTAATTAAGGGTGAAGAGTAACAATATATACATGAAATGATTTGGAACAAAATATAGACACTTTTATTTCAAAGTAATTCCTTTTAAACTTATAAATTCCCCCAGAATATTAAAATAGTTAATTAATAGAGTCTTTATACATTACTTTGTATGTTTTTGGTAGTTTTTATTGATTTCATTCTCTTATATTCCTAGTTATATTAATAACATAAAGTCTATTTTTTGGAATCTATAAAGACCTCGTGAAAAGAGAAATTATATATAAAATACATTTAGTTAGAATTTTGGCTGCAAAACTATACTCCATGGGTCATTAAATCACAATAGAGGAATTTTTAGTGGATACTTTGAAGGTAATGGTGATTGAATAATGGAATAAACCAATATCTAGACCCATAGTTTCCTATGTTTGGTAATAAATTGTATACTATTTTTGAATAAATTATTATAAATAGATATTATCAAACCAAATTGATAAGGAATGTAGTTAAGTTTCAATAGATGGAGGAATGTGAAGATAGGTTTAAAGAGCTTATGAAAAGGTTGGTTACTACACCTGTACTCACACTACCCTCTAACAGTGAAGGGTTTGTGGTATAAAATGATGATGTAAAGAAGGGTTTCAGTTTATTACTCATATAAAATGACATTGTTATAAAATAATCATTTTGTTTAGAATAGTTTCATGGTAAAATATTATCAATACATGATTTTAATTTCATAACAGAAAAATTTATATAAAATCTATAGAGGAATTATCTCTATGGATAAAAGTGTGATATATATATATATATATATTGATTTAAATTTATTAAAATATACATTCGCATAGATGGAATGAAATATGATACAAATAATATGGATGGAGCTGGTTAAAGACTATTATTCTTGATGGCATTTCCTCCATGTGAAAGAGAACAAGGTGGTTAATGCTTTAAGTTGGAAAAATTATACTACTCTATCTATAATTAGGATTTAAAGATACCCAACACTCATGGAATGTTAAAAGATTAACCTTAAAATTGTAAGGGAAGGGGAAAATGGTATCGTTTCTAAATTATTTCTCAACAAAGTATCCAAAATAAGAAAAATGTGGTGTCGGAGTAGAAAATGAAGATTTATAAGATGATTTAAATTGTTACAGAGTTTTACATTGAAAAATATTGATTTATAATATTTGGAACCCAACTATGATTTTCACAATTTCTATATTCAAGAATGAGATTTTGGATAATTTATATCGATTATCATTTTCCATTCACTATGGAAGTAAAAATATGTATAGTGTTGTCAAGCAAAATTAAAAGGGAAATTTAAAGTATATATATCATTGTTTTATAAAAAAAAGTAAAGGATAAATATCACAAATGAAAGGGATGATGTGACCAATACCCATACTGTTGAATAACTAGGAGGTCATCATCGTTGAATTTATTGTGTGTATTCCTAAGATATATGATTAAAATAATTTCAAATGGGTTTGGGCATATCTACTAAATTTTGAAAACATTTAATCACTTTATTCGAATAATTATCCCTCAATAAACTTAGAAAGATATATATTAAGGAATGGGAATGGATTTATGGTGATTGTTATTAAATCATATCTAATATAGATCTAATGTTCGAACCCACGTTTTAATGAAGTATCCTATATGAACTGGATGTATACCTCAGCTTTAACTTAACTCATCATCCTGAAATTAATGGTTGGTTTGAAAAGATCATTCAGAATTTAGAAGACTAGATATGATCTTTTTTTAGGGACATAAATGTATATGGGATCAAAACTGTGCTTTCTTTTAGTTCACATGTAACAATAGTTTCCACTATTACATTAAAATGAAACTATTTAAGTCTATATATTGAAAGTGATGAAACCACAATATTTCAAGATTGAGATGGAGATATAAAGAAACTGTGACATGATACTGATCATGAAATAACGTAAATGGTTCAAACCATTATGTTATATATCAATATTTTTAAAGTTAAATACAATATCTATAAAGATAATCATCGAGGAATTCTATTTTTTGGGGATGGAGAAAAATTATCCACTCAAATATCTATATGTAAGTGGTTTGTGAGATTAATGAATAATAGAAATTTAAGCCTCATATACATCATTAATTTCATATTCTTAATCACCTGTATACCATAACATATCACTTAATACTTTCACAAAACCTCCATCAAGATCATAACTTGTTCCCCAATTCACTTTTTAAGAAACACATATCATATCCATGACATATACTGAACTCAAAAGATATACAAATTACACAATGATATAACTTCAGATGAAAAACTTGTAGAGATCATGGATAATGGATATATTTTTTTATGAAACATGAACACTCACATTGTTATTGTTTCATGTAATAATAATATGAGTAAATAAGCCACATGGAAACCTAAGGATATAATGGGACCAATTTACCCTCAATTTTTCATCTGGTAAATGAAATTTCTTGAGAATAATTATTTAAGTGAGGATATAATGTAACAAACCAAGTAATTATACAATAATTCATTTAAAATTTTTTTAGTATTAATGAAGTATATTGTAATATTATATATTCAAATATTATTTAATTTTTTTATAAAAATTAAAAAATAGTTTCATAAAACTCTTTTCTTATAAGGTTTTATTTGTAATTTTTATTTTCAAATTATTGAATTTGAATTTGGTAAAATTTATTTTAATTTTTAAATTCCGCTCCTAAAAATTATCCTAAGTTGAATTTTTGGAATTTTTTGGAAAATATCTATTTCATAGTGAATTGTGAGAAATACCAATTGTTATAAAATTGTCATTTGTTTTCAATAAAAAAGACACATAATATTTTGAATTTTATACTAAATTAATATAATTGTCCTTTAGTTATAAATTATATAATTAATTATATAATAATAAGAATTTTATACTATCTTTGTAGAAAAATACACTTAGACATAAAAAGACTTATATTCACCTTGGAAAACTATTTTTCATCACCTTTTGAAAGAAACATTAAAAAATAATTTTTACCAATTATAAATATTGAATTTGGGGAAATTGATTAGATATTTTGATGTAAAATAATTTATATTATTTAATAAGGTTAACATAATTTTTCTTTCATAATAAATATTACAAATAGTAAACATTCTTCACAATGGAGAAAGGATAAACTAAATAAACTTAAAAAAAAACTAAGTGATAGGGAAAAAATTACATAACATTAAGATTGAAGGATGTAAGGATTTTGAACCTTATCATATTATACATGATATATACTTTTTTATAGGAAACTTTTTCATGAAAGTGACATATATAATATTTCATGTTAATAAAGAGGTAAAAATTTTTCTCTCCTAAGATTAAATAGTTATTCTCTGTTAAAAAAGGTAAAAAATAAAATTGTGAACAAATGATAATGGTTATATTTCATTAAAAATAAATCATTTTCATCATGATAATTTATTTATAATTTTTAATAATTACACAATTACAAAACATTCTTATACAATGTTGATGTAGTTCTTATTTAAATAAATGTAAAAGATAATAAATGATTTTACAAATATTAAAAGTAATATAATTTTATATGAATAATTATGTTCCACAACAGGTTAAGATAATTGAAACATATTAGGGGTTATTAAATGAATAATATTTTAATTATATATATTTCATGATGTTTCTATGTAAAATTAAATGAATAATGTGAGAATTTACAATAAATATTTTTTAAAATAAATATTGTTTTATTAAATGATAAGATATTATAAAATAATATATATTTAAAATTAAATGGGATATTATTTATAATATAAAAAATTTTCCCTTCATTTTCCATATTCCATTTCTTAGTAACATTCAAGACCACCAAAATAGTAAAAACATCAATACCGGGGTAATTGTGAAAAAGGGGTTAACATGATATAAATACACATTTGGTGGTAAAATAACAAAAACATGTCAATTTTTTATTACATGAGATAATTTTGACTGTATTTAATCAAATATTTTATATATTATCTATTTAGATATTTCTGAATATAAAATTTAATTTATATAAATTTAATATTTTAAGAAATTCTATGTGTGGACCTCTTCTCTCTTGTAAAATGACACATTATATACTATTTTATTCACACTTCAAAAAAATTGGATATAAAATACCAAAATAACTTAATTTAATACATACCCACATTATTGATACCATTTTTATCTGAAAAATAACTTAAGAATGATTTTGGTGCCAACATTAACATGTTGGCTGAAGATAAAGTATATTTCTTAGTCACACGTTATCCATTTATTTTTTATTCTACCTCCTAAAATTATTTTTAAAACATGATGAAATAAAAACATACGTATCTTCATATACTTATATTCAAAAATGTTAATGGAATTACCTATATCAATATTCTCTTGCATCAAATTGGAAATTACTTTACTATTCAAGTGTATGAGGGACCATTGCCTCACAAACCGATGTAATTTGTTTTCAATCACCTCATATTATATATTATTATAATTAAGGATTTAATATATATATATATATGTATTTCTATATATATTAATGAAATATTTTGTAGTCTATGAGGATAAAATATCATTTACTTTCTTACCTTTTTATTGACTGAAAATTAATTTTGTTCTTGAATCCGTGTGGACTACCTCCACAATGAAGTAATTTGATTCATTTTTCATCACCGTATCACATGGATGATATATATATAAGTATATTAAAATAAATAATATGGTACTTATTAGATTATTGTTATTTATTAATTATTAAATAATACTTACCTTCGTTCAATAATGACAATTGAAAAAAGAAAATATTACTCATGCATACGTACGACCTATTACCTCTATGATTATAAAATAGTGAATTTTTTATAACCATATATCTTGGTGGATTTTAAATTTATAATTTATTTATAAAAATTATTATTATATAATGATTGTTGTTCTGATTACTATGGAATAATGAGCTCTTTAACCATATTGAACTAATTGAAGTCATCATGAACATATAGCCAAATATCTTCAGAACATCTGAAATGTTATTAATTTAATATGTAATTAAATATAACATCATAATAAAAAATTAAAGGAATAATAAACATGAAAATCAATATTATGAAACGAAATAATTTACAAATTATTATTTTTCATAAAAATGAATAATCCCTATGATGATTCAGACTGATGGTAAGAGAGAGTTTACTATAAAAAACTCGTTTTAAAAACTTTAATGATATATTTTTTATATAATTATCTTAAAAGCCAATTTTCCTTCAAATTATTAAGTAAAATTATTGTTTTTTATGATTTAATAGGTCATAAAGGTCATTTAGACCATATCTGACTATCTTCATAATAATTTTGGAAAAGGATTATATTATGGTTTTAAAAAAGAGAGTTTCATTGAAAAAATTACTCTTTATAAGTTTCACATATAATATAAGGCCCCTACCTTAAACATTAATTAATATTGAATTAAATGAATAATTCACATTGAGGATCTTTTCAGGTTTTGAGTTTTAGAGAATTAGGACATAACTGTTACATCTAAAAATATTACAAAGTAGACACTTCTACTGAGTTTCCATAGAATAAAAAACTCTGAAAAAGAAACATGTCTAGTCCCATGTTTTATATAGCATGACTTTCCTTTGATCCCATCCTTGACCCTATTACACATTAAGTCCTGTGAAAAACATTTCAAAAAACTTGGGGTGAGCATAAAAAGCTCAGTAAGGGATACACAAAGAATGAAAACTGTTAGTTTTTCAAACATCAAGTAAACCACGTATACTTTATCAAAGTAATACCTTCACATTAATGAAGTAGTAAAAACTCTTCACTGAATAAAATATCATTACTTACCCTTGTATAACCGCAGGATTACCATAAAACCCATATAATGAACACATAACATATAAAGTAACTTGGGACATAAACATACTTAAGTGGAATAACCATATGGTCGACTTCCACACATATCACTTAATCGAATAGCCATTCGGCCCACTTCCATACATACTTAATGGAATATCCATACGGCCGACTTCTATACCCAATGCATTGGAGGTTATAACGTAACCACCCGTCCTGGTATTCACGGCACCACCCGTCATATGGTTTATCACGTAACCACCCGTCAAATGTCCAAGTATCAATATAAAATCATAAAACATAAAACCAATAAAAAGGAATGATAACATTTCCACATTTCAATCACAATATATCATTTAAATATATTGACATAATAGAATCCTTTATCAAATCCATTTTCAATACCAAAATACAGAAAAGAGTATATGGTATTTATTTTATTTTAAAAACATTACTGCTTGTTGGGGAAGCCAAATACCAAATAATACTCGCGGCGGCGGAAAAGGTCGTTGTCACCGCGTACATTAAAAAAAACATTCCTTTTTGTAGTTTTGTAAAACGCTTCGTAGAAAAAGATTCCTTTTGTACAAAAGTAAAAGTCAAAGGGGTTTATACACCGTATAAAAGAAAGTTGTGTATAAAACGAAACATACCTCAATGAAAGGAGATTGAGACGAAGTCCCTTACCTCGGGTCTGACTTGACTCGATCGTTATTTAACATCCTGAATAATAAACATGATTTAATTTATACATGATTAAGAACCTTTTTAAAATTCATTATTCCTTTTATAAAACTTATTTCCATGTTATAAACATTATGTAACCATTTAAGTTAATAATGATTGTTTTGTCGATATTTGGTTCTTAAGTCGAAAGTGGACTTCTTACAATTACATGTTGTTCGTGTGGTCAAAGGTTCTTTAAATCTAGAATGAAATTCTTGATTTGAATAGCATATATATCATATATATCCATAATATACATGTATTTATAAAATTACATAATCATTTAGAGGTAAGAAATGAAATGCACCGTTCATGGAGACGGTAAGCCGTACGTACGCATGAACGCTACTTTCATTTATTTGTAATATTAATGGAATTAAAAATAAATGAGAGGTATGTATATTTTAATTCCATAATTATATTCATCATTTAGATGTATCATTCATTATATATATCCATTATATATATGTACTTTGAATAGTACATTACATTTGGGGATAAGAAATTAAAATGCACCGTTCATGGAGATGGTAAGCCGTACGTATGCATGAACGCTACTTTCATTTATATCTCATACTTTAATTTAAAGAAATAATAATGACATAGAGGTATATTATAATTCTAGTATAACATCATATATAATAACTTTAAATCCATCCTTTATACGTCCCACATATGGCGTTAACGAATCACATCACTTTGAGGGGGTGGTAGTCTGCACTTCCTAAAATGAAATTATCGTGTTTACCCATAATGGAAACCATAATGGTATGCCCAAAATGAAAAATTCAGAAGTTTAAGGAAAACATAAACTTATTATATATCATATATAAATATAGTGTCATCTTAATGGCCACCTTTGAAAGTGTTAAAAGAATGTTAAACAATCATCATTCCGGGAGGCAGAAATTTTCCATCCACGGAAACAGTATGTTTTTTGACCATTAGATGTAGGTGTCTGTAAGTTTAGCTCGAATATTTCTTATAACAACATCCTAGTATTTTTAGGATACTATATTTGTTACAAAATAAAATAATAAAAAGAGTTTAGGGGGTTGGAGAAGCAAAATAAAACAAAAGACTCAAAAGTAGACATTACCTTAAAATTGGGTAACTCCCTTTGGTTTTAGCTCAATGGTTTCCTTGGGAAGACTTCTTCCCAAAGTGAGGCTTCAAGGAGTAAGAGAGGGAAGTGGAGAGACAATATGGGCAGGGGTTGTCCGAGCCAAAGTCTTTGGGAGTGTGGGTAAGGAGGTAGAGTTGGGGGCCTTTTATAAGAGGAGAGGAGGGGCACTCTTGGAAGGTAAAGAAAAGTCACTTTATTTCAAAATGGTATTCTGATTTAAGAGGTCCCACATTGATGTGTTTCGAGGATAAGGTGATAAGGGTTTTAAATCCACCCATCCAATAGGTTTTGGCCATGTGTTGGTCTTAGATTTTACATTATCTTTCCATTTATTTAAATCGTTAAATAATGAGGTCATCGCTGCATCATCATGATGTCATAAATAATTTAATTTATTTAATGTCTAAAAATTATAAAAAAATACTATGATGTAGTAAATAGTTTTATCTTTATAATTAATATTTATAGTCAAAAATATGACTTGTATAACCCCATGTAAAAATTGTTTTAGTAAAACATCTCATGTGTGTGTCATTTTTACTTTAACATTAAATAAAAAGTTATTTATGTCATTTCCCAACCAAAGTTCCTCCATGGGGTCTCCTAGTTGACCCCTGGCTTGTCTTGGTCGGCCATGACACATCCAATAAGGGTAGGACATGTGTCAAGGTATTTTCATTTTATTATAATATAATTTTTGCCTTAAATTGCACTAATTACCTCTAATCGCGATTAAGAACTTAAAAGTTACTATTCACCAAAAAAATATTTTAATCTCATTGAACCACATTTTACTTCTTAATGACAACCATGTATGTCGGATTTTTGAAATTCAAAACACAGAAGCGATAAAAGTTCATTTAAACGAAAAATAAGTTTTTATAAGTACCACTTAGTGGTTTCACTATTCATAAAAAATTGATGTCTTTCAGAAAAATACCAAAACATCACCTGAAGATATATTTGATATTCCGAATTCAAAAACGAAGTCCATTTTACAAAATTCACAAAATATAAGTTGCATTAATTAATTTAATAATTAATTCCCGCTGTCAGAGCAAATAGCGTGTTTTCATGAAACAATAAGTATCAAAAGATTGACACTAGTTTAAGTCTGATTTCATAGTTAAATTGATTCCAATGACCACTATTGGATTTAATGGTAAAAATATATTCTAATTTCACTTTAAAACCAATTCAAAAGATAATCTAATCATCTTAAAAAATTAGATTAAAAAGAGGTTTTGAATTAAAATAAAACATTTTACACTATTAATTAAAAAATGAACTTTATCGGAAAGATACCAAAAATTTACACAAAGTAAATTTTGATGTCCCGGTTCTATAGAAGAGTTATATTTGGTCCAATAGAATGTATAAGAGTGACCAAAACTATTTTTAATGATGGTTCACCATCAAATGTTGATAAGTGGACCTTTTGTGAAAAGTAGAGTATATAAGCCTAAAATTGAATTCTTTTCGTATTTCAGGCCTTTATCCTTCATTAGATAAATGTAAAAACATTTAAAAAACATATATAATCTTATTTTAGTTATTTCTATCCATTCCCACAAGTACAATGACTACGCGTTTACTAACATTTAAAATAATATTATTTTATTACTAGTGTGCAAAGTACGATTTCAAAGAAACTCTTTGTTGCGTATCGGGTACGCTATCGAACATAGAAACCCCTTTAAAGTAAAATTAATATTTAATTAGAAATTATTAATAAATATGAAAATTCTTTATTTTTTATTTACCTGGGATGTTACATCCTTCCCCCCATTTGGGAATTGCGTCCTCGTAATTTTATTCACTTTCAAAATAAGTGGGGGTATTTATCCCTCATAGCATTTTCAGATTCCCACGTTGCCTCTTCAACCATATGGTTTTTCCACAAAGCCTTTACCTGGTTAATTACCTTATTCCACTATACATGCTCTCTTCGGTCAAGAATCTGGACTGGTTGCTCTTCATAAGAGAGATTCTCTTCCAACTGAACTACCTCTGGGCTCAAAAAATGAGATGAATCTGAAATATACTTCATCAACACCGAAACATGAAAAACATTGTGTACCTGAGATAAACTCGGAGGTAAAGCCACTATGTATGCAACTGATCCAACTCTCTCCAGAATTTCATATGGTCCAATGAACCTTGGACTCACCTTTCCTTTCTTACCAAATCTCATCACACTTTTCCATGGAGAAACCTTGAGAAAAACATGATCACCTACCTCGAAAGATAGATCCTTCCTCCGGTTATCCGCATAACTTTTCTGCATGCTCTGAGATGTTCTCTTGTGTTTCTGAATCAATTGAACCTTTTCTACCATCTCTTCTAAAAATTCTGGTCCCATCTGCTTCCTTTCACCCAGTTCATCCCAAAATGCTGGAGTTCGACACCACTTCCCATATAATGCCTCAAATGGTGCCATCTGTATACTGGAATGAAAACTGTTATTATAAGAAAAATCAACCAATGAAAGATGTTGGTCCCAACTTCCCTGATAATCCATCGAACAAGCTCGTAGCATATCCTCCAAGGTCTTAATTTTTCGTTCTGACTGCCCATCTGATTGCGGATGAAAAGCTGTACTAAAATTTAATTTAGTACCCAACGACTTCTGAAGGCCTTTCCAAAAGTTAGAAGTAAACCTGGGATCACGGTCAGATACAATGGAGAGAGGAAATCCATGTAACCTGACTATTCTTTAAGATACAAACGGGAAAGTTGATCTAGGGAAAAATTATCTCATATGGCAAGGAAATGAGCAGATTTAGCCAAGCGATCAACAATAACCCAGATTGCATTATTACCTCGAGATGTCTTCAGTAATCCCACAACAAAGTCCATGGATATGTTTTCCCATTTCCACTCTGGCACTGGTAAAGGATGAAGCATCCCTTTCGGTAACTGCCGCTCTGCTTTAACCTACTAACAAGTCAAACACTTCACAGTAAAATCAACAATATCCCTTTTCATTCCATCCCACCATTAATACTCCCGCAGATCTCTGTACATCTTAGTACTACCAGGATAAACTAAAAACGGGGAACTATGAGCCTCACATAACAACTCATTCTTCAAC
Organism: Viscum album; assembly: GCA_963277665.1. Lineage (NCBI taxonomy): Eukaryota > Viridiplantae > Streptophyta > Magnoliopsida > Santalales > Viscaceae > Viscum > Viscum album. The sequence goes on from OY728150.1 coordinate 1,620,922,218, forward strand.
TGTGAATCACAAGGAACACATAATCTCTTCCCAAATCTCAAAACACAATCACTATCAATGTTGAATTCATGCAAATTACCTTTTTGAACCAGCTCTACCTTTTTCTACAGCTCACTTTCTTGCATCTATGCTTGCTTGATTCTGTCTGATAGAGATGATATCACTGATACCTGAAACAAAACAGAAGGACATCCTGCACCAAAAACTTCTATGACAAAGTTCATAAAATAAAAAACCAAAGGATCTCGTTCGAAACGTAGCATGGTTAATGAAACATTACTTTTTCGACTCGAAGCATCAGCCACTTTATTTGCTTTTCCCAGATGGTAGTGAATTGTACAATCATAATCCTTGATTAATTCCAGCCATCTCCTATTTATCATGTTCAATTCTTTCTGAGTGAATATATATACTTTAAACTTTTGTGATCAGTATATATTTCACACTTTACTCCATACAAATGATGCCTCCAAATTTTTAAAGCAAAAACAACAGCTGCTAATTCCAAATCATGTGTAGGGTAATTTACCTCATGAGTTTTCAACTGACATGAAGCATATGCAATTACCTGATCATTCTACATAAGGACACATCCATGTCCTTTCAATGAAGCATCACTGTATATAACAAACTCACCATTCCTGGAAGGAAGTTCCAAAACTGGAGCTTTCACCAATCTTCTTTTCAACTCCTGAAAAGAATCATCACATTCAATTATCCAGATGAACTTAACACCCTTACGAGTTAGCTTAGTCATTGGACTAGATAACCATGAAATATTTTCAACAAACCTTTGGTAGTAACATGCCAAACCAAGAAAACTACGGATCTCGGTTACATTTGTGGGTCTTGGCCATTCTTTAACAACTTTTTTTATCAGGATCAACAGTTATTCCATCTTTTGAAACAGTGTGACCCAGGAAAGAAATTTGTTGTAACCAAAACTCACACTTTCTGAATTTTCCATATAGTTTATTTTATTTTAAGGATTGAAAGATAACCCTTAAATGACTTTCATTCTCCTCTTTACTTTTAGAAAACACCAAAATATCATCAATAAAAAAACCAACATTTTTCACCTAAGTCAACTGAGCCATCATTGCAACAAACTGTTTATTTCTGATTCTGACTATCTCAGGATACTGATTTGAAAGGTCATTTCCCTCTGTATGCATTCCCATAAAAGTTGATCTGTTTCCTCTATGAAAAACCATTCTTAACATAGAAATATCTTAGGCGAAGCAACATGGTAATCTCTAAATGATATATCATTTCAATCATACCATAAATTAATTTATAAATTTAACAATTTTCTAACTCCTAAAGTTGTCTAAACCGGCCTCTAATACCAACTATAAGGCTCCTGCCTTAAACATTACATAATATTTAATTAAATGAATAATTCACATTGAGGATCTTTTCAGGTTTAGAGTTTTATAGAATTATGACATAACTGTTACATCTCAAAAGATTACAAAGTAGACACTTCTACTGAGTTTCCATAGAATAAAAAACTCTTAAAAAGAAACATGTCTAGTTCCATGTTTTATATAGAATGACTTTCCATTGATCCCATCCTTGACCCTATTCTACATTATGTCCTGTGAAGAACATTTCAAAAAACTTGGGGTGAGCATAAAAAGATCAGTAAGGGATACACAAAGAATGAAAGCTGTTAGTTTTTCAAACATCAAGTAAACCACATATACTTTATCAAAGTAATACCTTAACCTTCATGAAGTAGTAAAAATTCCTCACTGAATAAAATATCATTACTTACCCTTGTGTAACCAAAGGATTACCATAAAACCCATATAAAGAACACATAACATATAAAGGTAACTTGGGACATAAAAATATTTAAGTGGAATAACCATATGGTCAACTTCCACACATATCACTTAATGGAATAGCCATTCGGCCAACTTCCATACATAATCAATGGAATAGCCATACGGCCGACTTCCATACCCAATGCATTGGAGGTTATAACGTAACCACCCGTCCTGGTATTCATGGCACCACCCGTCATATGGTTTATCACGTAACCACCCTTCATATTTCCAAGTACCAATATAAAATCATAAAACATAAAACCAATATAAAGGAATGATAACATTTCCACATTTCAATCACAATATATCATTTAAATATATTTACATAATAGAATCCTTTATCAAAACCATTTTCAATACCAAAATACAGAAAAGAGTATATGGTATTAATTTTATTTTAAAAATATTACGGCTTGTTGAGGAAGTCAAAGACCAAATAATACTCACGGTAGTGGAAACGGTCGTTGTCACCGCGTACGTTAAAAAAACATTCCTTTTTGTCGTTTAGTAAAACGCTTCGTAGAAAAAGATTCTTTTTGTATAAAAGTAAAATTCAAAAGGGTTTATACACCATATAAAAGATATTTGTGTATAAAATGAAACATGCCTCAATGAAAGGATATTGAGACAAAGTCCCTTAACTTGGGTCCGACTTGACTCGATCGTTCTTTAACGTCCTGAATAATAAACTTGAGTTAATTCCTACTTGATTAAGAACCTTTTTAAAGTTCATTATTCTTTTTATATCACTTATTTCCATGTTATAAACATTAAGTAACCATTTAAGTTAATAATGTTTGTTTTGTCGATATTTGGTTCTTAAGTCGAAAGTGGACTTCTTACAATTACATGTTGTTCGTGTGGTCAAAGGTTCTTTATATCCAGAATGACATTCCCGATTTGGATAGCATATAAATCATATATATCCCGCATATAAATTTATTTATAATATTACATAATCATTTAGAGGTAAGAAATGAAATGCACGGTTCATGGAGACGGTAAGCCGTACGTACTCATGAACGCTACTTTCATTTCTTTGTCATATTAATGGAATTAAAACTAAATGAGAGGTATGTATATTTTAATTACAGAATTATATTCATCATTTATATGTATCATTAATTATATATATCCATTATATATATGTACTTTTAATAGTATATTACATTTGGGGATAAGAAATGAAATGCACCGTTCCTGGAGACGGTAAGCCGTACGTACGCATGAACACTACTTTCATTTCTATCTCATACTTTAATGGAAAGAAATAATAATGATATAGAGGTATATTATAATTTAAGTATAAAATCATATATAATAACTTTAAATCCATCCTTTATACGTCCCACATATGGCATTAACGAATCACATCACTTTGAGGGGGAGGCAGTCCGCACTTCCTAAAATGAAATTATCATGTTTACCCATAATGGAAACCATAAAGGTGTGCCCAAACTGTAAAATAAAAAAACTTAAGGAAAACATAAACATATTATATATCATATATAAATATATTTTCATCTTAATGGACACCTTTTAAGGTGTTAAAAGAATGTTGAACAATCATCGTTTTAGGAGGAAGAAATTCGTCATCCACGGAAACAGTATGTTCTTTAACCATTAGATGTAGGTGTGTGTAAGTGTAGCTAGAATATTTCTTATAAAAACATCCTAGTATTTTAAGGATACTGGAGTTGTTACAAAAGAAAATAATAAAAATAGTTTAGGGGGTTGGAGAAGCAAAATAAAACAAAAGGACTCAAAAGTAGACATTACCTTAAAATCGGGTAACTCCCTTTGGTTTGAGCTCAAAGGCTTCCTTGGGAAGACTTATACCAAAAGTGAGGCTTCAAGGAGTAAGAGAAGGAATTGGAGAGACAAGATGGGCAGGTTTTGGCCGAGCCAAAGGCTTTGGAAGTGTGGGTAAAGTGGTAGAGGTGGGGGCCTTCTATAATAGGAGAGGAGGGGCACTCTTGGAAGGTAAAGAAAAGTCACTTTATTTCAAAATGGTATTCGGATTTAAGAGGTCCCAAATTGATGTGTTTAGAGGATAAGGTGATAAGGGTTCAAAATCCACCCATCCAATAGGTTTTGTCCATGTGTTGGTCTTAGATTTTACATTATCTTTCCATTTTATTTAAATCGTTAAATAATGAGGTCATCGCTGCATCATCATGATGTCATAAATAATTTAATTTATTTAATGTCTAAAAATTATAAAAAAACTACTATGATGTAGGAAATATTTTTAGATTTATAATGAATATTTATAGTCAAAAATATGACTTGTATAATTCAATATAAAAATTGTTTTAGTAAAACATCTCATGTGTGTGTCATTTTTACTTTAACATTAAATAAAATGTTATTTATGTCATTTCCAAACCAAAGTGACTCCATGGGGTCCCCAAGGTGACCCATGGCTTTTCTTGGTCGGCCATGACACATCCAATAAGGGTAGGACATGTTTCAAGGTATTTTCATTTTATTATAATATCAGTTTTGCCTTAAATTGCACTAATTACCTCTAATCGCGATTAAGAAAGTAAAAGTTACTATTCACCAAAAAAATATTTTAATCCCATTGAACCACATTTTACTTCTTAATTACAACCATGTATGTGGGATTTTTGAAATTCAAAACACAGAATTGGAAAATTTTCATTTAAACGAAAAATCAGTTTTTATAAGTACCACTTAGTGGTTTCACTATTCATCAAAAATTGAAGTTTTTTAGAAAAATGCCAAAACTTCACCCTAAGATATATTTTATATTCAGAATTCAAAAATGAAGTCCATTTTACAAAATTCACAACATATAAGTTTCATTAATTAATTTAATAATTAAATCCTACTGTCAGAGCAAATAGCGTGTTTTTATGAAACAATAAGTATCAAAAGATTGACACTAGTTTATGTCCGATTTCAATGTGAAATTAATTCCAACGACCACTATTGTATTTAATGATAAAAATATATTCTAATTTCAATTTAAAAACAATTCAAAAGATAATCTAATCATCTTAAAAAATTATATTAAAAAGAGGTTTTGAATTAAAATACAACATTTTACACTATTCATTAAAAAATGAACTTTATCGGAAAGATACCAAAAATATACACAAAGTAAATTTTGATGCCCCAATTCTAAAGAAGATTTATATTTGGTCCAATAGAATGTATAAGAGTGACCAAAACTATATTTAATGACGGTTCTCCATCAAATGTTGATAAGTGGACCTTTCGTGAAAATTAGATTATATAAGCCTAAAATTGAATTCTTTTCTTATGTTAAGCCTTTATCCTTTTTTAGATAAATGTAAAAACATTTAACAAACATATATAATCTTATTTTAGTTATTTCTATCCATTCCCGCCAGTACAACGGCTACGTGTTAACTAACATAAAAAATAATATTATTTTATTACTAGTGTGAAACGTACGATTTCAAAGAAACTCTTTGTTGCGTATCGGGCACGCTATTGAACATAGTAAACCATTTAATGTAAAATTGATATTTAATTCACAAATATTAATAAATATGAAAATTATTTATTTTTTATTTACCTGGGATGTTACATCCTTCCCCCCTTTTGAGAATTACGTCCTCGCGATTTTAATCCCTTATCAAAATAAGTGGGGGTATTTATCCCTCATAGAATTTTCGGATTCTCATATTGCCTCTTCAACCATATGGGTTTTCCACAAAACCTTTACCTGGTGAATTACCTTATTTTGCAATACTTGCTCTCTTTGGTCAAGAATCTGGACTGGTTGTTCGTCATAAGAGAGATTCTCTTCCAACTGAACTACCTCTGGGCTCAAAACATGAGATGAATCTGGCATATACTTCCTCAACATCGAAATATGAAAAACATTGTGTACCTGAGATAAACTCTGAGGTAAAGGCACTCTGTATGCAACTGATCGAACTGTCTCCATAATTTCATATGGTCCAATGAACCTTGGACTCAGCTTTTCCTTTCTTACCAAATCTCATCACACTTTTCCATGGAGAAACCTTAAGAAAAACATGATAACCTACCTCAAAAGGTAGATCCTTCCTTCAGTTATCTGCATAAATTATCTGCCTGCTCTGAGCTGTTCTCATGTGTTTCTGAATCAACTGAACCTTTTCTGCCATCTCTTCTACCAATTCTGGTCCCATCAGCTTCCTTTCACCCACTTCATCCCAAAATGCTGGAGTTCAACACTGCTTCCCATATAATGCCTCAAATGGTGCCATCTGTATACTGTAATGAAAACTGTTATTATAAGTAAACTCAACCAATGAATGATATTGGTCCCAACTTCCCTGATAATCCATCGAACAAGCACGTAGCATATCTTCCATGGTCTGAATTGTTCGTTCTGACTGCCCATCTGATTGCAGATGAAAAGCTGTACTAAAATTTAATTCAGTACCCAACGACTTCTAAAGGCCTTTCCAAAAGTTAGAAGTAAACCTGTGATCACGGTCAGATAAAATGGAGAGAGGAAATCCAAGTAACCTGAATATCTCTTTAAGATACAAACATGAAAGTTGATCTAGGGAAAAATTATCTCATATGACAAGGAAATGAGCAGATTTAGTCAAGCGATCAACAATAACCCATATTTCATTATTACCTCGAGATGTCTTCGGTAATCCCACAACAATGTTCATGGATATGTTTTCCCATTTCCACTCTGGCACTGGTAAATGATTAAGCATCACTTTCGGTAACTTCCGCTCTGCTTTAACCTGCTAACAAGTCAAACACTTCACAGTAAAATCAGCAATATCCCTTTTCATTCCATCCCAGCAGTAATACTCCCGTAGATCTCTGTACATCTTAGTACTACCAGGATGAATTGAAAACTGGGAACTATGAGCCTCACATAACAACTCATTCTTCAACTGTGAACCATAAGGCACACATAATCTCTTCCCAAATCTCAAAACACAATCACTATCAATGTTGAATTCATGCAACTTACCTTTTTAAACCAGCTATACCTTTTTCTACAACTCACTGTCTTGCTTCTGTGCTTGCTTGATTCTGTCTGATAGAGATGATCTCACTGATACCTGAAACAAAACAGAAGGACATCTTTCACCAAAAACATCTATGCCAAAGTTCATCAAATCAAAAACCAATGTATCTCGTTCTAAACGTAGCATGGTTAATGAAGAATTAATTTTTTGACTCGAAGAATCATCCACTTTATTTGCTTTTCCCGGATGGTAGTGAATTGTACAATCATAATCCTTGATTAATTCCAGCCATCTCATATGTCTCGTGTTCAATTATTTCTGAGTGAATATATAATTTAAACTTTTGTGATCAGTATATATTTCACACTTTACTCCATACAAATGATGCCTCCAAATTTTTAAAGCAAAAACAACATCAGCTAATTCCAAATCATGTGTAGGGTAATTTACCTCATGAGTTTTCAACTGATGTAAAGCATATGCAATTACCTGATCATCTGCATAAGGACACATCCAAGTCCTTTCAATGAATCATCACTGTATATAACAAAATCACCATTCCTAGAAAGAAGTGCCAAAACTGGAGCATTCACCAATCTTCTTTTCAACTCCTAAATAAAATCATCACATTCTTTTGTCCAGATAAACTTAACACCCTTACGAGTTCGCTTAGTCATTGGACTAGATAACCATGAAATATTTTTAAAAAACCTTCGGTAGTAACCTGCCAGACCAAGAAGACTATGGATCTCAGTTACATTTGTGGGTCTTTTCCATTCTTCAACAACTTTTGTTTTAGCAGGATCAACAGTTATGCCATCTTTTGAAACAATGTGACCCAGGAAAGAAATTTGTTGTAACCAAAACTCAAACTTGCTGAATTTTCCATATAGATTCTTTTGTTTTAAGGTTTGAAAGATAACCCTTAAATTATTTTCATGCTCATCATTACTTTTAGAAAACACCAAAATATCATCAATAACAACAACCAAAATTTTTAACCTGAGTCAACTGAGCCATCACTGCAACAAACTGTTTAGTTCTTATTCTGACCATTTCAAGATACTGATTTGAAAGGTCATTTCCCTCTATATGCCTTCCCATAAAAGTTGATCTGTTTCCTCTATGAAAAACCATTCTTAACATAGAAATATATTAGGCAAAGAAACATGGTAATATTTAAATTCTATATCATTTCAATCATACCATAAATTAATTTATAAATTTTACAATTTTCTAACTCCTAAAGTTGTCTAAACCGACCTCTGGTACCAACTATAAGGCCCCGAACTTAAACATTACTTAATATTGAATTAAATGAATAATTCACATTGAGGATATTTTCAGGTTTAGAGTTTTAGAGAATTAGGACATAACTGTTACATCTCAAAAAATTACAAAGTAGACACTTCTACTGAGTTTCCATAGAATAAAAAACTCTGAAAAAGAAACATGTCTAGTTCCATGTTTTATATAGCATGACTTTCCCTTGATCCCATCCGTGACCCTAATCTACATTAATTCATGTGAAAAACATTTCAAAAAACATGGGGTGAGCATAAAAAGATCAGTAAGGGATACACAAAGAATGAAAACTGTTAGTTTTTCAAACATCAAGTAAACCACGTATACTTTATAAAAGTAATACCTTCACCTTCATGAAGTAGTAAAAACTCTTAACTAAATAAAATATCATTACTTACCCTTGTGTAACCAAAGAATTACCATAAAACCCATATAAAGAACACATAAAATATAAAGGTAACTTGGGACATAAACATACTTAAGTGGAATAACCATACGATCGACTTCCACACATATCACTTAATGGAATAGCCATTCAGGAAACTTCCATACATAATTAATGGAATAGCCATACGACCGACTTCCATACCCAATGCATTGGAGGTTATAACGTAACAACCCATCCTAGTATTTACGGCACCACCCGTCATATGGTTTATCATGTAACCACCCGTCAATTGACCAAGTACCAATATAAAATCATAAAACATAAAACCAATATAAAGGAATGATAACATTTCCACATTTCAATCACAATATATCATTTAAATATATTGACATAATAGAATCCTTTATCAAAACCATTTTCAATACAAAAATACAGAAAAGAGTATATGGTATTTATTTTATTTTAAAAACATCACGGCTTGTTGAGGAAGCCAAAGACCAAATAATACTCGCGGCGGCGGAAAAGGTCGTTGTCACCGTGTACGTTAAAAAAAAAATTCCTTTTTGTCATTTAGTAAAATGATTTGTAGAAAAATATTTCTTTTGTATAAAACTAAAAGTAAATGGGGTTTATACACCGTATAAAAGATAGTTGTGTATAAACCAAAACATGACTCAATGAAAGGAGATTGAGACGAAGTCCCTTACCTCGGGTCCGACTTGACTCGATCGTTCTTTAACGTCCTGAATAATAAACATGAGTTAATTTCTACATGATTAGGAACCTTTTTAAAGTTCCTTATTCCTTTTATATCACTTATTTCCATGTTATAAACATTATGTAACCATTTAAGTTAATAATGTTTGTTTTGTCAATATTTGGTTCTTAAGTCGAAAGTGGACTTCTTACAATTACATGTTGTTCATGTGGTCAAAAGTTCTTTATATCCAGAATGAAATTCCTGATTTGGATAGCATATATATCATATATATCCAGCATATAAATTTATTTATAATATTACATAATCATTTAGAGGTAAGAAATGAAATGCACCGTTCATGGAGACGGTAAGCCGTACGTACACCTGAACGCTACTTTCATTTCTTTGTCATATTAATGGAATTAAAACTAAATGAGAGGTATGTATATTTTAATTCCATAATTATATTCATCATTTAGATTTATCATTCATTATATATATCCATTATATATATGTACTTTTAATAGTACATTACATTTGGGGATAAGAAATGAAATGCACCGTTCATGGAGACGGTAAGTCGTACGTACGCATGAACGCTACTTTCATTTCTATCTCATACTTTAATGGAAAGAAATAATAATGATATAGAGTTATATTGTAATTTCAGTATAACATCATATATAATAACTTTAAATCTATCCTTTATACGTCCCACATATGGCATTAACAAATCAAATCAATTTGAGGGGGCGGCAGTCCGCACTTCCTAAAATGAAATTATCGTGTTTACCCATAATGGAAACCATAAATGTATGCCCAAAATGAAAAATACAGAAGCTTAAGGAAAACATAAACATATTATATATCATATGTAAATATAGTGTCATCTTAATGGCCACCTTTGAATGTGTTAAAATAATGTTGAACAATCATCGTTTCAGGAGGAAGAAATTCATCATCCACGGAAACAGTATGTTATTTAACCATTATATTTATGTGTGTGTAAGTGTAGCTCTAATATTTCATATAAAAACATCCTAGTATATTTAGGATACTGTATTTGTTACAAAATAAAAGAATAAAAAGAGTTTAGGGGGTTGGAGAAGCAAAATAAAACAAAAGGACTCAAAAGTAGACATTACCTTAAAATCGCGTAACTCCCTTTGGTTTGAGCTCAAAGGCTTTCTTGGGAAGACTTATGCCCAAAGTGAGGCTTCAAGGAGTAATATAGGGAAGTGGAGAGACAATATGGTCAGGGGTTGGCCGAGCCAAAGGCTTTGGGAGTGTGGGTAAAGAGGTAGAGGTGGGGGCCTTTTATAAGAGGAGAGGAGGGGCACTCTTGGAAGGTAAAGAAAAGTCACTTTATTTCAAAATGGTATTCGGATTTTAGAGGTCCCCCATTGATGTTTTTCTAGTATAATGTGACAGGGGTTCGAAATCCACCCATCCAATAGTTTTTGGCCATGTTTAGGTCTTAGATTTTACATTATCTTTCCATTTTATTTAAATCGTTAAATAATGAGGTCACCGCTGCATCATCATGATGTCATAAATAATTTAATTTATTTAATGTCTAAAAATTATAAAAAAAATACTATGATGTAGGAAATCCTCTTATATTTCTAATGAATACTTATAGTAAAAAATCTGACTTGTATAACCCCATGTAAAAATTGTTTTAGTAAAACATCTCATGTGTGTGTCATTTTTACTTTAACATTAAATAAAAAGTTATTTATGTCATTTCACAACCAAAGTGGATCCATGGGGTCCCCAAGTTGACCCATGGCTTGTCTTGGTCGGCCATGACACATCCAATAAGGGTAGGACATGTTTCAAGGTATTTTCATTTTATTATAATATCATTTTTGCCTTAAATTGCACTAATTACCTCTAATCGCGATTAAGAACTTAAAAGTTACTATTCACCAAAAAAATAATTTAATCTCATTGAACCAAATTTTACTTATTAATGAGAACCATGTATGTCGGATTTTTGAAATTCAAAACACAGAAGTGGAAAAATTTCATTTAAACGAAAATTCAGTTTTTATAAGTACCACTTAGTGGTTTCACTGTTCATCAAAAATTAATGTTTTTCAGAAAAATACCAAAACATCACCCTAAGCTATATTTGATATTCCAAATTCAAAAATGAATTCCATTTTAAAAAATTCACAACATATAAGTTGCATTAATTAAGTTAATAATTAATTCCCGTTGTCAGAGCAAATAGCATGTTTTTATGAAACAATAAGTATCAAAAGATTGACACTAGTTTAAATCCGATTTCAAAGTGAAATTAATTTCAACGACCACTATTGTATGTAGTGGTAAAAATATATTATAATTTCACTTTAAAACCAATTCAAAAGATAATCTAATCATCTTAAAAAATTAGATTAAAAAGATGTTTTGAATTAAAATACAACATTTTACACTATTCATTAAAAAATGAACTTTATCGGAAAGATACCAAAAATTTACACAAAGTAAATTTTGATGTCCCGATTCTAAAGAAGAGTTATATTTGGTCCAATATAATGTATAAGTGTGACCAAAAATATATTTAATGAGGGTTCACCATCAAATGTTGATAAGTGGACCTTTCGTGAAAATTAGAGTATATAAGCCTAAAATTGAATTCTTTTCGTATTATAAGCATTTATCCTTTATTAGATAAATGTAAAAACATTTAACAAACATATATAATCTTATTTTAGTTATTTCTATCCATTCCCGCCAGTACAACGGCTACGTGTTAACTAACATTTAAAATAATATTATTTTATTACTAGTGTGCAATGTACGATTTCAAAGAAACTCTTTGTTGCGTATCGGGTACGCTATCGAACATAGCAACCCCTTTAAAGTAAAATTAATATTTAATTCACAAATATTAATAAATATGAAAATTATTTATTTTTTATTTACCTGGGATGTTATATCCTTCCCCCCTTTTGGGAATTTCATCCTCACAATTTTATTCACTTATCTAAATAAGTGGGGGTATTTATCCCTCATAGCATTTTCAGATTCCCACGTTGCCTCATCAACCATATGGTTTTTCCACAAAAACTTTACCTGGTGAATTACCTTATTTCGCAATACTTTCTCTCTTCGGTCAAGAATCTGGACTGGTTGTTCTTCATAAGAGAGATTCTCTTCCAACTGAACTACCTCTGGGCTCAAAACATGAGATGAATCTAGAATATACTTCCTCAACATCGAAACATGAAAAAAATTGTGTACCTGACATAAACTCGGAGGTAAAGCCATTATGTATGCAACTGATCCAACTCTCTCCAGAATTTCATATGGTCCAATGAACTTTGGACTCAGATTTCCTTTCGTACCAAATATCATCACACTTTTCCATGGAGAAACCTTGAGAAAAACATGATCACCTACCTCGAAAGATAGATCCTTCCTCCGGTTATCCGCATAACTTTTCTTCCTGCTCTGAGTTGTTCTCATGTGTTTTTAATCAACTGAACCTTTTATGCCATCTCTTTTACCAATTATGTTCCCATCAACTTCCTTTCACCCACTTCATCCCAAAATGCTGGAGTTAGACACTGCTTCCAATAAAATGCCTCAAATGGTGCCATCTGTATACTGGAATGAAAACTGTTATTATAAGAAAACTCAACCAATGATAGATGTTGGTCCCAACTTCCCTAATAATCCATCGAACAAGCTCGTAGCACATCCTCTAAGGTCTGAATTGTTCGTTCTGATTGCCCATCTGATTGCGGATGAAATGCTATACTAAAATTAATTCAGTACCCAATGACTTCTGAAGGCCTTTCCAAATGTTAGAAGTAAACATGGGATCACGGTCAGATACAATGGAGAGAGGAAATCCATGTAACCTGACTATCTCTTTAAGATACAAACAGGAAAGTTGATCTAGGGAAAAATTATCTCGTATGGCAAGGAAATGAGCAGATTTAGTCAAGCGATCAACAATAACCCAGATTGCATTATTACCTCGAGATGTATTCGGTAATCCCACAAAAAAGTCCATGGATATGTTATCCCATTTCCACTCTGGCACTGGTAAAGGATGTTTCATCCCTTTTGGTAACTGCCGCTCTTCTTTAACCTGCTAACAAGTCAAACAATTCACAGTAAAATCATCAATATCCCTTTTCATTCCATCCCACCAGTAATACTCCCGCAGATCTCTGAACATCTTAGTACTGCCAAGATGAACTGAAAACGGGGAACTATGAGCCTCACATAATAACTCATTCTTCAACTATGAATCATAAGGCACACATAATCTCTACCCAAATCTCAAAACACAATCAATATCAATGTTGAATTCATGCAAATTACCTTTTTGAACCAGATCTACCTTTTTCTACAACTCACTGTCTTGCTTCTGTGCCTGCTTGATTCTGTCTGATATAGATGATCTCACTGATACCTGAAACAAAACAGAAGGACATCCTGCACCAAAAACTTCTATGACAAAGTTCATCAAATCAAAAACCAAAGGATCTCATTCCAAACGTAGCATGGTTAATGAAGCATTACTTTTTCGACTCGAAGCATCAGCCACTTTATTTTCTTTTCCCAGATGGTAGTGAATTGTACAATCATAATCCTTGATTAATTCGAGCCATCTCTTCTGTCTCATGTTCAATTCATTCTGAGTGAATATATACTTTAAACTTTTGTGATCAGTATATATTTCACACTTTACTCCATACAAATGATGCCTCCAAATTTTTAAAGCAAAAACAACATCCGCTAATTCCAAATCATGTGTAGGGTAATTACCTCATGAGTTTTCAACTGATGTGAAGCATATGCAATTACCTGATCATTCTGCATAAGGACACATCGAAGTCCTTTCAATGAAGCATCGCTGTATATAAAAAACTCACCATTCCTGGAAGGAAGTGCCAAAACTGGAGCATTCACCAATCTTCTTTTCAACTCCTCAAAAGAATCATCACATTCTTTTGTCCAGATGAACTTAACACCCTTACGAGTCAGCTTAGTCACTGGAATAGATAACCGTGAAATATTTTCAACAAAATTTCGGTAGTAACCTTCCAAACCAAGAAAACTACGGATCTCGGTTACATTTGTGGGTCTTGGCCATTCTTCAACAAATTTTGTTTTAGTAGGATCAACAGTTATGCCATCTTTTGAAACAATGTGACCCAGGAAAGAAATTTGTTGTAACCAAAACTCACACTTGCTGAATTTTCAATATAGTTTCTTTTCTTTTAAGGTTTTCAAGATAACCCTTAAATTACTTTCATCCTCCTCTTTACTTTTAGAAAACACCAAAATATCATCAATAAGAACAACCAACATTTTTCACCTGAGTCAACTAAGACATCACTGCAACAAACTGTTTAGTTCTGATTCTGAACATATCAGGATATTGATTTGAAAGGTCATTTCCCTCTGTATGCCCTCCCATAAAAGTTGATCTGTTTCCTCTATGAAAACCATTCTTAACAGAGAAATATCTTAGGCGAAGCAACATGGTAATCTTTAAATGCTATATCATTTCAATCATACCATAAATTAATTTATAAATTTAACAATTTTCTAACTCCTAAAGTTGTCTAAACCGACCTCTGATACCAACTATAAGGCCCTGACCTTAAACATTAATTAATATTGAATTAAATTAATAATTCAAATTGAGAATATTTTCAGGTTTAGAGTTTTAGAGAATTAGGACATAACTGTTACATCTCAAAAGATTACAAAGTAGACACTTCTACTGAGTTTCCATAGAATAAAAAAATCTGAAAAAGAAACATGTTTAGTTCCATGTTTTATATAGCATTACTTTCCCTTGATCCCATCCTTGACCCTATTCCACATTAAGTCCTGTGAGAAACATTTCAAAAAACTTGGGGTGAGCATAAAAAGCTCAGTAAGGGATACACAAAGAATGAAAACTATTAGTTTTTCAAACATCAAGTAAACCACGTATACTTTATCAAAGTAATACCTTCACCTTCATGAAGTAGTAAAAACTCTTGACTGAATGAAATATCATTACTTACCCTTGTGTAACCAAAGGATTACCATAAAACCCATATAAAGAACACATAACATATAAAGGTAACTTGGGGCATAAACATACATAAGTGGAATAACCATACGGTCAACTTCCACACATATCACTTAATAGAATAGCCATTCAGCCAACTTTCATAAACACTTAATAGAATATCCATACGGCCGACTTCTATACCCAATGCATTGGAGGTTATAACATAACCACCCATCCTGGTATTCATGGCACCACCCATCATATGGTTTATCACGTAACCACCCGTCAAATTTCCATATACAAATATAAAATCATAAAACATAAAACCAATATAAAGGAATGATAACATTTACACATTTAAATCAAAATATATCATTTAAATATATTGAAATAATAGAATCCTTTATCAAAACCATTTTCAATACCAAAATACAGAAAAGATTATATGGTATTTATTTTATTTTAAAAACATTACGGCTTGTTGAGGAATCCAAAGACCAAATAATACTCGTAGCGGTGGAAAAGGTCGTTGTCACCGCGTACATTAAAAAAACATTCCTTTTTTTCGTTTAGTAAAACGCTTCGTAGAAAAATATTCCCTTTGTATAAAACTAAAAGTCAAAGGGGTTTATACACCGTATAAAAGATAGTTGTGTATAAAACAAAACATGCCTCAATGAAAGGAGATTGAGACGAAGTCCCTTACCTCGGGTCCGACTTGACTCGATCGTTCTTTAACGTCCTGAATAATAAACTTGAGTTAATTTCTACTTAATTAAGTACCTTTGTGAAGTAAATTATTCCATTTATATCACTTATTGTCATGTTATAAACATTATGTAACCATTTAAGTTAATAATGTTTGTTTTGTCGATATTTAGTTCTTATGTCGAAAGTGGTCTTCTTACAATTACATGTTGTTCGTGTGGTCAAAGGTTCTTTATATCCAGAATGAAATTCCTGATTTGGATAGAATATATATCATATATATCCATCATATACATGTATTTATAATATTACATAATCATTTAGAGGTAAGAAATGAAATGCACTGTTCATGGAGACGGTAAGCCGTACGTACGCATGAACGCTACTTTCATTTATTTGTCATATTAATGGAATTAAAACTAAATGAGAGGTATGTATATTTAAATTCCAGAATTATATTCATCATTTAGATGTATCATTCATTATATATATATACATTATATATATTTACTTTTAATAGTACATTATATTTGGGGATAAGAAATGAAATGCATTGTTTATGGAGACGGTAAGTCGTACGTACGCATGAACGCTACTTTCATTTATATCTCATACTTTAATGGAATGAAATAATAATGATATAGAGGTATATTATAATTCCAGTATAACATCATATATAATAACTTTAAATCCATCCTTTATACATCCCACATATGGCATTAACGAATCACATCACTTTGAGGGGGCGACAGTCTGCACTTCTTAAAATGAAATTATCGTGTTTTCCCATAATGGAAACCATAAAGGTATGACCAAAATGAAAAATACATAAGCTTAAGGAAAACATAAACATATTATATATCATATATAAATATAGTGTCATCTTAATGGCCACCTTTGAAGGTGTTAAAATAATGTTGAACAATCATCGTTTCGGGAGGCAGAAATTCACCATCCACGGAAACAGTATGTTCTTTAACCATTAGATGTAGGTGTGTGTAAGTGTAGCTCGAATATTTATTATAACAACATCCTAGTATATTTAGTATACTGTAGTTGTTACAAAAGAAAATAATAAAAAGAGTTTAGGGGGTTGGAGAAGCAAAATAAAACAAAAGGACTCAAAAGTAGACATTACCTTAAAATCGGGTAACTCCCTTTTGTTTGAGCTCAAAGGCTTCCTTGGGAAGACTTCTACCCAAAGTGAGGCTTCAAGGAGTAAGAGAGGGAAGTGGAGATACAATATGGGATGGGTTTGGCCGAGCCAAAGGCTTTGGGAGTGTGGATAAAGAGGTAGAGGTGGGGGCCTTTTATAAGAGGAGAGGAGGGGCACTCTTGGAAGGTAAAGAAAAGTCACTTTATTTCAAAATGGTATTCGGATTTAAGAGGACCAACATTGATGTGTTTCAAGGATAAGGTGATAAGGGTTATAAATACACCCATACAATAGGTTTTGGCCATGTGTAGGTCTTAGATTTTACATTATCATTCCATTTTATTTAAATCGTTAAATAATGAGGTCATCGGTGCATCATCATAATGTCATAAATAATTTAACTTATTTAATGTCTAAAAATTATTAAAAAAATACTATGATTTATTAAATCTTTTTATATTTCTAATTAATATTTATAGTAAAAAATATGACTTGTATAACCCCATGTAAAAATTGTTTTAGTAAAACATCTCATGTGTGTGTCATTTTTACTTTAACATTAAGTAAAAAGTTATTTATGTCATTTCCCAACCAAGGTGGCTCCATGGGGTCCCCAAGTTGACCCATGGCTTGTCTTGGTCGGCCATGACACATCCAATAAGGGTAGTACATGTTTCAAGGCATTTTCATTTTATTATAGTATCATTTTTTCCTTAAATTGCACTAATTACCTCTAATCACGATTAAGAACTTAAAAGTTACTATTCACCAAAAAAATATTTTAATTACATTGAACCACATTTTACTTCTTAATGAAAACCATGTATGTTGGATTTTTGAAATTCAAAACATAGAAGTGGTAAAATTTCATTTAAACGAAAAATCAGTTTTTATAAGTACCACTTAGTGGTTTCACTATTCATCAGAAATTGAAGTTTTTCAGAAAAATACCAAAACTTCCCCCGAAGCTATATTTGATATTACGAATTCAAAAATGAAGTGCATTTTAAAAAATTCACAACATATAAGTTGCATTAAATAATTTAATAATTAATTCCCGATGTCAGAGCAAATAGCGTGTTTTTATGAAACAATAAGTATCAAAAGATTGACAATAGTTTAAGTCTGATTTCAATGTGAAATTAATTCCAACGACCACTATTGGATTTAATGGTAAAAATATATTCTAATTTCACTTTAAAACCAATTCAAAAGATAATCTAATCATCTTAAAAAATTATATTAAAAAGAGGTTTTGAATTAAAACACAACATTTTACACTATTCATTAAAAAATGAACTTTATCGGAAAGATACCACAAATTTACAAAAAGTAAATTTTGATGTCCAGATTCTAAAGAAGAGTTATATTTGGACCAGTAGAATGTATAAGAGTGACCAAAACTGTATTTAATGATGGTTCTCCATCAAATGTTGATAAGTGGACCTTTCGTGAAAATTAGAGTATATAAGCCTAAAATTGAATTATTTTTGTATTTTAAGCCTTTATCCTTTATTAGATAAATGTAAAAACATTTAACAAAAATATATAATCTTATTTTAGTTATTTATATCCATTCCCGCCAGTACGATGGCTACGTGTTAAGTAACATTTAAAATAATATTATTTTATTACTAGTGTGCAACGTACGATTTCAAAGAAACTCTTTGTTGCGTATCGGGTACGCTATCGAACATAGCAACCCCTTTAAAGTAAAATTAATATTTAATTCTCAAATATTAATAAATATGAAAATTCTTTATTTTTTATTTACCTAGGATATTACATCCTTCCCCCCTTTTGGGAATTGCGTCCTCACAATTTTATTCACTTATCAAAATAAGTGGGGGTATTTATCTCTCATAGCATTTTCAGATTCCCACGTTGCCTCTTCAACCATATGGTTTTTCCACAAAACCTTTACTTGGTGAATTACCTTATTTTGCAATACTTGCTCTCTTCGGTCAAGAACCTGGACTGGTTGTTCTTCATAAGAGAGATTCTCTTCCAACGGAACTACCTCTGGGGTCAAAACATGAGATGAATCTGACATATACTTCCTCAACATCGAAACATGAAAAACTTTGTGTACCTGAGATAAACTCGGAGGTAAACCCACTCTGTATGCAACTGATCCAACTCTCTCTAGAATTTCATATGGTCCAATGAACCTTGGACTCAGCTTTCCTTTCTTACCAAATCTCATCACACTTTTCCATGGAGAAATCTTGAGAAAAACATGATCACCTACCTCGAAAGATAGATCCTTCCTCTGGTTATCCGCATAACTTTTCTACCTGCTCTGAGCTGTTCTCCTGTGTTTCTGAATCAACTGAACCTTTTCTGCCGTCTCTTCTACAAATTCTGTTCCCATCAGCTTCCTTTCACCCACTTCATCCCAAAATGCTAGAGTTCGACACCGCTTCCCATATAATGCCTCAAATGGGGCCATATGTATATTGGAATGAAAAATGTTATTATAAGAAAACTCAACCAATGAAAGATGTTGGTCCCAACTTCCCTGATAATCCATCGAACAAGTTCGTAGCATATACTCCAAGGTCTGAATTGTTCGTTCTGACTGCCCATCTGATTGCAGATGAAAAGCTGTACTAAAATTTAATTCAGTACCCAATGACTTCTGAAGGCCTTTCCAAAAGTTAGAAGTAAACCTGGGATCACGGTCAGATACAATGGAGAGAGGAAATCCATGTAACCTGAATATCTTTTTAAGATTAAAATGGGAAAGTTGATCTAGGGAAAAATTATCTCATATGGAAAGGAAATGAGCAGATTTAGTCAAGCGATCAACAATAACCCAGATTGCATTATTACCTCGAGATGTCTTCGGTAATCCCACAACAAAGTCCATGGATATGTTATCCCATTTCCACTCTGGCACTGGTAAAGGATGAAGCATCCCTTTCGGTAACTACTGCTCTGCTTTAACCTGCTGATAAGTCAAACACTTCCCAGTAAAATCAGTAATATCCCTTTTCATTCCATCCCACCAGTAATACTCCCACAGATCTCTGTACATCTTAGTACTACCAGGATGAACTGAAAACGGGGAACTATGAGCCTCACATAACAACTCATTCTTCAACTATGAATCACAAGGCACACATAATCTCTTCCAAAATCTCAAAACACAATCACAATCAATGTTGAATTCATGCAACTTACCTTTTTGAACCAGCTCTACCTTTTTCTACAACTCACTATCTTGCTTCTGTGCTTGCTTGATTCTGTCTGATAGAGATGATCTCACTGATACCTGAAACAAAACAGAAGGACATCCTGCACCAAAAACTTCTATGCCAAAGTTCATCAAATCAAAAACCAAAGGATCTCGTTCCAAACGTAGCATGGTTAATGAAGCATTACTTTTTCGACTCGAAGCATCAGCCACTTTATTTCCTTTTCCCGGATGGTAGTGAATTGTACAATAATAATCCTTGATTAATTATATCCATCTCCTCTGTCTCATGTTCAATTCTTTCTGAGTGAATATATACTTTAAACTATTGTGATCAGTATATATTTCAAACTTTACTCCATTCAAATGATGCCTCTAAATTTTTAAAGCAAAAACAACAACAGCTAATTCTAAATCATGTGTAGGGTAATTTATCTCATGATTATTCAACTGACATGAAGCATATGCAATTACATGATCATTATACATAAGGAAACAACCACGTCCTTTCAATGAAGCATCACTGTATATAACAAACTCACCATTCCTGGAAGGAATTTCCAAAACTGGATCATTCACCAATCTTATTTTCAACTCCTGAAAAGAATCATCACATTCTTTTGTCCAGATGAACTTAACACCCTTACGAGTTAGCTTAGTCATTGGACTAGATAACCGTGAAATATTTTCAACAAACCTTTGGTAGTAACCTACCAAACCAAGAAAACTACGGATCTCGGTTACATTTGTGGGTCTTGGCCATTATTTAACAACTTTTGTTTTATCAGGATCAACAGTTATGCCATCTTTTGAAATAATGTGACCCAGGAAAGAAATTTGTGGTAACCAAAACTCACACTTTCTGAATTTTCCATATAGTTTATTTTCTTTTAAGGTTTGAAATATAACCCTTAAATGACTTTCATGCTCCTCTTTACTTTTATAAAACACCAAAATATCATTAATAAAAAAACCAACATTTTTCACCTGAGTCAACTGAGCCATCACTACAACAAACTGTTTAGTTCTGATTCTGACCATCTCAGGATACTGATTTGAAAGTTCATTTCCCTCTGTATGCCTTCCCATAAAAGTTGATCTGTTTCCTCTATGAAAACCCATTCTTAGCAGAGAAATATCTTAGGTGAAGCAACATGGTAATCTTTAAATTCTATATCATTTCAATCATACCATAAATTAATTTATAAATTTAACAATTTTCTAACTCCTAAAGTTGTCTAAACCAACCTCTGATACCAAATATAAGGCCCCAGACTTAAACATTACTTAATATTCAATTAAATGAATAATTCACATTGAGGATATTTTCAGGTTTAGAGTTTTAGAGAATTAGGATATAACTGTTACATCTCAAAAGATTACAAAGTAGACACTTCTACTGAGTTTCCATAGAATAAAAAACTCTGAAAAAGAAACATGTCTAGTTCCATGCTTTATATAGCATGACTTTTCCTTGATCGCATCCTTGACCCTATTACACATTAAGTCCTGTGAAAAACATTTCAAAAAACTTGGGGTGAGCATAAAAAGCTCAGTAAGGGATACACAAAGAATGAAAACTATTAGTTTTTCAAACATCAAGTAAACCACGTATACTTTATCAAAGTAATACCTTCACCTTCATGAAGTAGTAAAAACTCTTGAATGAATAAAATATCATTACTTACCCTTGTGTAACCAAAGGATTACCATAAAACCCTTATAAAGAACACATAACATATAAAGGTAACTTGGGACATAAACATACTTAAGTGGAATAACCATACGGTCGACTTCCACACATATCACTTAATGGAATAGCCATTCGGCCAACTTCCATACATACTTAATGGAATATCCATACGGCCGAATTCCATACCCAATGCATTGGAGGTTATAATGTAACCACCCGTCATATGGTTTATCACGTAACCACCCGTCAAATGTCCAAGTAAAAATATAAAATCATAAAACATAAAACCAATATAAAGGAATGATAACATTTCCACATTTCAATCACAATATATCATTTAAATATATTGACATAATAGAATCCTTTATCAAAACCATTTTCAATACCAAAATACAGAAATGAGTATATGGTATTTATTTTATTTTAAAAACATTACGGCTTGTTGAGGAAGCCAAAGACCAAATAATACTCACGGCGGCGGAAAAGTTCGTTTTCACCGCGTACGTTAAAAAAACATTCCTTTTTTTCATTTAGTAAAACTTTTCGTAGAAAAAGATTCCTTTTGTATAAAAGTAAAAGTAAAAGGGGTTTATACACCATATAAAAGATAGTTGTGTATAAAACGAAACGTTCCTCAATGAAAGGAGATTGAGACGAAGTCCCTTACCTCGGGTCCGACTTGACTCGATCGTTCTTTAACGTCCTGAATAATAAACTTGAGTTAATTTCTACTTGATTAAGAACCTTTTTAAAATTAATTATTCCTTTTATATCACTTATTTCCATGTTATAAACATCATGTAACCATTTAAGTTAATAATGTTTGTTTTGTCGATATTTGGTTCTTAAGTCGAAAGTGGGCTTATTACAATTACACGTTGTTCGTGTGGTCAAAGGTTCTTTATATCCAGAATGACATTCCTGATTTGGATAGCATATATATCATATATATCCAGCATATACATGTATTTATAATATTACATAATCATTTATAGGTAAGAAATGAAATGCACCGTTCATGGAGACGGTAAGCCGTACGTACGCATAAACGCTACTTTCATTTCTTTGTCATATTAATGGAATTAAAAATAAATGAGAGGTATGTATATTTTAATTCCAGAATTATATTCATCATTTAGATTTATCATCAATTATATATATCCATTATATATATGTACTTTTAATAGTACATTACATTTGGGGATAAGAAATGAAATGCACCATTCATGGAGACGGTAAGCCGTACGTACGCATGAACGCTACTTTCATTTCTATCTCATACTTTAATGGAATGAAATAATAATTATACAGAGGTATATTATAATTACAGTATAACATCATATATAATAACTTTAAATCCATCCTTTATACGTCCCACATATGGCATTAACGAATCACATCACTTTGAGGGGGCGGCAGTCCGCACTTCCTAAAATGAAATTATCGTATTTACCCATAATGGAAACCATAAAGGTATGCACAAAATGAAAAATACAGAAGCTTAAGGAAAAGATAAAAATATTATATATCATATATAAATATAGTTTCATCTTAATGGACACCTTTTAAGGTGTTAAAAGAATGTTGAACAATCATCATTTCGTGAGGCGGAAATTCTCCATCCACGGAAACAGTATGTTCTTTAACCATTAGATGTCGGTGTGTGTAAGTGTAGCTAGAATCTTTCTTATAACAACATCTTAGTATATTTAGGATACTGGAGTTGTTACAAAAGAAAATAATAAAAAGAGTTTAGGGGGTTGGAGAAGCAAAATAAAACAAAAGGACTCAAAAGTAGACATTACCTTAAAATCGGGTAACTCCCTTTGATGTTTTTCAGAAAAATACCAAAACTTCACCCTAAGCTATATTTGATATTCCAAATTCAAAAATTAATTCCATTTTCCAAAATTCACAACATATAAGTTTCATTAATTATGTTAATAATTAATTCCCGCTGTCAGAGCAAATAACATGTTTTTATGAAACAATAAGTATCAAAAGATTGACACTAGTTTAAATCCGATTTCAAAGTGAAATTAATTTCAACGACCACTATTGTATGTAGTGGTAAAAATATATTATAATTTCACTTTAAAACCAATTCAAAAGATAATCTAATCATCTTAAAAAATTAGATTAAAAAGAGGTTTTGAATTAAAATACAACATTTTACACTATTCATTAAAAAAATGAACTTTATCGGAAATATACCAAAAATTTACACAAAGTAAATTTTGATGTCCCGATTCTAAAAAAGAGTTATATTTGGTCCAATAGAATGTATAAGAGTGACCAAAACTATATTTAATGACGGTTCACCATCAAATGTTGAAAAGTGGACCTTTCGTGAAAATTAGATTATATAAGCCTAAAATTTACTTCTTTTCGTATTTTAAGACTTTATCCTTTATTAGATAAATGTAAAAACAGTTAACAAACATATATAATCATATTTTAGTTATTTCTATCCATTCCCGCCAGTACAACGACTACGTGTTAACTAAAATTTAAAATAATATTATTTTATTACTAGTGTGCAATGTACGATTTCAAAGAAACTCTTTGTTGCGTATCGGGTACGCTATCGAACATAGCAACCCCTTTAAAGTAAAATTAATATTTAATTCGCAAATATTAATAAATATGAAAATTCTATATTTTTTATTTACCTGGGATGTTACATCTAACTCTCTTTTTTCAATGTCCATATTTTAAAAAATATATTATTAACATATTTATATGGACATAAATTAATTACAAAAAACATTTTATGTCTATTTTTACATTCTTTTAGTGTTTTTCAAAAGGAATATTTTCACTGTATGTTCTGTCTTTCTTTAGAAAATACAAATGGAATGATTTATTTTAACATATAAGATTACTTTGAATTTTATTACCTCCATAAACATTATTTTTATTTTTGGAATCCCTTAAAAGGACTCATGTTTTATTCAAGGAAAAATAAAATTTACCTTTCTATTGGGAACATTAGTTTTCAAAATAGGATTTGAAAATAAGGGGTATTTCATCATGAGAATTTTTTTTGAATATGTGTTCATAAGAGTTTTTCATGGCTTCTTTTTTAGAAATGTCCAATAATATCTTGTTTTATTCATTAAAAAACACTTTTAAAATATATTTGAGAAGATGGTAAGCCTGATATAACTTATAGAAATATTTCATCCATATCATTACTCATGAAGACGAGTTAGCCTAATATAGATTATATAAAGGGTGATCCCCATTATAGATGTCCAATGAATTGAGTATTTTTCCAAGGATTCAAATAAGATAATTAGTGCCCCGATTTGTTTTGTCTTTCTTTTGTATTTAATAAGGATCTAGTTACTTTTAACATGAGTTTGAAATGGGTTATGAATATGATACTCCATGTCACTTAAAAACTATATCCATTTTATTTTTATATGGTCAAATGTTTTATTTTATATAATATGTATATTTCACATGAGAAAAGGATTTATTTCAAACAATCATTGATTAATGTGATAATATTATGCATTTTATAGATTTTCATTTTTTTGACTAGACTGATAGATTTATTCTTTTTATAAACCATACTGAAATTTTTGTGCTCACCCATGATTTCCAAAATATTTTTCAAAAGGATTAAGGATGATTTTGAACAAATAAGTATCCATATAGGAATTAATGTAGGATTTTTGGGAAAAAAAGTTTTTCATTTTAAATGTTTAATATATAGTGAAAAAATAGACACTTAAAAGAAGTGTCCAACTATAAAGTATATGTTTATTATGTATGAATAGAGAAATAATTATCTTAAACTATAAACTATAATGATCTTAAGAAATTTAAGTCTATTCATGTCTAAATACTCATAATCATGTAATTTTTTATGCCAGTTTCTTGCAGTTGGAGTCATAGATAATTTTTAGACAACATTAGAGATTGGGATAAAGTTAATATAATACTCTTAAATATTATACCATATTGTTTTATAGAAATGATATATCATTTGAATCATACAATGTTACTTCATCTAATCCATGTCTATTCAAAATCATTTTCCACTAATGAAATAAGGATGCTTTATTAATAAGTAATGAATATGACAATATCCTTTTAAATCAATAATATAGAAATAATGGAATCATAATAGAGAATTTTTTTAAAATAATGGATCATTTGAACAAAGATATAAGTGTTGTTGGTGTACGCAAAATAGAAAAACCATATTTATATAGATAAACATTTCATAAAAAAAACCCGACATCTTTTTATGTATATTCAAATACAGTAGTAGTTATGGATATATCAACACCCCCAAAAATATATTTTATGTCATGAGGTTTTTGGGATGTCAAAAGGTAAAACATTATATTTATAATTTTGAGGGAAATTTGATTAATGGTACTACTTGGTTGAGAATCATAGAGTGAATTATGATCTTGATGCACTATAATGGGATAGAGTTATGAATATTTTCATTGAAAATATTTCTTTATGGTTTTTTGGTCTTAGGATAGAGATAAAATTATTATAATTAAGGAAAAAATATGAAGATTATTTTCCCTTGAATGAAGAGAATTTGAAGATTTTGTTCAGTTATGTACCTGATTTTATTCATAACATAGACTATAAAATTAATATATTTTAATCAGGATTAATAAAATATTTACTAATATATTTGGATATTTTAGAATTTAAATGTAATGGGAATGTAGTCTATAATTTTGAGAAAGTTAAGATGGAGTTTTCTGAATTATATGTTCAACACAATGATAAAAGTAAGAAATAATCATGATTGAATTAAATATAGATGAAACCAACCAAAAATTATGGATTTAATCCCAATCATTTTAATGGGATGGTAAACTAAATTTTACGGAAATATTGGTAGGATATTGGAATTATTATTAGTTTTGTATTTTTGGTTATAGGGTTCACAAATGAAAATAAAAGAGTTCTAAATGGCCAAAAATAGGGGAACGGATGACCATTTTGGGTTGGGGTGTTTCAATTTCAATGTGTTGAGAAATTTGGCTAACTTTTATCTAAAATTAGGTACATAGAGAGAAAATGATCAATATTTAATGAAAAAGTTTTTAAAAAATCATTTTATACTGATATGGCTGATTCTTGGACATTTAATGAAGTAGTGGAAGGTAAGTTATTTTTTATTAGAATTATGGAAATATCTATTTTGAAATTTTTATTCTCATTCTACAATTTATGAGAAATACTCAAGTAAAATAGGAATATCACCACATGAAAGGAACACAATACTTTTGGTGAAAACTCCCGGTGGAAATATTAAATCAACTAATATTTATAAAATTCATCTGATTATTATTAGTGGGATAGTATTATATATATATATATATATAGTTAATCTATCCATAATAGAGTTTTCTATTATTTTGGATATGGCTTGGACTTCGGTTTATAATGAAATGATATATTAATAAATATGATAATGTTATTTTTAATGATTTTATACCTTTGGTAACCTACCAAAAATTTGATAATTTAATTTGATATGGAAGTGAAGGTTAACTTTCAGATGTTTTTGAATTTTTTTTTCAAAGTAGTGATATTATTGTATTAAATGAATATATGGATGTATTTATTCATATTTTTCTTAGTTTTATTCCTGGATATAAGGTTGATATTACTGCTGAATTAGTTCTTGAAAATATGAATTTTTGAAACCCCATTATTAAACACCACAAGTATAACTTTTGCAATTGAATTATAAGTAAAATACATTTCTATATAATGGTTTCCCTAGTCCAATCACTTCACCTTATGGTTCCTTGATTTTATTTGTTAACAATAAATATGGGGGAATGGGTCTTTACATTGATTATAGCACCTTGAATAAACTCACAATTGAGAACATTTATCCTCTTCTCAAATTGATGACTTGTTTGATAAAATATAGGGGGCACATTATTTTTCAAAGATTGATCTTTGGTAAAGGTGCCAATAGTTTATGGTGAAGAAGGAATATATCTTGAAGACTATTATTCAAACTAGATTAGATCATTACGAGTCTTTAATTATACTCTTTGGTTTATTGAATACCCTATGTGTATTTATGGACTATATGAATTGATTTATCCATGAGTTCATGGATAAGTATTTTATTTTTTTATTTAATATATTTTATTGTATTCTAAAATATATGTTTATCATGAATGGAAACCAAGGACTGTTTAAGGAACATAAAATAAAATAAAGTATAAGAAAAATTCATAAGTGTGAATTATGGATGCAAAAAAATTATTTCCATAGAAATTTTTTTTTTAAAATATGGAATATATATTGGCAATGATAAATTTATTTTAATGAATTAAAAATTCCTCAAAAATTATTAGAAAATCACAGTTTATTTGGATGAGATTGTTACTACTAGAGGCTTATTGAAAACATTTCTTAGTTGTCTATATTACATACTAAGTTGACCTGAAAAGGATTTGAATTCATATATATAAAATAAAGTAATCATTATTTTCCTAAAATTAAAAAATAGTTGAGGAATGATTTAGTTTTGGACGTTCCCTATAGAAATTGTGATTTTTTACCTATAGTTATGCTTTATTAATGTAAGATGGATTTTTCCTAATTTTGAATTACTAGATAATTGGTTATGTTTCACCTTATTTGAAACATTATGGGATAAATTATCATACACAGAATATGGAAATAGTAGAAATAATTTTTTATTTAAAAATTTAGAGGCATAATTAATATATATTAATGTGTGAATTATATAATGATACTATATTTTTGAAAAATATATTAACTCAGAAAGAGTTAAATATGAGATATAGGATATGGACATAATTGATTAAGGATTATATATATATGATTCCTTACCATATAGGGAAATAAAAATAGTGTAGAAAATTCTTGTAGTCAAAAAATAATAATTCATTAACCACATTACATTTGGAACATTAACGATTGGTTAATGATTTTTGGAATCTTGGCCTATAATTTTTTTGGGAAGGAAATTACAATATTTTTCTATAGATTTTATTAAAATCATAACGTACAAAAAGAATAAAGCATGATCATAATGAAGACAGTTATTTAAAGTAATATATATAATCCATCAATAAGGGTATGTTTCTAGAGATTAATATTGATGAATGAGGTTTTATTAAATTTGAAAAAAGAGTATATCTTCCCTCTAATTCATAGTCAAGGAGATAATTGTGGAGTAAACTCATAGTTAGTTATTTTCTATTCATCCTAGAAGCACAAAAATGTACAAGTATATTCAAGCTTATTAATGGTCGGATATTATGTAATGATATAATAATTATTTTACCATAAAAATTCTTTAATTTTCAACAAGTTAAAGAATATACACAATTAAAAAGGGAATAATTCATCATTTTCTAGTACTAGAGTGGAAATTAGAAAATATATCTAGGTATATTGTGGTGGTATTTCGTTTGATAAAAAATTTAATAATTCTATTTGGATTATTGTTTATAAATTAAATTCACCGATGCATTTCATTAAAATTTGGTATACTATGTATTTAGATAAAAGTTCTTGACTATACCTCATAGAGATAGTTTGATTACATGCTATTATTCCCTTTATTTTATTTGATCCTAATTCCGGATTAACATCTAATCTTTTGAAAGAACTTAATAAGCCATTATGTTCTAAATTAAATTGTAGTACAATATTCAACCTCAATTTCATGGAAAAAATAAGAAAATGATTTAGGCAATGGAAGACATGATTCGATTATATTCAATGGATTACCATGATAGTTTGGATGAATAACGTTTATTTGTTGTGTTTTTATACCATTTTCATTTCAATATAAAAATGGAACCTTTAAATTCATTATATATAAATAAGTATCAAAATACTTTTTTTGGTTGACGCTGGAGAATAGAAGTTGGTGGCATATGATTTAGTTGAATTATTGGTTGAGACAATAAATTTAATTTAGAAATATATGAAGATGGCTTAACAAAAGAAGAAAAATAGTGGGATAACAAGAGGAATGATATTTCTTTTGAGGTATATGATCATGAATTTCATAAAGTATCTCTATAAAAATATGTTATTTTTTTTGACAAATGTTGATGTTTTTTCCATGGTTCATTGGAAAATATTAAATCATAGATAATGTTTTATCTAATGAAAAATTAGTGTCTTTTCTTGTTAGCTTATCCTATATAAGCAATGTTTTTCAAGAATTAATGTTAAGAAAATGTGTGATAAATTCATTTCATGTTTCTATCCTTGAGGCGGCTTAGGAAGAATATATCCTTTCATAGGAAGAACTACTGAAATTGATTCTTCATTGAAGAGAGAATATTTTGTGTAATTATGTGAATCACTATGTGAAGGTTTAGTGTAATGACTATATAGATGCCGAAAAAATATGGGAATCTAAAAATTATACAAGGGAAAGATATCCCCAATTGTTTAATAAGTGTGTAAAATTCAATGGAAAAATTTAAGAAAAGTTTTGTGGAATTAAAAAAACAAGGAAATCATAGAATGTGTACCTTTTACATTACCTAGTTTTCATGAATTAGATAATTATTTTCCATGTAAATATTTTATGAAAATGTGTCAAACAAAAATGAGATAATTTCATTAAACTCCAATGTTATAAGGTTTTATTCCAAATATTAAATTTAAAATTATATAATTTTAATTTTAAATAAGGGATTTTATTTTTAAATTCATCATTTCAAAATAATCCTAAGATGAATTTTTGAAATTTTTCTAAAAATATTATTTTTATGAATAGTAAAAATACCAATTTTAGTAAAACTAGCATTTCTTTTCATTGAAAAAGAAATATAATATTTTGAATTTGATCCAAAAATAATTTAATTATCTATTATTTAGAAATAATTTAATTAATTTCCAAATAATCAACATTATATGTTATCTTGGTAAAAATACTTTTATATTTAAAATGTTTAGTGACCCTGACCCTAGTATCTCAGATCCAAGTTCTGTTTTATTACATTATTATAATATTCATGGAATTACATAATGAAGGACATACTCGTATAGTATTAATTGTAAAATTGATACATAATTTAGTCCTATATTATATTTGAAAACCAAAAATATAACATAATTATTTTTTAGAATAACATTATTCCCTCTACCATATCCTTGTACATCAATCATAGTATGTATTACAGAACCCCAGAGAAAGAAAAAAAGGGAAATCTTGAATTCTCATTACGTTTTATATATAGTGGAAGAAATCACGAATCAATTATCATAATCAAAATGGAAGTTAAATAACTAAACAGACATTTCATGTATTCAATAAACTAAGAATAAAGTGCATTCAGAGATAATAACCATGAAAGTGTCATATAGTTGGTATTAAATATGGAATTGTAAATAAGTGAATGCACATGAAATTTTATCAATAGTCTAACTATAATAATTGGATAAGTAACAATAAATATGAAAAGGTAAATAAATCAAAACAAATTCCATTTAATTAATAACAAAGAATGATGTTCATCCAGAGGTATTTTTATGTCAAAAATATCATTGATAATAATAACATATTTTTTTATGAATGAAATAATTAATTATTTGATTTCATTTTTCCTTGGAAAATTATACCAATATAATCAATATCCATCATCAATATAGTTTAAAACTTATGGGTATAATCCAATTTAACTAAGGTTATCGAACTTATTCATCCCATGATATTACGAATTCATCTTGGTCATAACAATAAATAACCATACCCATGTCTTGTGTAGCCAAATAACTCCTCATATATTAAATAATCTACTTAATTCATATACAACATTCCTTATAATTAAATATTCATATTGAGTAATGAATACAGATTAATCAATATTTCCCCATAAAAAAAGTATTTAAATATAGAACACTTCATGTTGAAGTGAAATATTGTTTAAGAAATAAAAACAACCATGATAAATAATATATATATTTAGGAAAAATTTAATTTCCAATAATCCCAATAAAGTGAATTTTTAAATGGGATGTTATTTAATATAGAATTGAATCAATTAAGTGAATGTCAATATTATCATTGGTCAAAATTAGCGTAGGCTATATATAGAGAGAATAATGATAGTATCAACACAACATATCCAATTATAGTATATAAAAATTGATGGTTTTTTCATTGATGAATATAAATACAATAAAATAACTTTAATAACATTCTTGAATAATGTTTACTTTTAATTTTCAAAATCACTTTCTAAAGAATATTTTTTTTGAAAATATTATTATTTGAAAATAACATTTTAAAAAACTATATGCTTCTAGAATATTAAGAAAAATGTTTTATTTTAAAATATCCTTATTAACATGAAAATAAAGATTAAAATAAGTTTTGGTCATAATGATGGGTAATTAAATAAATTTAATGTTTTTAAAAAGAATATAGAAAAGTTCCTTTGTTGGAAAATGAAAATAATATTCCTTTCACATTTTCAGTAAAATCCAATAGGAAAATGTTTTGAAAAAGAAAATATGATTTATTTTAAAAAATTATAAAGATAAAAATGGTTAAAATTTTGATTGATAAATTATTTTTAAATGTATAAAAATAATTTTGGAAAAAATGGTTTTGGTATAAAATAATTTTCCAACCAAAGATGGAAATTGTGTCATTTATTATTAAAAATATTTCGTAAATTATTTTAAGCAAATGAGATGGAAGGAATTATAATATTACTTAATGATATAAATTTATAATATATAAAAATAAAACTAAATGGTTTTATTATAATATGATAAAATTATTTCCTTAAATATAAATTTAATAATAAAGAATTATAATTTAAATGAGATTGGAAAGTATTCTCTTTAAAAGATCATAATTTTTAAGTGATAATTTGACAACAAATCAATTATTTATATGAAATGTAAATCTATAGAAAAAATTTAAATAAAATAATAGATATTTAAAATTTATTACACATGTAATATTATGATATCAAGGAATCTTTTGGATTAACATCACCCAATGAAAATGATTTGAGTTATGAAATTCTTTACCACTAGTAAAATTTTAAATAAAATCCTCTTAGATGAACTGATACAAATTAAAAATTAATATACCATGAATAAAAAAATATTAATGATATTTCATGTCAATGTGGTAATATATACTCCAAATAAAAGAAAATAAGTTCACTCAATAATAGTGTGGCTCAATGAAATGAAATTGACATGAAATACCTTACCTAAAGCTTCCTTTTTGTTGAACCTGATTTAACCTCATGTATAGTGTTTTTAAAAAATTTATTAACCTAGAGAAGAACCATATTAATATTTATAATACCATATATGATCATTTTATGACATTTTATCAATATTTCATTTATAATATTTTTTTATTTATTATTATAGGTGATAATTGTATTGTTTTATCATTCATGATTTCTCAAGAGAGTTATGGTTCTTATGAATATTATATAGTTTTATCATCTAAGGAATAATAATCAGGAAATAATTATCATAATTATAAGTGAATTATACTTTTATGAACAATCATGAAAAATGTTTTTGAGAAATGAGGTATGTTACCATCTTGTAGATGGTAGGTCATACGTATGCATGAGTAACAATTCAATTTTGTGAGGATCGATATGAAACAGAGGCAAGTAGTATTTTTTTTGAAAAAATGATAATAATATCATAATTACCATATTATTCCTATGTATATACATATAAATGCATCACCCATGTGTTGTGGTGATGAAAATTGTGTCACATCATTTTGCAAAGGTGATGGTCTATAGGTACATGAGTGACATTATCATCTTTCATTGAGTGAAAAGGTAAGAGAGAAAATGATATATATTATTTTTTCCTAATTATAAATATGTAATTAATATCATAAATATGTAATTTATATATCATATATATATATATTAATATTATCCTTATCACCTTCTATGTAAAGTGTTAATGAAAGATGAATCACATCCCTTTGTGAGGCGGTAGTTCACTATACATGTCACACCAAGTATTTTTTTCTTTTCAATTAATGGTTTTGATCTGATTA
Organism: Viscum album; assembly: GCA_963277665.1. Lineage (NCBI taxonomy): Eukaryota > Viridiplantae > Streptophyta > Magnoliopsida > Santalales > Viscaceae > Viscum > Viscum album. The sequence continues at coordinate 1,620,956,276 of OY728150.1, forward strand.
ATTGAAAATCCTGATCCTTTTTATGGGTGTTTTGTGGGATTAATTTTGAGTTTTTAACTATAATATTTGTCTAATCACCCTAATTTGTGATCCCCATTGCTTTTTTTTGAGTTTCTGGAGAAAGGGTGGTTAATTCATGATTTGGGTAAACCGTGAGCACATTTCCAGTTTTAAAAACCAAATTTGTTTATTTTATAACTCCTTTGTTTTTCTACATTTTTCATCCATGCACATTCATAAATTTTTTTAACTGACATATTCAGACAAAAATTTCATTTTTGACCACTTATGAATTCATAATCATGGTGAATTTGGGTTAGTTATTTAGGTAATTGGCGAGCCCATGGTCCCATTTCCAGTTTTAGAAAAATAATGTGTTTCTTTTATATCTAATTCAATTTTTAATATTTTTCAGTGATTAAACCTCCCACTCAAATCCAATACCCCTATACTCTCCCCCATTATCGATGTTACCTTTTTGGATATCATATTTGTCGCAGATTATGGAAAACTTCTCAATGTCTCTCAAATCGTCATCATTTGCGAAGGTAAATTAATTCATCAATAAATTACTCCATTATTACTTTTTTCCCACATATATTCTTTACAAGGTTCTTACAGACCTTATGAGACTCTCCAAGAATATTCAATCCATTATTGTTTCTCTATGGGTGCAGATATAATGGAAGAAGAAGAGTTTTCTAGTTGAAAAGTTGAGATTCCTTCTCCTTTCTCCTCCCTCTTTTTCATCGTTTAATTATATCCTGGTTTTATAATCTCCACTAGTCATAATATACCTAGGGTTCTAATATAAAATTATTCTTGATGGGGTTTGGGTTCTTTTGGGTCTGGTCATCATAGGTTTAGGGTTTGTAAACCCTTAGATGGTGATATTGGGTGTGTGTTCCCACTACACCAAAGAATTGAGGTAGGATATCCCTTGCGCATGCCTTTATATTTTAAGATTCATAATTTTATTCTTGTTTTCATATGATATATATGTTTATTATTATTTTTCATCATTTTAATAATTTTTTTGGTGTACCAAATGGTTGTTTAATCCTTGTTTTGTAAAAGTTAATGTTGTTTTGTCATAAAAGTGCACACCAAGTGTTTGTTTAAAAGTTCCACTATATTTCGAAACTAAATTGTGAGGTTTAGAACCTGGTTTGTGGTTTTTTGAATTTTTAATAGTATGTTGTATAAAATATTTCATTAAATTGGTGCTTTATTCCTTGTTATGTTATTAAAATAAATTGTTTTTTTTAAAAGATCATGTCATGTATTCGGTAAATTGAACGGTTGGCTTTTATGTGTTATTTTTGATTTAAAAATTATTTTTTTGGAATTATATATGAATTGGAAGAATTATAAATGGTACGTTTGGGTCTTTATATGGCTTTCAAATTTGGATTTGGTTTTATAAATAAATGGGTTTTGGTTTACAACATGTTTTGGACCGAGTTGACGGAAAATGGCCCGTTTCACATCCTTATGAAAATGGTTGTGTTTTAAATTTGTAACCTGAATGTTTAAAAGGATTTATTAATATGAATTTATACAGTAAAAGTTTTTTATACACCTCTTTAATAAAATTTAAATTCATACCTTGGTCAAATGATATTTTTGAGAAAGGCTTAAAGGCCCGTTTGAGATTTATTTTATTTTTGTAAAAATGGTTTCGATGTTCTATCTTTTAGGAAAATTTTATGGTCCTTGAAAATTATTTATTAATTGGTTTTAGGGCTTCCAAATCTAGTTTTTTATGTTATTTATGGTGTTTTGGATTTAAAAGATCATTTTTTAATAGATTTTATATGCAAGGCCTCGGTATACTCCTTGAAATTATTTTACGAATCTTTTTATTCGTTGGGGGACCAAAAGGTTATTGGTTTTCTCCCTAATAGTGGCTCATGTGCACAAGAACAAATATTTATTATGGTTACTTTCACCGAGATACGAGGTACCTAGGGCTCACAACTAACTAGTTCATAGGGGTGTTCCCATGACATGTGCTCATTGGCTATTTTGTTCTCACTGTCAGCATAAACTGTGTGTGGTTGGTAAATTTAGTAGTTTGTGTGATTTATTTAAAAGTTTAAATTTTTTAATGCTTCGCTCTTGAAAGATATTTTCATTTCGAAGTTCCACCTCTTTGAAAAATTTTACTAGCGTTCTTGTTTATAAAACATGCATGTTTTTGACCGGTAATTTTTTTATACAGCATGAGACCTCATTTGGTAAACATACCTTTATATATATTATTTAAAAATTGAAATTTATGGTTATTTTATTTTAATGGATGTGCATTTGGAATAGACTATCAGGCTAACCTATTGAGTTTTAATACTCACTCCTATAGTCTTCTTCTATTTTTTTTCCCTTATACAGGTTTCAACTTGAGTTTGATCACCTTGGGCGACGTGTGATCATTATGTTGGAGAGTGATCAAACGGGTCACATGGAGTTAGTTGGTTATTAGGTTTGTCCAAATGAGTTTTTGTTTAGTTGAATTTTCATTTTCTTGTACAAATAATGTTCTTTTCAGTTTTTATAAAAATGTATTTTTGGCAGTCCATTTCTTTCCACAATTTGTTTGATTTTTAATATATGGGAGAAATCATTACCTTGTTTACTCTAGTGATGCCCTTTGTGCTTGTTACCATCCTGGGAGGATCTGGAACGCTCCTCAGGACTTTTCACGTGCTGGCTCTTGTGACCGGTTCAGGGTCGACTCGGGCTGGTTTGTGACAAAATGGTATTAAAAGAGGTCAGTGCTTAGTAGACATTTTTTTAGATCACCCTTGTTATTTGGGGGATGTCAAGGTAGATGGAGTAATACTTTTAGTACTTGAGGGATAATTTTTGGAAGATCATCACAAACTCTTTCTCGCTCGGATCCTCAAGTTTCTATGGGAATTTCGGTTTTATTAGTGTCTTTTGTTCTTGTTAATTATTTGGTGTTGGGATATGACAAGGGGAGTATGAATAATGGCCTATGTGAGATCAAAGGGCCTAGAAATCCATGTGGAGATGGGGTGTGGTCTTAATTAGTCTCTTCGGTTTAGTTTTGGGTTTGACATATGGCTTCAAACAATATGGTCAAGACACCCACTGACACTAGTTCCCTTTTGTGGGTTTCTTGGACCTTTCTTGATTTATGAATTTTTGTTTTGAAAATACTTATGTGAGTGTTATGGAAATGTATTTTAAAGAAAGGATTGAATTTTTAAAAGATGAAAAGGGGTTTCCAAAAATTTAATATAATAATGGTTTTGGGAATGTTGTTTTTTTAATCAAATTCTGGGGAATAAGTGGAAATGATTTAATAGGATTGAAATTTCCCTAATCTAATAATGTGGTTTTTTGAGATAAAATGTTTTTAAAGTGGGAATAATTTTAAGATGATTATGAATCTTTGTTTTAAATAGGGTGTTTTGGGGGTGTTGAAAAGTGATTGAATCTAATGAATTGGTTGTGTAAATTGGTTTTGAGTGGTTGGTGTTTTCCTAAAAACTGTATTGGTCTCAATGGCCATCAGAGTATGAAATGATAATTTACTAAATTATAGAAAATGGTACGGGGTTTTTTGGAGTACCATGGTTGTTTTAAAAGTTGTTAAAAATGAAAAGGGTTAGGTTTTTAATAAAATGGTTCTTGATGAAGTGTGGTTTATTTTGTGAAATGTGAAAAGGGTTTTTGACATGGTGGATGGTGTTCCATTTGAAGGTACATGATTTTCAGAATGATATTGATTTGTTTTCTCCTTTGGTGTTTTCATGGGTGCTCATATGCATTGTTTTATTGATATCGTGAAGGATGGACTATATGTAATGGTTTTTAGGTGCCAAGGGTGGTATAGAAATGTTCATGAGGGTGAGACTTGAAGAAACACCATTAGTGAATGTGGAAACCAACCATGTTAGTTTGTTTTTCAAATATTTTTTGAGATGCAGAAATTGTGGCCTTTGTTTATAAACCAATGGTTTTGTGGATAGTTTTCTTCTATGTCTTAGAAGATTTGTTTATAAAGTAAGCTTCCTTGGGATCTAGATGTCATATTATTATTATATCTTGAGATGATATCTTGTTAGTGGCTCAGTTTTTGAGTAATGTCATTGGGTTTGTAAAGATGTGTTTGATGTTGTGATGTGTCCATGAATAGTTCTTCGTTGGAAATATTTCCTATTGATCAACCTATGGATTCATTTCAAATGTTAAATCCACCTCTTTAGATGATTCCTCAACTGGTTTATTTGAATAGAGAGCTATTTGGGATTGATTGAATGAGTTTCCAGGTCGTGATAATTCATTTGGACATAACTATTTTGTTCAGTGATGTTGATGTGTTTCACTGAATTCCTTGTCCATTATACTCCTCGTTTGGAGTGAGATAGAATTTTGATATGTATCTATGTGATCCTGTTTATATTAACATGTTTTTTTGAGCATTTGAGTTTTTTTAGTGGTGTGATCCTTATCACCTTGACTACGGTGAAATAGATGCTTCAAGAATCAAGGCTTCAGCCATAGGCCTCAGAGTGAAGCTTTTCACGCAGTCAAGAAATCTCCAGTGCTGTGGGGATCTTGATCAGGCTCCTGCATCCACCATTGTGGTTTGGTATTTTTTATGCCTCTATTATTGTTCTTCATTTATATGAATTTCCCTATGTCACAACAAACACAATGCACTCACCACTCACATAGTGTCTATGGTTATGCATTCATGGATTTGGGTTTTCGATCATTTTCCTTGTGTGGACTGCCTATGAAAATCGGGTGCGGTCTTGGTGTTACATGTTCATAAGTGGATAGTTTTGGGTAGTTATGTTGTTTATTTTGTGATTTTAGTGGACTAATTATTGGGTCCCCTTCCCTTTCCTCCATGAGTTGTGGGGGTCCAGATTCGTGCCGAAAGTGCTAGCCCAGTTCTTGTCCCCTCTGTTCGGGAGTGGGTGGTTTAGATGTTAATATTGTAACCCTATTAACTTGGGTTTCAAGGTTATTGTGTGAGTGTTTTTCTTATCTTGTGTAGGTAATCCCCAATTCTAGATCAATTTTAATTCATTTTTTGATCATTTCTAGTTGGTCTCCAATGGTGGCAGTACCCACTATGGGTCTCAAAGATCTTCCCTTTAGGATTTATTGGATGATAGTTGTGATTTAATGGTGGGGAGACTATTACAGAATCCACACCATGTCATTGGATTTTGTTAGCGAACTATAGTTTTGGTGATCATTGGGTTCATTAGTAGAAGACCCAACAATCTAGTTATTGGCTTGGTTGTGGAGGTGGTGGCTTGATCTTTTCGTTGATTATTCGGAAGTGGTCATGAGTTGGTATTTTATTTGGGAAAGAGTATTAAGTCACATTATTGGTCAATGATCTTTCTTTAACATTATATTCTAGATTATGTTGATAAGTAATCCATTGGTGTTTCTCTATATGTTGAAAATAATTACCGGTTTCCATGGGTGGAATGCTTTAATGGTAGGGAGAATTGTCAAAACCGGGTTAATTTTATTTCATGTCATTATTTTGATCTGGTTCATTGAAAATCCCATTACTTTTCATGGGTGTTGTGTGAGATAAATTTTGAGTTTTTAACTTCCATATAAGTCTAATCACCCTAATTGGGGATCCCCATTTCTTTTTTAGGAGTTTTTTGAGAAAGGGTGGTTACTTCATTATTTGGGCCAACCATGAACCCATTTCTAGTTTTAAAATACAAATTTGTTTCTTTTATAAATATATTTTTTATACTTTTTTCACCCATAAAACTTTATAAATTTCCTCCACTGACATATTCAAACCAAAATATCATATTATACCCATTATGAATTTATAATCATGGCGAATTATTGTTACTAATTTATGTAATGGACCAGCCCATTGGACCATTTCTAGTTTTAAAAATATAATTTGTTTATTTTATATATAATTATATTATTAATATTGTTTTAGTAATTAAACATCCCAATCAAATCCAATACCCCTATAATCTCCCCCATTATTGATATTACCACTTTGGAGCTCATATGTGTCGCGTATTAGGGAAAAATTCTCAACGTCTCTCGAATCATCCTGAATCACGAAGGTAAATTATTTCTTCCATAAATCATTCCATTCGTACTCTTTTTACCACAAATATTCTTCCCCTGGTTCTTCGAGACCTTATGAGGCTTTAAAATAAGTTAAGATCCATTCCCTTTTCTTTATGGGAGTAGATATAATGGAAGACGAAGAGTTTTCTAGTTGAAAAGGTGAGATTCTTTCTCCTTTCTCCTCTCTCTTCATCCTTCTTTCTTTATTTATTGGTTTTATAATATCTACTAGTCATAATCGACCTAGAGTAATTATATACTATAATTTTTATGGGGTTTTTGGTCATTTGGGTCTTGTCGTCATTGGTTTTGCCTTTATAAACCCTCAGATGGTGATATTGGGTGTGCGTTTCCATTATGCAACGGATTTGGGGTAGGATATCCATTGCACATGCCTTTATCTTTTAAGATTCATCATTTTATTCTTTTTTAATCTGATATATATGTTTATTATTATTTTTCAGCATTTTAATAATTATCTTGGTGGGAAAAATGGTTGTTTAATCCTTTTTTTGTGAAAGGTAATGTTGTTTTGTCAAAAAAGTGGACACCAAGTGTTTGTTTAACTATTCTAATGTCTTTAGAAACTATTCTGTGAGGTTTAGAACATGTTTATATTTATTTTTAATATTTGAAATTATATTTTATAATATATTTCATAAAATTGATTCTTTATTCATTGTAAAATTCTTAAAATAATGTTTTTGATTAAAAGGGCATGTCATGTATTTAGTAAATTTCCCGGTTGGATTTTATGTGTTATGTTTGATTTAAAAATTATTTTTTTGGATTTATAAACTAATTTAAATAATGTTTAATTGTATTTATGGGTTCTTATATGTCCTTAAAAGTTGGATTTGGTTTTACAAAAAAATGGGTTTTGGTTTACAACATGTTTTGGCCAAAGTTGTCATAAAATGACCCGTTTCACATCCTTATGAAAGTGGTTGTGATTTGAATATGTAACCTGAATTTTTTGAGGGATTTATGAATGTTTTTTTCTACTGTAAATGGTGTTTATACACCTCCTTAATAAAATTTAAATTCATACCTTGGTCAAATTATTTTTTTGAGAAAGGCTTAAAGGCTCGTTTGGCATTTATTTTTTTGTTAAAATGTTTTCTATGTGTATTTCAAGTTCTATCTTTTGGGAGAATTTTACGGTCTATGAAAATGATTTACTAAGTGGTTTTTGGGCTTCCAAATATGGGTTTTCATGTTATTTATGGTTTTTTTCCTTTAAATATCATTTTTGAATCGATTTAAGGTGCAAGGCCTCGTTATACTCCTTGAAATTGTTTTACGAATCTTTTTAGTTGTTTATTGATTTGTGAAAGAAATGTGAAACATGTATGTGGGAAGATTATGTTTTCAGGGTTTGGTAATTTATTTTTGATGTGTAAATTGTATTTTATAATATGTGTAACATTATTGAGCACAAAAGATAATCCTGGGTATCTAGACGGGCGGATGTGTACTAGTATGCTAGTGATTCCGTGGGGGTTTGGCCCCTGTTTCACGTAGCATGTTTGACGATGACAACACTAAATAAACTATAATGATGATTTTGTTAGGGGATGAATAATTTATAGTTATTATCCCTACTAGTGGCTTTTGTGAACTAGAACATATATTTATTATGGTTACATTTACCGAGATATGAGGTACCTGGGGCTCTTAGCTATATATTGCCTAGTGGTGTTCCAATGACATGTTCTCATTGGCTATTTTGTACTCACCATCGGCATACAGTGTGTTTGGTTGAAAAATTCAGTAGTTTGTGTTATTTATTTAAAAGTGTATATTATTTGATGTATCCATATTGAAAAATATTTTCATTTTGACGTTTCACCTCTTTGAAAATTGTTACTAATATTGTTGTTATTAAACATGCATGTTTTTGTCTGGTATTTTTTTATATAGCATGGGACCTCATTTGGAAAACATACCTTTATATCATGTATTTAAAAAATTAAATTTTTTATTCTTTTATTTTAATGGATGTTCATTGGGAATAGAATATCTAGCTAACCTACTATGTTTAAATAATCAGGCCTATAGTCTTCTTTTACTTTTAGCCCTTGTGTTGGTTTCAGATTGAGTTCGATTGCCTTGGGAGATGTGTGATCATTATGTTTGAGAGTGAACAGAAGGGTCACATGGAGTTAGTTGGTTATTGGGTTTGTTCATATGAGTTTTTGGTTTAGTTTTACTTTCAGTTTCATGTACAAATAATGTTCAGTTCAGTATTTATGTAAATCTATTTTGGGGTATCCATTTCTTTCCACTATTTGTTTGATTATTCATATATGGGAGAAATTGTTACCTTGTGTACTGTAATGATTCCCTTTGTTCTTGTATCCATCCTAGGAGGATCGGTAACACCTCTCGGGACATGTTGCGGGCTAGCCTTTGTGACCAGTTCAGGGTCGACTCAGGCTGGTTCGTGACAACAAACATGAATGATGTTATGATATCTCCTGTAGAATGGACTGTAAAAAGGAAAATTTTGTATAATAAATAGAAATTAATAGTTGTGTTTTAAATATCACATATATAATTTATATCCATAATTATACCCAACTATGATAGTTGGTTATGGGAAAAGGAATAACATCGGTTTGTGAGGTGGTAGTCTTCAATACACACCAATTCGGATTTTGTAACCCATTTGTTGTAAGTTGAGATTGATGTGGGTTATTATCTTAACATAAAAAATATTATTATGTGTGATATACTAAAATAATTTTATCATCAGGTTTTAATTATAATTTATTAATTTGAGGATGAAATAAATTAAAAACAATCATTGGCTAATGTTACCTATTCTTTAGGTATCATTCTTTAGAATTTAACTAAGGCCTTTCTAGGTTGAATTTATACCAAAAATAAGAATACTAGGAATAAAGTATTGAATATATTAATTTATTTTGGTAGTTATTGTCTGATCCATAGGGGTTTTATTTTTTTAAAAAGAGAGGAGAGTTGGTGGCCTTTTATTAGTGAGGTAAGTGATAAACTTGTAATTTTTGGGAATAAAAAGTTGTACCCTCATTTGTTTCACATGAAAAAGAGTCTAAAATGAATTATTAATGATAAATAAAAATTATAATGTCTATATATGGATATGAAATATATTTAATACATGTTTTTATGTCACTTTAATAATTATATTTTTTAGTTTAACCCATGGTAAATCCATTTTTACTTTAACCGTTGTAATTAATTTTTAATGTTTTCACTATTAATTTTAGTATATAATTGTGATGAAATTTTTAGATATTATATATTATTAAGATTTAAAATATGGAGTTTATTTTCAAAAATTATAATCATATAATTAAAAAAATTTAATTTAAAATTCATCCTTCAAAGGGGATGAGAAAGAGGGGTTTTACATAGAAAATGTCCAAATGTTTACGAATTCTTTATATCCAAATTCCATATGGAAATGATAGAAATTTCATAAATTGAAATAATTTTTTAGAAAACTTCACAATATCCACCATAAGATAATTTTGATATTATGATTTAAATAATGAATATTATTTTGTTAAGTATATTTTCTAAAATTGGTAAAAAAATAAATGTAAATCATGTATCCATAGAGAGTATAATCATCTATCAGAAAAATTACAGGTTTTTAGAAAACATATCTTTTTCTCCTAAATGATGATTATTTTTATTTATAATAAATAGAAAAAAATTCATTCATAAACTATATATTTCTTCATTATTTAGTTAGTTTTAATAAAAGTAACTAGTTTAACATCTAGGTCGTAAGGTCATGTTTAAGTAATATATCTATAGAGAAGTGAATTTCATTTGAACCTAGTGTTGCATACATAATATGAAATTGAAAAAAATATATTTAATGAAATATATTTCACATCTTATTTTCAATTATTGTTTCATGTCACATACATAATCAACTATAATGTTATTATTTTATACTTTCAGTGTTCTAAATTATACTAACCTGAAATAAATTGTGTACTTGCAATTTAATCATGATCATGGAAATAAAGGGCATGAAATTTGGAAATACCATTATTGAAAAATCCCTATCATGTAATGGTTAATAAAATATCATCTTAATAATAGAGAATGATTTATAATAATTTCATATAGAATAACAAAAAACTGAGTTTCTAATTTATAGAACATTGGTTTTATGTGAAGATATAGACATGGAACAAAATCATACATAATTATAAAGAGTTATTGTGTACATTGATCATAATAAATTGAATTACCATTGGAATTTTGAGCTCCTAAATCCCATAAATCAATGATGGTTTAAAATACTATCGGATTAAACATGTACAAATTTAATTGGACAAAGTTTTTTTTCTAGATCCTAGTCCTAAAGTGTATGATTTTTTTTAAAAACAACGAAAAGATGGAAAAATATTTATTTAATACCATTATATTTTATAAGAATAATTATAACCTTTTTACCTTGATAAATATATAATTAATTACATATTCTAAGAAGTGAATATCAAGAAATAAAATTATTGTACTTCTAGAAAAAAATCACTTTTAACAGATCATGTGATCCCAAAAAGGGAGACAAGTATTTCCATCTATCTCTAACTATAATCTAAAACCTATATGTTTTGAATATGAAATCCAATATAATAGATTAGTCTTTAAACATCAAAAGTAACACCCCTGGTTCATCATTAATATTTATTTTTCAATGTGTTTAAAAATAATTACATATTAACTATGACATCATACGGACCAGTCGTGTGAGATGATCCATTATCATCCTTGTATTATAGGTTCAAGAAAACATGACCTTTTTGAAACTGAAGGTTTTTCAACAAAAATTGGGTTTTCCCATTTCTAAAAATATATTAATAAAATTTAATAATAGTCCCAAACCCATATGATGGACATCTTCGAAATAAAATTAATCATTAAATAACATTTTTTTCTTGGTTCTTAAATAATAACATTTTTTACACAAAGTAACATTATCATATTTTAATATTATTAAAACAAAATTAATGATCATATTTACACTAGAAAATATCAATAAAATTAAAATTATTTCTATATAATGTAAAGGTATTATTCTTCAAATAAATATTCAGTAAAACAAAAAATTTTCATAAATTTCAATAGAAATATCCATAATCATTGTAGAATCCAATACATAAATCCAAAAAAGTTGAATTTTAGAATTTTAACTTATGATATATATTAATATAATTATCAAAACAAGGTATTAATAAATACTCTGTTAATTAACACACATATTCCTCTAAAATATAACAAAATCTTTAGATGTTTTGTAATTATTATAACCAAAATACAATTGGTAAAATATATTAAAAATGTAATTCTTAAACCACAATACATAAATACACCATCCATGTTATTTAAACATTATTCATTCTTTGGTGTATGGGTTATAATTTAGAATTGGGAATTGAATTGGATAATTCCAAGGTTCTCCACTTTTAAGAGAATTAAATATAAATGGATTCCTAGGATGATAAAAATTTCCTTTCATTATAATCTTTATTTTTTCCAAGGAAATTATTTTCTTTATAACCTTCTTTTCCATACATAAATAATTATATATTTCCATTGAGTAAACATATTTTGAATGTAATATAGCTTATGATTAGCCTATTTCATTTATTTTCATCAACTATTCAAATCCAGTATAATGTTTTTTATATAAAATGTAAATTATCTTAAGCATATCCCTATGGGAGTGTCAAACCAAGTGCACAGTAATTCCTGTTTTCTATACTAGGTGATAATATAGTTCAAACCAATGCTCCCCTTTAGGATAAATTATACAAATATACTTGTATTCTAGAACCATTTCCACTTAAAGTATTTAAAAAGTGATGTATTTCTAAGAAAAAGCACATAATATTTTCCATACAAAAAAATTATGTTTTTCTTCAATATCGATTATCAAATTATATCATAGGTTTATGATTCCTAATCTATATTTTAAAAAATATAATTACCATGTTTTATACTTTTTTTCCCTAGATATGAACAATAGAGACCCTATTCCTAGTATCATAAAGCCGGTGTCCACATTACTTCATTAGAATAACATATAAGAAATCATGTTATAATAGAGTGAATAGTATAGTATTATTGGTAAAATAAATACATACTTTAGTCCAATACTAAATTTTGAAACATAAATTACAACATTTATTTTTAAGAATAACTTTATTGTCTCTATAATTATATTGAAAATATATCCTAGTATAGTTCAAGGAACCATAGGTAAATGGATAAAATAATGGTGAGCTCAATGGATTTATAAAGGTTATGTACAATGGAAGAAATAATGAATAAATAATAATAAAATATATGTCTAGATAGATAACTAAACAAAGATTCTATTTAATCAATAAATATAGTGGGAGGTTCATCTAGAGATAACATCAATGTTAAGATCTCGTGAATAATAATTAATATGTTATGGTAAATAATTGGAAACACATAAGACATAATCAATAACATAAAAATCATAATTTGATTAGTAATAATCAATTTGGGAAGTTAAATAACTTAAAAAAAATCCTTTTATTCAACAATTGATAATGAAATCTATCCAGAGATAATATCAATAAAAACATCATGGATAATAAAAAATGAAATCTTAATTAAGGGGAAAATTAATAATTGGACATCATGTTTCCCATGAACTTTTTACCACTACCATCAATATGTATGTTCAAGATAGTTTAAAAATAATGTGTATAAACCCATTTAACTTACTATATCTGACATATTCATCTTATGATATTATTGATGCCTTGAGGGGATATATATAAGTGAGACCCACCTATATATTTCATGTCCAAATAGCTGCTCATATATTGGATAATTTATTTATTTCATAGAAAATCTTTCTTATTATAAAATATCTATATTGATTAAGGAATATAGATTTATCAATATTTTAGATGATACAAAAATGAAATTCTATAGAGAAAAATGTATATATAAATGATATATGGTTTAAAAAAATAAACACATACATGATAAATAATATGTATATTTAGGGGAAATGTAATGTCAATTGACCATAGGAATGTGAAATCTTCAAAGTGAAGTTATTTGATACAAAAATGTATCAAATAATTGAAGAGAAATAATATTCTTGGTCAATATAAGGAAAAAATATAGAGGGAGAATAAGGATGATATTAAAAAATATATTTCTAGTGTTTTTACTAACCAACCTTTTCATACATAAACATTAAATTAATTTTGTGGAATACTTAACACATGTCACATAAATATTCCCAAAGTATAACAACCTAAACATAATATGTTATGTTTCTCTTAAATACATTAACTTAATTAAATATCATATATTTTTTGAAGAATTGAGTCTATATGAAACAACACTTGGTTTCTTATAGGATTAATTCATAACCTAGCCATTAAACATAAATACACCACTTATTTATTTTTAATTTCAAAAAATAGTCATCTATGGTTGTGATCAGTAAGTTATTTATAGTTTGATGGAACCAACTTGTTTTTTTGGTGAATAGTAACAAACACTTATGAATAGTAATATGAATGGTAATATGGCCGCTATGAATATTAAATCATATTATTATTTTATTTTCATATGGTTATATAGAAATGACATGTTGATTAATTTTTCAAGGTGTTAATAAATGAGTTATATATTTAAAATCGATTTTTTGTATAAAATATCATTTTTATTAAAAATAAAATTAATAATATTTAAAAAATTATTTTCAAAAAATGGAGTTCAATTTTTAATTCTACACATCAAAAAATAGTTTGGATGAATTTTTTTATTTTTATGAAATTATTGAATTTTGATGAATAATAAAATACGATAAATTACAATAAATGCTAATTGATTGTTTTACTGCAATATAGGTGATGCAAGGTTGACGTAATCCCACATGGTTAAAACTCACATGAATTTATTACTTTTTGGTATCACATAATTCAATACTATTCCTTTTGTGGACAAAAAAATATTAAAATAATGATTAAAATAATGTAAAATCCCTCCTCCTCACAACTATTTAAACCACCCCTCACCCCCTATTCCTCCCACAACACTCAAGCTTCAATAATTGCCTAAATTATAATAAAAAATATCCCTAGGATACCCCCCACGTCTTAGACCTTTTGGTCCCACTAAAAGGACAAACCCAAAGACATTAAGGAGATTATCAAGAAGGGGTACTCAAGAGGTGAACCTCTCTTCCCTTTTCATTCAAATTCATTAACGAGTTCCATTCTTTTGGTGATCTCTACTAACATAACCACATCCAGATGATATTATAATTATAGTACCATAAATTTACTATAATTTTATTATTCCATTGAAATATTTCTTCATCATCTCTCTTCTCACCCACCTCTTTCACTAAAAACGAATATACCGTTCCACATGTGTCAATTTATCACATTCATGGACAATTGGTGTTCAATTTCTATTAATATCATCAGAACTAGTCATGAAACCTTTTTAATGGTTAAAAAAGATCATAATATATGTATTTTACCTTATTCAGTGTTCTGTAATCCTTACACACTCATAATATAAAATAATAATAAAAAACATGTTCATTATGAACAAAACCACAATGTTAATCCAAGAATTCGTAATTAACTGTTAACTAATGAGTCATCCTCGTGGTATATAACCTAAAACAATTATATGATAATTTATATATCCTTAATTTAAATAATAATATATATTAAAAAATATGGTTGTTTTCCCAAATTTCAAACAAACATCCATTCATGAATACAAGTAAATCGATCATGAAAAGCAAGGACGAAAATGCTTCCCAATACAATAAAATTGAACCTATTAAACCCATAAAAACGGTTATGAATGAACCTAATAAGGATAAAATAAAGAAAATAACTATATAGGAGGTTTATTAATATTTAACCAATGATGCTAAATTTTATTATTCAGGTCATTAAGATCAATCTAGAACACCTTTAGTCATAACGTAAGGGGTTTCTTATCTCACTTTTAATTCTGTAAGATTACAAATTTTCACCACTTATTTCTTAAATGTACTGAATTTTGTACTACCATAGGATATATATTATCATTATTTTATTTATATTCATGGTATTCTGTGATTCATTTGGTGGTTATTAATACATGGTCATACAACTCGATTGATTATAATGTGGTGAGGGACTTTGTATCAATTTCCATTTCATTATCATTTACATGGTGTTGTGCACCAAATCATTATAATGTGATGTATCCACTTCCCATTTGAGATAATTTTTCATTTTAAATTTTAAATATATTATATATCTATATTCTGGTTTCATGGATATGTGTATTATCTTAAGCAGTATACCCCTTTACATACAGTGTTTCTTTCGAATATTGTTTTATTTAAGGAAATATTTATGAATATGTATCATATAATCTATAAAAATATTAAGAAGGTCGATTTTACTTATATAAAATCTATATATAATGAATTACTTGGACTTTTAGTGTTTTGAGGGGCCCGTTATAGCCCCTCGATGCATCAACACGTCTCTTGAGACAAATCAGTTGGTGAAAACCTTTTGAGTTTGTTTCCAAATGTCAAATGGGTCTCTACCCACATACTTAAATTGTTTTAATGGTATAGTGGTATCATATACGAGGAACATGACATCCAATTAATAAGAATATCTCTCTATTCATTCTCAGTTATTACTATCCTTGAGGTTTTCACCATGACAAAATTCATGGTTCATTGAAAAATATTAAATCATAGAGAATGTTTTATCTAATGCATTATGAGTGGCCTTTCCACTGGTCGTATCTTATGTAAGCAGTGCTTTTTCATGAATTGATGTTATGAAAATGTGTGATAATTTCATTTCATGTTTTTATCCTTGAGGCAGCTTAGGTGTAATATATCCTTTCTTAAGGGGAAATACCAATATAGATTACTGATTGTAGAGAGAATATTTTGTGTAATTAAGTGAATCACTAGGTGATGGCTTTGTGGAATTACCATACAGTTAAAGAAGAAATATGGGAATTTGAAACTTATACAAGTGAAAGATATTCCCACTTGTGTAATAATTGAGTAAATTTAATGTATGAAATTTATAAAAGATTTGAAGAATTCAGAAAACACGTTAATCATAGAATGAGTCACTTTTATTGTAACTAGTCTTCATGAATTAAATAGTTTTATTCTAGGTAAAAATATTATGAAATTATTTCAAAAAAATTTAAAAAACATCATTACACTTCGTTGGTATAATGTTTTATTAAAAATTTTTATTTTAAAATTACACACTTTTAATTTTAAATAAGGGATTTTCTTCATAAATTCTTAATTTTTAAAATTATCCTAAACATTATTTTTTGATATTTTTCTAAAATATTGAATTTTTTCAAAATAGTAAAAATATAAATTTTAGAAAAACTATCATTTCTATTCATTGAAAAAGGCTTATAATATTTTTAATTTGATCCAAAAATAATATAATTCTCAATTACATATAAATAATTTAATTAATTTCCATAATAGTCAACATAATATATTATCTTGGAAAAAATACTTTTAGATTAAAAATGTGAAGCGACCTCGACCCTAGTAGCTCGAAGCATATGTTTGTTTTTTTAAATTAGTATAATATAGAAGGAATTACATAATAAATTACATAATTTTATAGTATTCATGGTAAAATTGATACATAATTTAGTGCTATATTATATTTGAAAATAAAAAATATAACATAATTATTTTTGTGAACAACATTATTCCCTCCACCGTATCCTTGAACATAAGTCATAGTACGCATTACAGAACCCTAGAGAAAAAAAATGAGAAATATTTCTCATTAATTGTTACGTACAATGGGAGATATCATCAATCAATTATCATAGAAAAAATGTAAAGTTAAATAACTAAACACAGATTCATTGTATTCAATAATTAGAGAATGAAGTGCATTCAGAAATAATATCCACAAAAAGCCTCATAGTTGATATTCAATAAATAATTTTAAATAAGTGAAAACACAAGAAATTTAATCAATATTCAAACTGTAATAATTTACAAGGAATAATAAATAAGAAAAGGTAAATAACTCAAAATAGTTCAATTTAATCAATAACTGAGAATGATGTTTATTGAGAGGTAATGTCATTGAAAAAATATCATTGATAATAATAAAACTTTTGTTATTTAAGGAAATAATTAGTTATTTTATTTCATGTTTCCTTGGAACATGATTACTCTATAGTCATGATCTATCATCATTATAGTTATAAACTATTGGGTGGAATCCAATTCAACTAAGGTTATCTAACTAATTAATCCCATGAGACTAAAAATGCATCATGTTGATATCTATAAATAGTCCCTACCCATGTTTTGAATAACCAAATCACTCCTCATATATTAAATAATCTACTTAATTAATAAACAATGTTCCTTATAATTAAATATATATATATTGAGTAATGAATACAAATTAATAAATATTTCCCCATAAAATCAAAAGGTTTTAAATATAGAACACCGCATGATGAAATAAAATATGGTTTAACTAATAATAACATTTATAATAAATAGTATATATATTAATGGGAAATTATAAGGCCCTGACCTTAAACATTACTTAATCATGAATTAAATGAATAATTCACATAGAGGATCTTTTCAGGTTTATAGTTTTAGAGAATTAGGTCATTACTATTACATCTCAAAATATTACATATTATACACTTCTACTAAGATTCCATAAAATAAAAAAAACTTAAAAAAAACATGTCTAGTTCCATATTTTAGATAGAATGTATTTCCTTGATCCCATCCTTGACCCTATTCATCTTTAAGTCCGGTGGAAAACATTTCAAAAACTTGGGATGAGTATAAAAATCTCAGTATGGGATACACAAATAATGAAAATTGTTAGTTTTTCAAAACAACATGTAAACCATGTATGCTTTATCAATGTAATAATTTTCACCTTTATGAACTAGTAAAAACTCTTCACTGAATAAAAGATCATTACTTACCCATTCTGTAACCAAAATATTACCATAAAACACTTATAAATAAAAAATAACATATAATGGTAACTTGGGACATAAACATACTTAAATGGAATAACCATACGGTCAACTTCCACACATATCACTTAATGGAATAGCCATACGGCTGACTTCGTTGGAGGTTATAACGTAACCACCCGTCCTAGTATTCACGGCACCACCCATCATATGGTTTATCACGTAACCACCCATAAAATGTCCATGCACTATCATTACACATAAAATATTTAAAATATAAACATTTCAATAACAACATTTCATTTCCAATCACAATAAGTAATTCCAAGATATTGAATTAATCAATCCATTTTCAAAAACCATTTAAAAGAGATTTTTGAATCAAAGTGTCCCATACCACATTGATTCTTTTAATGGAATTATAATTTTAAAACATTAATGTCCATATAATTAAATACTAAAAATCATTTTGAAATTATGGACATTAAAGATAAATATTTAGAATAATGAATCTTTAAAACATTTAAAATGATATTTTTATTAAAGAGTTTTTAACAAAATGAGAGACTCTTGAATACAAATAATTACGGAATAACATTTAATCCAAGATTTATAATATCATGAGAATAAAGGTATTCATGATATAATATGTCAAAGGACAGTATACACACCATATAAGAGTGAATTGGTGCATAACAACAACGAAGTCTCAATGGAAATGCAAATTGAGATGAAATCCATTATAAATATGGTATCCTTAAATGAAGGATAAATCTATCACATAATTATGTATGAGAAATATAAATACACCCAATATAAGTGGATATTAAGTGTGAAACAATCAGAGGTCATTCACACATTATCATGGAAAAACAAAACCAATGACATAGATATTTAAATCAAATTAAATGAGATTGAGTTATGATTTCCCATACAAGTTCGTAAGAATTTATCAATGAGTTGATTATGTGTAGAAATAGTATATCTACACAAATTCTTGTGAAAATTAAAACATATAGATTCCTCACATAATCTTGGCATAATAAAATCAATAAGTAGAGGTTTAACCGAAATAATTGAAAGTGGGTTAAGAAGTTCCCTTACAGAAATCTGATAGCCTAACGGCGTCACCTTAAAATTTGTAAAATGAGTTGATGAGAGAGAAAATGGTATCTCATCACTTGGACATAAATTTACATAAATAAGGATACATAATAACATATCCCAACATTATAGTATGTGAATTAAAAGACATAACAGAAGAAGTCTTTTAAAAAGAGGAGGGTGAAAGGTCCCCTTACCGAGTTGGGTAACTTTCGAAACGTACACCCCATGGAAGAAGGGTCATAAAATGAAGCGGTAAATACCCATAAATGAAATTATACTACAAAAGGTTTATAATAATGGTCAGTAAATACACCACTCAAAGGAAATGGTGGAAAACGTAGCATAAATGTCACGGGAATAAAAGTGAGGTGAAAAATCCCTTACGAAAAATCAGCAGCTAATTGTGCCACTTAAAACTTCCAAAAATGTATTTATGAGATCAAATAGGGTCTCTCATAATATGAACATAAAAATTGAAGTATGATTAATATAAAATAACATCCCCAAACATATGAAATATGAGCTTAAAAGAAATGACATAAAAGAGAGTACTTAAAAAGAAAGAGAGAGGTTGGATCCCTTACCTCAAGTCTGACATGACTTGATCGTTTCTTTATATTCCTGAATATAAACTTTGGTCAATTTATAATTGCTTAAGAACCTATTTTAAATATTATTATTCAGTTCATATCACATATTATAATGTTATAATAACTGGTTAATAATGTGAGTTCATATCAGACGTTTTTTGTCGATGTTTGGTACATGAGTCAAAAATGAACTTGTTTGAAAATGATTGTCAATATAGTTATAAGTAAATCATCTCCAGAATAGTATTAATGATTTAAATATCATATATATCCAGTAAATATTCATTTTATACTACTCCATAACATTTGGAGATAAAAAGAAATAAAATGCACCGTTCATGGAGACAGTAGGCCGTACGTACGCATGAACCTTACATTCATTTCTTTGTCAAATTAATGGAATTAAAAATAATTGGGAGATATATATATTATAATTATAGTATAAAATATATTTTATATAGGTCACATATGTTCATTAATTTCATTCTTTATACATTCCATTTATTGCATGAACGAGTCACATCACTTGAGGGGGCGGTAGTCCACACTTCCTCGTATGAAATTATCGCATTTGCACAACATGAAAATCATAAAAGAATGTTTTAAAAATAAAATTCATAAGCATATAGAAAACATAAATACCATATATATCATATATAAAATATAGTTACATCATAATGGCCACCATGAAAGGTGTTAAGAGAAGATTGAACAGTCATCATTTCGTGAGGCAGAAATTCGCCATCCACAGAAACAGTATGTTCTTTAACCATTAGACGAAGGTGTATGTAAGTGTAGCTCTAATACTTCAAATAACAACATACTATTATATTTAAGATACTGATTTTGTTACAAAATAAAGGAATAAAAAGATGTTAGAGGGTTGGAGAAGCAAAATAAAACAAAAGAACACAAGGGAAGACATTACCTTTAAATCGGGTAACTCTTTTTGATTTGAGCTCAAAGGCATCCATGGAAAGGATTCTGCCCGAAGGTGAGGCTTAAATGATGAAGAGAGGTATTTGGAGAGATGAAATGGGCAGGGTTTGGCCAATCCAAAGGCTTGATAGGTGTGGGTATGGTGGTAGAGGTGGGGGCCTTTTATAAGAGGAGAGGAGGGGCACTCTTGGAAAGTTATAAACATTACTTTATTATAAAATGATTTTCGGATTTTAAAGGCCCAAATTTATATATTTATAGGCTAAGGTTACAAGAGTTCGAAATACTCCCATCAAATAGGTTTTTGACAAGTGTAGGTTTTATATTTTACATTATCTTTTTATTTTATTTAAATCCTTAAATAATGAGGTAATCGCTGCATCATCATGGTGTCATAAATAATTTAAATTATTTAATGTCTAAAAATTGAAAAAATATATCATGATGTAGGAAATAGTTTTATCTTTCTAATGAATATTTATAGTAAAAAATATAACTTTTATAACCCCATTTAATAATTGTTTTAGTAAAATAACTCATGTTTGCGATATTTTTATTTTAACATTAAATAAAAGGTTATTAATGTCATTTTCCAACCAAAGTGGCTCCATGGGGTCCACAAGTTGACCCATGGATTGTCTTAGTCGGAAATGACTCATCCAATAAGGTTAGGACATGTTTCAAGATCATTTCATATTATTAAAACATTATTTTTACCTTAAACTACACTAATTACCTCTAATCGCGACTAAAAACTTAAAAGTTACTATTCACCAAAAAATTATTTTAATCCCATTGAACCACATTTCACTTTTTAATGACAACCATTTATGTCGGAATTTTGAAAATCAAAACACATAGGTGGTAAAATTTCATTTAAATGAAAAATCAGTTTTTTTAAGTACCACTTAGTGGTTTCACTATTCATCAAAAATTGAAGTTTTTCAGAAAAATACCAACAATTCACCCTAAGCTATATTTGATATTCCGAATTCAAAAATGTTGTCTATTTTAAAAAATTAAAAACATATAAATTTAATTAATTAATTTAATAATTAATTCCCGCTGCCAAAACAAATAGCGTGTTTTTATGAAACAAAATGTATCAAAAGATTGACACTAGTTTAAGTCCAATTTCAAAGTGAAATTAATTCCAATGACCACAATTGGATTAAATGGTAAAAATATATTCTAATTTAACTTTAAAACCATTTCAAAATATAATCTAATCATATAAATACATTGTATTAAAAAGAGTTTTTGAATAGAAATACAAAATATTCATTATTCATTAAAAGTTGAACTTTATCAGAAAAATACCAAAAATTTACATGAAGTAAATTTTGATGTCCCGATTCTAAAGAAGAATTTTATTTGGTCCAATAGAATGTATAAGAGGGACCAAAACTATATTTTAAGAGGTTTCACCATCAAAAGGCGGTTAATCGACCTTTTAAAGAATATTAGAATATTTATGCTTAAAATTGGATTCATTTTCATTTTACGCCTCTAACATTTATTGGATTAAAGTAAAAATATTTGACAAACATATATAATAATTTTGTAGTTAGTTATATTCATTCCTGCCATTACAATGTCTAGGCGTAAAATACCATTTAAAATAATAATTTTTTATTATTAGAGTGCAACGTATGATTTCAAAGGAACTTGTTGTCGCGCATTGGGTACGCAATCGAGGATAGCATTCCATTTAAAGTAATATTAATATTTTATTCAAAAATATGGATAAATATAAAAATGTAATATTCTTTATTTACCTGGGGTGTTACATCCTTCCCCCCTTTTGGGAATTGCGTACTCACAATTTTAAAATTAGGCTCAGAAACTTCATTGAAAGACCCAAATCGGAAAAAGGAGTAAATAAAAGTATCAATTTAAAAGAAAGAAAGTGAAGTAAAAAGGTCACCCGAGTTAACCCATACTAGGATTCCATGTATGAAAACATGGATATGGAAGAAAAAACAAAAGGTCATGTTCTGAGGGAGTGTGATAGAAAACATGTTTAGGAGAAAGTTAACCACCAGAAAATCACAAACTTGTGATGGGTTAAATGGTATTGGATTCCCCAGTAGGAAAAGTTAACGAAACACATTTTTTTATGTTACCTTTTCATCGAGGATATTATTTTTGGGCTTAACTAAAACATAAGGAAACATACTTACTTGTCATGTTGAATTTCAACTTTTACTGGATTTCTTACACGAACTTATATTTTCTCCAAAATATGAGTATTTAGGATGACTTTTTTACATTAAGAGAGCTATAATCAACTTCTAAAGAATCAACTAATCCACAAAAGAGAATTGTATACTTTCCATGTCTTTAGACCATAACCAAAAATAAAAACAAAAAGGTTAGTATGAGATCAGATAATACCCAAAAAGGATAATCCTTTATAAAAAGGAAATCTATTTTTAATCTTCAAAATTTGTCCAAAAAGACCCAAAGTTCAATAAAGACCAAAATTTAACCAAACTAAGATTGAAACCCAAATATTTGAAGGATTTAATTACATATACTTCGAAGTTAAATCTTAACATTTATCTCCAAACTGCATCAGTTTCTCTTAAAGTCTCGTATTGAAAAGTAATTATCCTAATCACATATCCTCCATGATAGGTTAATAATTTCCATAGATAACCCAAAATCAACTTACTCTTAATTCATAAAATCATCTAACTAAAAATAATTAGTCAAACCAACCAGGGACTTCACGTAGTCCAGTGGTAGGCGATAAATACCAGTCGCACTTTGGTTGTGGGTTCGATTCCCGCAGCTTTGTCCGACGCGATGGGTTGTCACACGGCTTCTGTGTTATACTTTTTCCAAACTATATAATTCTCAAATAATTCACCAAAAAGAGATAAAATCATCAAAAATAACCATAACATAATTTAACCTCAAGTTTATCTCATGTAATTTATATTCCATCATAACATATAGTAACCCATAATTACCTCAAAAGTAAGGATCATATAAACCCAAATGGTTCTTTATAACTATGTCCAAAAAAGAACAGATAACTATTCATTGAATAAAATTTTCATATATCAAACATCAGGGTTACACATACTATAAAAAGTCTTCTACTGTAACCCCATCATCAAAAGAGACTTAATACTCTTAAGAATTTCACCATAACTCTTGAAGCCCTTATATGTTGAATTCTTACTCATTCAACATTCTTCATGATCCATTAACCATTCCTTTCCAACTTATTCTGAAATACTTCTTTCCTACAAACAAAATCATGAATCATATCCTAAGATTCCAAAATAGGAAAATAAATGTTAAGAAATAATCCATACCTTTGATTGTTCATTGTCAGTTTCTTCATCCTCAATAGGAATGGCATTAGGTATTGGTAAATGAATATTTGTACGATCTTGGTGATCCCATTCCCGAAAATTCTTCATAGGAAATGTGTTTGCATAATGACCATGCACACCACATTTAAAACATTCAATTGATCCCTTAGAAAGAACTTCTTTCCTTTTCTTCGAGTCAACTGGATGATTCCTTTTTCCATGGCAGGTTCTTGCTTTATGACCTTCATTTCCACATCTATAGCATAATTCTGTCACTTTGAAACATTTTCCTAGGTGTTTCATTCCACATCTTTGACACCTAGGTTTTTTAACACACTTACCTTTATGATTATTACATGTAGTTCCGTAGGGATTTGTTTCTCGCATATATGATTCCTTACAGAAATCACCAAGGTTTAGGTGGTCAATCATGAATCCAGATAGTTGGTTGAGGATAAACACAAGAGTTCTCATTGCAGCTCCCATATCATTTAGTTTCTCGCTCATAAAACTTTCACAATTTCCTTCACATCCATTGTTACTTTGGTGCCTGCTAGATCCAGCCATTTACTAAAACCAAAAAGGTCACTGTGAGTATATCAACAAAACCATCATGTACTAACGAGGAAGATAAACACTAATATATACTTACTCATTCACTTTATCTAAAACTAAGACTCTTTCTGAAATCCAAACCATTATGGTAATGTCACTTATGCATATAGAATACCCTAACCTCTAAAGTTATCTAAACCGACCACTAATACCAACTATAAGGCCTCAGCCTTAAACATTACTTAATCATGAATTAAATAAATAATTCACATAGATGATATTTTCAGGGTTAGAGTTTTATAGAATTAGGCCATAACTATTACATCTCAATAGATTACATAGTAGACACTTCTACTAAGTTTCCATAAAAAAACTTAAAAAGAAACATGTCTAGTTCCATGTTTTAGATAGAATGTCTTTCCTTAATCCCATCCTTCACCCTATTCATCTTTAAGTCTTGTTTAAAACATTTCAAAAACATGGAATGAACATAAAAAGCTCAGTAAAGGATACATAAAGAATGAAAACTGTTATTTTTTCAAAACAACAAGTAAACTATGTATGCTTTATCAAAGTAATACTTTTCACCTTTATGAAGTAGTAAAAACTCGTCACTGAATAAAAGATCATTACATAACCTTTTTGTAAACAAAAGATTACCATAAAACCCATATAAAGAACACATAACATATAATGGTAACTTGGGACATAAACATACTTAAATGGAATAACCATATGGTCAACTTCCACACATATCACTTAATGGAATAGCCATACGGCCGACTTCCATACCCAATGCATTGGAGTTTATAACGTAACCACCCGTCCTGGTATTCAAGACACCACCTTTCATATGGTTTATCACGTAACCACCTGTAAAATTTCCAAGTACCATCATAACACATAAAATATTGAAAATATAAACATTTCATTTGAATTCACAATAATTACTTCCAAGATATTTAATTAATCAATCCATTTTCAAAAACCATTTAAAAGAGATTTTTGAATCAATGTGTCCCATACCACATTGAAGCTTTTAATGGAATTATAATTTTAAAACATTAATGTCTATATAAAGAAATACTGAAAACCATTTTTAAAACATGGAAATTAAATATAAAGATTTAGAATAACGAATCTTTAAAACATTTAAAACGATATTTTTGTTAAAGAGTTTTTAACAAAATGAGAGACTCTTGAATAAAAATAATTGCGAAATAACATTTAATCCGAGCTTTATAATATCATGAGTATAAAGGGATTCATGATAAAATATGTCAAAGGACAGTATACACACCATATTAGAGTGAATTGGTGCATAACAACAATGAAGTCTCAATGGAAATGTAAATTGAGATGAAATCCATTATAAAGATGGTATCTTTAAATTATGCACAAATATATCAAATAATTATGTTTGAGAAATATAAAGACACCCAATATAAGTGGATATTATGTGTGAAACAATAAGGGGTCATTCACACATAATCTTGGAAAATCAAAACCAATGACATAGATATTTAAATCAAATGAAATGAGATTGATTTATGATTTCCCATACAAGTTTGTAAGAATTTATCAATGAGATGATTATGTGTAGAAATAGTATATCTACACAAAGGTTTTTGTAAATTAAAACATATAGATCCCTCACATAATCTTGGAATAATAAAATCAAGAAGTAGAGGTTTAACCCAAAGAATTGAAAGTGGGTTAAGAAGTTCCCTTACAGAAATCCGACAGCCTAACAACGTCACTTTAAAATTCAGAAAATGAGTTAATGAGAGAGAAAATGGTATCTGATCACTTGAACAAAAAATTTACATAAATAAGGATATAGAAGAACATATCCCAACATAATAGTATGTGAATTAAAAGAAATAATAGAAGAAGTCTTTTAAAAAGAGGAGGGTGAAAGGCCCCCTTACTAAGTTGGGTATCTTTCGAAACGTACACCCCATGGAAGAAGGGTCATAAAATGAAGATGTAAATACCCATAAATGAAATTATACTACACAAAGTGTATAATAATGGGCAGTACATAAACCACTCAAACGAAATGGTGGCAAACGTAGCATAAATGTCACGGGAATAAAAGTGAGATGAAAAATCCCTTACGAAAACTCGGTAGCCTAACGGCGCCACTTAAAACTTCCAAAAATGGATTTATGAGATCAAATAGGGTCTCTCATAATATGAACATAAAAATTACATTATGAGGAATATAAAATAACATCCCCAAACATAAGAAATACGAACTTAAAAGAAATTAAATAAAATAGAGTACTTAAAAAGAAAGAGAGAGGTTGGATCCCTTACCTCAAGTCTGACTTGTCTTGTTCGTTTCTTTATATTACTGAATAATAAACTTTTTAAAATTTATAATTTCTTAAGGACCTATTTTAAATATTATTATTCAGTTCATATCACATATTATAATGTTATAATAATTGGTTAATAATGTGAGTTCATATCAGACGTTTTTTGTCGATGTTTGGTACATGAGTCAAAAATGAACTTGTTTGAAAATGATTGTCCATGTAGTTATAAGTAAATAATCTCCAGAAGAGTATTAATTATTTAAATATCATATATATATAGTACATATTCATTTTATACTGCTCCATAACATTTGGAGATAAAAAGAAATAAAATGCACCATTCATGGAGATGGTAGGCCATAGGTACGCATGGACGCTACTTTCATTTCTTTGTCATATTAATGGAATTAAAAATAATTGAGAGATATATATATTATAATTCCAATATAAAATATATTTTATATAGGTCACATATGTTCATTAATTTCATTTTTTATACATTCCATGTATTGCATGAACGAGTCACATCACTTGAGGGGGCGGTAGTCCACATTTTCTCATATGAAATTATCGCATTTGCACAACATGAAAAGAATAAAGGAATGTTTTAAAAATAAAATTCAGAAGCATATAGAAAAAATAAATACCATATATATCATATATAAAATATAGTGACATCATAGTGGCCACCATGAAAGGAGTTAAGAGAAGATTGAACAATCATTGTTTCGTGAGGCAGAAATTCACCATCCATAGAAATAGTATGTTCTTTAACCATTAGACGAAGGTGTGTGCATGTGTAGCTCGAATACATCACATAAAAACATCCTAGTATATTTAAGATACTGGTGCTGTTACAAAAGAAAGGAATAAAAAAAGGATAGAGGGTTGGAGAAGCAAAAAAAAAACAAAAGAACACAAGGGAAGACATTATCTTTAAATCGGGTAACTCATTTTGATTTGAGCTCAAAGGCTTCCTTGGAAAGGATTCTGCCCAAAGGTGAGGATTCAATGATGAATAGAGGGATGTGTAGAGATGTAATGGGCAGGGGTTTTCCGAGACAAAGGCTTGAGAGGTGTGGGTAAGGTGGTAGAGGTGGGGGCCTTTTATAAGAGGAGAGGAGGGGCACTCTTGGAAAGTTATAAACGTTTACATTATTATAAAATGATTTTCAGATTTTAAAGGTCCCTAAATTATATATTTCGATTATAAGGTGATAAGAGTTCTAAATAATCCCATAAAATATCTTTTTGACAAGTTCATGTATTAGATTTTACATTATCTTTTTATTTTATTTAAATCGTTAAATAATGAGGTAATCGTTGCATCATCATGGTGTCATAACTAATTTAATTTATTTAATGTCTAAAAATTATAAAGAAACTATAATGATGTAGGAAATCTTCTTATATTTCTAATGAATATTTATAGTCAAAAATATTACTTGTATAAGCCCATTTAAAAAGTGTTTTAGTAAAACAATGCATGTTTGTGCTATTTTTATTTTAACTTTAAATAAAAAGTTATTAATGTCATTTTCCATCCAAAGTGGCCCCATGGGGTCCCCAAGTTGACCCATTGATTTTCTTGGTCGGCCATGAGTCATCCAATAAAGGTAGGAAATGTGTCAAGGTCATTTCATATTATTAAAACATTATTTTTACCTTAAACTACACTAATTACCTCTAATTGCGATTAAAAACATAAAAGTTACTATTCACAAAAAAATATTTTAATCCAACTGAACCACATTTTACTTCCTAATGATAACCATGTATGTAAGATTTTTGAAATTCAAAACACAGAGGTGGTAAATTTTCATTTAAACGAAAAATCAGTTTTTTAAGTACCACTTAGTGGTTTCACTATTCATCAAAAATTGATGTTTTTCAGAAAAATACCAAAAATTCACCCTAAGATATATTTGATATTCCGAATTCAAAAATGATGTCTATTTTACAAAATTCAAAACATATACGTTTCATTAATTAATTTAATAATTAATTCCTACTGTCAAAACAAATAGCGTGTTTTTATGAAACAAAATGTATCAAAAGATTGACACTAGTTTAAGTCCAATTTCAAAGCGAAATTAATTCCAATGACCACAATTGGATTAAATGGTAAAAATATATTCTAATTGAACTTTAAATACAATTCAAAATATAATTTAATCATATAAATACATTAGATTAAAAAAAGGTTTTGAATTAAAATACATCATTTTTCACTATTCATTAAAAATTGAACTTTATCGGAAAAATACCAAAAATTTACAAGAAGTAAATTTTTATGTCAGGATTCTAAAGAATAGTTTTATTTGGTCCAATAGAATGTATAAGAGTGACCAAAACTACATTTTAAGAGGGTTCTCCATCAAAAGGCGGCTAATCGACCTTTTAAAAAATATGAGAAGATTTATGCTTAAAATTTGATTCATTTGCATTTTACACCTCTAAAATTTATTGGATAAAAGTAAAAATATTTGAAAAACATATATAATCATTTTTTAGTTAGTTCTGTTCTTTCCTGCCATTACAATGGCTAGGCATTAACTACCATTTAAAATAATATTATTTTATTATTAGAGTGCAACGTAAGATTTCAAAGGAACTCGTTGTCGCGTATTGGGTACGCCATCGAGCATAGAGTTCCCTTTAAAGTAATATTAATATTTCATTAAAAAATATGGATACATATAAAAATTTCATATTCTTTATTTACCTGGGGTGTTACAGAAATTATATATCCAATCAACATAGGAAAGTGAATATTTCAAGAGGATGTTATTTACTATAGAAATGAATCTATGAAGTGATTGTCAGTACTATCCCTGGTTAAAATAATTATAATCTATCTATAGTGAGAATATGGACAGTATCAACATAATATATCCCCTTTTAGAAAATGAAAAATAATGGGTTTTTTCATTGATGAATATAAATACCACAAAATACCATTAAAATATTATTTAATAATGTTTAATTTTAATTTTCAAAATCACTTTCTAAAGAATACAACATTTTGAAAATCATATTATTTGAAAATATCATTTTTTAAACTATAAGTTTATAGAATATTAGGGAAAAATTATTTTAAAATATATTTATTAACATTAATTTAAAGATTCTAATTATTTTTTTCCACAAATATGGGTAATTCCATAAATTCAATACATGTTAGAAATAATAGGGAAAAGTGAATTTTTGGAAAATGAAAAGAATATTCCTTTAACATTTTCAGTAAAATCTATTTGGGAAGTTTTTTTAAAAAGAAAATATGATTTCTTTTGAAACATTTTAATGATAAAATTGGGTAAAATTTTTATTAATAAATAATATTCAAAAGGATTAATTTTTTTTTAAAAAAATGGTTCTTGTAGAATAAAAATTTCTAACCAAAGAGAGGAATTATGTCATATGTTATAAAAATAATTTTACAAATTATTTTAAGCAAAGGAGATGGGGGGAATAATAATATTACTTGATTATATCAATAAAAAATATAAGATAAAAAAATTGAATCGGTTTATTATTCAATGATGAAATTATTTCCTTAAATATAAATTTAAGAATAAATAATCTCAACTAGAATGAGATTGTGAAATATACCATTCTAAAGAACATAATGTTTAAGTGAGAAATGAACAATAAATATATTATTTTTAAGAATAGTTAATCTATAGAAAAAATTTAAATAAAATAATAGATATTAAAAATTAATTACACACGTAATATTAGGATATCAATGAAAATGATGTATTAACATCACCCAAATAAAATTTATTGAGTTATGAAATTCTTTACCTCTAAGTAAATATAAATTAAAATCCACATAGATGAACTAAAACAAATTAAAAATTAAAATACCATGAATAAAAACGAATTAATGAAATACATGTAAATGTGGTAGTATATACACCATATGAAAGATATTTGGTTCATAGAATTATAGTGTAGATCAATGAAAATAAATTGAGATGAAATTCCTTACCTAAATCTTTCTTTTGGTTGAACCTAATTTAACCTCATGTATAGTGTTCTTAAAAAATTTATTAACCGATAAGAGACCCATATTAATATTTATAATACCATATATGATCATTTTGTGACATCTTATCACTTGTTCGTTAATAATATTTCATTTTATTTATTATTTTATTTGTTAATTGTATTATTTTATCATTAATGATTTTTTAAGAAATTTATGGTTATTAGAAATATTATATAGTTTCATCTTCTAAGGAATAATTTTCATGAAATAATTATAATAATTATAAAAAAAATTTAATTCAATGAATAATCATGAAATGTGGTTTTGAGAAATGAAGTATATTACCATCATGGAGATGGTAGGTCATACGTATGCTTGAGTAACATTTTAATTTTTAAGGATCAATATGGAAGAGATGTAAATAGTCTTTTATTTTTATTAAATGATAATAATATCATAAATACCCTATTATTACTATTTATATACTTATACATACATCACCCATGTGTTGTGGTGTTGAAAATCATGTCACATCATTTTGTGAAGGTGGCAGTTCACATGTACATGACTGCCATTATCATCTTTCATTGAGTGAAAAGGTAAGAGTGGAAATGATATGTATTATTTTTTAATAATGATAAATATGTAATTAATATAATAAATATTTATTTTATATAAGATTTATTTATTACAATTATCCATATAACCTTCTATGTTAAGTGTTATTTAATGACGAATCACATCCCTTTGTGAGGAAGTAGTTCACTATAAACATGAGCGATGTTATCATATATCATGTGGAATGGAATGTAAAAAAGTAAAATATTATAGAGTTAATATAAAGGAATAATTATGTTATAAATATAACATATATACTTTATATCCATCATTTTATCCAACTATGATAGGTGGCAATGTAAAAAGGAATAACATCGGTTCGTGAGGTGGTAGTCTGCTATACACATGAATGCGGATTTTAAAACCCATTTCATGTAAGATAGGATGGATGTGGGTTATTCTCTTAACAAAACAAAATATAATTATATGAGATATACAAAATTTATTATATAATCAAGTTTTAATTATAATTTTATGATTTTAGGAAGAAATAAAATAAAAACAATCATTGTCCAATGTTACCTCTTCTTTTGGTATCCTCCTTTAGGTTTTCACAAAGGCCTTCCAAGGTTGGATTTTTAACCAATATAAAGATACTATGAATTCATTATTTAATCTCATAATTTGTTCTGGGTATTTATTGCCCAATTCATAGGGTTTTGATATTTTGAAGAAGATAAGAGAGGTGGTGACCTTTTATAAGTGAGGTAAGCAACAAACTTGTAATTTTTGGGAAGACAAATGTGTACCCTTGTTCTTTTACATGAAAATGGGTCCAAAATACACTATAAATGATCCCTAGAAATTATAATGTCTAAATATGGATATAAAATAAATTTTATAGATGTATTTATGTCATTTTAATTATTATATTTTTTTGTTTGACCTGTGGTAAATCCATTTTTTTAACCATAGTAATTAATTTTTTATGTTTTCAATTTTAATTTTAATATGTAATTATTATGAAATTTTTAGATATTATATATTAATATGATTTCAAATGCTGAATTTATTTTTCAAAATTATATTTATATAATTATAAAATTTTAATTTAAAATTAATCCTTTAAAGGGGATGAGAAAGATGTGTTTTAGAGAGAAAATATCCAAATTTTTACAGAGTTTTTGTATCCAAACACTACTGGAAAACTAACCTATACCAACGGTTTGGAGAACTGTTTCCAAGTAAGGCATTGGGATAGGTCTATACCAACGGTTTTCCCAAAACCGTTGGTATAGACCTATCCCAACGCTTTTGGAAACCATTGGTAAAATTAATATGAAAATATATACCAACGGTTATGGAACCGTTGGTATATGTATTCCAAATAAACATTCGCTGGGATTTGATCCCAGGACCCCTAGTTTATTATTCAACGACTTAACCACTAACCTAACATGACTTTTGTGAACATAATTACATTAATATATATATATATATGTATTCTCATAATGATTTTAAATTCTGATTTGTATAATGTTTTGGGTAAGAAGAAATGATAAAAAATCAAAGGATACATACCAACAGTTGTCAAAACCGTTGGTATAGGCCTATACCAATGGTTTTGACAACCGTTGGTATATATTTGGATTCTAGATTTTGTTTCTGGGAGAGGGTTGATTTGTGGGTGACCTTTCCCAATAGTTTTGGAAAACCGTTGGGATAGGTATACCCTTTCCCAACGGTATTGGCCAAACTGTTGGGAAAGATGTCCACAAAGTGGAATTTTCCCAACGGTTTTCCAAAACCGTTGGGAAAGGTGGCCTCAAAGTGGGATTTCCCAATAGTTTAGCCAAACCATTGGGAAAGGTAACCTATACCAACGGTTTTTATGAACCGTTGGTATAGAAGCGTTTGGAAAGGTCATATTTCTAGAAGTGAAATTCAGAATGCAAATGATTGAAATTTCAAAAATTGGATTAAATGATATAAAATTATGTAATTTTATTTTATAATTATCT
This sequence comes from Viscum album, assembly GCA_963277665.1. Taxonomy (NCBI): domain Eukaryota; kingdom Viridiplantae; phylum Streptophyta; class Magnoliopsida; order Santalales; family Viscaceae; genus Viscum; species Viscum album. The sequence continues at coordinate 1,620,989,843 of OY728150.1, forward strand.
AAAAATATTATTGACTATTATAAATAAAATAAATGAGAAGAAAAATTTCAATTACAATTATATATTTTTCACTAATAATGAAAAAAATGAAAACTTTAAAAAAATCCAAAAAATCCACCCAAAGATAATTTTGATATTATAATTTCAAAACTAAAGTTTATTTTGTAAAATATATTTTCTAAAATTGGTAAAAATTGATTTTAAATCATGTATCCAAAGAGAGTATAATCATCTTTTAGAAAAAATACATGTTTTCAAAAAACATTTCTTTTTCTTCCAAATGATTTTTATTTTTATTTATAATAAATAGAAAACAAATGTACATGCATAAAATATATATTTTGTCATTATTTTGTTAGTTCTATTAAAAGTAACTAATTTAACATCCAGGCCATAAGGTCATGTTTAAACAATATATTAATAGATTATTACATTTCATTTCAACCTAGTGTTGCATACATAATACGAAATTAGAAAAAATATATAAAATCAAATATATTTCACATATTGTTTTTGATTAGTGTTTTAGGTCACATAAATAATATATTATAATGTTATTATTTTATAATTTCATACTTCTATATTATCCCTACCATAAAAAAATTGTGTTCTTTCATTTTAAACAAGTTCTTGGAAATCAAGGGCTGGAAAATTGGAAATACTATCATTGAAAAAGCCCCATCATGGAAGGGTTAAAAAATATCATATTAACAATAAAGAATGAGTTTTAATAATTTCATATAGAATAACACACAACTCGGTTTATAATTTTTAGAATATTTTTGTCATGTAAAGATATGGACATGGAACAAAATCATACATAATTATAGAGAGTAATTATGGTCATTGATTATAGGAAATTGAATGTCCAATGGAAAGGAGAGTGCCTAAAACCCAAAAATCAGTGATGGTAAAAAATACTATAGGACTCAACATGTATGAATTTAATTGGATAAGAATTTTTAGATTCTTTTCATAAAGTCTAATTTTTTTAAAAAACAATGAATATAAGAAAAAATATTTATTTAATACATTTATTTTTTATAAGAAAAATATTAACCTTTTTTCATTGGTAAATTTATAATTAATTTATTATTATAATAATTGAACATCAAAAAATTCATTTTCTATACTTCTAAAAAAATTCACTTTTAACAGATTATATGATCCAAAAAGGGTGAAAATTATTATTTATTTCTCTAACAATTCTCTGAAACCAATTTTTTTAGCCTACGAAATCCAATATAATATATTATTCTTTAATCCTCAACAGTAACACCATTGGTTCATCATTAATATTTATTTTTCATATAGTTTAATAATAATGATCTATTAACTATGATATCTCATGGACCAGTGGTGTGAGATGAACCTTTATCATCCTTGTATTATATTTTCACAAAATATGACCTTTCTGAACATTAAGGATTTTCCACAAGAAAGTGGGTTTTCAATTTTCTAAAATTATATTAATATAATTATATAGTTATACCAAACCAATATGACGAATATCCTTAAAATTAAATTAATCATTACATAACATTTTTTTCTATGGTTTTAAATAATACTATTTTCAAAACAAAGTATAATTTTCATATTTGAATATTATTAAAACAAAATGAATGATCATATTAACACTATAAATTATCAATACATTTAATCTTATTTCTATATAATGTAGAAGAATTATTCCTAAAATAAATATTTGGTAAAACATAATTTTTTTAAAAAATTCTCTCGAAATATCATTAATCATTGTAGAATCCATCACATAAATTTAAAAAATAGTCATTTTATAATTTTAACATATGATAAATATTAAACTAATTAACTTGATATGGTATTATTAAATATTAAGTTAATTAACACCCATATTTCTCTAAAATTTAACACAATCCTTATATGTTTTATAATTCTTATGACTAAAATACCAATGGTAAAATACTTTAATAATTTAATTCTTGAATCACAATACATAAATACATCATCCACCTCATTTCAACATAGTTCCTTCCTTGTTATATGGGTTATAATTTAGAATATATATTTGACTTAGATAATTCCAAGGTTTTACATATTTAATAAAATGAAAAATAAATGGATGTCTAGGATAAGAATTAATTCCTTTCATTATAATATTTATTTTTTCCAGGGAAATTATTTTCTTTATACCATTCCTTTCCACACATAAATAATTATTTTTTCCATTGAGGAACTTTTTTTTCAATATAAGATAGCTTATGATAAACCTATTTAATTAATTTCCTTCATCTTTTCCAATATATTATAATGGTTTATATATAAAATGTGAATTATCTATAGCATATCCCTACAAGAGTGTCAAACCTAGTGCACAATAAGGCCTATTTTCTATACTAGGTGACAATTGGGTTGAAACCAAAACTCCCCATTAGGTGTTATTACACATATGTTATTCTATTATAGAACCATGTCACATACAGTATTGAAAATGTGATGTACTTCTAGGAAAGAACACATAATATTATCCCTAAAAATGTTAGGTTTTTATTCTTTTTTGATTATCAAATTCTATCATATGTTTAGGATCCCTAATATATATTTTTTGAAATCTAATTCCCATGTTTTCTACAAAGTTTCCCTATATACCAACTATTGAGACCGAAAGCCTAGTATCTCAGTGCTAACGTCTACTTTATTTCATTAGTATATGATATAAGGAATCATATCCTGGTAGAATAAATTGTTTAGTATTATTAGTAAAATAAATAGATACTTTAGTTCTGTAATACATTTTGTAACATAAATTACAACATTTATTTTTAAGAATATGATTGTTACCTTTATAATTACATTGAACATATATCCAAGTATAGTTCAAGAAACCCTAGGGAAAGGGAAAAAATAAGTGTGAGATCAAAGGATTTGTCAGGGATATATACAATGAAAGAAATAAGGAATAAATAAGAATAATCAATATGTAAAGATAAAAAACTAAACACACAATCCATGTAATAAATAAATACAGTAGGAGGTTTATCTAGAGATATTATTAATGTAAATATCTCATAGATAATAATAAATATATAATGGTGAATAATTGAAAAACACATAACACTAAATGAATAACCTAAAATTCCTAATTGGATTTGTAATAATCAATATGGAAAAGTATATAAATAAGAACACATTAATTTTAATCAATAACTGATAATGAAATATATCTGAAGATAATATCACAAAAAACATCATATATAATAATAAATGAATTCATAATTAAGGAAATACTTAATTAATGTGCATCATGTTTCCCATGAACATGATACCACTACCATCCATATGTATCCTCAAGATAGTTTAAAACTAATGTGTATAAACCCATTTAACTAACTCTATACAAAAAATTAATCTTATGATATTATTGATGTATTGAAGGGATATCTATAATTTGGATCGAGCTATGTATTTAATGTCCAAATTACTCCTCATATTTGAAATAATTTTTTTAATTCAAAAAAATGTACCTTATCATAAAATATTTGTATTGAGTAATGAATATAGATTTATCAATATTTTACTATATAAAAAAATAACATTCAACAGACAAAACCCTATATAGAAATGATATATGGTTAAAAAACAAATCTTATCCAAGAAAAATAATATGTATATTTATGGAAAATGTAATGGAAATTGACCATAGGAAAGTGAAAGCTTCAAAGAGAAAGTTATTTAATACACAAATGAATCAAATAATTGAATATCAATAATATTCTTGGTCAAAGTAAAGAAAAAAAATCATGAGAGAGAATAAGGATGATATTAATAAAATATATCCCTAGTGTTTTAATTAACCAAGCTTGTCATACATGGAAATTAAATTAAATTTTGGGAATACTTAATACACGCCACATAATGATGCCCAAATAATAAATCCCCAAACATTTTATGTTATGTTTCCATTAAATACTTTAAATTCATTAGATATAATATATTTCTTGAAGAATTAAGACTCTTTGAAACAACATGTGGTTATTTATAAGATAAATTCATAAACTATACATTAATCTTAAATATACCACTTCTTTGTTTTGAATATTAAAAAATAGTCATATGAAGTTGTGATTAATAAGTTATTTAGAGTCTGATGGAGCCAACTTGTTTTTTGGTAAATAATAACCTACACTTATGAATAGTAATCTGAATTTTAATATGTATATTATGAATAATAAATATTAATATTATTTTATTTTATTAAGGTTATATGGAAATGAGATGTTGATTAATTTTTCATGGTGTTAGCATATGAGTTATAGATTTATAATCACCATTTTTTATAAACTATTATTTTAATTAAAAATAAAATTAATAATTTCTAGAAATTTATTTTAAAAACATGGATTTCATTTTTTTAATTATTCATGTCAAAAAATGGTTAGGGTGAGTTTTTGATATTTTAATGAAATTATTGAATTTTTATGAATAGTAAAATATGATAAATTATGATAAATTCTAAATACTTGTTTTTTTATATCATAGGTAATGGAAGGCTGATGTATGACAACATAGTTCAAATTCATATTAAATTATTTCTATTTGGTATTACATGATTCATGAATATTCCTTTTCTTGACAATAAAATATTAAAATAATGATTAAAATAATGTAAAATCTCTCCTCCCCTCCACTATATAAACCATCCCTCACCCCCTCTTCCCCCCACACCACTCAAGCATCAATAATTATCTAAATTATACTCAAATATCTCCCTAGGCTACTCCCCCACGTCCAATACCTTCTAGTCTCACCAAATGGCCCAACACAAAGGCCTTAAAGAGACAATCAAGGAGTACTCAAGAGGTGAACCTCTCTTCCCCTTTCTTTCAAATTCTCTTATAAGTTCTATTCTTTTGGTGCCCTCCCCTAACCACACAAAATAGAAATTATATGATAATTTTATTACATTATATTTACTAGAATTTTATTATTATATCAGTATATTTAATCATCATTTTTTTCTCCCACCTCTTACACTAAAAATGAAAATACCGTTCGAGATGTGTCAATTTAAAACATTCATAGATAATTGGTTTTCAATTTATATTATGATCTTAAAGACTAGTCATGAAACCTTTTTAATGGTAGAACCATATCATAATATATGAATTTTACCTTATTCACTATTATGTATTCCTTACACACTAATAATATAAATTAATAAAAAAAACATGTTCATTACACACAAAACCGCCAAGTTAATCCAAGGATTTGTAAATAAAATTCAACTAATGAGTCATCCTTATGGTATATAACTTGAAATCATTATTATTTCATTTATATATTTTTAATAAAACTAAAAATATATATTAAATTTTTGGTTTTTTACCACATTTTAAATGAACTTCTATTCATGAATTCAAGTAAACCGATCTTGAAAACCAAGGAAGCAAATGCTTCCCAAAACAATAAAATTGAATGTATTAAACCCATCAAAAATTACATGAATGAATATAATATGGATAAACAAAACCAATAAATATAGAGGAGGTTCTTGAATCATTAATTAATGAAGAAAAATTTTATTATTCGGGTCATTAAGATTCATCGAGAACACCTTTTGGGATAAAGTAAGGGGTTTATAATATCACATTTAATCCTGTGATATTTCCATTGTTCACCACATATTTATTAAATGTGGTGTATTTTTTTAATACCATTTGATATATATTTTCATGATTCTATTTATATTCTAGGAATTTTGTTATCCAATAAGTTTTTATTAATACTTGGTCATACAACTCGATTGATTACAATGTGGTAAGGGACTTTGTCTCAATTTCCCTTTAATTGTCATTTAATTGGTATTGTGCATCTAATATTTCTTATTATGTGTATCAACTACCCATTTTAGATAATTTTTCATTTGGAAATTTAAATATATCATATATCCAACTGTTAGTGTCATGGATTTGAGTATTATCGTAAGATGTATACCCTTTTACATACAATGTTTACTTGAAATGTTGTTTTAAAAATGGAAATATTTATGAATCTGTATCCTCTATTATATAAAAATATTAAGAAAGAATATTTTACATATATTAAATCTATTTATAATGAATGGTTTGGTCTTTCATTGATATGAGGGGTGTGATATAGCCCCTTGTTGAATCAACGGGTCTCCTGAGACAAATCTGTTGGTGAAAAAAACCCTTGGTGTTTGTTTCCAAAAATCAAAGTGGTATCTACCCACAGACATAAATTATGTCAACATTATAGTGGTATCATATATCAGCTACCTGAAGTCCAATTATTAGGTTTATCTCTTTATTCATTATTAGTTATTACTATCCATGAGGTTTTACCTATGACTAAATCCATGGTTCATTAGAAAATATTAAATCATGGAGAATGTTTTAACTAATTCATACTGAGTGGAATTTCCTCCAAGATTATCCTAAGTACGAAATTTTTTTCATGAATTAATGTTAAGAAAATTTGTGATAAGTTCATTTCATGTCTTTATCCTTGAGGCGGCTTAGGTAGAATATACCATTTCATAGAAGGAAATACCAATATAAATTCTTCTTTGTAGAGAGAACATTTTGGGTAATTAGGTGAATCACTTGGTGATGGTTTTGTGGAATGACCATATGATTGAAGAAGCAATATGGGAATCTAAAAATAATACGAGGGAAAGATATCCCCACTTGTTTAATAAGTGAGTAAAATTAAATGGTCTAAATTAATAAAATTTTGGAGGAATTGAATAACCAAGGTAATCATAAAATGAGTCACTTTTATATTTAATAGTTTTGATGAATTGGATTGCTATATTCTTTGTAAAAATATTATGAAATTTTTTCAAACAAAAGGAAATAATTTCATTAAACTCTCTTATTATAAGGTTTTACTTAAACATTTAATTTTTTATTTTTAAATCCTTCATTTCAATATTATCCTAAGATGAATTATTATGATTTTTCTAAAAATATTGATTTTTTATGAATACTAAAAATACAAATTTTAATAAAACTGTCATTTATATTCATTGAAAAAGTCCTATAATATTTTTAATTTCATCCCAAAATTATATAATTCTCTATTGTTTATAAATAATCTAATTAACTCAAAAACAATCAACAATATATTTTATCCTGGTAAAAAATACTTTAATATTTAAAATGTGCAGTGACCCCAACCCTAGTAGCTCCAAGCTGATGTTTATTTTATTACATTAGTATAATATACAAGTAATTTCATAATAAAGTACATAATTGTATAGTTTTCATGGTAAACATGTTAAATTATTTAGTCCTTTATTATATTTGAAAACAAAAGTTATAACATAATTATTTTTGCGAATAACATCATTCCATCTACCATATCTCTGAACGTCAGTCATAATATGCATTACAGAACCCTAGAGAAAAAAATGGGAAAATATTGAATTCTCATTATGGGTTATGTACAATGGATGAAATCATGAATCAATTATAATAATCAAAATGGAATATTAATTAACTTAACACACATTCCATGTATTCAAAAAATAGAGAAGAAGTCCATTCATAGATAATATCCATGAAAAAGACTCTTAGTTGATATTCAATATTGAATTGTAAATCAATGAAAACACCTGAAATTTAATCAATAGTCTAACTATAATAATTGGATAAGGAAAAATCAATATAAAAAGGCAAATAACACAAAACAAATACAATTTAACCAATAACTGAGAATGATGTTCATCCATAGGTAAAGTCATTACAAAAATAACATTGATACTAATAATTGATTTTTACTGAAGGAAATAATTAATTATTATATTTCATGTTTCCTTGGAACATAATACTTTTATAATCAAGATCCATCATCAATATAGTTTAAAACATACGGATAGAATCCTATTTTACTATGGTTATCAAACTGATTTATCCCATGAGACTACAAATGCATCATGGTCATATCTACAAATAGGCCCTACCCATGTCTTTCATAGCCAAATCAATCCTCATATATTAAAAAATCTACTTAATTCAAAAACTATGTTCATTATAATTTTATATTCATATTGACTAATCAATACGGATTAATCAATATTTACACATAAAAGAAAAAGGATTTAAATGTTGAATACCACATGTAGAAATGAAATATTGTTTATGTAATAAAAGCATCCATGATAAATAGTATATATATTTATGCGAAATTTAATATGCAATCATCCTAGGAAAGTTAATATTTCAAGGGGATGTTATTTACTATAGAAATGAATCAATGAAGTTAATGTCAATAATATCCATTATCAAAATAATCATAAGCTATCTATAATGAGAAAAAAGATAGTATGAACACAACATTTCCCCTTCCAGTAAATGAAAAACAATGGGTTTTTGTCATTGATGAATATAAATACAAAAAAAATACTTTTAAATTATTTTTGAATAATGTTTAATTTTAATTTTCAAATTCACATTCTAAATCATACAACATTTTGAAAATCATATTATATGAAAAAAACTTTTTTTAAAAACTATAAGAATCTAGAATATTTGGAAAAATGTTTTCTTTTAAAATATAATTATTAAGATTAAATTAAATATTTAAATAAATAGTGTTCCTGACGATGGGAAATTCCATAAATTTAATACATGTTAAAAAGAACACAGTTTTTTTTGTAAAATGAAAAGAAGGCCACTTTCACATTTTCTGTAAAATCTAATTGGGAATTTTTTTGAAAAAAAATTATTTCTTTTGAAACACTTTAATGATAAAAATGGGTAATAATTTTATTGATAATTTTTTTTAAAAGGTTAAAAATAATTTTTGAAAAAAGCGTTTCGGTAGAAAACAAATTTCTGGCCAAAGGGAGAAATTATGACATATTTTATTATAAATATTTAATAAACTATTTTAAGAAAAAGATATGGGATGAATAGTAATATTACATGATGATTTAAATAAAAAATATATGATAACAAAATTAATTTGGTTTATTATATAATGATAAAATTATTTCCTTAAATATAAATTTACGAATAAACAATATCAATTTGAATGAGATTGTAAAATATAGGCTTTAAAAGATCAAAACTTTTAAGTAAGAATTGAATAGTAAATCAATTATTTTTATGTAATGTAAATCTATATAAAAAATTTAAATAAAATAATATATATATAAAATTCATTGCAGTCTTAATATTATGATAGTAATGAAAAAAAGGATTAACATCACCCAATTTGAAATGAATTGAGTTGTGAAATTATTTACCACTAGGTAAATTTTAATTAAAATCATCTTAGATGAACTAATACGAATTAGAATATAATATTCCATGAATACAAAAATATTAATGATATTAAATGTCAATGTGGTATTATATACACAATATAAAATAAATTTGGTTCATATCATTATAATATGGCTCAATGAAATGAAATTGAGATGAAATCCCTTACCTAAAGTTTCATTTTCGTTGAACCTGATTTAACCTCATGTATAATGTTTTTTTAAAAAATATTAACCTATAATAGAACCATATTAATATTTATAGTACCATATATGACAATTTAATGTCATCGTATCACTCATTCTTTAATAATATTTCATTTTATTAACTGTTTTAGGTGTTTACTGTATTTTTTTATCATTCATGATTTTTCATGAGAGTTATGGTTCTTATGATTATTTTATAGTTTCATTATCTAAGGAATAATAATCATGATTTAATTTTTGTAATTATAAATCAATTATACTTCTATGAACAATAATGAAATATGGTTTTGAGAAATAATGTTTGTTTCCATCATAGAGATGGTAGGTCTTTCGTACGCATGGGTACAAATTTCTATTTTTCAAGGATCAATATAGAAGAGAGGTAAGTAATATTTTATTTTTTAAAAATGATAATAATATCATAAATACCACATTATTAATATGTATGCACTTATACATACATCACCCATGTGCTGTGGTGATGAAAAGTGTCTCGCGTCATTTTGCGAAAGCGGTAGTCTGAATGTACATGAGTGACATTATCTTCATTCGTTGAGTGAAAAGGTAAGAGATAAAATGATATATATTATTTTTTAATAATAATACATATGTAATTAATATCATAAATATGTAATTTATATAACAAATATTTATTAAACTTATCCTTATAACTTTCCATGTAATGCTTTAGGGAAAGACGAATCATATCCATTTGTGAGGCGATGGTTCACTATACACAAGAGCGATGTTATCTTAGGTCCAGTGGAAAGAAATGTAAAAAGTGAAATATTATATTGTTAATATAAATGAATAATTTTTTTTTAAATATCATATATATAATTCATATACATCATTATAGCCAATTGTGATATGTAGTAATGGAAAAAGAAGAATAACATGGGTTCGTGAGGTGGTAGTCTATCGTACACACGAATGCATATTTTGTAACCCATTTGTTGTATGTTAGGATGTATGTGGGTTATTAACATAAAAAAATATTATTATGTGAGGCATACTAAATTTATTATATCATCGGGTTTTAATTATAATTCAATGATTTGAGGATGGAATAAAATAAAAACAATCATTTACTAACGTTATCTCTGCTACAGGTATCCTCCTTTAGGTTTTCACTAAGGCCTTCCAAGGTTGGATTTATAAAAAAAAATAAGAATACTAGAAATAAATTTTCGAATAACTTATTTTATTTAGGTATTTATTTTTTAAACCAAAAAGGTTTGATGTTTTGAATATGAGAGGAGAGGTGGTGACCTTTTATAAGTGATGAATGAGACAAACTTCTAATTTTTTGGAAGAAAAATGTATACCCTCATTTTGTCACATGCAAAAGGGTCCAAAATGAATTATTAATCATTCCTATAAATTTTCATGTCTAAATATTGATATAATATATATTTTTTACATGTTTTTATGTTATTTTAATAATTATATTTTTTTTAACCCTTAGAGAATTCAATTTTACCTTAACTGCGGTAATTAATTTTTAATATTTTCACAACTAAATTTAATACTGAATTATGATGAAATTTTTAGACACTATATATTATTATTATTTCAAATATAGAATTAATTTTTAAAAATTAATTTTATATAATTGGGAAATTTTAATTTAAAATTATTCCTGTAAAGGGGATGAGAATGTGGGGTTTTACAGAGAAAATTTCCAAAACATTACGTTGTTTATATATCCAAATTCTAAATGAAAATGATTGAAATATGATAAATTTTATTAATTGATAAAAACATTAATGTAATTTTATTGTAAAATTAAATAAAAATTAAATTCAACATTATAAAATTTTTATATGAGAAAAAAAATTCAAATTCAAATTTGTATTTTTCACTATTAAAGAAAAAATAAAACTTTTCATAAAACTCCCTAAAATCCACCCTAAGATAATTTTTATATTATGATTTCAAAAATGAAGTTTATTTTGTTAAATATATTTACTAAAATTGGTAAAAATTATTTTTTAATCATGTACCCAAAGATAATATAGTCATCTTTTAGAAAAAAATACAGGTTTTCAAAAAACATTTCTTTTTCTTGAAAATAATAATTATTTTTATTTATAATAAATTGAAAAAAATGTACATGAATAAAATAAATATTTTTTCATTATTTAGTTAGTTCTATTAAGAGTATCGAATTTATCATCTAGGTTAAAATTTCATGTTTAAGTAACATATTAATAGAGTAGTGCATTTCATTTGAAACTAATGTTGTATACATAATAAGAAATCAAAAAAATATATATTTAATGAAATATATTCCACATATTGTTTTGGATTGGAGTTTCATGTAACATACATAATATTTTAAATTGTTATTAATTTATAATTTTATGGTTCTACATTCTCCCTACCTTTAATAAATTATGTGCTTTCAATTTAATCATGATCTTGGAAGTCAAGGGATTGGAATTTGGAAATACCATTATTGAAAAATCCCCTTCATGGAAGGGTTAATAAAATATCATAATAATAATAGAGAATGGGTTGTAATAATTTCAAATACAATAATTCACAATTGGGTTTCTAATTTGTAGAACATGGTTTTAATGTGAAGATATGTACATGGAACAAAATCATATTAATTATAGAGAGTTATTTTGGTAATTGATCATATGAAATTTAATGGCCAATGTAAAGTTGGATGCCTAAAACCCATAAATCTGTGATGGTTTAAAATACTACCAGATTCAATATGTATGAATTTAATTGGAAAATTTGTTTTCTATATCCTTTTCCAAAAGTGTAGGATTTTAAAAAAACAAAGAATATAAGAAAAAATATTTATTTAATAAATTTATATTTCAAAAGAACATGTTTAACCTTTTTTCTTTGATAAATTTATAATTCATCACTTACTCGAAGAAGTGAATATCCAGAAATGATTTTTTCATACTTCATGAAAAAAATTCACTTTTAACAAATCATATTATTCAAAAAAGGGTGACATGTATTTCCATCTATATCGAACTATTTTCGAAAACCAATATTGTTAGCATAAGTAATCCAATATAATAGATTAGTATTTAAAACAAAAAAGTAACACCACTAGTTTAACAATTAATATTTATTTTTCCAATTGTTTAAAAATAATGATATATTAACTATGACATCACATGGAACAATGGTTTGAGCTGAACCATTATCATCCTTATATTATATGTAACACCCTGATATTTTATGAAAAATATTCTTTTTAATTTCATTAATGTCTTGTGTTATACGCTACACCAAAAGGAACTTTCATAACACACATCTCTGACCTGGCTTGAATTACATGCAATCGCGACCTTCCACGATAGCGTGTGTTGTACGCAACACCAAGTTTCGCTAAACAACGATATGCTATTAAAATATTATTAAAACTAGCCGTTATGAATAGTAATAACCAATTTTTGAAATTTTGTAAATTTTATTTTTCAAAATGGACTTCATTTTTGGATTCGGAATATCGAAATTAGCTTAGGGTGAAATTTTGGTACTTTTCGGATAACTTTCATATTCTGATGAATAGTGAAAATTACTAAATTTTAATTAAAAACAACTTTTTTAATAGAAATAATTAATAGTGATAAATTATTAATTTGAGTGGTTTTAAAGTATATTTAGAATATATTTTTAAAATTTAATACAATGTTGGTCATTGGATGTAATTTCACATTTAAACAAGTTATAAACTAGTGTCAATCTTTTGATAGTTATTATCTCTTAAAAACACGCTATTTGTTTTGACGATGAGAATTAATTTTTAAATTAGTTAATGCAACTGATATGTTTTGAATTTTGTAAAATAGACATCATTTTTGAGTTCATAATATCAAATATAGCTTAGGCCTAATTTTTGGTATTTTTCTGAAAACTTTCAATTTTTGATGAATAGTGAAACCACTAAGTGGTAGTTAAAAAAACTGAATTGTTCATAAAACATAATTTTACCGCTTCTATGAGTGGAATTTCGAAAATCTGAGAGACACGGTTAATATCAAGGACTAAAATTTGGTTCAATGAGATGAAAATAATTTTTGGTGAATAGTAACTTTTTACTTTTTTTTACCACGGTAAAAAGTAAATGGGGTAATTAAGGGTAAAGATGATATTATTATTACCCTAAAATATGTCCTAATTCTATTGGATAAGTTTAATTCGACCAAAAACAAACTTAGGAATAAAATATGACCATTTAGGACCACTTGGATTAGATTAGGACATTTATTATTAATTTATTTAAAGAAGGGTTAAAAGAGTTAAAATCAAAGTTTATTTACTAAAAAATTTTTAATATGGGGTTATACATAAGATAAATTCGACTATAAATATTCATTAGAAAGATAAAAATATTTCCTACATAATGGTATTTTATTTTTAATATTTAGACATTAAATAATTTAATTTATTTATGACACAACGATGATGCAGTAATTATCTTATTAATGGAATATTGACATAATTGATGTTATAAACACCAAAATAAATGTTATTTGAGACTTTTTATGAATTCCACAAATTTTCTAGGTTACTATGATATATTAGTGTTGATTTAATCAACATGGTTCGAACATATAATTCTGTTATGACTTTCAAAAAAATCATATATCAAATAGTGTCAAAATTGACACAAAATAGTTTTTAAATCAAATATTATATTATTAATTGTTATTTTATTTCTAAAAATATAAGGCTCTGCCAAATGAATTAGATAAGGATATATATATATTAATAATAAACAATTTTAGGTTCTTTTTTCATGTTATAGTAAGTGTATTAACCATATAGTGTAAGAAAACAAAAAGACACGGTAAAAGTTAAATTATTTAACTTAGACTTAAATCTAATTGATAAGGTTAAAATAATAACCTAAACTTGTCTAAATCCTATTGGTTGATAGTATTTAGACCCATCCCCACTTTATATTTGAAATAAGACCCTTTGGAACCATTATAAACCGATTTTGACTTTAATATAAAATAATATTTTGAGATATTCCTAAGGTGCCCCTCTCCTCCCTTATAAAAGGACACCTCCTCCCCCTCCTCCTCACACCAATTTGAGCACTCAAGCTTGCCCAACCCCTGACAAAATCCCCTCTCCACTTCCCCAGAATAATACTAGAGGTCCTGGTCTTCTTCAAAGACCAATCTTAGTTCCCTAAGTGGAGGATTCAAAGATGCGTTTCAAAGAAGAGGTAATATCCATTACCGATCTTTTCAATTTCTTTCTTCTTCAACTTCTTCTTCTTTAGTTGTTTCATGACAAAGTAATAACATCAATATTACATACATACTGATATGTTATTATAAATAGGAAAAACCCCTAATTCTCCTTCTATCCATCCTACGGAAAAATGAAATCACCGCGTGTGTGTACGTACGGAATACCGTCTCCACGCCGTGGTGTAATCTATTTTCCACCACCACCTTAATAGGATGGGTATAATGGTGTAATGAGTAACTATATATGATTATTATAAAGTGATATTGATACTGAAATAGTCTACATACACTTCAACACAATTCCACGACCATGGGAACGATATCATCGCTCGTGCGTACGTACAGACTACCGTCTCCACGACGCGATGAGATTCATTCTCAATGATTAACCATTCATGAATGATTATAAAGTATATATAATAAGTAATAATGAAATATATGACATAATAATGATACTGGATTTATGTAAATTTATATTTATGTCATCTACTTAATTCCATTCACTTCAATAAGGAAACGAAAACAGCATTCATGCGTACGTACGGACTACCGTCTCCATGAATGGTGTATTTCATTCCATTTATCGATATTATATATATTTATATATATATATATATATATTCTGAATATATATTATATATAAATCATGTTTTACATTCTGGATATAAGTAATCATGATCCAAGTAATCATATTAATAATTACAAGTTAAAAACACGAACGACAAATGAGACGATTTTACCCAAAACGCTACTTTAACATGAATTTACAAAAGAACGGGTAATATAAAGTCATAAGTGGACCATATATGATATAATAACAATGAATATGATTCTGTAATAAGTCAATAACATGATTTAAATCATTATACATGAGTTTCGGACACTTACAAAGCAAGTCGGACCTAAGGTAAGGGAAATATCACAATCTCATTTTTATCCGAGATTGTTTATACTTTGGTATTTACTGGGGTGTATTTTATCATCCACATCCATGTTTCCTCAATATGTAAAATTATTTCCATCCACCTAAAATTGTTTAAATCCTATTTTACCCTTCGGTGAGTTTTTAGTAAATGATATGAAAGGAATCTTTTGTCGTTTTTTCGTACGAGGTACTTTTTGACTTTTCTGACAAAAGTATGAGAAGAATGTTTTTTTAACTTATAAGGCCTAAATGGATTTTTAAAATATTATTTCCAAGAAGCTTCCTTTACATGTTTTCAAGTTTATTTTTAATCAACTTCTTTTAGTTTAAAGTTGTATGACATGTTAAGAAAGGAAAATGTTTTTGAAGAAGAAAGGATATTTTCCTCAGGAATGGAGTTCAAGTGTTTTATCAAAATTATTTTCCATCTATGATAATAAAGGGTTCGATTTTTATCCCTATTATTACATTGATTTGATTATGTTATGATGGAATTATTTTTCTAAATTCCTTTATCTTATATGATTTGTTTTATGATGTTATGATGTTTAAGATTCCCATTTGTATTACATGGGTTATGCAATGATGTATGATTTATGATTTTGTGGCACACATAAGAATGGTATCATTATGAGATGGGTGGGACCTATATCTCCCTCCAATGCATTGGGTAAAGATTTTATATCTCATGAGATAGACATGGCTGGAACGGTAGGTTATACCGGTTCAGTAAAACAGGACTGAAACGAGGGTGACTCGGTTCAGAAAGGGACTTTGTCCACTAAGATAGACTTGGAAATGAGTCTTGACTAACAAGAAATGATTCTCTATGATTATGTGTGTATTCCACAAAGTTTCATGTTTTAAGTTATGATTATTTTTATTACATTTCACTTCCATGATTTATCCCATGTTATGAAATTATGATCTCTTTTGCAGGATAAGATTTCCAAAAGTTATGTTCTTATATATATGATGTGATTGATATTTCTTTTGTTTACCCTTACTGGGAATTTGAGCTCACCCTTTTATGTTTTATTTTCCCCAGGATATAAAGAATGGTTTTAGGTATAAAAAAAAGATGATCTTTATGGGAGATGTTGAAGATCTTTCACCTGGAATTAGAAGATTATATTCAGAGTTTCCAAAGACACTAAACTATTACGATCCTTGTGTGTGTGTTTTTGTAATGTACTAAGTATTCCGAAAAAGTAATTTAATGTCTATGTACGTCAGGATTCGGGTCTCTATAGTTGGTATCATAGGGAGGTTTAGTCAACCTTTGGAAACTGGGATGCGAGAACTTTAGTGAGATCCCTATAGATATTTCTAAGGTATGTCTAGGGATGTCCCTAAGGTTAAGTATACGTATAGGTTATAGTACTAGAATTACGCTAATGATCATATAATTAAACCTAAGATGTTATATATTGAAGGTACTCCCCCTTTATTATTTTGTTTTCCCCTAGCATGATTTTTGCCTCTCACACTATTCTTTTTGGGTTTTAGAAAATGGCTGGAAACAAGATGATTCACGATAATGGAGAATATGATGGCCAATGGAATGATATCCTTCATAATGAAATGGGATTTGGAAGTCCAAACATCATTATTATTCCGAATCAGCAATATCATAATATGATCAATAAAGTAAATTTTGGTAAGTTTCCTGACTCGGCTAATAAGAGAAAGATGGAGTTTCATGATGATCATAGAGGAAAGAAAGTTCAATTTCCCCTATATAAATCATGTGGGAAGAGGCATCAAGGAGAATGTTTCAAAGGAACTGGAAGATGCTTTGGGTGTGGAAAAGAAGTACACAAAGCATTTAAGTGCAAATGGAAAGGTTCAGTTAACATCATGGATGAGGATAATGGTATTGCTACGACATCAACAATGGTTAAATGTTTTAAATGTGGAATGTACGAGCATTATGCAAACCAATTCCCTAAGGGAAAGTCTCATGAAGAGAATCAGTATGGTCGTATGGGAAGTATTTATGTTGATGATGATGAAGAGACTACAAATGATATGTGAGATGAAAGAATTGTTGAAGCTCGGTCAATGGTTTAAGAAGGTAGTGGAATGATTACATGTTTATCAAGTGTAATGTTGTATAAGTAATCTCATGGTACTATGGAAGAAAGAGACATATAAGGATTGTTACACTATTGTCTTTCCTAAGTTTTTAATGTGTATGATTAATGGTACTAGTAACCATGAAATGTTATTCAGATATTTTTTGGAAAGTAGATGATATGCGCATAATGAAGGAATAATAAGATAATGAGGTATTTGATTGTATTCATGAGCTCATGACTGATCTAAGGAGAAGGTTATATCATGGTTTGAGTATATAGAATTTTTGGATTTTGGTATGTGGAAAGAGTTATCTTTTAACTGCATTCATGTTTTTACTAAGGTTCAATGGGTATTCAAGAGAATACGTGACTAAGGCCTTTGAATGTTTGGAATGTGACCAACAAGACATATCTTATGATATATGGGGATTAACGACAGTATTAAATCTCTAGTAATCGTTTTCACTATATTATGAGAGTGGACTGCAGTATTATGGATAAGCCTAATGATTAGAATGGATTATGTTGGACAAAAGTTAGTATTGTTTAAGGATAGAATATTTTCGATATTATTGATAGGATGTTATAGTAATGTAGTTTTAGAAAAAGGACAACCTGCAGGACGGGCGACGACCCATCGCGTCGGACAAGGATATGGGAATCGAACCCACAACCGAAGTGCGACTGGCCTTTATCGCCTACCACTGGCCTACAGGAAGTCCCTATTTAGTAGAAACTAGTTTTATTATATTAAGCAGTATGATATATGAAGTATAAGTTCATTTTAGGAACCATATATCATTAATCTCACTATAGATGGACTTATGTATTTTTTTGATAACTTTTCTAACCTTTTGAGACAGATGGAATGACCCATCATTCTATCACATGATCTGCTAACACATCACGAATGACAAATTCAACTTCATTTCTTTAAGAGATGAAGTGGAAATTGTCCAAAGAACGACAAACAGTGAGACTATACCAAAATCACGAAAGTATTTCTTCTAATTCCAATTTCATCAACTTTAAGGAAATGATCTTGAAAACCAAAAATGTTGTCCTAGTGCTCTTATATCTGATTAATTAGATGGTACCTTACATCATCACAAATTTATGGATTTGTGATTGCTAGCTTTTCCATATCCATGTTCTCTACCACTCTCCATCAGAACATGATGGTTAGATTTTTCTTCCATATCCATATTTTCACCTATGTGGAAACCCAGTGATTAGTTTATTTGGGTAACCATTACGTTTCATACTTTTGTTTTTAAAGATTGGTTTTCGTATTCCTTTTTACGATGTGGGTTTCTATTAAAGAAACTTTCGAGTAGTAAACCATTTATAACCCCGACGAATTTCGAGGGCGAAATTCTTTTTTAAGGGGGGTAGAATGTATCACCCCGAGATTTTATGAAAAATATTCTTTTTAATTTCATTAATGTCTTGTGTTATACGCTACACCAAAAGGAGCTTTCATAACACAAATCTCTGACCTGGCTTGAATTACATGCAATCACGACCTTCCACGATAGCGTGTGTTGTACGCAACACCAAGTTTCGCTAAACGACGATATGCTATTAAAATATTATTAAAACTAGCCGTTATGAATAGTAATAACCAATTTGTGAAATTTTGTAAAATTTATTTTTCAAAATGGACTTCATTTTTGGATTCGGAATATCGAAATTAGCTTAGGGTGAAATTTTGGTACTTTTCGGATAACTTTCATATTATGATGAATAGTGAAAATTACTAAATTTTAATTAAAAACAACTTTTTTAATAGAAATAATTAATAGTGATAAATTATTAATTTGAGTGGTTTTAAAGTATATTTAGAATATATTTTTACAATTTAAAGCAATGTTGGTCATGGGATGTAATTTCACATTTAAACCAGTTATAAACTAGTGTCAATCTTTTGATAATTATTATCTCATAAAAACACGCTATTTGTTTTGACGATGAGAATTAATTTTTAAATTAGTTAATGCAACTGATATGTTTTCAATTTGGTAAAATAGACATCATGTTTGAGTTCATAAAATAAAATATAACTTAGGCCTAATTTTTGGTATTTTTCTGAAAACTTTCAATTTTCGATGAATAGTGAAACCACTAAGTGGTAGTTAAAAAAACTGAATTGTTCATAAAACTTAATTTTACCGCTTCTGTGAGTGTAATTTCGAAAATCCGAGAGACATGGTTAATATCAAGGACTAAAATGTGGTTCAATGAGATGAAAATAATTTTTGGTGAATAATAACTTTTTACTTTTTGTTTACCACGGTAAAAAGTAAATGGGGTAATTAAGGGTAAAGATGATATTATTATTACCCTAAAACATGTCCTAATTCTATTGGATAAGTGTAATTCGACCAAAAACAAACTTAGGAATAAAATATGACCATTTAGGCCCACTTGGATTAGATTAGGACATTTATTATTAATTTATTTAAAGAAGGGTTAAAAGAGTTAAAATCAAAGTTTATTTACTAAAACATTTTTAATATGGGGTTATACATAAGATAAATTCGAGTATAAATATTCATTAGAAATCTAAAAATATTTCCTACATAATGGTATTTTATTTTTAATTTTTAGACATTAAATAATTTAATTTATTTATGACACAACGATGATGCAGTAATTATCTTATTAATGAAATATTGACATAATTGATGTTATAAACACCAAAATAAATGTAATTTGAGACTTTTTATGAATTACACTAATTTTATAGGTTAATATGATATATTAGTGTTGATTTAATCAATATTTTTCGAACATATAATTCTGTTATGACTTTCACAAAAATCATATATCAAATAGTGTCAAAATTGACACAAAATAGTTTTTAAATCAAATATTATATTATTAATTGTTATTTTATTCCTTAAAATCTAAAGTTCGCCCAAATGACTTAGATAAGGATATATATATTAATAATAAACAATTTGGGGTTCGTTTGTCATGTTATAGTAAGTGTATTAACCATATAGTGTAAGAAAACAAAAAGACACGGTAAAAGTTAAATTATTTAACTTAGAGTTAAATCTAATTGATAAGGTTAAAATAATAATCTAAACTTGTCTAAATCCTATTGGTTGATAGTATTGCGACCCATCCCCACTTTAGATTCGAAATAAGACCCTTTGTAAGCATTATAAACCGATTTTGACTTTAATATAAAATAATATTTTGAGATATTCCTAAGGTGCCCCTCTCCTCCCTTATAAAAGGACCCCTCCTCCCCCTCCTCCTCACACAAATTTGAGCACTCAAGATCGTCCAACCCCTGCGAAAATCCCTTCTCCACTTCCCTAGAATAATCCTAGAGGTCCTGGTATTCTTCATAGACCAATCTTAGTTCTCTAAGTAGAGGATTCAAAGAGGCGTTTCAAAGAAGAGGTAATATCCATTACCGATCTTTTCAATTTCTTTCTTCTTCAACTTCTTCTTCTTTAGTTGTTTCATGACAAAGTAATAACATCAGTATTACTTACATACTGATATGTTATTATAAATATGAAACAACCCTAATTCACCTTCTATCCATCCTACGGAAAAATTAAATCACCGCGCGTGCGTACGTACGGAATATCGTCTCCACGCCGTGGTGTAATCTATTTTCCACCACCACCTTAATAGGATGGGTATAATGGTGTAATTAGTAACTATATATGATTATTATAAAGTGATATTGATACTGAAATAGTCTACATACACTTCAACACAATTCCACGACCATGGTAACGATATCATCACTCGTGCGTACGTACGGACTACCGTCTCCATGACAAAATGAGATTCATTCTCAATGATTAACCATTCATGAATGATTATAAAGTATATATAATAAGTACTAATGAAATATATGACATTATAATGATACTGGATTTATTTAAATTTATATGTATGTCATCTACTTAATTCCATTCACTTCAATAAGGAAACAAAAACAGTGTTCATGCGTACGTACGGACTACCGTCTCCATGAACGGTGTATTTCATTCCATTTATCCATATTATATATATATATATATATATATATATATTCTGAATATATATTATATATAAATCATGTTTTACATTCTGGATATAAGTAATCATGATCCAAGTAATCATATTAATAATTACAAGTTAAAAACACGAACGATAAATGAGACGATTTTACCCAAAACGCTACTTTAACATGAATTTACAAAAGAACGGGTAATATAAAGTCATAAGTGGACCATATCTGATATAATAACAATGAATATGATTCTGGAATAAGTCAATAACATGATTTAAATCATTATACAGGAGGTTCGGACACTTACAAAGCAAGTCGGACCTAAGGTAAGGGAAATATCACAATCTCATTTTTATCCGAGATTGTTTATACTTTGATATTTACTGGGGTGTATTTTATCATCCACATCCATGTTTCCTCAATATGTAAAATTATTTACATCCACCTAAAATTGTTTAAATCCTATTTTACCCTTCGGTGAGTTTTTAGTAAATGATATGAAAGGAATCTTTTGTCGTTTTTTCGTATGAGGTACTTTTTGACTTTTCCGACAAAAGTACGAGAAGAATGTTTTTTTAACTTATACGGCATAAATGGATTTTTAAAACATTTTTTCCAAGAAGCTTCCTTTACAAGTTTTCAAGTTTATTTTGAATCAACTTCTTTTAGTTTAAAGTTTTATGACATGTTAAGAAAGGAAAGATGTTTTTGAAGAAGAAAGGATATTTTCCTCAAGAATGGAGTTCAAGTGTTTTATCAAAATTATTTTCCATCTATGATAATAAAGGGTTCTGTTTTTATCCCTATTATTACATTGATTTGATTATGTTGTGATGGAATTATTTTTCTGAATTCCTTTATCTTATATTATTTGTTTTATGATGTCATGATGTTTAAGATTCTCATTTGTATTACATGGGTTATGCAATGATGTATGATTTATGATTTTGTGGCACACATAAGAATGGTATCATTATGAGATGGGTGGGACCTATTTCTCCCTCCAATGCATTGGTTAAAGATTTTATATCTCATGAGATAGACATGGATGGAACGGTAGGTTATACCGGTTCAGTAAAACAGGACTGAAACGAGGGTAACTTGGTTCAAAAAGGGACTTTGTCTTCTAAGATAGACCTGGAAATGAGTCTTGACTAACAAGAAATGATTCTCTATGATTATGTGTGTATGCCACAAAGTTTCATGTTTTTAGTTATGATTATTGTGATTACATTTCACTACCATGATTTATCCCATGTTATGAAATTATGATCTCTTTTGCAGGATAAGATTTCCAAAAGTTATGTGCTTATGTATATGATGTGATTGATATTTCTTTTGTTTATCCTTAATGAGCATTTGAGCTCACCCTTTTATGTTTTCTTTTCCCCAGGATATAAAGAATGGTTTTAGGTATAAAAAAAAGATGATATTTATGGGAGATGTTAAAGATCTTTCACCAGGAAATAGAAGATTATATTCCGAGTTTCCAAAGACACTAAACTATTACGATCCTTGTGTGTGTGTTTTTGTAATGTACTAAGTATTCCGCAAAAGTAATGTAATGACCATGTACGTCAGGCTTCGGGTCTCTACATTATAGGTTTAAGAAATATGACCATTCCGAACATGACGGGTTTTCACCTATCAAGTGGGTTGTCTATTTTTTTAAACTATATAAATATAATTCTATAATGGTCTCAAACAAATATGATGAACATCCATGAATTAAAATTATTCATTTAATAACATTTTTTCTATGGTTTTAAATAATACTATTTTTTACTCAAAGTATAATTATAATATTTTAATATTATTTAAACAAAATTAATGATAATATTAACACTAAAAATTATCAATACATTTATGATTATTTATATATAATGTAAATGAAATATTCCTTAGATAAATATTCAGTAAAACATAATTTTTTAAAAAAATTCACCAGAAATATCATTAATCATTATACAATCAATCACATAAATAAAAAAGAGGCATTTTAAAATTATAAATTATAATAAATATTAAACTAATTATCCCATTACAGTATGAATAAATATTAAGTTAATTATTTCACACATTCCTTTAAAATTTAACAAAATCATTATATGTTTTATAATTATTAAAACCAAGTTACAATTGGTAAAATACATTAAAATTTTAATTCTTGTACCACAATAAATAAATACATCCTCCACCTTATTTTAACATAATTCCTTCCCTATTACGTGGGTAATAATTTAGAATTGGTAAATGACTTGGATAATTCCATGGTTATCCACATTTAAGAAAATGAAATATAAATGGATGCCTAGGATGATATTTATTTCCTTTCTTTATAAACATTATTTTTCCAATAAAATTATTCTATTTATGCCCTTCCATTCCACAGATAAATAAATATTTTGTTCCATTGAGGAAACTTATTTTCAAAATAAGATAGCTTATTATTAACCTATTTCATTAATTTTCATCATTTACTCAAATCCATCATAATGGTTTGTATGTAAAATGTGAATTATATTATGAATATCCCTACGGGAGTGTCAAACCCAGTGTGCAGTAAGGCATATTTTATTCACTAGGTGACAATTGGGTTGAGACCAATGCTCACATTTAAGAGTTATTATACATATGTACCCTTATTCTAGAACATTTTCCAGTAATAGTATTCAATTTTTTTTGTATTTCTAGGAAAAAATAGAATATTTTCCCTATAAATGTTTTTGGTTTTTCTTATATATTGATTGACAAATTCTATCATAGGTTTATGATCACTAATATATTTTTACATAATATAATTCCCATGTATTCAACTAAGTTCTCCTAGAAACAAACTATAGAGACATTGAGCCCAATATATTATAGTTAGTGTCTACATTATTTCATTAGCATAAGATATAAGGAATCATATCCCGATAGACTGAATAGTTTAGTATTATTGGTGAAATAAATACATACTTTAGTCCCATGATATATTTTGAAACATAAATTAAAACATTTAATTTTAATAATAACATTATTACCTCTATAATTACATAGAAAATATATCCTAGTATAGTACATGGAACCTTGGGGAAAGGGAAAAATATGTTTGAGATCAATTTATTTGTAAGGGTTATGTACAATGAAATAAATAATGAATCAATAAGCATAATCAATATGTCTAGATAAATAAATAAACACAAATTCCATGTAATCAGTAAATATATTAGTAGGTTTATCTATAGATAACATAACTGTGATGATCATGTAGATAATACTAAATATGTAATGGTAAATAATTGAAAACACATAAAACTGAATCAATAACAGAAAAATCATAATCAGATTAGTAATAATCAATATAGAAAGGTAAAGAACTAAAAAATCATTCCTTTTAATCAATAACTGATACTGAAATCTATCTAAAGATAATATCACTAAAGAAACATCATGGATAATAATAAATGAAATATTAATAAAGTAAATACTTAATTATTAGACATCATGTTTCCATTGAACTCGATACCACTACCATCAATAGATACCCTCAAGATAGTTTTAAACTAATGTGTATAAACCCATTTAACAAATTATATCCTGCATATTCATCATATGATATTATTGATGAATGGAGGGGATATCAATAATTGGGACCCACCTGTGTATTTCATTTTCATATAACTCTTCATATATTGAATAATTTATTTAATTCATAAATATTATACCTTATCTTAAAATATATGTACTGAGTAATGAATATAAATTTATCAATACTTTACCAGATAAAATAATAACATTCATCATCGAAAAAATTATATATAAGTGATATATGGTTACAAAAATGAACATATCCATGATAAATAATGTGTATATTTAGGCGAAATGTTGTTTTAATTGACCATTGGAAAGTGAAAGCTTAAAAGGGATGTTATTTAATAAAAAATGAATCAAATAACTATTGATCAATAATATTCTTAGTCAAAGTATCGAAAAACTTTCAAGAGGGAGAATAAGAATAATATTAATACAATATATCCATAATGTTATGATGAACCGGGCTTGTCATACACGGACATCAAATTACATTTAGAGAATACTTAATACACGACATATAAAGATTCCCAAAGTATAACACCCCCAAAAGTTTATGATATTTTTCACTTAAATACTTTAAATTAATCAAAAAACATACATTTCATGAATAATTGAGTCTATATGAAACAACACTTTGTTATTTATATGACAAAGTAATTACCTAGCCACTTAACTTGAATATACCACTTATTCGTTTTGATTTTCGAAAAAAAGTTTTCAACGGTTGTGATCAGTAAGATATTTATAGTCTGGTGGAACCAACTTGTTTTTTGGTGAATAGTAACATATACATATGAATAATAATATGAATGGTAATATTATGCTTATTAATAGTAAATCATATTATAATTTTATTTTCTTAAGGTTATATGAAAATGAGATGTTGATTAATTTTTCAAGGTTTTACTAAATGAGTTATAGATTTAAAATCATTATTTTTGTATAAATTATTTTTTTAGTTAAAAATTAAATTAATAATATTTAAAAAATTATATTAAAAAAATGGATTTTATTTTTAAATTCTACACTTCGATAAATGGTTAGGGTGTATTTTTTGGATTTTTCTAAAATTATTGAATTTTGAGGAATAGTTAAATACTATAAATTATAATAAATGAAAAATACTTTTTATAGTACATCATAGGTGAAACAAGGATAATTTAATCCCACATGGTTGGAAATCAAATGAAATTATTACTATTTTGTATCATATGATTCAAGACTATTCATAGTCCTGCCAAAAAAATATTAAAATAATGATTAAAATAATGTAAAATCCATCCTCCCCTCTACTATATAAACCACCCCTCACCCCACTTCCTCCCACACCACTCAAGCATCAATAATTTCATAAATTATACTAAAATACCTCCCTAGGATACTCCCCCACATCCAAGACCTGGTTGTCTCACCGAAAGGCCAAACACAAAGGCTTTAATGAGATTATCAAGGAGGAGTACTCAAGAGGTGAACCTTTCTTCCCTTCACTTTTAAATTCTTTTACAAGTTCCATTCCTTTTTTGATCTATCTTAACCTACCCACATCTAAATGATATGTAAATTTTAGTACCATAAATGTAATGGAATATTTTTATTATAACAGAATATTTCATCATCATCTCTCTTTTCCCCCACCTCTTTCACTAAAAATGAAAATACCGTCCAAGATGTGTAAATTTATCACATTCAAAGATGATTGGTTTTCAATTTATATTACTATATTAATGACTAGTCATGAAAACATTTTAATTGTTGACCCAGATCATAATATATTTATTTTAACTTGTTCAATGTTATGGAACCTTACAAACTCATAAAATATAATAAATATAAAAAACATGTTCATTATGCACATAATCACCATGTTAATCCAAAAATTTGTAATTATATATTGTCTAATGATTCGTCCTCGTGGAATATAACCCAAAATAAATATAATATCATTTATATCTCCTTAATTTAATTAATAATATATATTAAATTTATTTTATGTTTTACCATATTTCAAATGAACTTACATTCATTAATACAAGTAAACCAATCATGAAAACCAAGGATGAAAATTATTCCCAAAACAATAAAATTGAACCAATTAAACTGTAACACCACAAACCCAGTTACCCAGACTCGGTGCACTAATACATAACATTGGCATGACCACAAAGGATCAAATCCCGAATGACTGATCATTTTTGTAGCCTTGGAAGTACTAGATACATTCATAAGTTTCACATTACATTATAAAATGAAAAACAACAACAACATTGTCTCCATTGACCACATTAATATCCCATAGACTATCCTCTTAAGTCATTCATAATATAACTTTTCTCATCTTGGGAAAATAAAACATTGAATGGTATGAGCTCAGATGCTCAGTAAGGATAATAATATAGAAGAAACATTCTAAAATATGCATTAACATTTAATGCAATGTATAATACTAAAACATCAGTCTTTTATACATAAACTTCTAAATAATATGGATAATATAAATTAATTAATTCCATTTACATATTCACATTGATATTTCACTAGTCGAATAACCACATGCAATATCAATAGCCACTTTCATAATTATATATTGCATAATTCCAGACTTTATAACCACATAGTAAATGCCTTGTGCCATGACTAAAAATAATATTTTTTCAATGAAATGTGCCAAGACACAAGTTTCTCTCATTAGAAAAACCAATGCATTGGGTATCTATAGTGGGCTCCACCCGTCACATACTACATTTAATGCATTCCCCATATTAAAATATTTAAACATAACATAAACATTCGTATTAAAACTAGCATACAAAATGTCAATACTTTATCCCTAAAACATGAATGGTGTAAAAATAGCACATCCATATTCAATCATATCAGAAAACCATCAATAAAATATGGAATATTTGTATCATAATAAATGAACATCAAACAAGTTTAAAACCCATCAAAGGGTGTTGACATAGATGAAATGAAAACTATTTAAAATAAATACCTCTTTTAATTTTGAAATCATTTAGAAGTCGAATAATTATAAAAGAAAACATTTATTTTGAAAATATTATTATAATATTTTATGGGAAGCACGATGATGATATAACGGTGAAAAAATCCACACCCACAGTAGAAGATTAAAAATACATTCATACCTTTATTTCGTCAAAAAGGTCATAAAGTACCTTGTTTGAAAAATGGTGCAAATATTCCCTTCAATTTTTTTTATAAAAAGTCAAAAAAGGGTATAAATGACTTTAACCCACAGTTTAGTAAGTAGTAAAAATGTTTTTAAATACATTTTTATGAAACATGTATGTGGATGATAAAGAGATCCAAATAGATACGTAAGTAAAAAAACCTTGGATTATAAAGAGATTGTGAAATTAACATTAACCATGTACTTTTTCTTAGTCAATGGCATATTAATCTTTTGTATAATAGTTAAAATATTGTTATTAAATTATAAAATAACTATATACATAAATACGATATCATATATGATCCTCTAATGTTGCATTGTTTATAATATTTTAGTAGTATCATCATTTTGAGTGTTAACTGATTCATTTTTATTTATATGCATGGTTACCTAAGACATGTTTGTTATGGATTGGATGTATTTTCTTCATATACATAATGATATTATGTTCATTACCCTTATTTTTAATCTAATAATGAAAATTATTCTTGAATGATTACGATGGGGAATGAATCTCATCTCGTTCGTGGAGACGGTAATCCGTACGTACGCACGAGTGACAATATCATTATATTGATGGTGAAATTGTATGTAATTGGATGGTATATCATATATAAAAAATTATTAAGATGTTTATTTTTTATTTACATCAGTTATAATTGTTATTATACCCATCCAAAAAAGGAAGTGTTTGAATAACAAACTATATCATGACGTGGAGACAGTAAGCCATACGTATGCACGTATAATGACTTTTCCATTCATATGATGTATAGAAAAATGAATATGGTAATAATATTTTTATAATAACATCAATTTATGTATAATATACTGGGATTTTTATTTTATTATGGAAACAACAATGAAAGAGGAGGTGGAAGAAGAAAAAAACATGAAAGTGGTGATTAAATATTTTCCTCTTCTCCTGGTTCATCCTTTTGATTTGATCCAAAGGGCTCCATAGTTTAGCTTAATGTCCAAAGAAATACCTATATAATGAATGGTTCTAATTTGGAAGGATATTTGGGTAGGGCTTGGCCGAGCCAAACGGCTTTGGAGGTGTGAATTTAAGAGAAGGGGAAGTACCCATTTATAAGAGAGTTGAGGGTCACTTTAAGAAAACATTGAAATATTATTTTACAATAAAATCATTATCAGTTTATAATGGCTCCAAAATTATTTATTTATAGTCTAAGGTGGGTATGGGTTGCAAACCTCTCAAAAAATTGGTTTTGGACGGGTTTAGGTCACCATATTATCCTTATCTTTTAGATTTAACTCTTAGTTAAATAGTTAGACATTTACCATGTCTCATTGTATGTTTATATTATATGGTTAATAAACATTCATTAACAAGCCAAGAGAACCCCTAGTAGTAAATTATTAATATATATAACATTATATATGTCCTCTGGCCTAACCATAGATTTTTAGAAATATTATATCATTTAATAATACAGTATTTATTTTAAAAATAGAATTATTTCAATTTTGACACTATTTTGTATTTGGTGTTTTTGAAAATAATTATAGCTTTATTACATAGAAAAAAAAATATTTAATCAAACCTAAAAGTCATATAAACGTAGAAAATTATTGTAATTCATCTCTAGTTTCAAATTACATTTATTTAGATATTTAAAATATTCATTATTTTCATCGTTCACTAATAAGGTAATTGCTACATCATCATTGTGTCATAAATAAATTATATTATTTAACGTGTAAAATTATAAATAAAATACCATTATTTAGAAAAAAATTATCATTTTAAGGAATATTTATAGTTGAATTTATCTTATTTATAACCCTATATTAAAGAAGGTTTAGTTACTAAACTTTGAATTTAACCCTTCTAACTATTCATTAAATAAAATAATAATAAATGTCTGAATCTGATCCAAGTAAACCAAATGGGATCATATTTTATTACTAAGGTTGTTTTTGTTGAATTTCACTTATCTAATAGAATAAAGGCTTGTGTTAGGGTAACTATAATATCATTACTATCTTTAGTTACCATACTTACTTTTAACCCTGGTAAATAAAAGTCCAAAGATACTACTCTAAAAAAATTATTTTCTTCTTATTGAACCACATTTTACTTAATGATATCAACTGTGTATCTCAGAATTTTGAAATTCAACTCATAGAAGCGATAAAATTATGTTTTTTTGTAAATTAGTAAATACTCATAGATAGTGGGTAAAAAACGATAAAAAGTTCAATAAAATTATATATATATAAAATTATGAAAAAATGAATCCAATGAATTACATTGGACATATATAGGTATTATGTATCTATTTTGACCTAAAATAAATTAATATAAAATAACTAATTATTTGAATAAAAGCCAGTTTTAAACAATAACATAGTGTTTTTCACTATTCATCAAAAATTATGAGTTCTTAGAAAAATACCAAAAATTCACCCTAAGCTAATTTTGATATTCCGAATCAAAAAATGATGTCCATTTTGAAAATTAAAATTTTAAAAAATTCAAAAAGTGGGTATTAATATTCATAACGGCTAGTTTCATTGGTCGGTGTGTGTTAAAACTCTAAGTTGCGTACAACGCAAGCTACTGCATTATACAAAGTGTAACATACCATGGATGCTTGGGGTGTTACATTCTCCCCTCCTTAAAATAAGATCATCCTCAAAATTTCTAGAATATTATTGCATAAAAAGACTATGGTGGTTCTTCATCATAAGTTCTCAGGTTACCGCATTGAATCTTCCATCTTATGGTTTCTCCATTCAAATTTTACCAGACGAGTCACCTAGTTTATCATCACTTGTTCTCGAGTATCAAAAACATAACAGGCTCTTCAAAATAAGACAAATCAGGTTCCAGTTCAATTTCCTCATAGGTGAGTGAATGTGTTGGGTCAAGAATTTATTTTCTCAACAGTGATACGTGGAACACATCATGAACTTTGGAGAAACTTGAAGGCGTTACCAAATGATAATCTACAAATCCAAATCATTCTAGAATTTCAAAAGGTCTGATGTACCAGGGACTCAATTTATTCTTCTTACCGAAACATAGAACACCCTTCCATGGAGATACCTTCAAGAAAACATGGCCTCCAACATGAAATTCCAAATCCTTCCATTGTTTATCGGCATATATCTTTTCCCTACATTGGGATTCTTTGATGTGGGTTTGTATAACCTTCACCGTTTCCATTGTTTTCTCCACAAGTTCAGAGCCAAAGAGTTTTATTTAACCAACATCATCCCAACAAGTTGTTGTGCGGTATCACTTTCCGTATAATGCTTAATATGGTGCTATCTGAATACGTGAATGAAAGATATTATTATAGGAAAATTATTCTAGAGGTAAAAATTGATCCTACATACCTTGAAAGTCATGTGAGCATGATATCATCATGTCTTATAAGGTTTTAATAGTCTGTTCTGATTGCCCATCATTTTGAGGGTGGTAGGCACTGCTCAAATGAAGGTCAGTATCCAGAGATTCTAAAGACTTTTCTAGAATCATGATTTATAAAGAGGATCACGATCAGAAATAATCTATTGGGGAACAATATGGAGTCATACAACATCATTAATATATAGTTTTACCAAATGTTAAAGTCGTAAATCTTCTCGTATAGCATGAAAATGTGCTGACTTGGTAAGACGATCAACAATGACCCATATTGCATCTTTCCTTCTAGAATACTTTGGTATCCCCATGAAAATGTCCATCATAATATTATTCCACGTCAACTAAGGTATGGTAAGTGGTTTCATGACTCTTCTAGGGTGTTGCCTTACAGCTTTAACTTATTGACAAACCATACATCTTGACACAAAATCAGCAATATCTCTATTCATGTTGTCCCACCAAAAATGTTTCTTCAAATCTCTATACATCTCGGTGCTCCCATGGTGTATATAGAAATATGATATATGAGCATAATCAAATAATTCCCTTTTTAGGTCAGGAAAGTTAGGAACACAAATTCTCTTCCCAAATTTCAAAATTCAATCTTCAAATATGAAGTCACTCAATCTCCCATCATTCAAAGGTTTAATCTTCTTTTGAAATTCCTCATCATTAGTCTGAGAGCTTTTTATCCTTTCTAGTAAAGATGGTTTGGTAACAATTTGAAAAATAAATGATGTTTCACCTTCTAGGGTTATTCCCATATCCATATTTACTATATCCATATATATATGATCCTTTTAAACTCTCATGTTGTTAAAAACTCAATGATCCATTCTGCTTAAAGCAACCTCCACCTTATTTGCCTTCCCTAAGTAGTAGTGTATGTTGTAATCATAATCCTTGAGTAGTTCAATCCATCTCCTTTTATTCATGTTGAGTTTATTTTTGTCTGAAAATATATTTCAAACTCTTGTGATCAGTATAAATCTCACAATTTTCACCATAGAGATGTTGTCTCCATATTTTCAGAGCAATTATTACAGCCACTAACTCAAGATCGTGAGTGGGATAGTTTTGTTCATGAATTTTTAGCTATTGTGATGCATAGGAAATTACTCTATCATTCTACATAAGAACACAACCAATCCCATTATTTGAATAATCACTATAAACAATAATCCCATAATTTTTAGATGGTAGAGTCAAGATTTAAGCATTAACTAAACTTCTCTTAAGTTATTCAAAATATTATTCACACTCTTTTGTCCAAACAAATTTAACCCCTTTACAAGTGAGATTGGTTAATGGGTTATCCAATTGGGAAAACTTCTGGACAAAATGATGATAATAACCTACTAAACCAATAAAACTGCGTCCATCAGTTTTACTCATCAGTACTAGAAATTATTGGATTGCCTTGGTCTTTAAAGGACTAATAGAGATTCTTTCCTTAAAGACAATATGGCCATGAAAAGAAATCTCTTGAAGCCAGGATTCACACATTATAAATTTCCCATATAATTAATTTCTTTTAAGAGACCTTAGGATAATGCACAAGTCATTTTCATGATATTCCTAGCTTTTTTATTATACAAAAATATCATCAATAAATACCACTACAAAGTCATCAATATATTCCATGAAAAATCTTTTCATTAGATCTGTGAAGATAGAGGGTGAATTAGTCAATCCAAAATGCATTACTGTAAACTCGTAATGCCCATACCTAGTTCAAAAAGATTTTTTTCATAATGTATTCCTTCATCAAACAAAACTAATGATATCCAGATAGAAGGTCAATCTTTGAAAAATATTGAGCTCTATGAATTTGGTACAATAAATCATCAATGCAAGGTATGGGAAACTTGTTCTTTATTGTTATAGCATTGATCTCTCTATATTCAATGCACACCATCATAAATCTGTACTTTTTTTTACAAAAAGGACAGGGGATCCCTATAGAGAAACATTAGGGGAGAATAAATCCCTTGTTATTCAATTCCTCTAGTTGATTCTTTAGTTCCACTATTTTTATAGTTTCCATTCTACAAGGGGTGTTCGGTATGGGACTTGAACTAAGAATTAAATCAATGTAAAACACAATTTCTCATTCTAAAGGATGTCTAGGTAAATCATCTGAAAATACATCAACATATTCTTGCACAATAGGTATATCCTCTATTAGAACATTATATTCCTCATCCACAGTTATTTCATTCTCTTCTTCCTCAGTAATTTAATTTAGTAGATCAACTGGGGGTGTATCTAGATAAGAATCTGGTTGTTACGTATCTTCTCTAAAGATAGGGTACTTCTTATTATCATCGATAATTATAACCTTGTTTTTCTTACAATAAATTTTCACATCATGGTCTGAAAACCAATGAATTACAAGGACTTTATCAAATTCAATCATGGGTATGACGATGAGATCAGCAGATAAAGAACATTTATATGCCCTAATGGGAACTGATTCACAAAACATTGTTTCAATTATACTTCCCTTATGTTTTTTTACTGAAAAATACCTTGTTAAGTTAAATTTTAAAATATCTAATTTTCTTAGAAAAATGGGAAGATATGAAACAATGCGTTCATCCAGATCAAATAAAGCATTGTCTAAACTTGAGGAAACCAATAAAATAACTGTCACCATGTCTTTTAGAGCTTCATCCTTAGTAGTAGTGATTGAATAATATTGGATTGACCCCTTGGCCTTTTTTGGGTTAAGTATTCTTGGTTCTTAGGAAACTAATTTGCATAATGCCCATTTTCTCTACAATTGTAGCATTCAACATTAACAGCCTATTTCTTCCCCTTGCAATCACGAGCTTGGTGGCCTTTTTCACCACACTTGTAACAGACTCCTATTCCATTTAGGAAAGTACCGGGGTGTTTCTTCTTACATTTAACACCTGATGGATATTCATATTTTCCCTTATTCATCTTATTTACATTTTTAGATCGTTCACCAGATCTCATTTTCTCTTTCCTTTCTTTAAATTTGTAAGGCTTCGAGAATTCCATTTTCTATCTTGATAGCGCATGAGAAAATATCATCATATGATGAGAAGGATTATGAGACTAATGCTCGATAGAGAAATTGTTTTAACCCATCAATGAATCGATCAATCTTACTCCATGGGTTACGTATATAATCTACTTCATGCCTTGCTAACCTTGTAAAGTTAGCCTCATACCTTGAGACATTCTCATCCTCCTTTTGCCTCAGACTCATAAATTGTCTTTCCATATCTCTTTGATGGTCACAAGGAAAATATTTTTCTAAGAAAATCTATTTCACCTACATCCATTCTATGTTCAATACTTCTTCATCTTCCTCTGTGTTTTAGATTAATGACCACCACTGATCTGCATCTCCCGTGAGGCGATAAATAGCCGTGCAAACTTTTTCCCTTTGGCTACTCCCTAAAGCATGAAATATTTTCTCAAAGGAATTTATCAATTTCTTATCTACTAATGGATTTGTAATCCCATTGAATATTGGTGGTTGTTTCCTCATGAAGCAGTCTGACATTGATCCTCCATGTTGTGGATCAGGTTGCTCGATACGTGTAAGGTTACTATTCATAACCTGAGTGAGTTGTCCCAGTATAGTGATAAGCTGATCAGCACCAGTTGCTTCACCATATCCACTATAATTATATTTATTAGGAGGGAAATCGCTATATGGATTACGTGCGTTGATATGATTTCCATTCCTTCCACTAAGCACCATTTCTAAACAATGGCATACACTAGATTAGTTTATGAATCACAATACATAATTCCAAACTAGTATAATAGTTAACATAAATTGAACAGTTTATGGATATAATCAACATGTTTTATAAGATGATATATACACTCATAAACCCTCTATAATGTTTGTAATGAGAATTAGAATTATCCTAAGCATATCCCTCGGGAGTGTCGTAACCAAAAGTGTTTCAAGGCCCGTTGTCGTGAACCCATTTCCATTCGAGTCTAGCATCAAGTTGTGTTTTTAGGTTTTACCCCTAGAAATATTTTTTCCAGAGCCGCCTCTACCTACTCGTATCCAGACAGGGATGTATTGCTTGGAAAACTCACAAAATCGCTACAGTACCAAAATTCTAGGAAGTTCTTCTATGCTAATCCTCAAAGTCTATCTTAAGGTAATGTTCTCTAATTAG
The DNA here is from genome assembly GCA_963277665.1 of Viscum album. Taxonomy (NCBI): domain Eukaryota; kingdom Viridiplantae; phylum Streptophyta; class Magnoliopsida; order Santalales; family Viscaceae; genus Viscum; species Viscum album. The sequence goes on from OY728150.1 coordinate 1,621,025,944, forward strand.
AGTTTTTCTAAATCTAGCTTCCAAATATTTTATTAAACTTCCTCTAAAACCAAATGTAACACCCCGACCCCAATTACCTATGGTCCATGAATTATTACATAACATTTTCCTAATAACAAAGGATCAAATCCCGAAAGACCGACCAGTTTAGTATACTTGGAAGTACTTGATACATTCATAATTTTCACATTACATTATAAAATGAAAAAAAAACAAATATATAGTCACTATTGACCACATTTATATACCTTATACTATCCCTACATTTCATTCATAATATACAACTTCGCATCCTGAAAAAAATAAAATATTAAGAGGGATGGGCTCAGATGCTCAGTAAGGATAACAATATAGCAGAAACTTTCATAAATAAGCATAAACATTTAAGGATATATATATGACCAAAACATAAGACTTTTAAACATAAAATTCATCTTAATATAGCCAATATAAATAAAATAATTAATTTTACTTATTCACATGTATATTATACTAGTTTAATAATCACATGTAATATTAATAGCCTCTTTAATAATGATGTAATGTATAATGCCAGAAATCATAACCACATATTCAAGTCCTAGTTCTAAGACTACCAATAAGATTTTGTCAAGGCCCTGTGCCAAGACACTAATTTGTCTCATGAGACATACTGATGCATTGATGAGCTATAGTGGGATCCACCCATCACTTACTAATCCCAATTCATTCCTCATATGAAAATGTTTAATCATAACATAAACATTTATATTAAAACTAGCATACGAAATGTCAACACATTATCCATAAACTGTGAATTGTGTAAAAGTTAAACATCCACATTCAAAATTATCAAAAAAACTTCAATCTAATATGGATGATTTTTATCATAATAAATCTACTTCAAAAAAGTTTAAAATCCATCAAAGGATATTGAAATAGATGAAATGAAAACTATTTGAAATAAATACCTCTTTCTATTTTGAAATCATTAAAAAGTCACATAATTATAAAAGAAAGAATTTATTTTGAAAAAATATTTTTAATCCTATATTGGATGCTTTGACTCTGATATAATGGTGGCAAATAGTCACACCCTCCATATAGGTAAAAAAGACATTCTTACCATAATTTTGTAGAAAAGGTTATAAAGTAACTTATTTTGAAAACAATAGAAAGATTCATTTCAAAAAAAATTATAGAAAGTTAAATCAGGGTATAAATGACTTTAACCCATAGTCTAGTAAATAGTACAACTGTTTTGAAATACATTTTTAAGAAACATGGATGTATATGATAAAGAGGTCCCAAATGATACTTACATAAAAACAACCTCGTATAATAAAGAGATTGTGAAATTAATCATTATCTTGTACTTTTCCTTAGTCTATGGTATGTTAAACTCATGTATAATAGATGGAACATAATTATTAAATTATACAAAAACTATATACATAAATATAATATCATATATGATTTTCTAATTTTGCTTTGTTAAATATATTTTAGTAGTATCATCATTTCAGGTGTTAACCGATTCATTTTCCTTTATATGATTGGTTATGTAAGAAATGTTTGTTATGGATTGGATGTATTTGATTGATATAAATAATGATATTATTTTCATAAACACTATTTTTTATCATAAAATTAATATTTTTCTTGAATGATTATGATGGGGAATGAATCTCATCGTGTTCGTGGAGACGGTAATCCGTACGTACGCACGAGCGACAATATCATTATATTTATGGTAAAATCATTTGTAATTGGATGGAATATAATACATAAAGAATCAATAATATGTTATATTTTTTATTTACATCAGTTATACTCATTATTATACCCATACAAATAAGGAAGTGTTTGAATAACAAACTACACCACGATGTGGAGACGATAAGCCATACATACACATGTATGGTGACTTTGTCATTCATATAATGGATAGAATAATGAATATGGTTGTAATATTTTGATAAAAACATCAAAGTTTATATAAGACACTATATTTATTATTTTATAATGGAAACAACAATGAAAGAGGAAGTGGAAGAGAAAAATAACATGAAAGATGTGATGAAATATTTACCTCTTCTTCAGGTTCATCCTTTTGATTTGATCAGAAGGGCACCTTAAGATGAATTTATGACTAAAGGAATGCATCTAGGATGAAGGGAGGAATGTTTGGAGGATTCTTGGGTAGGATTTGGCTGATTCAAATGGATTTTGAGGAATCAATTTAAGGGAAGGGGAAGTTCCCTTTCATAAGAGAGGTGAGGGTCACTGTAGGAAAATCATGAAATATTATTTTATTATAAAACCGTTTTCGGTTTCTAATGTCTCCAAATTAATTTATTTAGAGTATAAGGTGGTGATGGGTCAAAATATTCCCAACCAATGGGTTTTAGATATGTTTAGGTCACCATATTAACTTTTTCTTTTAGATTTAAGTCTTAGTTAAATAGTTTGACATTTACCATGTCCCTTTGTATTTTTATATTATGTGGTTAATAAACTTACAATAACAAGCCAAGAAAACCCCAAACGGTTAATTGTTAATATATATAACCATGTCTATTTTCATTGGCCGAGCATTATATTTGTATTAATATTATATCAATTAATAATATAGGAAGGCGAAAGCTTGAAAGGGAACTTATTTAATTAAAAAATGAATGAAATAATTTATGATCAATAATATTATTGGTCAAAGTATCGAAAAACAATCTACAGGAAAAATTAAAATGATATTAATACCATATATCCCAAGAGTTTTGATGAACCAAGCTTTCCATACATGGACATTAAATTGCATTTGGGGATTACTTAATTCATGACGCATAAAGATGCGTAAAGTATAACACCCCAAACATTTTATAGTATGTTTCACTTAAATACTTTAAATTCTTTAGATAACATATATTTTATGAATAATTGAGTCTCTACCAAACAAAACGTGGTTATTTATATGATAAAGTCATAACCTATCCAATAAATATAAATATACCACTTATTTGTTTTGATTTTCGAAAAATTGTCCTCTACGGTTGTGATCTGTAAGATATTTAGAGTCTGATGGAACCAACATGTTTTTTGGTGAATAGAAACATACACATATAAATAATAATATGAATATTAATATGACCCTTATGAATAGTAAATCAGATTATAATTTTATTTTCTTAAGGTTATAATGAAATGAGATGCTGATTAATTTTTCACGGTTTTAATAAATGATTTATAGATTTAAAATCATTATTTTTGTATAAAATATTATTTTATATGAAAATTAAATTAATAATATTTAGAAAATTATTTTCAAAAAATGGAGTTCATTTTTTAATTCTACACATCAAAAAATGGTTTGGGTGAATTTTTTGGATTTTTCTGAAATTATAGAATTTTGATGAATGGTAAAAGACGATAAATTATGGTAAATGATAAATACTTGTTTTACTACATCATAGGCGATGAAAGGATAATGTAAGACCATAGGGTTCAAACTCACGTGAAATTATTACTATTTTTTATCACACTATTCAATACAATTCCTAGTCTTGACAAAAAATATATTAAAATAATGATTACAATAATGTAAAATTACTCCACCTATACTATATAAACCACCCCTCACCCCCTCTTCCTCCCACACCACTCAAGCATCACTCATTTCCTAGATTATACACAAATATATCTCTAGGATACACTCCCACGTCGAAGACCTTTTGGTTTAACCAAAAGTCCAAACACAAAGACCTTAAAGAGATTATCAAGGAGGAGTACTCAAGAGGTGAACCTCTCTTCGTTTCTATTTCATATTCTTTTACAAGTTTCACTCTTTTGGTTATCTCTCCTAAACTCCCTACATCCAAATGATATGATGATTTGAGTACCATAAATTTAATGTAATTTTATTATTATATTGGAATATTTCATCATCATCTCTCTTTTCCCCACCTCTTATACAAAAACTAAAAATATTATCCGAGATGTGTCAATTTAACACATTTATAGACGATTGGAATTTAATTTCTATTACTATCATAAATACTAGTCATGAAACCATTTTAGTGGTTGAAACCAATCATAATATATGTATTTTACCTTATTCAATGATCTGGAATCCTTACACACTCATAATATAAAATAAAAAAATGTTCATTATGAAGAAAATCACCATGTTAATTCAATCAATTGTAGTTAACTTTTATCTAATGAATAATCCTCCTGGTATATAACCCAAAATCACTAAAAGATCATTTATATCTCCCAAATTTAATTAATAATATATATTTAATTTTTTTGATGTTTTACCACATTTCAAATGAACTACTATTTATGAATACAAGTAAACCAATCATGAAAACCAAGGATGAAAATGTTTCCCAAAAGAATAAAATAGATCCTATTAAACAATAACCCCCCGACCCCAGTTACCCAGAGTCGGTACATTATTACATAACAGTGTCTTGATCACAAAGGATCAAATCCCGAAAGACTGATCAGTTTAGTAGCCTTGGAAGTACTAGAAACATTCAAAGTATCACATTAAACTATAAAATGAAAAACAACAAAAACATTGTTTCCATTGACGAAATTCACATCCCTTAGACTATCCCTGCAGGAAATTCATAATATACATCTTCACATCCTAGTAAATATAAACATTGAATGGGATGATCTGAGATTACTGGTAAGGATAACAATATAGCAGAAATATTCAAAAATAAGCATAAACATTTAATGCAATGTATAAGACTAAAACATAATCATTTTAAACATACAATTCTGCATAATATAGCCAATATAAATCAAATAAATCCATTTAATTACTCACATGGGTATTCTACTTATCTAATAATCACATGCAATATCAATAGCTACCTTCATAATGATGGAATGCATAATGCCAGACTTTATAACCACATTGTCAAGGCCTTGAACCAAGACTAAAAATATGATTTTGTCAAGGCCTTGTGAGAAGAAACTAGTTTGTCTCATGAGACCCACCAATTCATCAAGGATATATAAAGGGCTCCAACCAACACTTACTATGTCCAATGGAATCCCCATATAAAAAGATTTAAACATAACATAATCATTCGTATTAAACTAACATACAAAATGTCAATACTTTATCCATAAAACATGAATGGTGTATAAATAACACATACATAGTCAATCATATCCTAAAACCATAAATACAATGTGGAATATTTGTATCATAATAAATAAACTTCAAACAAGTTTAAAATCCATTAATGGATGTTGACATAGTTGAAATAAAAACTATATGAAATAAATACCTCATTCTATTTTGAAATCATTTAAAAGTCACATAATTATAAAAGAAAAAAATTTTGAAAATATTTTTATAAGATTTTAGTGGAATATTTGATGATTATATAACGGTGAAAAATAGCCACACCCACCGTATAAGTTAAAAAAACACATTCTTACATAAATTTTTTCAAAAAGGTCATAGAGTACCTTGTTTGGAAAAAGAAAAAAAGAATCCTTTCAAACCATTTTATAAAAATTCAAAAAACATTATAAACGAAATTAACTCATAGTCTAGTAAATACTAAAATAAATTGACATACATTTTTACGAAACATGGTTAAGGATGAAAAATAGGTCCTAGTAGATATTACGTACAAACAACCTCAGATAATAAAGAGATTGTGAAATTTATACTTACCTTGTACTTTTCCTTATCCAATGGAGTGTTAACCTCATTTATAATAGTTAAAACATATTTATTAAATTATAAAATAATTATATATATAAATATGAAATCATATATGATCCTCTAAAATTTCGTTGTTAATAATATTTCAGTAGTATCATCATTTCGGTTGTTAACTGATTCATTTTCCATTATATATTTGGTTACGTAAGCCATGTTTGTTATGGATAGGATGTATTTGATTCATATAAATAATGATAATATATTCACTAACATTAAATTTAATTATAAAATGAAATTATTCTTGAATGATTACGATGGGGAATGAATCTCATCGCATTCGTGGAGACTGTAATTTGTACGTACGCATGAGTGTCCATATCATTATATTGATGGGGAAATCATATGTAATTGGATGGTATATAATATATAAATAATAATTAACATGTTATATTTAATATTTTCATCAGTTATATTCATTATTATACCAATCCAAATAATTAAGTGTTTCAATAAAAAACTACACCACGATATGGAGACGGTAAACCACACGTACGCACGTATGATGACTTTTTCATTCATATGATGGATAGAATAATGAATATGGTTGTACCATTTTTATTATAACATCACTTTATATAGATAATTATGGATTTATTATTTTATAATGTAAACAACAAATAAAGAAGATGTTGAAGAAGAAAAGAACTTGAAAGAGGTGATGAAATATTTACGTCTTCTTCGGGTTCTTCCCTTCGATTTGATCAAAATGGCCCCGTAGGTTGGCTTTATGACCAAAGTAAGACATCTATGATTAATGTAGAAAAGTTGAGAGGATATTTGGGCTAGGTTTGGCCAAGAAAAATGGCTTTGGTGGTGTTAATTTAAGGGAAGGGGATGCGCCCTTTTACAAGAGAGGTGATGGTCACTTTAGAAAAATCCTGGCATATTATTTTATAATAAAATACTTTTGGGTTTTTAATGGAAGAAAAATGATTTATTTAGAGTCTATGGTTGTGATGGGTCTAAAACCTCTCAACCAATAGGTTTTAGATAGGTTTAGGTCACCATATTAACTTTATCTTATAGATTTAACTCTTAGTTAAATAGTTATCCATTTACCATGCCTCATTGTATTTTTCTATTATATAGTAAATTAAAAAAATATAACAGGCCAAGAGATCCCCAAGTGGTTAATTATTAATATATTTAACCTTATCTAAGTCCTTTGGCTGATCCATATATTTTTAGGAATATTATATCAATTAATAATATTGTATTTTTTTTAAAAAAACTCAATTATGTCAAATTTGACACTATTTAGTATTTTGTTTTTGTGAAAATCATAACAAATTTATTACTTAGAAAAAAATATTTAATCAATCCTAACATGTAATATTATCCGGGAAAATTAGTGGAATCCATAAAAAGCCTCAAATTACATTTATTTGGATATTTATAATATTAATTATTTTAATCTTTCTTTAATAAAGTAGTTACTGCATCATCACTGTCAAAATTAATTTAAATTATTTTATGTATAAAAATTATAAATAAAATTCTATATTTTAGGAAATCTATTTATATTTCTAATGAATATTTATAGTTGAATATTTCTTAAGTATAAACCTATATTAAAAATGGTTTATTTATTAAACATTGAAATTAACTACTTTAACTCTTCTAAAAATAAAATAATAATAAATGTCCTAATATAATTGAAGTTGAACAAAGGGTATCATATTTTATTCCTAAGGATGTTTTTTTTTCAAAATTCACTTATTTAATAGAATTAGAATATGTGTTAGAGTAATTATAAAATCATTTTTACCATTAATTACAATATTTACTTTTGACTGTGGTAAATTAAAGTCAAATGTTACTTTTCACCAAAAAATTATTTCCAACTTATTGAACTGAATTTTAATTATTGATATCAACCATGTGTCTCGGATTTTGAAAATCAACTCACAGAAGCTGTAAAATTATGTTCTATGTAAACATGTAAATGCTCCTAGAAGGTGGGTAAAAGACGGTAAAAAGTTCAATAAAATTTTGTATATATAAACTTATTATAAAATGAATCCAATGAATTAAATTGAACATATATAGGTATTATGTATCTATTTTGACATAAAATAAATTAAAAAAATAATTATTTGAATAAAAATTTGGTTTTATACAATAACGCAGTGTTCTTCACTATTAATCAAAAATCGAATGTTCTTAGAAAAATACAAAAAATTCATCTTAAGATAATTTTGATATTCCAAATCCAAAAATGAAGTACATTTTGAAAATTAAAATTTATAAAATTTCAAAATGTGGGTATTACTATTCAAAACAGATAGTTTTATTGGTCTTGGTGTGTTAAAACTCTATGTTGCGTACATTGAAAATTAGTTCATTATTCAAAGGGAAACGTATCATGGAATCATGAGGTGTAACATTCTCCCATCCTTAAAATAATTTCGTTCTCAAAATTTTAGAATATTATTTCATAAAAATATTTTAGTGGTTCTTCATCATAATTTCCCTACGTTCCCACGTTGCCTCTTCCAACTTATGGTTTCTCCATAGAAATTTTACCAGAAGAGACATCCGGTTTCTCAGCACATGTTCCCTGGTAGCATGAATTTTGACAGGCTCTTCAAAATAAGACAGATCAGGTCCCAGTTCAATTTCCTCATTGGTGAGTGCATGCGTTGGGTGAGGCATATATTTTCTCAATAGTGATACATGGAAAACAGCATGATCATTGGAGATACTTGGAGTCATTGCCAAATGATAAGCTATAACTCCAATTTGTTCTAGAATTTCAAAAGGTCAGATGTACCTGGGACTTAATTTATCCTTCTTACCGTAAATTATATCACCTTCCATGAAGATACCTTCAAAAAAAAACATGGTCTCTTACATGAAATTAAAAATCCTTCCATCAGTTATCAACATAGCTATTTTGACTACTTTGGACTTCTTTGATGTGGGTTTAGATAACCTTCACCTTTTCCATTTTTTCCTTAACAATTTCTGGGCCAACATGTTTTCTTTCAAGAACATCTTCCCAAAAATTTGTTATGCCACATCTCTTTTCATTCAACACTTCATATGGTGCCATCAAAATAAATGAATTAAAACTATTGTTATAGGAAAATTATACCAGGGGTAGATATTGATTCCACATACCTTGAAAGTCTAGTGAGCAAGATCTCAACTTGTCTTCTAAGGATTGAATAGTTCGTTCTGATTTTACATCAATCTAAGGGTGGTAAACAGTTCTCAAACAAGTTTAGTATCTATATCCTTCTGAATAATTTTCAAGAATTATGATGTAAAATGGGGATCATGATCAGAAACAATCAACTGGGATACAACATCGAGTCTTAAAAATTAATTAATATATTGTCATGCCTGATGTTTTAGTGTTAAATCCTCTCTTACATCAAGAAAATGTGTTGAGAAGGTAAGATGATCAACCATGACACATATTTCAGCATTCCTTCTAGGAGTCTTTGGTATCCACATGACAAAGTCCATCGTAATATTAGTCCATTTCTACTCAGGTATGGGAAGAGGTTGCATGACTCCTCCAGGATATCTCTTTCTATCTTTCACTTATTGAAAAACTATACATCATGAAAAAAATTAGTAATACCACACTTCAAGTTGTCCAACCAAAAATGTTTCTTCAAATCTCTATACATCATGGTGCTCCTAGGGTGTATAAGGAAATTAGAGCTATGAGCATCATCTGACAATTCCCTTTTTAGATCAGGCATGCTAGGAATAAAAAGTATGTTCCCAAATTTCAAAATTATATCTTCATTTATGAAGTCACTCAATATCCATTCATTCATAGCTTTAATATTATTTTGAAATTCCTCGTCATCCGTCTGAGAACTTTTTTTCCTTTCTAGTAAAGATGGATTGACAAACATTTGAGAACGCATCTATGTTCCACCTTCCATGGTTATTCCCATATCCTTCTTTACTATATCTATGTATATAAGATCCTTTTCAACACACATATTATTCAAAACTCCCTGATCCTTTCTGCTCAAAGAATATACTACCTTATTTTCCTTCCCCGGTTGGTAATGTATATTGTAATGATAATCCTTGAGTAGTTCAAGCCATCGACATTGCCTCATGCTGAGTTATTTTTGTGTGAAAATATACATCAAACTCTAGTGATCAATATAAATATCAAATTTTCACCATATAGATAGTGTCTCCAAATTTTCAAAGCAAAGACTACAAATTCAAACACAATATCGTGAGTGGGATATTTTTGTTCAATAATTTTTAGCTATTGTTATGCATAGGCAATAAATCTATCATTTTTCATAAGGACACAACCATGTCCTTTCATTGAAGCATCACTATAAATAACAAACCCATAATTACCTGAAGGTAGAGTCAAGATATAATCATTAAATAATATTCTCTTTAGTTAATCAAAACATTATTCACACTCTTTTTTCCGAACAAAATTAACACCATTACGAGTGAGCTTGGTTAATGGGTTAGCCAATTAGGCAAAATTCTGGACAAAATGCCGATAATTACCTGCTAAACCAATAAAACTGCGTACGTTATTTATATTCGTCGGTTCTACCCATTCCAGGATTTCCATGGTATTTTAAAGATCAATATAGAATCCATCCATAGAAACAATATGTCCAAGAAAAAGAAATATCCTAAAACTAGATTTCACACTTGCTAAAATTTTCATATAATTCATTTCTTCTAAGTCTCCTTAGGATAATGCACAAGTGATTTTCATGATCATAATAGCTTTTTGAGTATACCAAAATATCGTAAATAAATACCACTACAAATTCATCAAGATATTCCTTGAGAAATATATTCCTTAGATCTATTAAGAAAGAGGGTGCATTAGTCAATCCAAAAGGCATTGTTATACACTCGTAGTGCCCGTACCTGGTTTGGAATTCTTTTTTCAGAATGTCTTCCTTCTTCACACAAAACTGATGATATCCAGATTAAAGGTCAATCATTTAAAAATATTGATCTCTATGACGTTGGTTGAATAAATCATCAATGCGAGGTAGGGGATACTTGATAATTATTGTTATAACATTAATATCCCTAGAGTCAATGCACAAATTTATAAATCCATATTTCTTTTTAACAAAAAGGATTGGGGAACACCATGGAGAATCACTAGGGTGAATAAAACCCCTGTTTTTTCAGTTCCTATAGTTGTTTCTTTAGTTCTAATGATTCCACAGTGGTCATTCTATAAGGGGTCTTCAATATGGGCCTTAAACTAAGAATTAAATCAATGGAAAACTCAATTTCTCATTCTGGAGGACGTCCAAGTAAATCCTCTGGATTCACATCAACATATTCTTTTGCAATAGGTGCGACCTCTATTCGAATATTCTTTTCCTCACCCATAGTTATTTCATTCTCTTCTTCCCTAATAATTTAATTTCGAAGAGCTTCTAGTGGCAGATCTGGATAAGAATCCAGTGGTTACGTTTCTACTCTAAAGATAAGGTACTCCTTATGTAGAGTCCTGAATCTTGACAGACATGGAAATTACATTACTTTTGTAAAATATATAATACATTAAAAAATGGACAGACAAGAATCATAATAGTTTAGTGTCTTTGGAAACTTGGAAAATAAACTTCTAATCATGTTGAAAGATCTTCAACAACTCCCATAACAATCTTCCACCTTTTTGTTTCCTTACATAAAACATTTCTTTATTTCCTTGGTAAAATAAAACATAAAAAGGGTGATGTCAAATGCTCAGTAAGGGAAATCATAGAGAACATAAAACAATCTATAAACATTTGAAAGCAAAAACTTGAACATGAAATTTAAACATCAAAATATTGAGCAAAGACATAAATCATGGAAGTACGTAAGGCATATATCATAATGGAACATCAACCATGATAAAATATAATGGAAATAAAACATGTAATTGTGTAAACCATTTAGCACATGTTATGATTTCCATAGTATCCAAGGCATTGCTTCCAAGGCCATCTTAGTGGACAAAGTCCCTTTCTGAATCGAGTTCACTCCTCGTTTCAGTCCTGTAACACTGAACCAGATTAACATACCATTCCAGCCATGTCTGTCTCATGACATATAAATCATTACCCAATGCATTGGAGGGAGATATAGGTCCCACCCATCTCATAATGAAATCATTCTTACTTGTGCCACAAAATAATCATACATCATTCATAATAACCCATTAAATAAAATGGCTTTCATAAACATCATCCCATCATCACATAATCCATATAAAATAAATAGATATCATTTCATAATAAGAAAAGTGAAACCATGTAAATCCTAGAGACATGATACTTGAAACATAATGTCATCTTAGATGAAAAATGGTTTTGGTAAAACACTTGAAATGAATTCTTGAGGAAAATATCCTTTCTTCTTCAAAATCATTATCTTTCCACAAAATGTCATGCAATTTTAAAGGAAAGGGATTTTGTTGAAAATATTAATGAAATATTTTGGAGGAAGCTCCATGAAAATAAGGCTTTATAAAACCATAAAAATCTGTTCATGCCATTTAAGTTAAAAAAACATTCTTCTCGTACTTTTACCGGAAAAGTCAAAAAGTACCTCGTAATAGAATGATTCCATACATACCATGTAGTAAAAGTCAAAAACGGGTAAAAAGGACATTAAACATACATGAAAAAAAAATTAGAAACAAGGACATGGATGATAGATATAACCCCAGTAAATACTTATGAATAAACAATCTCGGATAATAACGAGATTGGAAAAGTTATCCCATACCTTAGGTCCGATATGCTTCGTATGGATCCGAAAGTCTTGTATAATGATTTAAATAATGTCATTGACTTATTAAATAATCATATTCATTTATATAATATCATATATGTTTCACTTATGACTTTATATTACCCGTTATTTTGAAAATTCCATGTTAAAGAAGCGTTTTGGGTAAATTCATTTCATTTATCGTATGTGTTTCGACTTGTCGTTCTTGATATTATTACTTATATCCTGATTTACATAATTCCAGAATGTAAAAAATGATTTATATATAATATATATTCATCATATACATATATATTATAGATCGATAAAAGGAATGAAATACACTGTTAATGGAGAGGGTAGGCCGTACGTACGCATGGATGCTGTTTTCGTTTCCTTGTTGAATTGAATGAAACTAAATAGATGACATTCATATATATATATACATAAATCCAGTAGAATTATTATTTTATATATTTCATTATTATTCATTATATAAACTTTATGATCATTCATGTATGGTTAACATGGAGAATGAATCTCATCGCGTCGTGGAGACTGTAGTCCGTACGTACGCACGAGCGATGATATTGTTCCCATAATTATTGAATAGAATTGGAGTGGATTGTATAGTATATCAGAACTAGTATGATGTTATAATAACCATATATGGTTATTATTTACATCATTATACCCATCCATGTAAGGTGTTGATGGAAAAACAGATTACACCACAGCGTGGAGACGGTATTCTGTACATACGCGCGAGTGGTGATTTTGTTTTCCGTAGGATGGATAGAAGGTGAAATAGGGTTGTTTCATATTTATAATAACATATCAGTATATTAGGGATACTGATGTTATTACTTCATAAAGAAACAACTAAAGAATAGGGAGTAGAAGAATAATGGAACTTGAAGAAAACGGTAGAAGGTATTACCTCTTTCTCGAAGTGCCTCCTTTAAACTTTCTCTTGGGGCACTAGAGTTGGTATTTTGAGAATAGCAGTACCTCTAGTAGGTTTATGAGGAAGTGGGTAAGTGAAATGTGCAGGGTTTGGCCGAGCTTGAAGGCTCAAAGTGGTGTAAGGAGGAGAGGGATGAGGTTCCCTTTTATAAGGGAGGAGAGGGGCACCTTTGGAATCCAAAAAACTATTTGTTTAATATAAATTCAAACCCCACATAATACCCCCCAAAATAACTCAATTAGAATATTAGATGATATAGGGTTGTAATCATATCAACCAATCAAATTTAGACATGTTTTGATCTTATTTTAATCCTTATAATGTTGATTTATCCTTATTTAATATATTTAAGTTTATTTGTATTAATAAAATTCTAAATTTTAAATGGTTGTAAATAATCACTTATGTGTTGTTAATTTTCCATAATTGGATACGTTATGCCATTTTTGACTATATAAATTTCAATTTATAATTTTTAAATATTTTTGTGATTTTTAAACAATTTAATAATATGTTATTTTTATAAAATAACAATAGTGTAAATTTTGACACTATTCATTTATTTGAATTTAAATAAAATATAAATAGAGGATATATTCTAACTAACATATTTAATATTTTCCTAATATGAAAAATGTTTCATGAAAATTCGTGGACCACATTAAATAGTTCATATAATATTATTTTAATATTTTTTAAACCATTTATTTGATATTTCTGTTATTACAATAATTTCAATATCACTATTATGTCATCATTAATGATAATTATTTAATCCCTAAATTTTTTAAATAAATTCATATGATGTATATAATTTAATTAGCTTTCTAGAGACTATTTATATTCGATGTTTCATTAATTTTATCACTGAACTAAAATTATTATACTTATAAGATTTAAGAAAGTGACATGTTGTCACTTTCATTGATTTTAATAATAATTAACTTATTTTCATGGAAAAAAGTCCATTAAATGAATCTAATCCGACCCTCAGGTGATATGGGTCTACTTTTAGTCATCCAATAGGATTTTGGCAGGTGTTAGGGAAATTTTAAAATCTTATATTTACCCTTAATTACCCGATTTACCTTTAACTATGGTAAATAAAATTTTCCGTTGTTACTATTCATAATGCCCAAAAATAAAAAGTAGCCTATGAACATAATTTTGACCCACTGATTCCAAATATGAATTCCATTTTTACAAATTCAAAACACATAAGTTTTAGTAATTAATTTAAAATTAATTCCATTGTTAGGAAAATGGGTTTTAGAAGTTAAAACATTACCAAAGATTGAAATGATTTTACCTATGAATTCAATGTGAAATTAATGCTAATGACATATATTATATTAAATGTTAAAAATATATTCTATTTATACTTTAAAACAATTAAATATTATAATTTAACCATATAAATTATCTAAATGAAAAAAAGTTGTTTTTAATAAAAAATTAGCGTATTTTTACTATTCATCAAAATATGAAAGTTATCAGAACAATATCAAAACATTATCCAAATTAAATTTTTAAATCCTGATTCCAAAGAAGAATTTTATTTTGTCAAATTGAACTTATAAACATGTAAAAAACTATATTTAAAGTGGGAGCTCCATCAAAAGGCGACAAAATTTCATTTTTTGAAAAATACTTATTTTACACGAAAATTTTATTTTGTTCTTATACCATGTTCTATATAATGTGTAAGATGAATTATAATGTCATAAAATTCAAACTTTAGTTAATAATATTTATAAAGGCTGGTTAATATTAATATTATAACCATATATCATTGTTTAGTGAAACCTGATATTGCGTACAACACACGCTAACGAGAAATGTTGCGATTGCGTGTAATGCAAGCCAAGTCAGGGTTGCGTATTGTGCCAGAATCCTTCATTGTTTCGTATAACAAAATCCAACCATATTTCATTTAAACATTAAATATATATATATATACTCACACTTAATGTTTCGTAGAATGACTATTATAAAACTAACTTGAAATTGTGTGTAACACAATATAAGAATAGTTTTGTGTATACTTCAAGATAATACAGTGTGGAGTATAACACAAGATAAAATTGTTGTAGCAAAAAAAATGACATAAAATAAATTAAAAATAATACTTATCATAAAATATCGGGTTGTTACATTCTACCCCCCTTAAAATTAATTTTTCCCTCGAAATTCGTCGGGGTTATACATAGTTTTCTACTTGAAAGTTTCATTAATTGCAACACACATCGTAAAATGAAATACCAAAACTTAACTTTAAAAACTAAAGTATGAAACGTAATGGTTACTCAAATTAACTAATCTCTGGGTTTCCACATAGGAGAAGATAGGTGAAAATGTGGATATGGAAGAGAAATTTAACCATCAAGTTCTGATGGAGAGTGGTAGAGAACATGGCTATGAAAAAGCCAATAATCACAAATCCATAAATTTGTGATGATCTGGATTACTATCTAATTCGTCAGATATAAAATCACTAGGAAAACATTATTGGTTTTCAATATCATTTCCCTAAAGTTGAAAATTTTGAATTAGAAGAAATACTTTCTTGATTTTGGTACAATCTCACTGTTGTTCGTGCTTTGAACAATTTCCACTTCATCTCTTAAATAAATGAAGTTGAATTTGTTATTCGTGAAGTGATAGTAGATCATGTGATAGAATGATGGGTCATTCCATTTATTTCAAAAAAAAGTCTAGAAAAAGTTATCAAATATACATAAGTCCATCTATGGTGAGGTTAATCATATACGATACCAACAAAGAACTTATACTTCATATATCATATAGCTTAATAAAATAAAACTAGTTTCTACTAACCGGGGACTTCCTGTAGGACAGTGGTAGGCGATAAAGGCCAGTCGCACTTCGATTGTGGGTTCGATTCCCACAGCCTTGTCTGACGCGAAGGGTTGTCACCTGTCATGCAGGTTGTCCTTTTTCTAAAAAATACATTACTATAACGTCCCATCAATAATATTGAAAAAAGGTTCTATCCTTAAACAATACTAACTTATGTCCAACATAATCCATTCCAATCTTTAGGCTTATCTAAAATAATTCGGTCCAAGATCATACTATAAAGAAAATTATTACATGAAATGTCACATAACAATCACGTGAATTCCATCATTTATCCCCCATATATCATAAGATATATCTTGGTGGTCAAATTACAAACATGTGAATACCTTAATCATGTATTCTCTTGAATAATGAATACCCATTGAAACTTAGTGAAAACAATAATGCTGTCAAAAGTTAACTCTTTCAACATAAAAAAATCCAAAAATTCTATATACTCAAACCATGATATAACTTTGTCCTTATATCAGTCATGAGATCATGAATAAAATCAAACATCTCATTATCTTCTTATCCCTTCATTATGCACATATCATCTACTTTTTAAAAATATCTGAGTAACCTTTCATGGTTACTGGTACCATTCAACATATACTTTCAAATACTTTAGGAAAAACAATAGTGTAACAATCCTTAGATGATTATTTATTCCATAGTATCATTAACTATACAACATAACTCATGATAAACATACAATCATTCCACTACCTTCTTAAACAACTGACTGAGCTTCAACACTCCTTTCATCTCATATATCATTTTAAGTCTCCTCATCATCATCCACATAAATACTAGCCATATGACCATGTTGATTCTCTTCATGAGATTTTCCCTTAGAGAATTGGTTTACAAAATACCCTTACATTCCACATTTAAAATATTTAACCGTTGTTGATGTATTAGAAATATCTTTATCCTTGTCTATGGTGTTAACTAAACCTTTTCCTCTACAATTACTGGATTTGTGTCCTTCTTTTCACACCCAAAGCATCTTCTAGTTCCTTTGAAACATTTTCTCTGATTCCTCTTCCCACATGATTTACATGAGGGGAATTGAAATTTATTTCTTCTATGATCTTCATGAAACTCCATCTTTCTCTTATTAGATAAGTCAGGAAACTTATTAAATTTGAGATTATTGATCATATTATGATATTTCTGATTAGGAATAACAATGATATGTGGACCTCCAGATCCAATTTCATTTGGTTGCTCATGAATAATATCATTCCATTGTCCATCATATCCTCCATTATCGTGAATCTTCCTGTTTCCAGCCATTTTCTAAAACCCAAAAAGAATAGTGTGAGAGGAAAAAATAATTCTAGGGAAAACAACATATTAAAGGGGGAGTACATTCAATATCTAACATATTAGGTTAAATTATAATATCTTTACCGTAGTTCTAGGACTATATCCTATACGTATTCTTATCCTTAGGGACATCCCTAGACATACCATATAAATATCTCTAGGGATCTCACTAACGTTTTCTCATCCTAGTTTCCAAAGGTTAGCTAATCCTTTCCTCTCATACCAACTGTAGAGGCCCGAAGCTTGACATACGTGGACATTACATTACTTTTGCGGAATACTTAATACAAAACAAAAACAGACAGACAAGGATCGTAATAGTTTAGTGTCTTTGGAAAATTGGAATATAAACTTCTAATAATGTTGAAAGATCTTCAACAACTACCATAACGATCATCCCCTTTTTTGGTTCCTTACAAAAAACCTTTCTTTATTTCCTGGGGAGAATAAAATATAAAAAGGGTCAGCTCAAATGCTCAGTAAGGGCAAACATAGAGAACATAAAACAATCCATAATCATTTGAAAACGAAAACATGAACTTGAAATTTAAACATCAAAATCTTGAGCAAAGACATAAATCATGGAAGTACATAAGGCATATGTCATAATGGAACACAAAAGATGATAAAATATAATGGAAATAAAACATGTAATTGTGGCAACCATTCAGCACATGTTATTATTTCCATAGTATCCAAGGCATTGCTGCCAAGACCATCTTAGTGGACAAAGTCCCTTTCTGGATCGAGTTCACTCCTCGTTTCAGTCTTGTAACACTGAACCATATTAACATACCGTTCCAGTCATGTCTATCTCATGAGATATAAAATTTTACTCAATGCATTAGAGGGAGATATAGGTCCCACCCATCTCATAATGAAATCATTCTTACTTGTGCCACAAAATTAATATACATCATTCATAATAACCCAATAAATAAAATGGGTTTCATAAACATCATCCCATCATCACATAATCCATATAAAAGAAATGGATATCATTTCATAATAAGAAATGTGAAACCGTGTAAATCATAGAGACATGATACTTGAAACATAATGTCATCTTAGGTGAAAAATGGTTTTGATAAAACACTTGAAATGAATTCTTGAAGAAAATATCCTTTTTTTCAAAATCTTTCTCTTTCCACAAAATGTTATGCAATTTTAAAAGAAAAGGACTTTGTTCAAAATATTCATGAAATCTTTTGGAGGAATCTTCATGAAAATAAGGCTTTATAAAACCGAAAAATCCGTTCGTGCCGTATAAGTTAAAAAAACATTTTTCTCATACGTTTGCCAGAAAAGTCAAAAAGTACCTCGTAAAAGAAAGATTCCATACATACCACGTAGTAAAAGTCAAAAATGGGTAAAAAAGACATTAAACATACATGAAAACATTTTTAGAAACATGGACATGGATGATTAATATAACCCCAGTAAATACTTACGAATAAACAATCTCTGATAAAAAAGTGATTGGAAAAGTTATCCCTTACCTTAGGTCTGATATGCTTCGTATGTATCAAAACCTCCTGTATAATGATTTAAATAATTTCATTTAATTGTTAAATAATCATATTCATTGTTATGATATCATATATGTTTAACTTATTACTTTATATTACCCGTTCTTTTGTAAATGCCATGTTAAAGCAGCGTTTTGGGTAAAATCATTTCATTTCTCATATGTGTTTCGACTTTTCGTTCTTGATATTATTACTTATATCCTGATTTACATAATTCTGGAATGTAAAACATGATTTATATATAATATATATTCATCATATACATATATATTATAGATGGATAAAAGGAATGAAATACACCATTCATGGAGACGGTAGGCTGTACGTATGCATGAACGTTGTTTTCGTTTCCTTATTGAATTGAATGAAACTAAATAGATGACATAATTATATATATAAATACATAAATCCAGTAGCATTATTATTTCTTATATTTCATTATTATTCATTATATAAACTTTATGATCATTCATGTATGGTTAACATGGAGAATGAATCTCATCACGTCGTGGAGACGGTAGTCCGTACGTACGCACGAGCGATGATATCGTTCCCATAATTGTTGAATAGAATTGAGTGGATGGTATAATATATAAGAATAAGTATGATTTTATAATAACCATATATAGTTATTCTTTACACCATTATACCCATCCATGTATGGTGTTGGAGGAAAAACAGATTCCACCACGGCGTGGAGACGATATTCCGTACGTATGCACGCGCGGGGATTTTGTTTTCCGTAGGATGGATAGAAGATGAAATAGGTTTCTTTCTTATTTATAATAACATATCAGTATATGAGGGATACTGATGTTATTACTTATTAATGAAACAACTAAATAAGAGGGACTAGAAGAATAATGGAACTTGAAGAAAACGGTAGACGGTATTACCTCTTTCTCGAAGTGCCTCCTTTAAACATTCTCTTAGGGCACTAGAGTTTGTATTTTGAGAAGACCAGTACCTCTAGTAGGTTTCTAAGGAAGTGGTGAAGTAAAATGGGCAGGGGTTGTCTGATTTTGAAGGCTCAATGTGGTGTAAGGAGGAGAGGGAGGAGGTTCCCTTTTATAAGGGTGGAGAGGGGCACCTTTGAAATCCTCAAAAATATTAGTTTAATATAAATTCAATCCCCGGATAAAAACCTCTAAAAACGACTCAATTAGAAGATTAGATGAGATAGGGTTGTAATATCATCAACCAATATAATTTAGACATGTTTTGATCTTATTTTAATCCTTATCATTTTGATTTATCCTTATTTAATCTATTTAAGTTTATTTGTGGTAATAAAATTCTATATTTTAAATGATTATAAAAAATCACTTATGTGTTGTTATTTTTCCATAATTGGATAATTTATGCCATTTTAGACTATATAAATTTTAATTTATAATTTTTAAATATTATTTTGATTTTTAAACAATTTAATAATATGTTATTTTTATAAAATAACAATAATGTCAATTTTGAAACTATTCATATATTTGAATTTAAATAAAATCTACACAGAGGATATATTAGAAATAAAATATTTAACAGATTCCTAACATGTCAAAGTTTTCTATAAAGTTTGTGTAGCACATTAAATAGTTCATATAATATTTAGTTTAATATTTTTAAAACCATTTATTTGATATTTCTCTTAATAAAATAATTTCAATATCACTATTACGTCATCTTTAATGATAATTATTTAATCCCTAAAAATTCTAAATAAATTCATATGATGTATATAATAGTATGAGATTTCTGGAGACTATTTATATTAGATGTTTCATGATGTTTATCACTAAACTAAAATTATTATACTTATAATATTTAAGAAAGTGACATGTTGTCACTTTCTTTGGTTTTAATAATAATTAAATAATTTTCATGGAAAAAAGTCCATTAAATGAATCTAATCCGACCCTTAGGTGATCTGGGTCGACTTTTAGTCATCCAATAAGATTTTGGCAGGTTTTAGGGTAATTTTATAATCTTACATTTACCCTTAATTACACGATTTACCTTTAACTATGGTAAATAAAATTTACGGTAGTAACTATTCATAATGCCAAAAAATAAAAAGTAGCCTATTAAAATAATTTTGACCCACTGATTCAAAATATTGAATCAATTTTTCTAAATTAAAAACACATAAGTTGCAGTAATTAATTTAAAATTAATCACGTTGTTAAGAAAACTAGTTTTAGAAGTTAAAACATTGCCAAAGATTGAAATGTTTTTACCTATGAATTCAATGTGAAATTAATGCTAATGACATATATTATATTAAATGGTAAAAATATATTCTATTTATACTTTAAAACTATTAAATATTATAATTTAACCATATAAATTATCTCAACGAAAAAAAGTTGTTTTTAATAAAAAATTAGCGTATATTTACTATTCATCAAAATATGAAAGTTATCAGAAATATATAAAACATTTATCCAAAGTAAATTTTTATATCCAGATTCCAAAGAAGAATTTTATTTTGTCAAATTTAACTTATAAACATGTCAAAAACTAGATTTAATGTGGGAGCACCATCAAAAGGCGGCAAAACTGCATTTTTTGAAAAATACTTATTTTACCCGAAAAATTTATTTTGTTCTTATACCATGTTCTATAAAATGTGTAAGATGAATTATAATGTCATAAAATTCAAATTTTAGTTAATAATATTCATAACGGCTACTTCATAATAATAATATAACCCTATATCATTGTTTAGTGAAACCTGATATTGCGTACAACACACGCTATCGAGGAAAGTTGTGATTGCGTGTAATGCAAGCCAAGTCAAGGTTCCGTGTTGTGCCAGAATCATTAATTGTTTCGTATAACAGAATCCAACCATATTTCATTTATACATTGAATATATATATATATATGTACACTCAATGTTGTGTAGAATGACTATAATAAAATGAACTTGAAATTGTGTGTAACACAATCTAAGAATAGTGTTGTGTATACATCAAGCTAATACAATGTGGCGTATAGCACAAGATAATAATGTTTTAGCATAAAAAACATGACATCAAATAAATTAAAATGAATAATTATCATAAAATATCGGGTTGTTACACCTTATCATCACTGATAATTGTAACCTCCTTCTTCTTACTATAACTTTTCACATAATGGTCTGAAATCCAATCCATTTCGAGGATTATATCAAATTCAATCTTGGGTATGACGATGAGATCAGTAGATAAAAACATTTATATTCCCTAATGAAAACTGACTCATAAATTTTTTTTGCGATGACACTTCCCTTAGGTGTTTTGACTGACAACTCCCATGTTATGTCAAATTGAAAATATCTAATTTTAATAGAAAACTAGGAATATATGAACCAATGCGATGATCCGGAATCAAATAATGAATTGGCTAAACATGAGGAAACCATTAATTTACCTGCCACCATGTCTTTTGGAGCTTCAACCTTAGCAGTAGTGATCACATAAGCCTAGCCTATCTCCCTTATACTTTTCTACGGTAGGATTCCTTGGCACTTAAAATTCATTCACATAATGACAATTTTTTCTACCATTTTAGCATTCAACATTAATATCCTCTTTCTTCCCCTTACAATCACAAGTTTGGTGGACTTTTTCATCACACTTGTAACAGACTCCCATTCCCTTTCGGAAAGTTTCGGGTTGTTTCTCCCTACATCTACTGCAGGATGGATATTCAACTTTTCCCTTTTTCCCCTTATTACAATTTCTAGAATGTTCAACAAATCTCTTTTTCTATTTCTTTTCTTTAAAGTCATAAGACTTTGAGAATCACTTTTATATCTTAACAATGCATGAGACTATTTCTTTGTACTATGATATGTTTTGTGAGACTAATGCGTGATGGAGAAATGGTTTTAACACATCAATGAATTGATCAATCTTATTCCTTGGGTTATGTATATAATATATTTCATGCCTTTCTAACCTTGTAATGTTATCCTCATACCTTGCGACATTATCATCCTGCTATTTCCTCACACTCAGAAATTGTATTTCCATATCTTCTTGATGGTCACAAGGAAAGTGTTTTTCTATGAAAATATCTTTAAACTACCTCCATTACATTTTTTATTCTTCTTCATCTTCCTTTGTGTTTTGGATTAATGAAAACCATTGATCCACATCTCCCGTGAGGCGATAAACTGTCATGACAACTTTTTCCCCTTCGTTACTCCCCAAAGTGTGAAATATTTTTTCTAAACAATTTATCCATTACTCACCTATTAATGGATTTGTACTCCCATAGAATATTTGTGATTTTTACCATATGAAGTGTTCTAACATTGATCCTCCGCGTTGAGGATTAGGGTGCTCCATACGGGTAATGTTATTATTCAAAACCTGAGTGAGTTTTCCTAGTATAGTGATAAGATGATCAGCACCAGATGCTTCACCAGCTCCTCTATAATTATCTTGAGTAGCAGGGAAATACCTACATTGATTAAATGCATTGATATGGTTTCCATTACTTCCACTACGGGCCATTTATAAACAATGGCATACAGTAGATTAATTTTTGAATTGCAATACATAATTCCAAACATGTAAAATAGTTTACATATATTGAATAGTTTATGGATATAATCCATAATCATAAAAATGATTTTATTGAGGATGAATACACTCATAAACCCTTGATAATGGTTTTTAATGAAAATGATAATTATCCTAAGCATATCCCCCAAGAGTGTCATAACCAAGAGTGCACCAATGCCCATTTTTGTGCACCAGTTCCCATTCAAGTCTAGCTCAAATAAGTGTTTTGAGGTTTTACCACTAGGTACATCTATGCCAGAGCTGCCTCAACCCACTCGTATCTATACATGGATGTATTTCTTGGAAACTCACAAAATCCCTAAAGTTCCAAAATTCTAAGAAGTTATTCTATACTAATCATCAAAGTCTATCTTATGGTAATTTTTTCTAATAAAGTATTTTCAAAATATAGCTCCCAAGGTTTATATTAAACATTATCTAATTCCAACTATAATGGACCGACCCTAGTTACCCAGATTTAGTGCATTATTACATAACATTGGCATTATCACAAAAGATGAAATCCTGAAATAATAACCAATTTAGTATGCTTGGATTTACTAGATACATTCATTAGTTTCACATTACAATATAAAATGAAAACAACAACAACATTGTTTCCATTGACCACATTCATATGCCTTATAATATCCCTACAGGTCATTCATAATATACATATTTGCATCCTGGAAAAAATAAAACTTTGTAAGAGATGAGATCAGAAGCTCAGTATGGATAATAATATAGCAGAAAAATTTATAAATATGAAAAAAAACATTTAAGGCAATGTATAAGACTAAAAATTATGTCTTTTAAACATAAACATCTGCATTATATTTCCAATATAAATAAAACAATTCCATTTACTTATTCAAATTAATATTGTACTAGTCTAATAATCACTTGAAATATCAATAGCTACTTTTATAATGCTGGAATGCATAATTTTAGACTTCATAGCCACATATTCAAGGCCTTGTGCCAAGACTAAAAACAATATTTTGTCAAGGCCTTGTCTGAAGACACTAGTTTGACTCATGAGACCGACCGATTCCTCAAGGAGCTATAGAAGGATCCACCCATCACCAAATAAGTCCAATTCATTTCTCATATGAAAAGGTTTAAACATAAGATAAACATTTGTATTAAATCTAGCATACGAAATGTCAATACTTTATCCATAAATCATGAATGGTGTAAAAATAACAAATCCATAGTCAAACATATCACAAAACCTTCAATATAGTATGAAAGATTTGTATCATAATAAATCAACTTCAAACAAGTTTCAAACCCATCAAAGGATGTTGACATTGATGTGATTAAAACTATTTGAAATAAACACCTCTTTCTATTTCGAAATCATTTAAAAGTCACATAATTATAAAAGAAAACATATATTTTAAAAATATTCTTATAATCTTGTATGGTAAGCTTCAATGATTATATAACAGTGTAAAATATCCAAACATGTAGAATATGTTAAAAAAATACATTCTTACCTTAATTTTGTCGAAAAGGTCATAAAGTACCTTGTTTGAAAAATAACAGAAATATTACTTTCAAACTAGTTTATAAAAATTAAAACAAGGGTATAAGTGATTTTGAACCATAGTATAGAAAATATTAAAAGTGTTTTGAAATTCATTTTTAAGAATCATGTATGTGGATGATAATGATGTCCCAGTAGATACTTACGTAAAAACATCCTCGGATAATAAAGAGACTGTGAAATTAACCATTAATTTGTACTTTTTCTTATCTGATGGTATGCTAGCCTCATGTATAATAGTTGAAACATTTTTATTAAATTATTCAATAACTATATACATAAATGTTATATCATATATGATCCTCCAATATTTCTTTGTTAATAATATTTTAGTAGTATCATCATTTCTGGTGCTAACTAATTCGTTATCCATTATATGCTTGGCTACATAAGAAATTAGATTTATGTATATGATGTATTTTATTCATAAAAATAATTATATTATGTTAATAAACATTATTTTTATTCATAAAATGAAAATTATTCTTGAATTATTATGAAGGGGAATGAATCTCATCGCGTTCGTGGAGGCGGTAATCCGTACTTACGCATGAGTGAAAATATAATTATATTGATGGTGAAATCATGTGTAATTGGATTGTATATCATATATACAGAATCATTAATATGTGATATTTATTACTTACATCAGTTATACACATTATTATACCCATAAAAAATGACGTGTTTGAAAAACAAACTGCACTACAACATGGAGATGGAAAGCCATACGTACACACGTACGGTGAAATTTTCATTCATATGATGTATTTAATAATGAATATGGTTGTAAAATTTTTATAATAACATAAAAGTTTATAAAATTCATTGGATTTATTTTTTTTATAATGAAAAAATCTAATAAAGATAAAGAGGAAGAAGAAAAGAACTTGAAAGAGGTGATAAAATATTTACCTCTTCTTCGGGTTCTTCATTTTGATTTGATCAAACAGGCTCCATTGGATTACTTTTTGAACAAATTAAGGCCTCTAAGATGAAGTTATGAATGTTTTGAGTGTATTTGAGTAGGCTTTGGTAGATCCAAATGTATTTGGTGGTGTGAATTTAAGAGAATGGGAAATAATCTTTTATAAGAGAGGTGACGGTCTCATTAGGAAAAGCTTGAAATATTATTTTATTATAAAATACATATGATTTTATAATGGCAAAAAAATGATTTATTTATAGGATAAGGAGTTGATGGGTCATAAAAATCACAACCAATAGGTTTTGGACATGTTTAGGTCACCATATTAACCTTATCTTTTATATTTAACTCTTAGTTAAATAGTTTGACATTTACCATGTCTCTTTGTATTTTTATATTTTATGGTTAATAAACATACTATAACAAGAAATGAGAACACCACATGGTTCATTATATAAGTCATTTTTCTGAAACATATATTTTTATAAAGATTATATTAATTAATAAAATAGTAATTGTTTTAAAATCTCAATTATGTCAATTTTGACACTATTTAGTATTTGGTTTTTGTGAAAATCATAGAAGCTTGATTACTTCAAAAAAAATTATGTAATCAACCCAAACATGTCATATTAACCAAGTAAATTAGTTTAATTCATTAAATGTCTCAAATTATATTTATTTGGATATTTATAATATTAATTATTTTAATATTTCATAAATAAGGTAATTACTACATCATCATTGTGCCATAAGTAAATTAAATTATTAATGTGTAAAAATTAAAAATAAAATTCCACTATGTATGAAATATTTTTATATTTATAATGAATATTTATATATGAATAAATCATATGTATAACCCAATTTTAACAATGGTTTAGTTATTAAACATTGAATTCAACTCTTTTAACTATGCTTTAAATAGCATAATAATAAATGTCATAATCTAATCCATGTTGACCAAAGGGGATCATATATTATTCTCAAGGTTTTTTTGGTCCAATTCTACTTATCCAATAAAATTAGTACATGTGTTAGGGTAATTATAATATCAATTTTACCATTAATATCCCTATTTACTTTTAACCATGGTAAATAAAAGTCAAAAGTAACTGTTTACCAAAAATTATTTTCATCTCATTGAACCACATTTTACTTACTGATATCAACTGTGTCTCTTGGATTTTTGAAATTAAACTCACATAAGTGGTAAAATTTTGTTTTTTTTTCAAATTAGTAAATGCTCTTAGAAGGTGGGTAAAAGTCGGTAAAAAGTTCAATAAAATTATATATATATATATATATATATTTATTATAAAATGACTCTAATGAATTATATTGAACATATATAGTTTTTATTTATCTATTTTGACATAAATTAAATTAAAATAAAATAACTAATTATTTAAATAAAAAGTCATTTTTAAACAATAAAGCAGCGTTTTTCACTATTCCTCAAAAATTGAATGTTCTCAGAAAAATGCTAAAAATTCACCATTAGATAATTTTGATATTCAGACTCCAAATATAATTCCATTTTGAAAATTAAAATTTATAAAATTTTAAAAAGGGTGTATTACCATTCTTAACAGCTAGTTTCATTGGTCATGGTATGTTAAAACACTATGTTGTGTACAACGCAAGCTACTGCATTATTCAAAGGGAAACGTACTATGGAATCTTGGGGTGTTACATAAACCCATCAAAAATTACATGAATGAACCTAATATGGTTAAACTAACCCAAATAAGTTTTGATGAGGTTCTTGAATCTTTCATTAATGAAGTTTAATTTTATTATTCAAGTCATTAACATCAATCATGAACACCTTCAGGCATAACGTAAGGGGTTTCTTATCCCAATTTTAATTTTGTGAGATTCACATTGTTCTCCTCATATTTCTTAAATTTTGTGAATTTTGTACTAAGATTTGATATATATTATCATGATTTTATTTATATTTATGGTATTTAGTGATTCATTTGGTGGTTATTAATTATTGGTCATAAAACATGATAGATTACAATGTGGTAAGGGACTTTGTCTCAATTTCCATTTTATTTTCATTTACTTGGTATTGTGCACCTAATCATTCTTATGTGGTGTATCCACTTCCAATTTTGGAAAAAATTTCATTTGAAATTTTAAATATATTATATAAAAATATTTTGGTTTCATGGATATGAGTATTAATTGAAGACGTATAACCTTTTATATACTGTGTTTATTTGGAATGTTGTTTTAACTAGGGATTTATTTATGAATCAGTATCCTCTACTCTAAAAATATTAAGATGGTAGATTGTACTTATATTAAATCTTTGTATAATGAATGCTTTGGACTTGTAGCGATGGGAGGGGTCCTCTATATCCCCATGATGCATCGATAGGTCTCAAGTTATAAATTAGTTGGTAAAAAACCCTTCGATTTTGTTCCAATAAATCAAATATGTCTCTACCCATAGATTATAATTGTTTCAATAGTATATTGGTTTCATTGTAACACCCCATACTTCCACGGTATGTTTCATATGAAAAATGCAGTAGCTTGCGTTGTACGTAACTTAGAGTTTTAACAGACCATGACAAATGAAACTAGCCGTTATGAATAGTAATACCAACTTTTTGAAATTTTATAAATTTTAATTTTCAAAATGGACTTAAATTTTGGATTCAGAATATCAAAAATTAGCTTAGGGTGAATTTTTGGTATTTTTCTGAAAACGTTCAATTTTTGATGAATAGTGTAAAACATTATGTTCTTGTTTAAAACTGAATTTTTATATAAGTAATTAGTTACTTTGTTTTAATTTATTTTAGGTCAAAATAGATATATAATACCTATATATGTTCAATGTAATTCATTGGGGTCATTTTATAATATGATTAGATATAAAAAACTTTATTGAACTTTTAACCGTCTTTTACCCACCTTCTAATAGCATTTAAAAATTTTCATAAAACATAATATTACAGCTTCTGTGAGTTGAATTTCAAAAACCAGAGAGACAAGGTTGATATCACTATGTAAAATGGGGTTCAGTAAGATGAAAATAATTTTTTGTGAATAGAAACTATGGACTTTTATTTACCACGGTTAAAAGTAAATAGGGAAATTAAGGGTAAAAATGATATTATAATTACCCTAAAACAACTTATAATTCAATTGGATAAGTTAAATTCGACCAAAAACAACCTTAGGAATAAAATATGATCCCATTTGGTCCACTTGGATTAGATTAGGACACTTATTTTTATTTTATTTAATGAAGAGTTGCAAAAGATAAATTCAATGTTTGATAATTAACTATTTTTAATATAGGGTTAAAAATATGATAAATTCTACTATAAATATTCATTTGAATGATAAAAATATTTCATACATAATGGTATTTTATTTATAAATTTTAGACATTAGGTAATTAAATTTATTTATGACACAATAATGATGGAGTAATTACCTTATTAATGAATGACTAAAATAATTTATATTATAAATATCCAAATAAATGTAAATTTAGACTTATGATGTATTAAACTAATTTTCTAGGTTAATATTACATGTTAGGGTTTATTAAATAAATTTTATTCGAAGTGATAATGTTTTTATGGCTTTCAAAAATATCAGATACTAAATTGTGTCAAAATTGATATAATTGAGTTTTTCAAACAAATAATATATTATTAATTGATATAATATTCCTAAAAATATAAGGATCATCCCAAAGACTTATATAAGGTTATATATACTAATAAGGAACCACGTTGAGTTCTCTTGTCTTATTATAGTATGTTTATTAACCATATAATATAAAATTACAAATAGATATCGTAAATGTAAAACTATTTAACTAAGAGTAAAATATAAAAGATAAGATTAATATGGTGACCTAAACTTATATAAAACCTATTTTTTGAGAGGTTTTCAAACCATAACCACATAACCCTCTAAATAAATCATTTTTGAGCCTTTAGAAACTAAAAATTATTTTATCATAAAATAATATTTCAAGCTTTTCCTAAAGTGCCCCTCACCTCTCTTATTAAAGGGTACTTCCCCTTATCTTAATTTCACACCTCCTAAGCCATGTGGCTCGGCCAAATTCTACCCAAATATCCTCAAATATTTCTCACATCATCCTAGATTCAGTTTTTGGGTCTGAAATCCAGCCTATGGAGCCCTTTTGAACAAATCCAAAGGAAGAACACGAAGATGAGGTAAATATTTCATCACCTCGTTCAATTTCTTTTCTTCTTCCACTTCCTCTTTCATTGTTGTTTCCATTATAAAATAATAACTACAATATCATATAGATACTGTGATGTTAATGAAGAAAATGGTACAACCATATTTATTATTCAATCCATCATATGAATGACAAAGTCACCATATGTGCGTATACACAACTTTTCATCTCCACATCGTGGTGTTGTTTGTTATTGAAACACTTAATTTTTTGGATGGGTTTAATAATGAGTATAACTGATAAAATTAATAGATACATCATGTTAGTGATTCTGTATATATGATGTAACATCCAATTACATACTATTTAACCATCAATATAATGATATTGTCACTCGTGCGTACGTACAGATTACCATCTCCAAGAACGCGAAGTGATTCATTCCCCATTGTAATCATTCAAGAATAATTTTAATTTTATGTATAAAAATAATTTTTTTGAACATAATAAATTTATATATATGAATCAAATACATCCTATCCATAACAAACATGGCTTACGTAACCAATCATATAATGGAAAACAAATCAGTTAACACCCAAAATGATGATACTACTGAAATATTATTAATAAAGAAAATTAGAGGATCATATATGATATCATATTTATGTAAATAGTTCTTTTATAATTTAATAACAATGTTTAAACTATTATACAAAAGGATAACATATTATCTACTAAGGAAAAGTACAATGTAAGGGTTAATTTCACATTCTCTTTATTATCTGAGGTTGTTTTTACATAAGTATCTACTGGGACCTCTTTATCATCCACATCCATGTTTCCTAAAAATGTATTTCAAAACATTTTTACTATTTACTAGACTACGTGTTAATGTAATTTATATTTTTTTTTGAATTTTTATAAAATGTTTTGAATGGAATCTTTCCATCATTTTCCAAACTAAGTACTTTATGACGTTTTTCAACAAAATTATGGTAAGAATTTCTTTTTTTAACTTATACTGTGGGTGTGCCTATTTTCCACCATTATATCATCTTCGAGGCTCTCCATGCAAGCTTATAATAATATATTCAAAATTATTTTTTTCTTTTATAATGATGTGACTTTTAAATGATTTCAAAATAGAAATAGGTATTTATTTCAAATAGTTTTCATTTTATCTCTGTCAAAATCCTTTGATGGATTTTAAACTTGTTTAAAGATGATTTATTATGATACAAATCGTACTTATTGTATTAAAGGGTATGTGATATGTTTGACTGTGGATGTGTTATTTTTACACCATTCATGGTTTATGGATAAAGTATTGACATTTGATATGGTAGTTTTTATACGAATGATTATGTTATATTTAATCCTTTTCATATGAGGATTGCGTTGGACTTTGTAAGTAATGGGTGGAGCCAGCTATAGCTCCTCCAAGAATCGGTAGGTATAATGAGGCTATCTAGTGTCTTGGCACAAGGCCTTGATATAATATTATTTGTAGGCTTGGAATAAGGCATTTACTATGTGGTTATGAAGTCTGCATTATGCATTCCATGATTATGAATGTGTCTATTGATATTGCATGTGATTATTTGACTAGTATAATATCCATGTGAATATGTAAATGGAATTATTATTTTTCCGTATTATACTAAATTTCACATTTAAATGGATTTTGTTTTAGTCTTATAAATTACCTTAAATATTTATTTTATTTATGAATGTTTCCACTATATTGTTATCCTTACTGAGCATCTGAGATCACCCCTTTCTACATTTTATTTTTCCCTAGATGTGAAGAATTATTTTATGGATGACCATCAGGGATAGGCTAAGGAAATAAGTGTATCCAAAAGGGGATAAAATTTTGTTGACATTTTTATTTTATGATGTAATGTAAAACATATGAATGTATCTAGTACTTCTAAAGATACTAAACTTATTGGTCATTTGGGATTAGACCCCTTCTGATCATGCCAATGTTATGTAATAATGCACCGACTCTGGGTAACTGGGGTCGGGGCATTACAATCCAATACCAGCTACATGACATATAATTAATAAGCATATCTCATTAATCATTTTTAGTTATTACTATCCATGAAGTTTTCACTATGAAAAAATCTATGGTTGTTGTTTCATTCTCAGTTTATTAATTGCATGCATTATTCATTTATCCACCATACCGCATTGACTATGTAAATTTTTTATGATTTTAGTTATTGTTGAATTAGGGGTTTTTTATATGTAACCCTTACAACAACGAGCCTTGCTGAACTATTGGTTTGACACACTTGGTGGATATGCTTAGAATAATTTACATTTTCATTGCAAGCCATTATGAAGGATTTGAATGTAAATTTTCCCTCAAAGAAACCATGTTTATGAGAGTAGCTATGAATATAACTTCAATTTTTTCTATGTACTATTCTTTTTGAGATTATAAATTATGATTCATAACCTAATCTAGTGTATTAAATCATTTAGAAATGGCGCCTTATGGAAGAACGAGAATCAATACTTGTGGTAAATGTAGGGATTTCCACACTAAAAAAATCAACACAATTAATGTTGGAGTAGATTAGATCTTGACCATATTGGGAAAACATACTTAGTTTGGGACGAATAACCATGATACATCTTTTTTGGATCGTTTAATGTGAATGAAGCCCTCATATTTTAGTGGGACTGCTAATCTAGTAGTAGGTGATCAGTAGATAAAGTACCTTGAAAAAATATTCATGATATTAAGATGGAATGAAAATAAAAAGGTAATGAGGGTTGTATATTGTCTTAAGGGTGAGGTTGATC
This sequence comes from Viscum album, assembly GCA_963277665.1. Classification (NCBI taxonomy): domain Eukaryota; kingdom Viridiplantae; phylum Streptophyta; class Magnoliopsida; order Santalales; family Viscaceae; genus Viscum; species Viscum album. The sequence goes on from OY728150.1 coordinate 1,621,059,151, forward strand.
AATGGTGGTCCTTGATCTAGGATACCATAGAGGAAGAAGAAATAAAATATATGGACTGGAGTAATTTTATTGAAATATTCTTTGACAAATATTTAATTAGAGAGAAAAGAACTGAAATGAAGAAGAAATTCTTTGGCATAAAGAAAAGGGTAGAAGAATGTGCTGTAGAGTATGAAAATATATTCAAAAGATTATGCAGGTATACTATATCTTATATAAATATTTTTTAAGACAAAATTGAACATTTAATTTAAGGTCTTATGACAAGTATTCTAAAGACACTAGCTTCTCAAACATTTTCATCATATGATAAAAATGGGTTATGTTCCAACAAAACAGGGAATGAATTTTCTAGATCAGTTTTTTTAAAGGGAAACAAAGATAATAATAAGTATAATAATAACCATGGAAATGGTTATGTTCCAAAGAAGAATAAGAGAATGAAGAAATTACCATTAGGCAATAAATGTTGAATAAATCATCCTGGGAAATGCTTGAAAGGCATGTAAGTCTTCTATAAGTGTGGAGAAAAACGTCATCGATCTAATTAATTCAAGGGGAAGAAATAATTTGATGATATTCAATTCTACATTTGAAGAGATATGATACAGTATGAAAATGAGTGTCCTAAGAACCAAGGAATCTTTCCTAAGGAAAGACCACAACAAAAATGGAAAGCATATACGATTACAACTACAGAGGTTTAAGTTTCTAATGATGTGGTGGTCTGTACTTTAATTATTTCCAAAAACATAGCCAATTCCTTATTTGATTTTATATAATCACATTCATTTATATAATCCCAGTTTTCCAATAAAATTAGACACGTCCAATTTGATTTAATAAAGGATTTGTCAGTCAAAACTCCTAGAAGGTGTATCATTGCAACAGAGGTGTGTTGATCAGTCCCCCTAACGACGCATAAAAATGATTTAGTTACTAACATTGTCATTATACCAAGGATTTAATTTGATATAATTATCAGTATGAATTGGATATAAAATTATGATGTAAAGATCTATGTCAAGAAGAAGGATGTTACAATTTTTTAGAACGGTTTATAATACATTATCTTTAGGGAAGAAACATCACCATCTGATTCTTATCTAGATCCACCACCAGTAGCTCTATGGAATGCAATTACTAGAGAGTAAGAGAACCAAATATCTATTGGTGGGGAAATAATTCATCAAATTGATTATGTACATAGAGTGAATGAATAGATTGACATATTTCTAAGGGATTTACCTGGACATCCTCTAGAGTGGGAAGCTGAGTGGTCTATTGATTTAATTCATAGTGAAATACCTGTTTAATTAACTCCCTATATAATGGACATTGTGGAATTATTAGATTTAAAGAAACAACTAGAGGAATTTAGTGATAAAGGATTTATTCAATCTAATGTTTATCCCTGGGGATCTCATGTATCCTTTGTTATGAAGAAAGATAGATCCACGAGGATATGAATTAATTATAGGGAAATTAATGCGATTAAAAAAAGAATAAGTATCCACTGCTAAGAATTTATTATTTATTTGATCAAATTCATGGAGAAAAATGTTTTTCAATATTGAAATTTGATCTGGATGTCATCAAGTGCATGAGGAAGGAAATTATTCCAATGACAACATTTCGAAGAAGATATGGGCATTATGGGTTTACAATTATTCCTTTTGGACTAAATAATGTACCCTCTATTTTCATTGATCTAATGAATTGGGATTTCAAGCAGTATCATAATAACTTTGTTGTGGTATTTATTGATGATATCGTTGTATACACCAAAAGCTGGAAAGACCATGAGAATCACTTGGGGATTATTATGAAAACTCTTTGAGGAAATGAAATATATTGGATGGTTAGTAGGTGTGAATTTTGGATTCAATCAGTTTATTTTCATGGATATAGTGTCTCTAAGGTTTTAAACTTAGATGATCTTGTGAAGACAATGGCAATCCAGAAATGTCCCTTGCTAATGAACATAACCGAGGTACATAGTTTTATTGGCATAATATGCTACTATCAGTATTTCTTCTAGAATTTTGATTGACTGAATAACTTTCTAACCAAGATCACAGGTAAAGGGGTTATGTTTGTATGCCCAAAAATGTTCATAATTCTTTAAAGAATGGAAAAGAATATTTTTCAATGCCCTAATTTTGACTCTTCCATCAGGAAATTATGGATTAATGATATACAGTGATGCATCAAACAATAGACTAGGTTGAATCCTTATAAAAAATGATAATGTTATTTCTTATTCATCGACGAATTTGAAGAATCATGAGAAAAATTAACCATCTCATGATATTGAGTTAGAATTTGTAATCTTTGCTCTGAAAATATAGAGACATTATCAATATATTGAAAGATGTGAGATATATACATATCACAAGAGTTTGAAATACATTTTTACATAAAAGAACTCAACATGAGGAAAAAGAGATGGCTTGAGTTACTCAAAGATTACGATTGATCAATAAACTACCATCCAAGAAAAGAAAATATAGTGTCAGATGCATTATACATGAAATATCATCAACTTATGACCCAAATAAGGATTGGGAGAGATCCTATATTCATCAATCTACAAATTATGGATATTGGAATTGTTATGGATGTAAAAAAGCAATTCCTTTATGAAATTATTGCTAAAACATTTTTACTATAGAAGATAAAAAGTTATCAATCTGATGATGAGAATCTACAAAAGAACATTAATGATGTTAAGGATGGAAGATTGGCAGACTTAGTGTATGAGGAAGGAGCTCTAATATTTGGGAATGGGTTATGGGTTCCATCAGTACTTGAGATAAAAAAGTAACTATTACATGATGTTCATAGCTAAAATTTCTCTATACACCGTGGTATCACTAATAAGTATAAATATATAAAGGAATATTTGTTATAGAAAAAAATGAAGTGAGAAATTGCTTACTATGGTTCAAGGTTTTCTTTCTTCCTACAAGTGAAGGTAGAGAGACAACATGCTAGAGGGTTCATGAAACCTCTACCTATTCCGGCGTGGAAGTGGGATTACATTATGATGGATTTTATCATAGGGATACTAAGTACACCTATATTGAAGGGTTCAATATGGGTAATTTTTTGTCACCTATTAAAGCACATTTCCATGCTATTAGTGAGGATTTACAACTTGAGTTCCTAGAAAGACATTATAATAAGGATGTTTTTAGACATCATAGTGAACCTCTATCGATTTTGTCTGATCTAGATCCCCAGTTTTTATCAAAATTATATAAACTTTTCCAAAATTATTTGGATACTGAGCTTCATATGAGTACTGCTTATCACCCCCAAATTAATGGACAATTTGAAAGGACTATTCAAACACTAGAAGACATGTTGAAATCATTCTTTCTTGAGTTTCAAGCTAAGTGTGATCAATACATTCTTTTGGTGGAATTTGTCTATAAAATTAGTTTCCATTATTGCATTTAAATGGCTCTATATGAACCATTATATGGAATGATGTTTCAAACTTAAACTTGTTGGGATAGAGTTCGGTAGAATAAATGTATAGGCCCAAAACATATTGAAGAGACAACTAAAAGGGTAATGAAAACTCAGGCACATCTTAAATATCCTAAATTAGGAAAAAGAGTTACACTGACAACCCAAAAAAGGATTTATAATTCTATATTGAAGATCATGTATTTCTAAAAGTATCTTCCTGGAAGGGAGTCTTAAGTTTTAGTAAGAAACTAAAACTAAGCCCTGGGTACATTGGACCATTTGAAATTGTGGAAAAGATCATAGCTGTAGCGTATCGTTTAGTAATTCCACCAAGTCACTACAAAGATCAAAATGTTTTCCATGTGTCATTGTTAATGAAATACATTCCACACCCAACACATGTACTTCCCTATGATGAAATAGAACGAGAACATGATTTTTTACTATGAAGATCCAATCGATATTTTTGACATAATGGAGAAGGTATTGAGAAATATGACAACTCATCTTGGAAATTGTCTTATAGAAACCATAAAATAGAAGAAGAAATATAAGAACATAAGGATGTTATGAAAAAGAACCACCCACATTTTTTAAGGGCATTATACAAGAAAAAATTCTAGTATGAAATTTCCCAAGGTGAGAATAATATAACACCCCAAACATTTTATGGTATGTTTCTCTTAAATAGTTTCAATTCATTAGATAACCTATATTTCTTGATGTACTGAGTCCTTGTGAAACAAAACATGGTTATATATAGGATAAATTCATAACATGGACATTAAACATAAATATTCCACTTCATTGTTTTGAATTTTTAAAAACAATCGTCTTTTGTTATTATCAGTAAGTTATTTGGTGTCTAATGAATACAACTTATATTTCGGTGAAAATTAACATAACCATATGAATATTAATATGAATATTAATATGAACCTTATGATTAGTATATCATAGTATTATTTTAGTTTCATATGGTTATAAGGAAATAATATGTTGATAATCTTTCAAGGTGTTAAAAAATGAGTTATAGATTTAATATTGTTATTTTTGAATAAAATATGATTTTATTTAAAAAATAAATTAATAATATATAGAAAATTATTTTCCAAAAAATTGATTTTGTTTTTAAATTATACATGTCAAAAAAAAGGTTAGGGTGATTTTGTTTGTATTTTTTGTGAAATTCTTGAATTCTTGATGAATAGTAAACGATGATAAATTATGATAAATGCTAAAAACATGTTTTACTACATCATAGGAGATGAAAAGTTAATTTAAGTCTAGTTGGATCAATCTCATATGTAATTATTACTATTTGGGACCACATTACTTAGGAATCTTCATATTCTTGAGAAAAAATATTTAAATAATGATTAAAATAATTGAAAATTCCTCCAACCCTCCACTTTATAAACCACCCTCACCCCCTCTTCCTCCCACACCACTCAAGATTCAATACATTATAAATTTTGTTAAAATATCTCCCTAAGATCCTACCCCTTGGCCAATACCTTCTTGCCTCAGAAAAATGCTAAACACAAAGGTCCTAAGGAGATTATCAAGGAGGAGTACTCAAGAAGTGAACCTCTCGTCCCTTTTCATTCAAAATCTTTTACAAGTTCTATTCTATTTTTCTCTCTCATCACCTCACCACATCCAAATTCATGGATAAATATATTAACTTACATTTCATTTAATTTTATTATTCTAATTTAATATTTCAACATCATCTCTCTTTTCCCCAACCTCTTACAATAAAAATGAATACATCGTCAGAGAAGTGTTAATTTATCACATTAAAGGATGACAACTTTTCAATTTATATTACAATCTTCAAGACTGGTCATGAATCCATTTTAATGTTTGAACAATATCATTATATTTTTATTTTACCTTACTCAATGTTCGTGAATCTTTACACACTCATAATATAAATTAATAATACAAAACAACTTCATTATGCACAAAACCACCGAGTTAATCCAATGCATTTGTAATTATCTTTTAACTAATGAGTCATCATCATGGTATGTAACCAAAAATTATTATAAGATAAATTATATCCCTATAATATAACTAATAATATATATTAAATATTCAAGATGTTAGGCACCATTTCAAAATAACTTCCATTCATGAATACAAGTAAACCAATCATGAAAACCAAGGAAGAAAATGATTCCAAATACAATAAAATTAAACTTCGTAAACCCATAAAAACGTTTTGAATGAACCTAATAAGGTCAATATAAACCACATAAATTTATATGAGGTTATTTAATTATTAATTAATCAATCTAAATTTTATTATTCAGTTCATTAAGATCTATCGAGATCAATATCGGGCATAAGGTAAGAGGTTTCTTCTATCACTTTTTATTCTGTGAGATTTCCATTACTTTCCACTTATTTATACATGTCATGTATTGTCTACTTCCATTTGATATATATTATCACCATCCTCTTTATAATTATGATCTTATATGACTAATTTTTGTGGTTTTTAATTTTTAGTCATATGACTCCATTGATTACAACGTGGTAAGGGACATTGTCTCAATTTTCATTACATTGTCATTTACTTAGTATTGTCCACCTAATATTTCTTATGTGGCATATACACTACCCATTTGGGATAATTTTTCATTTGAAATTGTAAATTTATTATATATCCATATTCTTCTTTCATGGATTTGACTTTTTTATGCAATATACCAATTTACATAATGATTATTTTGAAAGTTATTTTAACTATGAAAATACTGATGAATAATTATCCTCAAATCTATAAGGATATTGAGAAGATAGATTTGATTTGTAGTAAATATATGTATAATGAATTATTTGGACTTTTAGTGATGTGTGGGGCTCGCTATAGCCCCCCAATCTCTCAACTGGTCTCCGGAGAAAAATTATTTTGTGACAAACACATAGAGTTTGTTTCCAAAAATAAAATAGGTTTCTAACCACATACATAAACCATTTAGAAGGTATAGTTGTATCATGTGCTATATAAATGATGTAAAATTAAGAAACATATATCTTTATTCATTTTCAGTTATTACTATCCATAAGGATTTAACTATGAGAAAATCTATGTATGTAGTTTCATTCTCTGTTTATTAACGGCATATGTTTTTCATTTATTCACCATGCCATATTGAATATACCAATTTGTTATGAATTAATTTATTATTGATTCTTGAATATACTATTTTTAAACATTATTGATCATTTTTTATCACCCCTTTCATTTTTTGACCTTCAATAGGTTATGAGGAGTGGACCATTTATTAAGATCTCAGGGATGAAGCATTTCAGTTTTTGTTATGTATTGTATTTTGTTACACTTCCCAATGTATTTTTTGAGTAGTAAGTATGTAACTAGTTTCTTCCAGAAAACTAAACTGATCGTTCTATCATGATTTAATTCCTTTTAATCATGACAATGTAATAAGTAATGCAATGGATCTAGTATTATAGGGGTGGGGTGTTAAACAAATATCGTAATAGTTTAGTGTATTTGGATACTTGAAAACAAAAACAACTAGTTCATAAAACATCTATATCATATCATGATTTATCAATCACAACTAGAACCCATTTTTGAAACATTTTACTCAATACCCTTATTCAAATCATGTTGGAAAAGAAACATCAAAATGGGTGTGCTGAAATTACTAGTAAGGGTAATCGTGGAAAATATGTTACCAAACATAAAATTAAAAATGTGAAAACATGAACATAAATTTTTAAAAAAACATACAATATTTAATATATACCAAATTTTCAATCATGAACTAAATCATGGTAATTCATAAGGCATAAATCATAATGGAATCATGAACCATGAGAAAACAGTATATTCTTAAAACATGGAATTGTGGAAAACAAATAATCACCTAATATGATTTCCATAGTATCCAAGTCATTTTTCTAAGACCATCATAGTTGAAAATGTTCATTACTGAAGTGGGTAACTTGTTGCTCCAACCATGTATTATAGAACATGATTTACTTTTCATTCTAGCCCTGTATTATGGAACCTTATTTACTTGCCATTATATTCTTGTAAATATCATGAGATATAAATATTTACCTAATGCATTTGACGGAGATATTTTCCCCACCCATCTGATAATTAAATCGATGTTACATATTCCACAAAAACATAAATCATAGTATATCCCAAAGAATAAAATGGTTTTCTTAGACATCATTAAATCATAAAAAAATACATATAAAATATTATTCAATAATTAAAACAATGAAATAATAGTAATAATAGGTAAATAAACATAACCCTATTTAAAGAGCGTCAGCATAGATGGAAAATATTTTTCATAAAATACTTGAAATAATTTCTTTTTAAAAATATCCATTCTTCTTAAAAAACATTTTATTTTCTCAAAGTGAAACAATGTTTTAAAAGAAAATAATTTAATTGAAAATATAATTAAAATATATAAAATTAATATTCATAGAAATAAGTAATTTTGAATACAAAAAAATCCGTACATGCCATATCAGTTTAAAAAAAAAATCTTGTCATACTCTTTCCAGAAATGTCAAAAAGTACCTCGTATAGAAACCAAAAAAAATATTACTTCCATACCATTTAATAAAAATTAAACAATGGGTAAAATTGAATTTAAAAAATAGAATAATAATATAATTAATTCTATATATTTAGGAAACATGTATGTGGATGATAATTATACCCTATTAAATACATAAAAATAAATAATCTCATATAATAATGAGATTTCAAAATTATCCCTTACCTAATGTATGATTTCTTATATATGTTTTTGAAACACCTATATAGTACGTTTAAACAAATTATTAACATTTAATAGAAAAATAATAATATATATTATATCACATTTGATTCACTTATGAATTTCTATTATTCATTATTTATCAATTCCATTTTATAGCAATATTTTGGGTAATAATCGTTTTTTATCATACTTGTTTTGACTTGTTATTATAGATATTATCACATAGATCATGATTTACATACTTACAGAATGGAAAAAAATATTTATATAAAATAAATATTAATTATATAAATATATATATAATAAATGGATAAATGAAATGGAAAACACCATTTTTAGATACGATCGGTCATAGGTATGCAGGAACCCTGTTTCTTTTTCCTTATCAAATTGAATGGAAGAAAGTGAATGATATATATATATATATAGTAGAATTATTATGTAATATATTTTATTATTATCTATTATATACTTTATAATCTTTTTTTAGTAGTTAATGTGGAGAATGAATCTCACTGGGTCTTAGAGATGGTAGGCCGTACGTATGCACGAGAAACAATATAACTCACTTAAAGGTTAAATGGTATAGAATTTGATGGTATATTAATTATACAGAATAATTATCATGTTATATTAATTATATATAAATAATTATACTCATCATTATACCCATCAGAATTATGTATTGTTGAATAAAAAATTACACCACAACGTGGAGACAGTAAGTCGTACGTACACATGCATGGTGATATTTTGAGTAGAAAGATAGAAAAAAGAGGTATATGGTAGAACTATAATTAAAACAACATCTTTAAATCTATAAGATACATTATTTATTACTTTAGTATGGTAAATATATAATAATAGGATGTAAAATAAGAAAATAATTTTGAAAGAGGTGATAAAACAATTACCTCTTTTTCAAGTATCTCATTTTAATTTCGACAAAAGCTCTCCAAAGGATAGAATTATGTCTAAATTGTGGACTCTAGTATAAAGTGACAGATGTTTTTAGAGGAAAAGACTATGGTATGGCTGAGAAAAGGGGCTATATAAATGTGATTAAAGGAGAAGGAGATGTTCCATTTTATAGGAGAGGTAAAGTGCACTTTACGAAAGTCTTTAAATATTAAATTATTATAAATTTATTTTCAGTTTATAATGTTCCCAACTCATTTATTTCAAAGATAAGAACATGATGGGTCTACATCATATCAACCAATATGTTTTAGAAAATATTATGTCACAACATTGACCTTATATTTAATCTTTAACCCCTAGTTAAAAACATTAACTCTTACCATTTCTTCGTGTATTTTCATATTATATGGTTACTATAGTTACTATAAAATGACAAGAGAACCTAAAGTTGTAAATTAAGACATTTTTACCATTATATAAGTCTGTTGGATTGATCGTATATTTTTTGCACTATTAAATCATTTAAAAATATATTATTAGTTTTAAAAACTCATTTATGGCATTTTTTTTACTATTTAGTATATGAGTTTTGTAAACGTCATAAAAACTTGATTAATTCGAACGAGAGGCATTAAATCATCCATAAAATGTCAATTTTATACAAAAAATTATTGGGTGACCTCAAAATGGTCAAATTAAATTTATTTTAATATTTATAATATCATTTATTTGAACATTTCATTAATAATGTAATAACGACATCATCATTGTGTCATAAATAAATTTATTTTATTCAATATTTAAAAATTATAAATAAAATACCATGGTGTAGTAAATATTTTTCTTCTAATGACTATTTATAGTCCAATAGATTATTTATATAAACCAAAATAAAATTGATTTAGTAAAATGATACATATTTATGTTATACTTCCCTTTACTTAAAATTAATTATTATAATATGTCATTTTCATACCCAAGTGGTTCTCAAATTCCAAAGGATTAGCCGAAAGATTTTTTGGTTGACCATGACTCTTAAAATAAGATTATTACATGTGTTAGGGTAGTTTTATAATATTATAATATTGTTTTTACCATTATTTACCTGATTTACCAATAAACCATGGAAAATAAAAATATTTTTTGAAGTTATTATTTATACTGTAGCAGCGCAAGCACTATAGAAGTACTGCTCACCGAGGGGTCCTATAGGCCAAAAAATGGGGTTTTAAGCATTGTATTCAGGCCGCTTGTCCTTGTGCCTTCTTGATATGTAATGGGTCTCCCTCTAACCAGACGAAAAATATTTATATTCATTAATAATAAATTGAGGCTTCAACCCCAACATTAAAAAAAAGAAAGCTAGTTTTGAAGAATTAAAAACAATCAAAATATTAACATGCGTTTACATCCAATTTAAATATGAAATTACTTAAAATGACCAAAATTGGATTAAATTATAAAAAAAATCCAATTACACTATAAAACCAATTAAATATATAATATATCAATATAAATAAATTAGTGGAAAATGTACTTTTGAATAAAAATGCAGAATTTTTCACTATTCATTAAAATGTTAATTTCATTAGAAAAATACCTAAATTTTGACCGTGGTAAACTTTATTGACCCTCTTCAAAAGAAGAAGTTTTTTTACTTTAAATATAACATATATAATTTTCAAAATACTTATTTAAAAAGTGTTCTCCATCAAAAGGAGGTAAAACTGTAATTTTTCTAAAAATAATTCATTTTTAAGAAAACTTGAATTTTTTGTTATATCATATATAGAAAACATATATAATGAATTTAAAACATTACATTGAATATATTACATATACATCTTAATAATTAAATACATTAAAGGTGATTTTATTATTTTATATACTCACTAATTTTCAATTAAATATTTTTAGTAGGTAGTTAATAATATTCATACCCACCATTATAATGACTAGGTTATAATATTTAGTTATCATATATACCTGGACTTTTGTGAAATAAATTATATCAAAAAACATGAAATTGTGTGTAACAGAAGCCATGAATAGTGTTGTGTATACTGTAAGTTAATACAGTGTTGCGTCTTGCGTAATCAAATCATTGTGTAGCTTACAACACAAGGAATCAAATAAATTTAAAAGGATGTATTTAATAAAATATAGGGGCGTTACATTCTACCTTCCTTAAAATGAATTTCACACTCAAATTTTTTTGGGTTATAAAATGTTTACTATATGAAATTTTCTTTCATAGACACCGACATCGTAAAAATGAATATTAATACTTCATTTTTTAAAGGAAAGTTATAAACATTATGGTTAACAAAATTAACTCATCACCCTGTTTCCACATAGGAAAACATATATGGGATTTGAAAACATTGATATAGAATAAAAATCTATCCCCAATGTTCTGATGGATACTTATAGTGGAATTGGTTTAAAGAATTATGAAATCCAGAAATCCATAAATCTATGATGATTTAAGGGACCATATTATTCACCAAATAAAAATGTAATAAGATAAAATTTTTGGTTTTCAAAATCCTTTCCCAAATGTTAAAGTATTTTTCCTGAGAATAAATACTTACATGATTTTTATAAAATATCACAGTTGTTTGTGTCTTGAATAATTTCCACTTCATCTCTTATTTAATGAAATGAAGTTGAATTTTTTATTCATGAATTATTAGCAGGCCATGTAATAGAATGATAAGTTATTCTATTGGTCTCATCAAAAAAGTTATCACAGTTAATCAAATGTGCATAAGTCCACCTATAGTGAGATAATACTCTATTGGTCTCATCAAAAAAGTTATCACAGTTAATCAAATGTGCATAAGTGCACCTATAGTGAGATAATACTTTAGTCTAATAAATATCAACTAAAATATAACTTCATTATCCATAAATATAAAACATTACAATCCTTCCAAAAATTGAAAATATAGAACATTAGAAAGAGGTGAAATAAATAGACATAACATTTCTCTCCCATATCTCATACTGTAGTTCATGGTTCTCACATTCCATACTTGTGGATACCTTAACCATGTATTCTCTTTAAACAAAATAATAAATTGAATTACCATTGAACTTTAGTGAAAAGATTCATTTTGTCAGAATTAACTCTTTCCACAATCCAAAAATACCAAAAATTATATATAATCAAACCGAGATATCACTTTGGTTTTATATCAATCACGAGGCCTTTAATACCATCAAACATCTCATTATATTCTTATCCCATCAATATGCACATATCATTCATTTTCAAAAAATATCTGAATAAATTTTAATGGTTACTGGTATCATTCATCATATACTTCTAAATACATAAGAAAAAACAATAGTGCAACAACCCATATATGTTTCATTATTCTATAATACCATAAAATTACTTCTACAACCTTATTTTTTATAATAATGTAATCATTACACTATCATCTTAAACCATTTACCTAAATTCATCATTTCATTACTTAACACTTCTTTCATATCATATACCATTTATAGTGTCTTCATCTTCGACTACATAAATACTGCCCATATGACCATGCTGATTCCCGTCATGAGATTTTCGCTCAGGTAATCGATTTTCATAATGCTTTTAAATTACACATTTAAAACATTTAATTTTCATTGATGTCTTAGAAATATCAATATCCTTTTCCATTCTGTTAACTGATCATTTTCCATTAAAATTACTAGGTTTGAGTCCTTCTTTTCCACACCCAATGAATATTCTAGTTCCTTCGAAACATTCTCTATGATGACATTTAACACATTACATAAATGAGGAAAATTGAACATTCATTCCTCTATGATCCCCATAAAACTCGATCTTTCTCTTATTAGATGTGTCTAAAAACTCATCAAAGTTGAGATTATTGATCATATTATGATATTACTGATTATGAATAATAATGATGTTTCTCCTTCCAACTCCCATTTTGTTTAGTTTCTCATTAATTATATCATTCCATTATCCATAATATTCTCCATTAACATGAATCCTCATTTTTCTGGTGATTTTATAAAATCCAAAAAGAATAGTTCGAGAGGATAATATCATATTAGAAAATAGACATAATCAATGGAAAGTATATTAAATATCTAACATCATAGGTTTAATCCTAGGTTATTCATGATCGTTTCCATAATTCACGGACTATAATGTAGATTTATACTTACCCTTATAGAAATCCCTATAAATACATAATAAATATCTCTAGGGATCTCACTATAGTTTTCACAACCTATTTTCCAAAGGTTAACTAATGATTTACTCAAATACCAACTCTAACAACCCATTCTTGTCATAAATGGACAATAAATTACATTTTCAGAATACATAATACATGACACAAACTTATTCCTAATGACTATATTAGTTTAGTTCCTTTTGAAATTAGAAATCATAAACAACTGGTTCATAAAACACATACATCGTCTCCATATTTATCCTTCATAACTAAAACCCATTCTTGACACATCTTACTCAATACCCTTCTTCTAATCCTATGGAAAAAGGAACGTGAAAAGTGAAAAGATGAAATTATTAGTAATTTTAATCATTGAAAATATCATATAAAACATAAATATAAGAATTAAAAAACATGAAAACATCGTTTGAAAAAAAAAACATACCACCTTTTACATATACCAAAATGTTGATTCATGAAATAAATCTTGGTTGTTCATAAGGAATAAATCAGAACAAAGTCACGAACCATTAGAAACTATAATAAGAATTAAATATGGAATTGTGTAAAACAAATAAGCATATAATATAATTTCCATAGTAGCCTAGGAATTGTTTCCAAGGACATCATAGTTGACAATGTCCATTACTGAACCGAGTTTACATGCCATTCTAGTGATGTATTACTGATCTAGATTTACGTGACATTCCAGCGCTGTATTACTGAACCATATTTATCTTCCATTCAATTCATATCTATATCATGAGATATAATTATTTACCTAATGAATTTTAGGGATATATAGATCCCACCCATATCATTATGAAATCATTTATACATTTTTCATAAAAAATAAATAATAGCATAACGTATACAATAAAACGGGTTTCAAAAACATCATTCTATCATAACATAATCCATATAAAATCTCATTCCATCAATAACATAATAAAATAATAGTAAAAATTTGGATTTAAATATAACCCTATTTAAAGACATCATCTTAGATGGAAAATAATTTAGATAAAATACTTGAAGTTAATTCTATAGGTAAATATCATTTCTTATTCAAAAATGTTTTCTTTTATAAAAAAGACATGAAATATCAGAAGAAAATAATTTAATTGAAAATAAACATAATATTTTGTAAAGTAATATTTAGGGAAATTTGGTGTTATACATATGTAATAATCCATTCATGCTGTATATATTAAAAAAATTCCTCTCTTACTCTTGTTAGAAAAGTAAAAAATTTCCTCGTAAGGAAAATAAAAGAAAGATTCCTTCTATATAATTTCATAAATATTCACCAATGAGTAAAATATAATTGAATAAATAGTATAAAAATATAAATAATACTATATATTTATAAAACATGGATTTGGAAGATAAATATACCCCAGAAAATATATACAAATAAAGAAACTTTGATAATAATGAGATTGCAATATTATCCCTCACCTTTGGTCCAATATCTTCTATATGTTACCGATAATCTGTTATAGTGGTTTAAAAAATATTATTAACTAGTAAAAAACCATAATAATATCTATTATATAATATATGACTCAATTATGACTTTATATTACATGTTTATTTTTCAATTCTATGTTAAAGCAACATTTTGGGTTATAATTGTTTTATTTTTCATACTTTTTTTGATTTGTTATACTTGATCTTATTACATAGATCATGATATATATACTTCATGAATTTAAAAAATTATTTATATATCATAAATATTCAGTATATAAACATATATAAAATATAGATAAATGAAATGGAATACATTGTTCATGGAGAAGGTTGGGCGTACGTTCACATAAATGTTGTTTCTGTTTCCTTGTTGAATTGAATGGAAACACATAAATGACACACACACATATATAAATAAATATAGTATAATTATTATGTCTTATATTTTATTCGTACTTATTATATACATTATAATCATTCTTGAATGGTTAACTTAGAAAATTAATCTCATTGCGTCTTCGACTGTACGTACACTTAAGTGATGATATTATACCCTTAATGGTTAAATGGTCTATATTTTGATGGTATATTAATTATAAAGAATAATTATTATGTTTTATTAAACCATTAAATCAATTGTAATCATCATTATACCTATCCAAATTATGTATTTTTTAATAAAAAATTACACTACGACGTGGAGACGATAAGTTGTACGTACAGACGCATGGTCATATTGTTATTCGTAGTGTGGATAAAAAGAGTTATATATTGTCCGATAATTATAAAAACATCTTATAATGTATAAGACACTGGATTTATGACTTTTCTATGATAAAACCATAAGAAAAATAAGTAGAATTAGAAAATAATTATAAAAGAGGTGATAAAAAAATTACCTAATTTTCGAGTATCTCTTTTTGATTTTAAAAAAAGGTATCGCTAGGTTGGATTTCTACCCAAAGTGTGGCCTCTAGGATAATTTGATGGATTTTTTATATGAAATTAGTATGGTGAAACCGATTAAATGTTTTTAGTATGTGTTATTAAAATAGAAGTAGAAGTTCCCTTTTATAGGAGAGGTGAGGGGCACTTTAGGAAAGTCTTTAAATATTAATTAAGTATAAATTATGTTTTAGTTTATAACAGTACAAAACTAATTTATTTAGAATATAATATTATCAGGGTCTAAATAATCTAAATAAATACTTTTTAGATAAGTTTAGGTCACAAAATTAACCTTATCTTTTAGCATTAAACCTTAGTTAAAAACATTAACTCTTACCATGTCATCTTGTATTTTCATAATATATGGTTACATTAGTTACTATAAAATGAAAATAGAGC
Organism: Viscum album; assembly: GCA_963277665.1. Lineage (NCBI taxonomy): Eukaryota > Viridiplantae > Streptophyta > Magnoliopsida > Santalales > Viscaceae > Viscum > Viscum album. The sequence continues at coordinate 1,621,075,373 of OY728150.1, forward strand.
TTAAAGTGGTTTATTAATGACATTTTAAACATTATTTATGTCAGTTGGACAAATCCTAAATTTTTAAGACTATTATACCATTTAACAAAATTGTATTTGTTTTTAAAAACTCATTTATCTCAATTTTGACAATGTTTAGTAGTTGTTTTATCAAGTCATAAAAACATAATTCCATAAAAAAAGGCATTAAATCATCAAAAACATATCAATGTCGTCCAAAAATAATGGATGGCATCAAAATGTTCAAATTAAACTTATTTTAATATTTATAATATCATTTATTTGAATATTTTATTAATAAGGTAATCATTGTATTATCATTGTGTCATAAACAAATTAATTTCTATAATTTACATATTTTTTAAATAAGATAATATATTTTATTAAATATTATTGACTTTATAATGACTATTTATTGTGTAATAGGTCATTTATATAAAAAAAAAACGGTTTTATTAAAATGATACATTTTTATGTTATATTTCACTTTACATTAAATTAATTATTATAACATGTCATTTTCTCACCCAAGTGGTTCTCAAATTCAAGACATTCTACGTATGAATTATTTCGGTCACCCATGACTCATCTAATAAGATTACGAAATGTTTTTGTGTAGTTTTATATTGTTATAATATCATTTTCCCCATATTTATTGGATTTACCCTTTAACCAGGGTGAGTAAAAATAATTACTGACGTTACTATTCACAATGACATAAAATAAAAGGCGCCTATTTAAAAAATTTGGACCTTAAGATTAAAAATATATAATCCATTACTACAAATTCAAAACACAGAATTGGTAGAAATTAATTGAAAGTTAATTCCTGTTGTCAAAACTAGAAAGTGGGGTTTTAAGAAGTAAAAAATATAAAAAAACTTTCATGTGATTATATCCAATTTAAATGTGAAATTACATAAAATGAACAACATAAGATTAAATTATCAACAAATAATCCCATTACTCTTTAAAAACAATTAAAAATATAATCTAACTATATAAATAAATTAGAATAAAAGGCAATTTTGAATTAAAATGCAGTATTTTTCACTCTTCATTATAATGTGAATTTAAAAAAAAATACAAAAATTTCAACCAAGTTTAATTTTTATGTCCCTATTCTAAATAATTAGTTTATTATGTCAAATAGAAATTAATTTTTTTTCCAAAAACTACATTTAAAAAATTGTTCACCATCCAAATGCATTAAAACTGTATTTTTTGGAAAAATAAATTTTTTATCCAAAAAAATGATTTTGTTCTTATATAATTTATAGAAAACATATAATATGAATTTAAAACATTACATTCAAAATATTACATATATATCTCACTAATAAAATCCCTAAAGTGTTATTTTATTATTTTATAGACTCACTTATTTTTATTTTAATAGTTTTTAGAAGGAAGTTAATACTATTCATACTGATCATTTTAATGATTAATTTATAATATTTAGTTATCATTTATACTCATTCTAGCATTAAATTAAATCTATCAAAATAACTTGAAATTGTGTACAACATAATCTAGGAATAGTGTTGTGTATACTGAAATCTAAAACGGTGGTGTGTATAGAACAAGCTAATCTCTGCGTAGCATACAACAAATGACATAAATGAAATTAAAAAGAATCTATATCATAAAATCTTGTGGTGTTACAAGTGTAGTCTATGTAAAATGAATGGTCATAATTGATGAAGAATAGAATTTCTAAAAATGATATTTAAAATTTTCCATGAGAAAAATATAATTTTCTTTTTCAAAATAACATTTTAAAACATAATATGTCTTGAGAATTATTTTATATAAAAACAAATTTTTAAAAACTATGATTTTCCTAAATATTATAAAAATTATTTACATAAAAAATATACTTGTAAAATTTTAAATTAGTATAAATAAATTGTTGTTAATGTGGCGATGAATTATTTATATTCCATTCAAGATAAAAATAACATAGAAAAGTGCTTTGTTTGGAACAGAACATGAAGATTTCATTCATATTTTAAGTAAAATACCAATAGAGATTGTTTTAAAAAGGACATGAATATTCCTTTATTTTTTAAAATGTAAAATGGGTAAAAATTTATTTATTAAATCACATTGAGAAGGTTTAAAACATTATTGAAAACAATTTTTAAAACATGGTTTATGAAGAAAATGGATTTCTTACTAAAGAGAGATATAACATTGATTTTTTTTAAACATTTTCTAAATTAATTTAAGAACCAATGAAGGAAATAATAATACTATTACATAAAAAAAATTAGTAATAACTTGAGTAGATGTGATGACCTAGACTCTGATTCCACTTATCGAGTGCCTCAAGAAAGTTGGCCTTCATGGAATCGAGCACATATCCACAAACACCAGAGGCTTCCTATAAGAAGGGAAGACCTGGGATGTATTTATGGGAAGACTATTCCCCATTTGGATATGTGTTTCATAGTGGGAGGAATATAAATAAATATTAAATAGTGGATGAAATATAGAAAATATAAATAAATGGCAGAAGAAAACTAATGCAAAATATAAATGATAATAACCTTAGTTATATCAACTGAAACAATGATGATGTAATGACATGTCACTAGAATATTGGAAAACATGGTTACATGACAATGAGCATAACATGTTCCATAGGGTAAAGGAAAACAAATACTAATCCAATCATCCTGAGATCCATCTTAGTCATCTTCTATCAAGATCCATCATAAATAGAAAGCAATCAAGTGTTTGAAGTAGTATGCTTCTTTTTTTCAATATATCTTTCCATGTAATATACTCTGGGTACCATATAGTTCCCAGAGAGGGTGTGAGATAAATCTTAGTGGGACACCACCAATGGTGTCTAAAACATCTAGACTGTGAAAAGGAATAAAGTATTGTGCATGCATGCATATATAAGTAGATAAACTAGTACAATATAACTAAATACCCATGTGCCTTCCTCATCCCTCGGCTGGTGTTTGAACATGTAACCAGTTCATTAATTAATTAATTACCATAAAATGTTAATAGGTTACATGAGGCATATCCAGCACTGACAACACCTTATGATAGTATAACTAGTGAAGGTCCCAAGACATGACAAGGAAACCTAAAAAATGATATCTAGTGAGGGAGCTACAGGGTGATAACCAAGGATACCTAGATATCATGGAATGATAACATATAAATATCTGAGCCTAAATAAGGGCTAAGAGTGTAATCCACGGAGTGTAATCCAAGGAATTCCAAAAAAACTTCATGCCGACTCCAAGGTGTTGGGAAATGGTAAAATGTGGCTATGAAAGGATAGGGCCTAGTGGGAATTCACCATGTCACTTACTAGTTAATGCTAAATCCAATGAGTGTATATGAGGTATCCTGTAATAATGTAAAGGATCCTAGGGTAGTATACTGGGCATTTGAGTAATGGACAAGAACTGATGTCTAGGTGGGTATCTACCAAAGAAAACTGAATCCCTTAATTTAAATGGGGCTCCCGAGTCCCAAGGAATTGTCCTCTTAGAATCCAAGGCGAGCCTATGTCAACCCATATCTATTCAATATTTTAATCATGTAACATTTCCTTTGGTTCAAGCCTTGTCTTCCATTACTTTTTATAGACCAAGTAGTAATCCAACCATTTAATCAAGTATTTATTAACCATTAAGGCATATTCAATTATTGAATTTCACTTTTATACCTTCAATAAATATGGAAATGAGTTCTATGGACATGAAAATTTTATTCAAACTCATTTAATAGGGATAAATCATATACTTAGTATACCTTCCATTTCACAATTTCTCATAGAGTAATATTTTTGAAGCACTTGCCTTATAAGGGTTAAGTTGTGAGCATACATAGTACATGTCACTATAAAATTCTCTTTAATAAGAAGTCATTTATTATAAGAAGACTCACCTTTAATAAGGTCATGAAATGTCACACATTAATAGTGGTTTAAATTTGATAAAACACTAAAAACCCAATTATGGAATAACCTTTGACATAGGGTGGAATGATTAGTGGGTGTAACCACTAACAAATAATAACATATTTAGAAATAGAATAATCATGTGATTATAATAATTATAATCATGTAATGTAAATTTATGAAATGTTTTCCAATGAAATCGGTGGGCCCAAGACAAATATTCTAAAATCCATGAACATTATGGATGAGTTCTAGACCACCCACCATTGTGTCATGCGATCCTTCTCCTCCAGTATCAGAACTTTATTTTCCTAAACACGAATTAAATATTAGAAAAGATGAAAAATTATCACATGAAGATATCTAGGCTGAGAACAAAAGAGAAGAATAACAACTGAAGCAGACTCAAGTACTTATCGTTGCACATCCAAGTTGATAAACAAAAGCTCGATTGGTTTCTAGATGAAAGAGATATCTTGATTTAAATGTTAGAACTTAAAAAAATATCCAAATGGGTGAAAATAGGAGAAAATACGGTTGGTTCTCAGATTATGGAGGAAGGGTTGGCTTAATAGTTCTTTAACGGAAAAACTGGAAATTTACCCAAAATTTTATCCCAAGCAAGGTTTTTCCACACGGTCGGATGAATTTTTTGTGCAAGAAATGTAAATACACCAGGGAAAAAATTTGTTCACATGGTTATTCCACACAGCCGTGGGCCATCCATGTGAGGTGTCTCTATCCAAAAAAACAAAATCTGCATAATTTACTCTAAACCATGAATAATGTTTGTTTTCTCCAAGAAGATGGGTTTCAGGCTCCGAACAAGCCCCGAACACCCTTGGAAACTTTACAAACTAATTATGCATCCATATTAGGTCCAAAGTGATGATTTAGAAAAAAATTTGAAGGGTCTATACATGAGTGAGAAATTAGGTTCTTACAGTCTTCCCCCCTTAAATGAACTCACCCCCCCCCCCAGTTCTCCCTCTTTGGGTAAATAATCACTATCTAAGAATAATTCCGGACACTGAGAAGATACATCAACATCCCCCTCCAAATTCTCATCCTTTACTCATAAATTCTTCTATAGCACTCATATGAAATCGATAAACATTCCTCAAAGAGCCTTCGTGCTTCGGTCAATGATGCATACATGATATTCTTCAAATATAGCATCGACATCTAACTCAAATTCCTTAGGATAAAAGGTATGAAACGAGTTTTAATGTAATTAGTGAAGATGAGTGAAGTAAAAGACATTGTTCATGGAATGATACCTCTAAGGTACTAGCAACTGATAAGCTATCAACCCGAATCCCTCAATAATTTCAAATAGCTCGATGTAAAGAGGCGACAAATTTCCATGCTTCCATAACTGTCTATGCCCTTGCCTGGGTGATACGTGAAGAAAAACATGATCCCTGACATAAATCTCAAGAAGTATTTGATGGGTATCAACACAAGAATTTGTTTACTGAGAAGTAGTCATATGATTTCGGATCAACTTAACCTCTTTTAAAGTATCCAGAATGAGACGAGGACCTAGTAGGGCTGCCTCACCTGCCTCTAGCCAACATAATGGTGAACGACAATGCCTACCATATAAGGCCTCAAAAGGATACATCTGAATCATCACTTGAAAACTATTATTAGTAGTGAACTCAATGAGAGGGATATGCTTCTCTAGAGAACCATAGATATCAAGGACACATGCTCGATGAATATACTCTAGGAAATGTATTCTTTATTTCGATTTTCCATTAGTCTGTGGGGGAAGATATGTGTTTAGAAGCTCCTACATTCCCATAGACTTCTATAAACCTTTCTATAACTGTGAAGTGAAACAATATCCCTGATTTGATACAATAGTATGAGGGGGCCCATGAATTCATTTGATCTCACCGAAATAGATTATTCCTAACTCATCTACCGAGAATGTCTATCGTATAGGAATTAGGTGTGATGATTTCGTTAGTCAATCAATGTCTACCCAGATATTATCACTACCCCTCAGAAAACTAGGTATGACAACTATGAAATCCATTGGAACATCTTCCCATTTCCATTTTGGGACTAGATGCGGCTGTAACAAGCCTACATGTCTCTGGTGCTCCGCATTTACCTGATGACATATGGAACATCTAGTGATGAAGCATGTAATATGACATTTCATTCTTGGCCACCAAAATTGGCATCACATATCTTGATACATCTTCGAGATTCCTAGATGAACTTCCCATTGAGTAGAATGGGACTCTTTCATCAACTCCTCTCTCATATGTATTGGAACACAAATATATACTCATAGATGTAGGAAATTATCTCTATCCACAGACCAACCTAGAGGTGGGTTATATCCTAATATACTCTAATGGAAAACCAAACCTTCAGGATTTGAAAACTCCCGACTCTTCAACTTCATAGTTAGGGAAGAGGTAACTATTATGGCTGAGAGGTAAGAATACTTGTGACTATCATGAAACTTCAGATGATGTTCATAAAAGAGGACCATTAACTTCCATTCATCACTGGATTCCTTTATGGCATGTGTTTGAGTTTTCCAACTCAGTGCATCAATGACCCCAATTCCCTTTCTAGGCATATAAGAATGTTACAAATCAATGTATTGTAGATATTCTACCCATCTTCATTGTATGATGATCAAGTCACTATTTGGAAAGATATTCGGGATGGTCTTTTGATCTATATACAACAAAAATAACTCACCTAACAAATCATGTATCAAGCAATGTAAGGCATGGGAAATTGTTGCTAGATCGAAGTCGTGTGTTGGGTAATTTCACTCATGAGGCCTCAAATACTAAGATATGTACACAACTACAATGTCTTCCCACATAAACACTATTCCTAGGACAATTCTTGATGCATCACAGAAGATGATATAACCATTACTTGGATATGGAAGAATCATAATATGTGTCGATATAGGCCTCTCTTTTTTCTCTTGAAAGGATTTCTCACATGCTTCTGAAAATGTGAAAATGACACCCTTTTTTTAGGACAAGTAAGAGGAGAAGAAATATGAGAAAATTCTTTTATGAAATTCTTGTAATATCTAGAGAGCCCTAAGAAACTACCGATATCAATCACATTCTTAGGCTACTCCCATGAAACTAAAACACTAACTATTTTAGTGTCAATAAATTCTCATGATTCTAAGATAATATGACACAAGAAGTGGACCTTATTGATCCAAAATTAACATTTAGAAAAATAGGAATAAATATAATGCTCTCTAAGTGTACTCAGAACGTTCTCAAGATGTTTGGAATGGTTGTTACGAGTGAATGAATACACCATGATGTTGTCCACAAAGACCAAGACAAAAGAGTCTAAATAGGGATGGAAACCCATATTCATCAAATCCATAAAAATGGTAGGTTCATTCACAAGACCGAAATCATAACATAAAACACATACAAACCATACTTGCTACGAAAATTTGTATAAGGTATGTCTGAGGGTCTGACTCAAACCTAAAGATAACCAAATTATAAGTTTATCTTATAGAACACCTTTTCTCCTCAGATATATTCATTTATATCATCTATTCGAGGATGGGTATACTAATTCTTGATGGTAAGCTGGTTCAACCATCTATAATCCACTCAAAGATGAATAGTTTCATCTTAAGTCTAAGAAAAAACATGGTTGAGCCCTAAGAGGATGCTCTAGGACATATAATACCTTTGGCCTCTAGTTAAACTATCTATCGCATGAGCTCCTGATGCATAGTAGATGACATCATTTAAAGAGGAATAGAAGCTAGAGCTTCTCGTAGAACAATATCAATTTTAATCTCTATCACTCTCTATTGAGGAAATCCAAAAATTTAATTAGGAATGACTTCCCTAAAATGATCAACTTCTATAGGTAAATCATATTTAATCAAACCCTAATACTCTAGGAAAAGATAATCCATCTCGGAGGTTGATTCTCAAAACCCCTGATGCTTTGGTCTAGCTCTCCCATCCTAGACATCCCAATCACATTTGAAAAGATAATTGCTACCTTATGGTGGTTTAAAAGAGACCCTGTAGTGATAAAAGTCTACAAATTCATGATAGTATACTGAAAAATCCATCCCTAGGATGACATAGAATCTTTTCATCTCAAGAACAAAGATATTTCACAAGAAATGGTAACTACTAACCTCAAGGGGACAGTCCATGCACTGTTATAAGCCCTATGTCCGTATTCCAAACAGTGTATCGAGGGTCATTAAACTATAGAGAAACTATATTTGTAGTATGATACTTTCAATGGTAGATTCAGAAATAATAGAGTTTGAATAACATAAATGAAATAAACTAGAGAAAATAGTGGAGGCTACTTGAATAGTACCTAGTACTATGGATGGTCCCACAACCAGATCCATAGGCATCGACTGTAAATCATGAAACTGATCTATTTCATTACCATGTGCAATAGAAATACTACCATGATTATGACTACTCTTATTGCAATGCTTGTGATTAGGCATTGGAATACCACTACCACAACCTCTTCCTCAGTCAGACCTATTGATGATACTCCAACTCCTCGCTTGAAGTAGTGAAAAATAACTCACTCCTGTATGTGCAGCAGATGATGATCCTTTTTCACTTGAAGTTGGTGGAAAGTTCTTATAGAAACACTAAATATGACCAATTTGGATGCAATACTGACACTCCATAGGGTCCTTGTCACATTAATTCTTCTTATGCACTGGTTTTCCACACTAATGACACACCACAGAGCTATCAAACTGGATACATTGGCTGCCACTACCCTGATGAGAAACCTCCAAGGAACATTTCCTTCCTCCGAAAGAACTACTGAATAATGTAGAACTGATCCTTTTAACCCAATACTTGAGCCATCCCTCATGTTACGCTATGTGATAAGTGATTGGTCAAATATTACAGAAAAGGTATGAAGGTGAAAGGCATTGAACTGAGTTCAAATGGCATACCAGAGACCATCCTCAAAACGTCGAGCATTTAAAATATCATCACTATATAAAAGTGGTGAAAAGAGCTGTAAATAATGGAAATGTTCTGAATATTCTATAACTAACATAGATCCCTACCTAAGATGCATGAACATTATGTCTCTGTCAGCTCTCAGTGAATGTGGAATGAACTGATCATAGAAGGAAGTCTAGAAATAATCCCATAACATACCCTGATGACGACTTGCCTGGGTGACCACATCCCACCAACGCTAAGCTAAATCCAAAAGAATTTATATATATATATTTTTACTCTCTACTCTAGATTCATTTTTAGGTGTTCAAATTTAGATAGTATGACCTCTATCCAAGACTCAACTTCTTACTCACTGCCATATCTTGAAAATGATGGAGGATGCTACTGCTGGAAATTGCGTGTCAGATCAGCCGTGGTAGGTGCAACCCATGGATCACCAAGAATGGAGAGAATCAATCATAGGAAACTATCATGGAATTTGGAATCAGTGCACAGATCAGGTACTACAGGTGGTGGCTAAATTTGGACTTCTTGAGGTATGACTGGTGTCTTAGGGCCCACCATGTCAGGAGAATTATCATCAAAACCCTTTTGGCGAACGTCACAAGGACTTCATGGTGGAATTGGTCTACAAATTCCAAGCACACACCTTAGAACAAGAATAGAAGCATAAGATATTATCCCTAGAAGAACTTAAGCATATGAAAACTCACTAACAAAGGCATACTACCCAAACTACCCGCTTACACAGCAAGGTATTGTTAAGTGCTCAAGTATGAGATTCATGTCATTTGGCAGTTAATATATAGGATCACTCCTTTACCTTTTATAGTCATGACAAGGTGGGATAAGTATGTTCAAAGAATTCATTTTAGACTTTTGGATTCACATTATAATAGATATCCATTTTTGATGAATCAGTTCCCATACACCAATCAGCAGAAACAAAACTAATTTATCTATAGCATAATGGCTTGACTCGGTAAATTACTCTACCCAACCATAAGGGACCATACACCTCCTGAATTGAGATAGGAAATCACTCAACCGATTCCAATCTAATAAAAGTACAATAAAATATCCATGTATCACCCAAATATTAAAGTTATGTCAAGCAATGAAATGTAGTTAAATTCACCTATATGGCATATAATTATTCTTGAAATGTTAATTGTTGGTTCATATAATGATGCTTGTTACAATTATTTTTCCCCTCATATCATCGGGCCAAGGATGAAATAAAATAATCAAATAGAGAAATAATTAACAACACCACAAGACATGTTTGTCACCTAATGGTTAAATAATATCCATTGTAAAAGGAAAAAGTAGAATAATAGTTATAAGTTAGGAATCATGGTTTTTACCCAGAACAAGGATTCGCGATGCCAAAGAATAACATATGACTAATCCCCAAGTGTTTCTGTTCTCCAATATTTTGTCTCTAAATAGTAAGGAATGAAAATAAAAACCTCTAATACTACATTGATAAGATACAGACCCAGATGTCACATAATGAGTACCCTGAGTCCGGTGGGCCACATGGCCTCATGAAAATATCTCCAAATTCCAGAGGCTACTGACTAGTAGTGAGGGCCTATGGTTTGTCAGTGGAATGACTATTCAATCATTAGTTGAGTGTAGTATAGTGTAGGGAATATAAATAAATAGAAAAAAATGACATACAAATAAATAATAAAAATAAATAGTGGAAGCAAACTGACGAAATAAATAAATGATAATAAAAATAACTATATCAACGGATATGATGATGATGTAACGACATGTCACTAAGAAACTGGAAAACAACTATAAAATAAAATAAGCATAACATGTTTCACAAGTTTAAAGAAAGAAATGACTACTCAAAGTATCCTAAGATCCTACTCGGTCATTTTTTATCAAGATTAATCCTAAAGAGCAAGCAATCATGTTTTTAAAGATGCATGTTTCCATTTTTCAAGACCTATAACCATGTAATCTACTTCGGGTACCGAATGACTCTTAGAGAGTGTGTGAGATAAATCTCAGTGGGCCACCACCAAAGGTGTCTATAACAACCAGCCCGTGAAATGGAATATTGAATTTTTCATACATGAATATATAATTATATAAAGATATAAAATATATCTAAATACAAAAGCACCTAATTCATCCCTCAGTAGGTGTCTGAACATGATACCAGTTCATTAAATAAGTAATTTCCATTTAATGTTAATAGGTCACATGAGGTGTAGCCAGCAATGACATCACCTAGTGACAGTATAAGTAGTTATGGTTCCAAAACATAACAAGGGAAGATGAAATATCATATACGGTGAGGGAGCTCCAGGGTAATAACAAAGGTAACATAGATCTCATGGAACACTGACATAGTAATATCTGAATCTAGCTAAGGGTTAAGTGTGTAATCAAAGGAGTTTAATCCATGTCATTCTATAATAAGGTACATACCGAGTTTAAGGTGATTGACCAAGGTAAAATTGGTCTAAGCCATGATAGGGACCTATGTGCTTTCACAATAGAACATACCAGTCAATGATGGATCCACAATGTGTTTCTGAGGTATCTTGTAATAATGTAAAAGAATCTACGGTAGTATACTGGGCATTAGATGAATAGAAAAAAACCAAAGTCTAGGTGGGTATCAACCTAACCAAACCACATCCTTGAATTGGAATGGGGTTTTCGAGTCCCATGGTATTCCCTTATTAGAATCCACCACTATCCTCAGTCATTCCATACCTATTTGATATTATAATCATATAATCATTCATTAGGTTCAAGCCATGTCTTCCATTATTTTGGATAGGCCAAGTAGTGTTGCAACTATTTAATGAATTCTTTATTAGTAATTATGGAATATTTAATTTTTGAGGTTCACTTCACTACATTCCATCAATATGGAAAGTGGTGATACATAAATTTAATCATTATTCAAACTAATTTAATCTGGCCATGTGATATAATTAGAATACATTCCATTTCACATTTCACAATTAATAATTATATTAAAGGACATACCTTAGGAGGGTAAATTTGTGAGCATACATGTTACTTTTCATTATTCAATTATCATTAATAACAATTCATTTATTATAATACGACTCACCTTTATGCAGGGCAAGCAAGGGAACACCCAAACAATGGCTTAAACTTGTCAAAACACTAAAAACTGAAATATTTCATAACCTTTGACATGGGGAGGATTGATTTGTGGGTGTAACAACAACCAACTAATCACATATTTGGAAAGTGAATAACTATATAATTCTAACATATAAAATCATCGAATTTAATTTTAAGAAATAACTCATGATGAAATCCGTGGGTCCACATGAATATTATGAAATCAAAGAAATTTAGGGGTTAGTTATTGACAACCCACATTCAGGTTGTAAGATCCTTCTCATCTGATATCGGCCCTTAATTTTCCATGGATCAGAGTAGAACTAAAAAAGGTGAAAAACACTTACATGATGATATATAGTTCGAGAGAAAAAGAGAATAAGAACGACTAAAGAGAACTCGAGTACGTATCGTGGAACATCCATCGGGATGAGAAGAAGCTTGATCAGTTTCTAGATGAAAGAGATCACTAAAAATGGTTGTAAATGGTGGAAGGTTTTTCTAGTTCTCGGATTAGAGAGGAAGGGTTGGATTAATAGATTATTAAGGGGAAAACCTAAAATTTACCCAGAAATTTAGCATGCTCAAATTTATTCTGCAAGTATTTTCCAAAATTTCTAGATAGCTCTGCCCAAATGGGTTGTCTGCACACTTTGATCAAATTGTGCGCAAGTCATGCATGAGCACCTGGGAAAAAGGGTTGTTCGCAATATTTGGCCACATGGCCATGCGGCAGCTGTGTGGGGTGGTTCTGTTTGAAAAAATATAATCTGCACGGTTTTCCAAACAATGTATAATTCCACATAGTTTACACTAGACCACGTGAAAATTCTATTTTCTCCAAAAAGATGGGTTCTGGGATTTGAATATTCCCCAGACACCCTTGAAACCATCACTAACTCATTTGGCATCCATATTAGGTCCAAATTAATGGTATAGTTTAAAAATTAAAGGATACATAACCGAGTGAAATATTATGTTCTTATAGTAGAAAAAAACGAAATTGTTTTATTACGCAATGGTCAAAGTATTTCCTTTGACATAATTTGAAGAATTTACAATCATAATTGGAATAATATTGTGAAATAAACCCTTGAAAAGATCATAATTTCGAAGTGATAATTAAATGATAAATTAATTGTGTCCAAAAAATGTAAACCCACATAAAAATATTGGAAATTACATAATATATATTCAAAATTCATTACACACATAATCATAGAATACCGAAGACTATAACGGAGTAATATAACCCAATCAAAATGAATTGAGTTTTGAAAATATTTACCATTTGGTAACTTTTAACTCAAGGACCCTTAGATTACGTAATTAAAATAAAAATATAAAATAACACAAATAATTATGTATTCATAACATTATATGTCAAAGGTAGAGTATATACGCCATATAAACAAAATTCTATGCATTAAATTACAATATGACTCAATGAAATGAAATTGAGATGAAATCCCTTACCTCATGATTCATTTTTGTTGAAAAAACATTAAACTCAAGTATAGTTATTTTAAAATAGTTTTAAACTTATATAATAACAATAATAATATTTAAAATATATTATATGATATATTTGTAAAATTTTATCACTCCTTTTAATAAAAATTGATTATTTTTATTATTTCGAGAGTTAATTACCTTGTTTTCTAATTCGTGATTTTTCCCAAATGTTCTGGTTCTTATAAATATTATATAGTTTCATCATATAAAGAATAATAATAACGAAATAATTATCATCATTATATATAATTATACTTTTTATACCCGTCATTAATGCTTTATTGAGAAAATCTATATATTACGATCATAGATATTGTAGGTCACATGCATGCATGATTAATATTTCCATTTTCCAATGATCATTATAAAAGTGTAGTAAGTAATAATATATCAATATTCAATGATCTTAATATCATAAATACCATATTATTTATTTAAATATACTTATATATATATCATCCATGTAGTGTGGTGTTGAAAATAGAGTCACATCGTTTTGCGAAGGCGGTAGTCCTCACATACATAAATGTTTTTATCATCCTTCATTGAGTGTAAACATAAGAAAGAATATAATATATAATATCTATTATTAATGATAAATATATCATCAATATAATTATCATTTCTTGTATATCACACACACACACACATATATATATATATTAACATTATCCTTATCACCATCTAAGTGATGTGTTATTGAAAGATGAATCACACCGCTTTTCATGGAGATAGTTCGTTGAACACACAAGTGACAATATTATATCTCTTATAGAATGAAAAGAAAAAAGGTTATATAATTTTTCATCACTAAAGAGGTATACTTATTTTATAAATATAATATATATGTTAGGTCTCTTGGTATGGTTTTCATTACTTGAGGGGGAGGGGAAGAATAGTTTTATTTTGATTTCTTACTACAAATTCTAATTTATCATATTTTTATAACTGTGTTTAAAGTTTTAGTAGAAATAAAATGAATAATATATAATATTTTAATGAGGATCATATCACCATGATCATTTTCCTCTCATAAATCTCTTCTACTCCTCAAGGAGAATGGTATTCAATAAATTCTCACCTTTTAATAAGAGTGTTACCCCAATTTCAACCAATTACAAACATACCTTTTGCATACCTGGTGGTATAACCCCTAAATTTTGAAAGATTCAAAAACTAAGTTCGTTTTTTGGGTAGTAATAACTCTAACATCCCTTTATATTTGGGGAATATACCAATGATAGATTTTGGATGAGAAAAGTAAAAACTGATACTCTAGAGTAAAACAAGAGATTAGAAGAAATACAATGAAGAAAACATCATAAAAAATAAAAAAGTGGTTGAGAATATGAGGATTAAATTAGTTACATATCATTTAATTTGATCACATAATGGAATGAATATTAAGATTATCAAGACCATTAGTGATCTCAAGAGCGCAATAAATGTCAAAGAGGTTTCTTAATCAATTTTCGTAGTAGTAGGAAAATTAAATCTATTATCCTTGATGAATTTATCATCTTCACTAAGAGTTGTGTTTTATCCCTGATTTAATATTAGGAAACAATTAAATATACATATATAGGAGTGTACCTTTTTCTAATCTAAAAATGACTCATGTTAGTGAATGGTAATAAAATAATATGACAGATAACTTATTTTTGAAACCATGATGAAAAAACACATGTCTTGTCTAATTTTTATTCATGAAATATTAAAAATAATATTTAATATTTTAGGAGTAATATTTATTAAAAAATCATAATTTAAATAAAATTAATAATCGTATAATTCTGAAAATCTATACATACAAAAAATGTCAGAAAAATAGAGAACATTATAAAAAATAATTTTCACGAGCAGATGTAACTGAAAAAATACTTCAACTTTATTAAAACATTTTCAAATTCTATTTTAACATAAAATATTAGAAATTTGAAAATCTAATAAAATATAAAAACTTTAACTAAAATTATGATAAAATAATTTTAGAATTTGTTTTACTAAAAGTGAGACATTTATCATCATTGAGAGCAAATAGCGGTGATACATTTCTCACCATTGAAAACAAAGAGTGGTGAGACATTTCTCCCAATTCGAAATTTTTAATAGTGAGACATTTATCATAATTGGAAATGACTAATTGTGAGAAAATTCATACCATTATAAATGTAAAAAATTGAAAAAGTAAGGTTTACCTACCATTTTAATTTTATGAGAAAATAAAATAAAATAAAAAAATTGAAACCATTTCTGTGAATCTTAATACAAATGGATAGAAGAGAATAATAAAAAAATACTCACAATTTGGTGTCCAATGGTAAATCACAACTCACCGTTGGGTTCCAACAGTGACTCATGTCTCATTGTTGGGTTCCAATGATGCATAGCTGAAATCAAAATCAAACAAATATTATAAACGTAAAAGAGAAGAATATTACTATAATTTATCAACAAAGCATGAAATATTAAAAATAAAAATTGAACAAATAAAAATAGCAACTGATGTTTTTCATATATTCTCATGGAGAACATCATCAAAGATAATGAAGGAAAAGAATTTAGAATTTATGATAAAAAAACAAAAAAAGTCGGATTCATGATTTAATATATATTTAAAATTAAAAACTATGAAGAAGTAGTATATATAAAAATAAATAACAATATCTGATAAAAAATAAAAGAATAAATAATTATAAAAATTATGAAACATACAAAATGAAGTAGTGTAAGAATATGAAGATGAGACTTCCAAACACAAACAAAAGTGTGGAAAAATAATGGAAGGAAATATTACTAAGAATTCATATTTCAACAGTGGGTGAAACATCATACCGTTGAGCTCCAACTATGAGTAAAATTAATGACCATTGTTCTCCTGGTGGTGAGTTAGAGACTCATCATTGGGTTCTGAGGGTGAGTGAAATTACTCAATTTTGGAATATTCCCAGTTCTAAGAAGTTTTCTCACTGTTTTTAAAAACCATCCATGAAACACGACATAGACTCACTATTGTTAAATACCAATGGTGAAAAAAGACTCAATTTTGTTTAAAACCCAATGGTGAATCACCAGTGTTGAACAACCAAATAGTGGTGACAATAAAATATTTGGAGTCAGAAGATGATGAAGTGGAGAGGGAAGATTGAGAACCATTAAACACAAATCCAATAACATGACATGAAACAGTCTATGTAAAAGTTCGAAGAAACTTAGTGTGGATACACTGTGAATAAATATTAGATTAAACAGATAGTAAATAAGAACTTGGTTAATAATTATGTAGAAGAAGGATATAATCGATTAGTCTACTTTTGAATGTAGGTGGGTGGATGAAGAAACACAAGGGAGAGAATAATAAATTTGGAGTTCAAAATGAGAACTCAAGAATAATGGAAGGGTGATCGGGTGAATGAGAATAATATAGAATAGAATCAATGGATAATATTTGATCTAGGTTGAAATTTTCTAAAACAGATTGAATTAATGAAGTGGGAATGAGAATTATATAAGGAATTATGCAATTTATAACATCCATGAAAAAAAAGATACACACTCAGTGGGATAAAAAATCCTAACTCATGTGGGCACAATGTGCGGATTTGTACATGGGCCTGCATGCTTGTAGCATTTACTATACTCAAACAGGCTCTATGTGGGACCTAAAGGAAACACCTCCCATGGGGTATACCTCTGGGTCCCTTTAATGTTGTGGTAGATGTTTATCTTCAATATGATTGTTCAATAAAGGATTAATTTTTCAAAAATAAAAAAGAATGTAAAATAAATTTTAGATTATCACACAATATGAATAAATGTGAAAAAAAAAAATTCAATCTAAATTGATTTTTAGTTTATTTTATGATATTTTAATTTATCAAAAAAAGAGAAATCAAATATTTAATACACATTTGAAAACATTATCTACCTTTTTGTAAAACAAAAAAAATTATATTTATTAGATTTTCAAAAAAAATTATATAAAATTAGTAAATATAATAAAAATTTGTCCGCCTTTTTGAAATTTATCCAAAATTTACTGTGTATATAAAAAAGCTGAAAAAATTAAATTTTATATACATTATTAAAAATAATAAAAATACATTATTATTATTTAAATGTGAAAATTTAAAAACAGTATGTTCAAATTTTCATTTAAACATAGAGGAGAATATGAATGAGATATAGAAAAAACATATAGTTGTAATGTTCAAGTAAAAAATGTTAATTAAATAAATGTAATTAGAGTAAAATAAATATCTATAATTTAAATAATAAATAGAATAAAAATTGAATTAATTTACTAAAAAATAAATTTTTAAAATCATAAGTTACACTACAATCATACACAATTCAAATTTTATTTTGTCAAAATTAATAGAATCCATGGTATTAGTAAAAATATCTACATATTTTTTCCCATTTAGAATAAATTATTAAAATATATCACCCTTATTTACATGATCCCTAAGAAAATGAAATCAAAAATCATTATGATTAGTTATAGAGTATTGAGGTGGATTTTAGGAATTTGAAATAGCACCAGTGTTATCCTCGTAAATAGAAATTTTATCAAAAATAATACTGAAATCTTAAAAATTTTGTTTTATTCAATTACTCTATGTATAAAAACTAGTAGCAGCAGTATACTCATCCTCATCTGTTGACAGTGCTAGTAATATTTTTTTCTTAGAGCCCCGTGAAATTATTCTTTTTCCTAAAAAGAGAAACATACTTGATGTACTTTTTCAGTCGTGTCTGTAACATCAATTTTCAGAATTAGAGTAAGATAGTAAATCAATGCTATTTTCATTAGAATAAAATAGTTAATTACTTACTCTTCTATTGATATACCCACTTCCCCATTTAATATCCTTAAGATAAATTTCTTTGGGATCACAACTATGAATCTATATTTCTCATTGCAAACATAATTTACAGATTCATCTAAATATAGTATCGAGTTTGTGATCATATGGGTTCTCATAGTTTTAAATGTATCATGTCGAATTTTTAACCACTTCTTTGGCATAACTTTATTTATTTAATAAAATTCCATTTTTTATTTATATGTAAACTAATAAAAAATTTTAATTCCCCCATATGACTCATATCAGATTCATTTTTCATTAATTTTGAAAATTTATTAATTAGTTTATCATTTATAGAACCAAAAGTGATGTCATCAATATAGATCTATATTAACAGTATATCATTTAAACCTATTTTTATGAATAATTTTGGATCAACCATACCCTTAAAAAATAACTATTTATAAAAAATTGAGTAAGTATTTCATACCAAGATTGAGAAGATTTATTTAGACCATATAAGGATTTAGAATGTTTGGAAACAAGATTTTCAAATTTTTTACGCTCATTTCCGTCACAGAGTCTAAATGAATGAAAACGGAAATACCTTGAACCCAAAGTGATTCATCCTTTAAGGAAACATAAAAAATTGACAAAGGCATGAACAAGGATTCATTTGAACTAGGGTCACGCAAGTTCCACCAAGGTCGTGCAAGTATACTTGTGCACCACCCAATGAGAATGCAGGTGACTTGCGCACCATCTATGAATTTTTCCCAGGGTATACACCAGCCTATAAATACCCCCGGTGGGTCCCCCATTTAATGGACATAAAAATTCCAGAAACACATATTTGAGCACTTGGTGCCCTAGTCTCTTCTCAAAGATTCCGAACACTAATAAAGAAATTTCTTACCTAGAACGGAAGATCTAAAGAGGTGTAGTAAGGCCTATGTGTCGAAACTCGTCAACACTTGTGTGCCTAAGTGGCCAGCCCTTAAGGGAAATGTCCAAACATGGGCGCCGCCTTACCACTTCAACATAACTTGCACGCCACCCTTCTAGAAGCCCTTAGGGATAGTACTATGGGATCGAGCCAAGTCTCGTCCAAGTATTACATTAAGGGTTGACCGCCGCGCAAGTACACATGTGTCGCGTAGGTACACCTACACGACCAGGACTTGCACACCCACACAGGACTTACGTGACCACAGAGGACTTGCACACCCACTTCTTTTTGGGTTCCTCTCCTACCTATCTAACCTCTCTTATGCCTATCCACCTCTCCTATTCAAGATCCAGCCTTCAAAACCCTATTTAAAGCCATTTCTTTTGGCATGGCTCCCTTGTTGGCTTCCTTATCTGAAACGAATTCTGTGGAACATCTCTCAAAACCTAGAGATTTACATATCTTTATTGCACTAAGGTTAGAGATTTCATTCATTTAAACCTCATCATTTAAGATGAGAGAATCCTTAATTTGGGCCTCCTTTTTAAGAGTAAGCCCCCGTCTAAGTTTTCTTAATTTGGGAATCCTTTTCAAGAGTAATCCCCAAGTCCCCTAACCTGGGTATCCTCCTTATGAGTAATCCCCTATAATAATTTTCCAAATCTTGGAATCCTCCTCAGGAGTAAGCCCCACCCATAATTTCCTTAAAATGGGCCTCCTTTTCAAGAGTAAGCCCCATATTCCAAATCCCTTTAACCTGGGCCTCCTTCTTAGGAATAAGCCCGAGTCATAATTTCTCTTAACCTGTCTTAATTTACCTTTTGATTTGGGCTTCCTTCTTAGGAGTAAAACCCAATCATAAGTGCCCTCTTAATTTGGGCATCTTCCTCAAGTGTAAGCCCCAAGTAAGAGTATCCAAATCTCCATAAAGTACATATATCTTTATGGACATTGTTCCTGGGTTTCTTCCCTGAAGTGAAACCTAATGTTCATCTATTTGAGCAGTCATATATACCTAAGTACCATATCAATTCTTATGATGGAACAATTGTCTGATTTTACCAATACCTCTTGCTTCTCACACCGAGCATGACTCACGTGAGCTTTGAGTGTAAAAGTAATTATGACATCATTCTTTGAGACATAAATCATACATAAACCTCATACATATTTAATCGAACTATGTGGGTTCTGATTCCTTTTCTAAAACAAAGGATATGTAGGTAGCCCATCTGCGGGTACGATATCAACTCTGAAATAATCCATGTCCTTTTGAAGGAAAATAAACTTCAAGTGTCCCACTGAGTGGCCTTAAAACCAGTATGGTAATCATAATGATGAAGAGAATTTTATATAATGTATTGAAGGATACCATTGACTAAGAATCTCTAAACAAATACAGATGATTCTCTATCGATGAATAACCTTGAATACATATTAAACATTCTCTAAATCTCAAACATATTAATCATTGATTGTCAGATATAAAGAAAAGATCATTTTATACGTGGTAATGTAATAAGGATTCACGAACATAACTTAAATCTATAAAGAGAGTCCCGGAGTAGACAATAATTCCCTTAAAAAAGGTATGATGAGTCCGACCTCCCATCCTCTCAACAAATGAAAATTCTTAATCCTCATCGGTCCATAACTAATGAGCACCTACCTTTGGAATGTAGGTCCAAATGAATATAGAACCATTGGATGTTTTCAGTTCTAAGAACAAACCCATTAGAAACCGCTTGGAATTTTTGAACCTTAAATCAATAATTCATCACCAATTCCAGAGGAAACAAAAAATGGTGAACCTGATGTAAATTCATAACCAAGTTAAAGTGATGTTTTAATTATTTGTTAGGCCCCTATTTAAACTCAATGAGAGGGCCAACAAAACAATCAATAACATATGTGCTTATCCAAAAGATGTAGTGGCTATACTTATCTTGATTGCATCTGTTATATCAAACATGCACTCTTTTCCAAGATCTTTTGCATTATAGAAATGGCTGCTCTTAAGTTCACACTTGTGAATACCTCTACTGTGAATGCCTCTACTGAGAAGGCATCTGCTGCTACTCCTGCTGGATCATCGTCCGCTCTGAGGATGACATCTCTAACTCAACATCTTCTACGTTGGGTATCAAATGGACTGGTTAAAGAGTACCATCAAAATGGTAGTATTCCGACTCTGGAGGCCACTCAACATGCCCTCCAAATCAATAGTTCATCCTGGTCGTTTGGACAGCAATGACCAGCGATTAAGAAGCAGGTGATACCAACCACTGTCTCCAACCATTTTGGGTCATTATCCCCAGAACACAATCACCATTCACTCCCATATTCTGGGGAGGTGAATGAGCAGGTCCCTCTGGGCCTTAATTCAAGGAGAAAGGATTCCTTCCTGAGGGCTCCCATCAACAACCGCCACCAGACTCGTGCGGCAGTGCACCCTCAACATGATGAGTGTATTCTCTACAGGCATTCGGTTCAAGTTCCTCGAACCCGAGCAGGCAAGACGAACCACCAGAGGCAAAATCCGGTCAACAGTGAGTAGGTTCTCATCTCTTCCATCTCTGGAGAAGTCCACCAACCTAACTTGGTGACGAGAAATGAGAAGGCACACACACCCGTCCGTTTAAATCCCGATGTCCAGCACACTCGTCTGGCAGCAGCACGACAATCCCGTCAGTCAATTCCGGTGGAGTAATATAGACAAGAACATACACATGTTTATAAATCTGTGGCTAGTCATCAGGCTCATTTGACTACATGCGATGGAACCCGCCAACCCAATGTGTTGACAACTGGTAAACAGGTATATACACTTGCTTACACTTATCAATCCTGCCTGTAGCATCGTCTGTCGGTATAAAAGGAAGTTCATCAACCACGTTCGGCGGAGTACAATCATAAGGCACATAAGCCTTCTAGTATTGATCAGGCCTACCAACCGTCTCATTTGGTAGCATTCAGAGAAGTCAGTCGGAAAGCTCTGGTGACAAACAAGAGGCAGACTCAACTATCTGCCCCCACGCATGAGTACTGTCATAATTCACTGGCAGGAAAAGGATGACAAGAGCAGGAACACACACCTAATCCAAACACGGAATGGACATATATCCTAGTTCTGGTAGCTGAAGCAACCAATCATATTTTATCAATGGTGAAAGAGTAGAGGAAATTCCCTACTCATATTTTTGATGCATTCTAGGATATTATAATAGCTTCAACAGCATCTCAGGGAAAGACACATAAATATATCTTTACCAGTGGAGTGACACATCAACAATTCTCTCCAAAATAGACACACACCTATATTCCAGTCCAAGAGGGTTGTGGGGAATACTCCCCCATATCACACGGACAACCAAGTTAGGCACATACACCTTATTTGAGTGGAGATAATCAGTCTAACCTGATCATTTCTCCTAAGCAGGAACATACACCTGCTCATAAGAACCACTTTTATCAACAAGTTCTTCTTAAAGTGAGTAAGAAGGCATATGAAAATAAGACCTTCCCAGCACAGTTATGAAATCAAGAACAACTTGTAACAAGTCCCTACTTGATGCTGGAGTTCTTGAGGCACTCAGACAATTATCTGTTGCAACTCAAGATTCTACTCTATTAGTTCCCAACAGTGGGAACATTAATTCTGAAGGTCTGCATCAGATACTTCTTCATAAAGGCTTTCTTCATGACAATGCGGTCGATCTCGATGTTTCATCTTCAGATGAGAGCCATAGGAACCCTCTGTGTGGTCAGAAGACTAAGGAGCAAAATGTTTCATCTTTTGTTGTGACCCACCATGGTGATCCTCCCCATGATGATCAATTTAGCTACGAAAGTTCTCTCTGCTATAATAATGCAAGTTTCCTGGAAAATTATCCAATGGAAAATGTTGTGACGAGAAAGGCCTCTTATCTTGAGGCACTTTAAAATGTGAATCTAGTCATGTTTGATGCTTTACCACTAATAGGTGAAACACTTTCTCAATCAAAATATATCCCTGGGTGTAGGTCATTCTCTGAACCACCCATGGGTCATTAATCTTCTAGTTTGATCAGTGAATTCTCTACCGATATTGTTGAATCTGAAGAAACAACAAGGAAGCACCAACTCCGGTTTAATAAGGTAGAATAATCATCATTGAATGATAAAGAGGAAGTACTGAATATGAGAAAACAACTAGCAAAAGGTGAAGTGCCAGTTATGTTTTGGCCTCTGGCTGACTCTCAATATGACATTCTAGAGATGCTGATAGAAGATGGAAATCATGATATTCATCTCAACATATGGAAAATCTTTTGTCTGTTGAGAAATAAAATATTATCTTATGATGAATATGAAAATCATGTCAAGCTAATACAAGGGTTACAACGCCAAATTTACATGGCATCTCTCTCAGTTTCTCGATATCCAAATGCCGAAAAGAAACAGAGAGCCTTTCAGCGTTCATTCCTTGGCTCACTAAGAAGATTGCACCAGTTAATTTCCAATGCCTCATCTGGTATTCATATCAGGGAATGTGGTGTTAATGGAGAACTACATTTAACTATACTCTCCAGTCAACAAATCCCACCGAAAATGGTCTCATGGAATGTTATTGCCCATGTCCGGCCACAACCAACTGGATTTCTTTGTAATCAAAAGCTTTCCCAAGTACATGCTTCAACTGGTTCCTCTAAAAATCAAGAATATAGAAAAAAAGTTGGTGAATTACTCCTGCATCAAACAAATGAGAATATTGAATAGGCCTCTCGTTTGGATAAGTAACATCATCAAGTGACATAAGTGTCAAAAATAATCCAACGGTCTTTTGAGCCGGGTGATAAAAGTGGATACATGTTGATGCATCCAGATAATTTCCGGCTAAAGTATGTAAGATCAAGATACCTTTTAAGAAATTCTCAGATGTGGAAACTCAATTACCACCCCAGCTTGCCAGACTGAGGACTCTTTTAACCCAACCCTCAGAATCAACAAATAGGATTCGAGGAGTTGAGAAAGAACAGCCCCAGTCCACTAGACTGGGGACTTTTTCAAATCATCAATCTCTTCCTTAGAGAAAGTCAGTCTTCTCTCGATTAGGGAATAAGACTCAAGAGGAATGAAGAGCCAAATTATTAGGAGATTACCTCCAAATTATTGTTCGTCATGAAGTTCCTAATGGATCAAATCAACAAAAGGTAATGTCTCATCAAGGACATGGAAGAAGAAAATATCGCAGAAATGTCGATAGAAGGAATGAAATGTATTATGCATCAATTAATGTCATCAATGATGTTGTTGCTGATCCACCAGATGAGGATCACTCCAAGGGATCATATGAAGAGGTTCCTTCTGAAGAAGTTGTACGCACATGCACAAATGAAGAATGTGTGCGTACACGAAATCAAAGGATTACCCAGAATCTAGGTAATCCTTCAAGTAAACCACTTCCCACTCTCCGAAAGGTGTCCAATAAGGGGGAAAAAGAATCAGGTTACATACCCTTCCTTTGGATAAGGCCAATCTCTCTCACTAGAGCAATTATTCTCATAACAAGATGATGAAATGATGGAATTAAGGAGGTTGAACGTAGAACTACTTCAAGGTAGTCTTCCTCCTAAGCGTGTTGGAGTCAGTCAGCCAAGGGATTTTTTTGCGGCTACTGAAATGGATCAATATTATCCTCCTCTACCAGTACACCCTCACAGGTCTAATCTTACGTGTTATGTGCAACAAAAATTGGCAGTGCTACCATCATTTTCAATACCAGCCACCACATCTATCCAAGCTCCAGTCATTGTACCTATTCAGGTCCAAGCTCAACCGGATGTTTCTCAAAATTTAATAACTACTATTGAGTCATTAACATCATGGTTAGAAGATGGAAAGCATGCTCAAATTCAACCATAAAATAGATCTTACCCTGAATGGGTTGATGCAATTCCTCACCCATAAAATTTTGCAAGTACCACATTCTCAAAGTTTAATGGTTCGGGAGACCCTGAGAAACACTTAACACATTTTGTTTCTTGTTGTGATCCTATGATGGGAACCCCTCAGCAACAAGAATCATTTACGATCATGTGTTTTGTACAGTCATTACAAGGACCTGCTTTTGTATGGTACACAAGCTTGAAATCCGGGTCAATTACTAGATATGAGGATCTCCGCCAAAGATTCCCTCTTCAATTCAGCTCAACGTTTCCAAAGACAACAGTTTTTGTTCTTACCAACTGTAAGCAAAGGGAGAATGAAAGGGTTTCAGATTTCATTGCTCGCTGGAAGGTATTAACATATTCCCTAATCTTAGCACTCCCACAAGAGGAATTGTTACCAATTTGTGTGGAAAATCTGCATGATGAGTTGCACATACTGTTGATCCCTATGAAATACACATGAGGGCTTCGAGACCTTACCTAAATCACTCAATAGATTGAATATTATCTTATGAATACTATAGATAATGATTGTGTAGTTCCATCATCTCTAAGAAGAAGAATGGGTAGAGGAGATACTGTTATAGTTATGCTTAAACAAGCACCTGTTCCTGCTTCTACTTCAAAACCTTCATCTTCTCGAAGGGCTCAGCCTCGTGATAACCAACAAAAGAGGTAGTTTCATCAAGATGATCAAAGAGATCAAAGACGAAAACAATTTGAGGATCTGAAGAGTAAATTTTACTCTTTTCAAAATGAACAAGTTCCTAGTTATTTCATTTTGGCTCTGGAAAATAATTTGGTTCCATTTCCAAGTCACAAAAGGTCAAACAAGGAAGGAGATGAAGACCGTCCCAACTATTTCTCGTTTCATCAATTGTTGTGGCATCCCATTCAAGAGTGTTTTGTTTTCAAGGACCTCCTGCAAAAAATGGTCGACTTGGGACAAGTTAAACTAAAAGGTTCTTCAGCTCAGGTAGCATGTGTTACTGCTACAGATCCAGAGGAGGAAGGCGAGTGGCAAGAAGTCATGAACAAAAATATGAAAAAAATTTGATGAATGGATGGTCAGAAAAATGATCAACCGAACTCATGTCTTTTTGCGAACGCAATTGAAGAAACCAATTGTGTCTTCTTCCATGAATGCCGCAGCACAAACCTCTTCATCAGAGGGAAAATCCTCAAAGAAATGGAATAATTAAAAGAAAGAGTAAAAATCAGAAGAAGATACGATCATGTCAAAGCCCAAGTTGCCTTTGACTCTAGAAGATTTTATGCCATCTACTTCGAAGCCACAGGCACCGCCCCATCAAATGGCACAACCTAAATTAGCTGTTCAGGAAGAGTCTTCATCAGATGAAGATTTAATCTTCGGTTCTGTTAATATGATTCACTTAATAGATCCTTATGTCAATCACAGTTTAGAACTCGATGAACCTGGGTTC